>CM052442.1:99563150-99635175 GCA_028533085.1 Varecia variegata | reverse complement strand
GAATTCCTTCTGAGGAATTAACCTTCCTTCAGGGTTCTTTGGTAGCTTAGGTCTGGCTATGACTTAGCAGGGAGAGCCTCTACCAAGTCCCTTCCCTTGTGCAACCTCAGACTCTCTATTCCCGCTCCACTTCAGTATCTTCATCTGCAAAACTGAGGGGTGGGCTAGATCAGCAGCTCTTGACCAAGGGTCTGTGACTTCAGGAAGTCAGTTAGAGCTCTGAAATTACATCCAGAATCGTGTGTGCATGTGGAGATTTGCATTTGTTTCCTGAAAAGAGGAATTCATGGCTGTCACCAGTTTTTCAAAGGGGACCATGACCCTAAATGATTATGAAGCTCCCTTACTACCTTCCCATTCTGTTCCTTAGAGCTGTGTGGCCAGGACCAGACCAGCAGCTCAGGAGGGAAGGTTGGGGGTGCTTGCTTGGCAGGGAAAGGCCCTCCCTGTGGAACTCTGCAGGGCTTCCCACCAGCTGTCAGGCAGCCCTTTAACCTCCCAGCCCATCCTGACTGTGAGCCTTGACTCCAGCAGGGAGGGGTGTGCACCGTGGGCACCCTCACAGTTACAATTTGGGCTCAGAGTGCTGTAGATCCTTCTATGCATTTAGAGTATTTCCAGAAGCTTTCCATGTCTAAGCTCTATTTAATGGAATCTATGCATAGTAAGTAATCAGGTCAGAAGAAGCCGCATCCCGGTTTGAGATCAATCGCTGGCTAATACTTTATCTAGGCCACTTTATTATCTCATGCTGATCCGATTCCCATTCTCCTCCTTCTTTGTAGCATGCACTTCGGCTGTGGCAAAAGTACGTATCACATACATATTAAAAACATATACCCATTCTATCTGTATGTAAATGCGTGAGGCACAGCTGGATATTGCAGAGGAGTTTGATTTACTAATAGTTATTATCTGTTCTAGCTGTTCAGTGGCAGAGAGAATTTCAGAGAAACAAGCTGGCGCAGAAATTGTCTTTATGCTATTACTATACTGCTTTAGTAATTGTTTAAAAACATGGGTTTTCTCCTTAGGTTCTAATAATGCCTGTTATTTTGTGCATTTCCTTGTACATTCCAGAGCAGGGCGTCCTCATTTAGTATTTCCTTGAATTTGGTTTTCAATCCAGGCATCCAAAAAGAAACACAGTGTGCAGTTTGCAATTGAAATTTGACATTTTGCTTAGAAAACAAGTAAATAGTGGTACTGGCAATACAAGAAGCAGGTGTGGGTCGTATGGTGTCAGTTATAATCAGAATAATACTCTGGGATTTTTTTTCTTCATGAAATCCCAGCAGCTGCAAACTTGAAGACATCTCATTTCTCAGTGAGGGCTTTGTGTAGAAGAGGTGGTAATGTTTGGGGGCTAATAAACACCAAACTGCTCTAGGAAAATCTGTTTAAACATTTAATTACTTGCTAAAAGATGTTAACTTATTTAACTCCTCTAAATTAAGTTGTCACTGGTAGCTTTTCTGCTTTTCAAAACCTGATTGTAATTACATTTTCAGATTGTTTGGTTGGTAGTTCTCTCAGTTAATCAAGGTGTATGATAAACTGGGCATCTGCATGGTCCCTGTAAAAATTGGAGTGACCACCATGTTACATTTTTGTCTCTCGAGCACTCAAATTCCAGTGTGACTTTGGAGTTTACACCAAATGGCTTTGTTTGCCATTATTAGACCCAAACCTTCTGATCACTATGAAAGACAAAATGCACTGGACAATTAAGAAGATGATTTTATTCAGGCTGTTGCAATAGGGAGAATGTTTATTGATGAGGAACAGCTCAAAGAAAAGGGAAGGGGCCAAGGTTTGGTGGAGGCAGGTGAACAAGGAGTCATCAGGGTGTCTTGTGGAAAGATGGGAAAGGATCTTACCTCTGTGAGAGTGGGTGCTCCTTGATGGTTAACAAAAGGGTGGGGGCACTTCTCACCTGCTACTGCCTACTGCGAGCACAGGGCTCAGATAAAGTTCAACATCATTTTAAATGGGCCAGAGATGAGTTTCAGTTTATTTTGATTCAGAGCTTATATGTGCCCTAAGCACAAATATGAAGAAAGGCACATTTCCATAGCCCCCTTGGACTGTGCTCATGGATCACTGTGCTCGCAAATATCTAAACTTTTTAAAATACTAATAATGGTTGATAAGCAGTTGTGAACTTTAGCTATTGCCTCTGTTATATACAGCATGTTTTATTAATAAAATAAACCTTTAAGGCCAGACTCATAATGTGTCTGGCTTGCCATTCTTATAGACACCGTTTTGCTCTTGCTTATTCATTTGGAGGTAGCGCATTAGCTACCCCACCCAGAATTTGCAGGAAGAAATCCTGACTGGGGTTGTAACTTCAACTGAATACTTCCTTCTTGCACAAAAGTCATTACAGGAGCATGGGGGCGCCTCGTAGGGTCCAGTTGACAACCATGTAATGATTTTTTTTTTCAAGTTCTAAAGGCCATTAAAATCATCTGTTTGAGTCTGCTTATAAATAGGAATCCACTAGTAAAGAAGTTGATTTTAGCTTTTTAATTGCACATAATTATAACGGCAGAATCACTGGATGCTTGAGATCGCACTAAATCAGACAGCTTTAATTTGAATTTTTGATGACACATTAGCACTTCAGCAAGAACAGAGAGATTATAACCCCAGAAAACAGGCTTTGTTTTTCCATAGATGTGACTGCTTAATCTTTTCATGAGACTTTAGCAGATAAATACATGTGTGTGTGGGTATACATATATCTTTATGTATGTGCATATAGCAATAGACATACAGATAGATAAAATCTGTCATTCCTTGATCATGGTGATCTGACAATTTTAATTTCCCAGTAAAGAATAACTTTTTCCTCCATCAGTCAAGTCAGATCTCTTAATATGGTGATGATTTGTCTGTTTAATATTGCGGTTGTTTGAACTCATGTCTGCAGTGCTGCTTTCTTGTTTTATTGGGCTGACTGTCATCTTCCCAGCATCTCGTTTCAAGGCACATTGAGACTGTGTGGCATTCATTGATTGCAGAAGAGTTTGGTAATGTTGGCTGGGGTGAAGTGGGTCAGTCAGGCTGCTCTTCAGTGTCGTGCCAGATTCACAGGGGCTACGGTGGGTCTTTGGTGTGTAATGTTACACATCAGTTCCTCATCTGACACTGCTCAGCTCGTTGGAGGTTTCTGCTCCGTGGGCGGTGTCCTCTGCCTAGAAGGCCAGCCCCCCTTCTCCTTGAAGACCTTCATTCTCTTCCCTGTGGCTTTTCCCCACTCTTCCCTTCACAGTTCCTGCTCCCTTCTCTGAAGCCTTCCAGAATATGTTGTGTCTAACTTGGAGCAGTACCTAATTATACTTTCGTCTTAAAGCCACAAGTTCTTCCATGTAGTACAGTGGTTCTTAACCCTGGGAGCTCATCAGAATTATCTGGGAGGTTTAAAAAAAGATAGAAAAAAATGCCTGGATCTCAAGGCAGATCAAAGAATCTCTGGCATTTGGGTCAGGGAGCAGGTACTTTTTTTTTTTATTTTTTAAAGCTCTCTAGGTGATTACAAGGAGTAGCCAGAGGTGAAACTCATGATTTAATGCCTTTTTTTCCAACTAGATTGTAAGTCCCTTGAAGGAGGATCATGATCTTATAATTCAGTGCCGGTTTGGTCCTATTCTGCTGTCATTCAGGCAAAACACTATTGGTTGTGTGTGCTGTTCTCTCTGATCCAATTCAGTAAAACCATGCTAGACACTGAACAGATAAAGACAAATAAGACATATCTCTTGTTCTCCAGGAACTCATAAAGTAAAGCTGAAGAAACTGACCCAAGGAAAAGCAATCCCTGGACATCATGATATATAGTATAAATTAGGGTAAGACCATACTAGAATACATGGTCTGATAAAATGTTTTTGTTTGACCGCCTGCTAGGAGAGGTCATCTGGGTAAGATAATTTGGTGCTAAAATAATGACGTTTCTAGGATGTTACAGTGTTTGCAGGGATAATCTTCAAAGCGTTTAACAACCAGTACAGCATGGGCATAACCAATCAGAACAGGCACCAGGGTTCAGCCATCCCACCCTGGATGTGTGGGCAGAGCCAGGAAGTGCTGAGCAGGAGTTGATCAGCAGCACCTGTGAGCTTCCACGTGCATTCTGACCACTTGAGAATTCACCTCTAACAGTTAATTCTACATCAAGAGGTCATTAGAGAGCAAAGACAGCACCTGGCCAGCTCCATCTTTGCCTGGTTAGATTGATGGCAGGGGACCCCCAGGTTTTATCTATCAGCATATCAGATGCATACCACCCACTCCTCAGCTCTTGGGAATAGTGGAGTCAGTTGAAAAAGACCAGAGACATTTAGCCATTTGTGGGGGAAATGTAAAAGGATCCTAAAGCTAGTCCCTGGGACTTGGGAATTGCTGTTGAAGGTAGCAAAGTTGTTTTCCTGTGAGTACACACCAATAAATAGATGCAATTTTTATCAATTATTAATGAGTCTATCCAGGAATTTTAAGGGCTGCAAAGAATATTAGAAGCCTCCTATTTACAATTGTAACCAGCTGGATTTGTTTTAATGGGTTGTTTGCTTTTTAATTTGTAGCAGTTTGAGAGAGACCTTTGGGGATTATGAGTCTTGTGGTTTCAGGTACACAGTTTTCAGGTACACAGTTATTTGGGGGACCAAATCTGCCTTCAGATAATTTGAGGTTCACTTGGCCATTTAGAGACTGCAGAAAGGCATTGGAGACATTTGGGCCTTCTGTCCTCTATTTAATTTTCAAGATTAGAATTAAACATTAGGCCTTGGTCTACCGAGAGACATTTGCCAGAGCATGGACTAGTTTCTTTCCAGTATCCTGGTTTACCGTTTCTCTGTTCTCTTAGTATAAATGGTCACTGATTCTGAAGTAGGAGAATAGGTACCATTCGTTTATTTGTGCAAAGGTTCCCTTGACACAAATAAAAATGGAATTTTCAAATGTAACCCGATTAACTCTTAATTGTATACCAATAGCCTCTGTGTGTCTTAGCTCCCTCGGAAGGCTCCTGAATGGCCTGCATCTCTTTTTTAAAGTTGGGGGGAGGGAGGATTCAATTAATAGCAGGACTTTCTAATTGTGGAATTGGTGTGGAGTTGACAAAAATTTGTATAAATAGGGTACATTTTTCCACTTAAGAGGGCTGTGCTGAAACATTTTTAATTGGATTTTCATGGTGATTGACAGCATTTGATTATGACAGTAACTTTATTTGGCTGGACTGCTTTAGCCTCTTGTTCAGATTTTTCCATCAAAGCTCCTTTTTATCCTCTGAATCCCCGGTGGAGCAGCAGTCATTGTGGAAGAGCCTTTTAGCACCTTTGTTGTAGCCATCCCTGGTGATGATTGGGCCCAGCTGGTAGTAGATAAGAAAATGTTCCTTTCACAAAGAGGCTGTGTCTCCCGCCTCTGCGGTTTCAATAATTTTAAGAGCCCCCAAAACCTGTTGAGGATTAGAAGTAGCTTTAGATGTGAAATGAGTGTTAAGTATTAGTAATCGGGAGATGAGGGCCCCAGGGACAATGAGAGATAAACAACTGCAATTAAGGCAAATCTGCCGATGTAAACAAAATTTAGCAGAAACAGATGCCCTAACCATTTTGGGGGATTGATTTGAGGGCACCAAGGAATCGATTTTTGTCTTGTTTACACTTTCAAACCCCTGTGATATACTGGAAGGCTAAATATTTCATACAGCCTGATTTTAGTTAATTTTTTTTTCAGCGCCTCACAGTAGGCGCCTGTCTTCTCGCAGTGACCAGGCCTGAGTTTATTCAGCATTCACAGGGAGCAGCTAATTGTCTATGAAGGGCCCCCGTGTTTAAATGGGCTTGACAGGAATTTAAATTTTGTTTCAATCAACCCCTGTGCTCACAGCCTGCTCCAGTTTCTAATTTTTAAATTAAACATGATTTTTTTTTTTTTTTTTTAAGCCACAGCCTTGCCTCTGGAATTCTCCCACTCTAGCTCTCAGGAAGGCAGATCAGCAAGCCTGGAACGCTGGTTGAGGCAGGGCCTGTGGCACCAGCTCTGTGCTGGAAGGTTCTTTCTCCACGGCAAGCTTTCCTCCCCGCGTCAGGGAGGTCAGCAGAGCTTCGGGGGCACATACTCCTTCTTTCCTTCTGAAGCGGCCCCCTTTCCAGCTCTCCTGCGCAGACGGCCGTGCCGCATCGTCTGGAAAGTGGGTTAAGTACCAAAGGAAGGCTCGAGGATGCCTGGCAGGGGCTGGCTGAATTATAACCCACTGCACGTCTGGTACAGCTTTGTATTTCAGAAGCCTTTTCTCCCGTTGCGAGATAGGGAGAGAACACGATTGGGGCATCACAAAGGTGCATTTCAGTATGCACTTGCCTTTTTTAATTCTTGGGCATCTGCTGTGTGCAGAGCATCCTGCCTGATGCTGAGGAAGCAGCATGTCAGCCCTGAGTCCTGACCCCAGCCAGCTTACAGTCTAGCAGGGAAGATAAGGATAGAAACGTCCAAGCTCACCTACCCCTCCCACCTTCACCTGCCTCTTCACCTCGGACCACTCCTTTACATGCCAGGATGCTGGCAGTCCCCAAATGCGTGAGGCATTCTCACATGGTTTCTCATAGCTCGTGCTATTTCCTCAACCAGGAATACCATTTCCTCACCTCCACACGGTGAACTCCTACTCAGCCTCCAAGACCCAACTGGCACAGGCTCTGTGAAGCTTTCCTAAGCCTGCTTCAGTTGGGTACAGGACTTCTCTTGCATGTCATCCTTCCTCCTCGCAAGTACCTCTCGTAGTGTGCTGCTCACACTTTCTGGCAGTAACTTGTTTACATAAGAGGTGTAGTCCGTAAGTGAGGCCATGAATCCTAGAGTACAAGATCATATTTTAGTTATCTTTGTATCCTTAGCATCTAGCCTGAGTAGAATGCTCAAATAAATGATCATTGAATTAAAATGATGTGAATTTAAAGGTAAAATGAGTTCTGGGGAAAGAAAGATTTCTTCCAGCTAGGGGTGTCTGGGGAGGATTTGGGAATGGGGTGACAGGTAAGCTGGACCTTGTGGGACATTTGAGTATTTATGTGAGTATATTACTTTTCTGCACAGAAAGGCAAAACAAAGCTTGTGTCATAAGGAAAAAACCGGACACTCTAATATCCACATTATCCAAAATTTGTACTATAATTTATTTTCTCTGAACTAACTTGAAAGACATTGGAGTAAAAAATTGTATGTAATTTGGGGCTGAAGATGAATTCAGAAAGGATTCTGTTCTTTAACCTTAAAAAGAAATAGCTCTCTTATATAGAAATGATTCTATATGGATAACATTTTAAACCCTTGAATTAGAGAGTTCTTTCATATAAGTTGTCTCATTTGACCCTCACATGAATGCTGTAAGGATTATTCTTGTTCCCATTTTATTGATGCATAAACTGGGGCTCAGAGAGGTTAACTTACTTGCCTAGAGTCACACAGCCAGGAAGAACAGGGGACTTTTCTACTGCACTACATCAAAGCTATATCCATTGGTACATAATAGGCAGAGGAATGTTACTGTGGTTTCGAGAATTTCAGCCAAGTCCAGCTATTTCTTGCAGTCAGAAAAATAAAACTAAATACTAGTACCCTGCAAAGAAACTTGTAGGATTCTGGCAGTGTGCTTGTGAAGCCTTTGCCCCTCTAGGATGCTGTGCTCAACTCAATCCTTAAGGTCCCTTCCACCTTGGTGCCTCGTCCCGCATCCGCAGGGCCACGGGTGAGGCAGAGAGCAGATGGCTGCACACACTCGCCAGCCGTCCCTAAGCGGCAGCAGCCTGGTGGAAGCCTGAACCTCGGTACAAACAAAACACAATAGGAAGAGAGAAAGTAATTACCAGCACTCTGCACCTGGTCTGTCAGTCGGTTATCGGAGGGGAAGCTGTGAGAATGTGTAAGTTATTATCGTTTTTTTGGTTTTGGCAACGTGCAGCAAAAACTGAGGGCAGAGTATGTCCTTCCAGTTGTCTGGCCACACACCTTTCCACCTTTCCAGTTCCATCATCATGGTTATAGAAATGAGTGGCATCCAAGAGATGTTGTACCCTGGGTTTGGGAGAAATTTCTTTTAATTCAGCAAACTTTACTGAGCCCATTCTGTGTGCTGAGGTGCTATAGCTTAGTGATACTCAAAGTATGGGCTTTGGACCAGTGGGAGTATCTGAACTGTTTCTTGAACACGGTAAGATAAGGAGTTTATGCCAGAGTATGAACCAAGCATGTCTCAAAGCATTCTGTTTAGTTCAGCTGATATTTTGTAGCAAAACTTTCTACAGTGAAGGAAGCTGTCTGTTGGTCTACGTGGTTGCGTGGCTACTTATCTGTTTGCAAACCAGTAGCCAGCAGTTCACAGGCCAACTGCTTGAGTGGCACAGCTGTAAGGAATACAGAGATCAGACACTAATCCCGCCCTCCAGGAGCTGACAGTGTGGTGAGGAAGTATGGCTCTTATGTAACCATTGCATCCCCTGCAGCTCGCATGATACAAGGCACCGAGTAGCTGTTCAGTAATCTCTGTTGAATAAATTATCAAAAAACCAGTGAAATAAAAGTCAGATTATGGTGAGTGCCATAAGAGACATGTGAACAAAGTAGTTGGGTCACACAGAATAGTAAGCCCAATAGACATCAGGGTCCACCAGAAAGGGAGACGGAGGGCAGGGAGGGGAAGACAGCCCAAAGATATCCACACCAACACAGGCACTCAAGGAGTGGGAGCAGCAGGAGCCCAGTCTTGGAGCCATGACCTCACTCATTTCTGTAACCATCATGGTAGAACTGGAAAGGTGGAAAGGTTTGTGACCCAACAACTGGCAGGACATACTCTGCCTTCTGTAAAAGGGAGGCTGAAGATGGGCTTTAGAAACTTGGAAATCAGTCTGTCGTGTGAACATGAGCCAAGAAGCAACATGGGAGACCGGAAGGGGATTGATTCGGGTGTCAGAAAATACAGTTTCAAGTACAGGCACTACCTCTAGGAAACGAAGTAAGCAACAGCTATTTACTGAGCTCATCTGAGTCCGACCTGCTTTGTCTGTAAAATGGGGTAATGATACCAATTTCATAAGGGCCTTTTAGTAGTTTTTTAAAACTTACATAAGATGGAGTTTATGACAATGTGTTTGTAAACTATAAAGTGCTAGACATATGTGGGGCACTAAATCATTCAGCTTTTTGGGGTCATGATTTTCTCATGTGTCTAATCTTCTGGGGTATCTCCAACCGGTCACTTCTTGGAAGACAGATGTGTTTAGTGGAACTTAATGTGACATATAGAACAAAGTATACACGTGCTCAATGTTTGCAGTTAGTGCCCACCGAATTGGTAGTTTATTTTCTCAGGGGAGGGTCTCTGGAGGTCATTCCTCCCCACTCATTGGAAGCCTTAACTTTTTGTGTCTGCCCTCTATTATCGATAAAATGTAATGAGCATGTCATTGGACAGAATTATTGTGAAACAGTCAACAAGTATTTGTTGTCCGGGTCCTTGAGGTGCTGCCATGGGTTCAGAAAGAATACAAGAAACATCGTGTCATCAAGAGCAGACTAGACACGCACATCAGCAACATTTGGAGAGGGCAGAACAAGCTGTGTGCTGCTAGCGTGGGTGGTATGGGAACTCAGGAAAGGGCGGCCGAGGGCCAGTGGCAGTCAGGGAGACAGCTCAGTTCAGGCCTGAGTACAGGAAAATGGATTCTCACAAAGCATGAAATTTAAGTGAGATGAAAGTATGTTACATGCCTAGCATAGTGTCTGGCATAAACTAAGTGCTCAATAAATAGTAACCATTATCACCATCATCATCATCATCACTGCTATTAAGAGGGAAGGTGTTCCAGGAAGAGAAAATGGCATAGGCTGAGACTAGAGGGAACAGAGGACAGTGAGGAACCCACCCTGACCAAAGCAAAGAAGGCCCTTGGAAATGATGGGGGTAAAGTTTGTTGGGCAGGGCCAATGCAATGTGGAAGGAAGGGTTTCACACAGCAAAGAGAAGTGAGGCAGCTGGAAGCTGTTGTTGGTTGTTAAGCTGGGAGGTGGCTAGGTGAGGCTACACCATGGCAGGCAGGTGAGCAAACAAGGGGGACACACAGGGCTGATCTCTGCCTGCTCCAGGTGGGCCAGACCCTCTGCTGAAGCTGATTTGTGAATAGGAATGTCCTAACCCTCTGGCTCTTTCTGAAATTCCATGGAGGTCTCTAGCCAAACCAATAGGAAGCCGAGTTCAGAGCCTCTAGCTTCTCAGCAGCATGTCACTTGCCTCTCTTTCTGCATCTTCTTTTCAGTGTCCTTTCTGTCACTATCAGGGAAAATCATTAGTATGCTAATCTAGCTAGCCGTCATTTTAACAGTGACCTTTGCTAACCTGCCTTTGCAATTTCAGGAACTATGTTTGACTTCTCTAAAAGTAACCTTAAATTGTAGTCTTGTAAGAATTCCAGAGCTGTATCCTTCACTCCTTCTTCTAATGAGGTTATGACCAAATGCTCATTATAATTGCTTTAGACTCCTTTTAATTTTCAAGCTTATTAATCATAAGAAGAGTTATTTAAAATTGCATAAATTAATCTTAGATTAAAAGCCCATCAAAGCCTCGAAACAATTAAGAATAAGTAGGATTTCCCTGGGGCAGCAAGTTTTATTTTAATATTGTAGTCAGGTGGATATCGGAACCTTGAAGTATGGTAGTGATTAATGTATGCAAAATTTAAATGGGATTTTTTAAATGGCAAATCTAAATCACATATTGACCTAACTGTAGGCTTTAACTGCATTGTCTGTCATATGTTTAAACTGTTTACTAATCAACATTTTAATTACAGCGTGTGCTGGCAGACCCTAGGACAAATAAAACTTAGCATTTTAAAATGTTGCTGTAGAATCTGCTACCCAAAAATAACAAGACTCTTTTATTGGGAAGAATGGAGGAATGAGAAGGTGGAGAGTAAACTTTCTTGGCAGAGCACAGGCCTAGGTGTAGGGACTACTCTGGATACTTCTCCGTCCCTGCTCTCCCCGAGAGTCTGCTGGTCTGAGTTAGCTACCTTTCATGGAACTACAATCGGGTTTCCTTTGGAGTTAATTCATGTTTAATTAGGGAAATACTTCCCTTTTTGTGTTTGAGCCCTGGTTGCCAAGCGTTGTTTACTTAAAGAGTATATAGCCCAGGGGTCCCTAGGCCCTCTTCTCTTTTATGATACAGAGATAAAATGTTTTCAGAAATTTGATTTGGCCAAAGTCAGAAGCCTGTTGTCTTGCCTTCTCCCCGACACCCCCCATGGCTGCCGGAGTAGGCAGGTGACCCAAGGCTGTGTTAAGTTTTGGAAAAACTTCTCTATTTTATGGAGACTCTTTCATTATTGAAGGTCGATGGGTAAGAGGGTGCCCTTGAGCAAATTATTTCTCCCCTGGACACTTTAGTTCCCACTTCATGGAAAGGGGATAATAGTGACTAATGTAATGATTCTGTTTTGTGAAAATCCAAACTGGATGATGCACATAAGCCCTATAGCACAGTAGTTAGAAAATAATAGCTTCCCCCAAAATGTTTATTCCTGCCCTCATGATCATTTATTTTCTAAAACCAGTTTTTTAATTTTTTATTTTATTATTATTATTTTTTTAGACAGGATCTCATTCTGTTGCCCAGGCTGGAGTGCAGTGGCATCATCATAGCTCACTGCAACTTCATACTCCTGGGATCAAGTGATCCTCCTGAGTAGCTGGGACTACAAGTGCACACCACCACGCCCAGCTAACTTTTTAATTTTTTAATTTTTTTATAGAGACAGGGTCTCACTCTTGCTCACGCTGGTCTTGAACTCCTGACCTCAAGTGATCTTCCCGCTTGGCCTCCCAGGGTGCTAGGATTACAGGCATGAGCTACCTCACCCAGCCCTACTAAAACTAGTTTTAAAATTATGATTAAAAATTCAAGTGGTACAGAAGGACATACAATAAGAAGTTAGCTTTCTTCCAACTTCCCTCCCATGTCCGCCAGCTCCACTGTCTAGAGGTAAGCACTATTAGTAGTAGCTTGTGTGTCCTTCTGAAATTTTTAATTCTTTTTATTCTGCATCTTTTTCACTTACTATTTTTGAGATATTCCCATATCATATAAAGGTCTACCTCATTCATTTTAATGGCTGCCTGGTATTCCATATTATGAATGTGCCATCTTTATTTAGCAAGACGCTGCCATAGAACATTTTGACCATTTTCAGATTTTTGCTATTGAAACTGTGACTCTCTCTCTAAATATGCATCTTTGTATCCTAGAGGTGAGAATGCCAGTTCTCCTTCTCTTTGATACTAAGTGATCAGATTTCAATCTTGCCAGTCTAATCAATGGTAAGATGGTATCCAGTTGATGTTTTAATTTGCATTTCTTTTATTAAGTACGGGGAGGAATGCTTTTTCCAAATGTTTGTTGGCCTTATGCATTTTTTTCACATCCTTTGCCTGTTTCTCTGTTGAATGTGTTTTCTCTTCCTTCAGCTTTTTAAGACTTGATCTCTCCATCTAGGAAGTCAGGGAGGTGGACAATCTCCAACGTCCCTTCCTATCTCTGCAGTCTGTGGTCCAGGCCTGAGTGTCCTTTGGGCAGCGTTTATGCTACCAAAGGTGCTGTCTGCCTATGACCTTGTCAAGCCAGCATTGAGGCTGAATAGCCAATAGCTGGGGGTAACCTACAAGAGAGTCGTTTCCTTCTCCCTTTGTTTGGTTGTGTATCTTCCCTCCTCTCTTAAAAAAGCAGGCTTGGAAATTGCAAGGCAGAGCTGGATTGAACTTCCTTTAAAGCTGCCTACAGACATCAAGAATATTTATTTTTTCTATTTGTTTTAAGCCTGGGAAGACTGTGTGGTTTTCTCAACACTGTCCTGATGGAGCCCTGACCAGCAAGCGTGCAATGCCCCTAGCCCTAATGTGCCATTAATGATAGGTTAATGTACAGTATAATGTTTTTGGGACTACGGGTTCATTACACTGCTGAGTGTGAGGTCTTTCCACAGAGCGCCCAAGGTCCCATTGCATTATATCATGCAATAAAAATACCCTTTTCATATCACACACTAATAAACTGTATTTGAAATGCTGTCTGAGGGCACTTGCCGTCTTGTCTATAGGCTGTGCACGAGTGCAACAGTTGGGATTCCTTTTTTCTATTTCATGTTTTAGTTACACGGAATTCTGAACCCAGAAGTCTGCTCAGTCTTGTTTTAAATGGGCAGCAAGTTGGGTCTTTAGGCCTGAGGCTCAGGAGAAGGGGTACTCACTGAGTGGTGAGGGTCCTTAATACATGGAGAGCAGGGCCCCTAAATCTCTACTGCTCATCCCCCGACCCTGAGTGCAGCTATCAGGAAAGCCGATCACATCAAAAAAACTGTGTTCTAGTGTCAGCCACGCTTAGCACTGAACATGTGTTAGATATTATAAAAGCTTTCTTATGAAAAGGAGTGTAAGTACTGCAAAATTTAGGCCATTAATAGTCATCACTATGGAACTGCCTTTGTGGTAGGCTCTGTACTAGGAATTTCACAGACACAGTCTTCCCGTGAGGTTGGTGCTGTTCTCCTTATTTTACAGAAGACAAGTTCACAGAGCTGGGGGGAATCAGCTGTGTTGTAGAGAATGAAATCTGCAGGATACCTGGGAACCACAGGTAAATTATTACCTGCCTACCCAGAGAGAGCCCCCTCCTGCCACGGACAGTCCACCTACCAGAGATCCGAGCTGCAGCTGGGCTGGAACCAGCGTCCTCTTTTCAAATGCACATAGCCCTGGTGCCCTGCTTAGTTACTCATACTTTTCTGCGAATTGGTTTAATGTCAACAGTTAGCTGACGGGAGAGATGATTCTAAGCTTGGAACACTTTGGAAGAGGAGACCCTTCTGCATTGAACAGGAAAGGGGGCATCAGAGTTGAGGAGTGAGGCAAAGACCAGGGGCTCGAAGGGCCTTGAGTCACCTATTTCATATTTTCTCTGGGACTGACCTGGCATCTGTGACTTTGTTATGCAGGGGATTATTCCGGCCAGTTACAAATGTGGGGAAAGAGTGACCTGTGAGGGCCAAGAACCTGGGTTCAGGCAACATTACTGTCTCAGAATGCAGGGTCCTTGTTTATAAAAGAAGTTAACATTTACTTTGTGATAGGGCTTTTGGAGATCATTTGAACTAATGTAAATGAAAGCACCTAACGAGCACCTGGCACAGGTTATGTTATTATATTATATCAAAAGGCACAGGCTTGGGAGCTGATGTCCAGTGCAAATCCCAACTCTGCCTTGGCCAAATCACTTAACTTCTCTGAACCCAGTTTTTGAGTCCAGAAACCGAAGGAAATAACAGTAATGCTGTCCAGCTACTTCATGGGGTTGTTGTGCACTTGAATAAGATAATGAGCTTGAAAGCACTTTGTGGAATGAAAAACCTTACTCAAATGTTGGTATCCATAAATATAGGTATTTCTCAAATGTTGGTATCCATAAATATAGGTATTTCTCTCTCCAAATCAGCATATTCAAAATGGGTTCTCTTTGAATAAATATCCTTATAGCAAAGGCAATAAGCAGAGCTATTAGGAAGATTCACTGATATCTTCCCCTCACCACCAGGGAGTATATATATCATGGCTGCAGTGTAGACTTACAATAGCACATAGCATATAAAAGTCAGGGCCAGTTCTAACCTCCCACCTCTTCATAATAACAAAGTACTAAGCAGAGCAGGGGCAGGGCCAGGTCTCTGCTCACCTGCATTGGTAGGAGGAGAGCCAGAACCTGTTCGATGTGGACAGTATTGCTTAGTCCAGTGGTTGAAGGAGAGGTTTACAAAAGGAGGTTAAGATGAAAGGGTCAGTATTGAAGGCTTGAGTTGGTATGGTGGAAACAAAAAACCAGGAAGTTACTGAGACCCCCCTGTAAAAGACTAGACCTTCTGGCTCTAAGCAAAGTTCCCTTAATTGTTATGAAAACAGTATTTAAATTTCAAGCATAATTGGTTTTTCTTTTAAGGAGCATAGGGTTGGACTAAACCTTTTGGTTTTGGATATGGAGACTTTTAGACACCTGGGTAAACCTCTCAGGGGTTAAATCTGTCTTTGGGGCTACCAGGACTTGAAAAATGTTACCTTGTATCAAGAAAACCAGAAGTGACAAGTTCATTTAAAAACCCTGGTTTGTCATTGTTTATCTAATTTTCAGAGTTGACACAGAAAATTAAACCAGCTGACACTCACTCTCCGACCGTCTCTCTGGCTCATTTCCCTGGCCCTTTCCTTCCTGACCTTGCAACTACAAAATACTCCAAACCCTAAAGTATAAAACTTCCCACTGAGTTTCTGAGTTGCCCTGCAGTCCTTCCAAGATTATGTCATAGGATGTCATCCCTAATGTTATTAAAAAAAAACAAGATGAGACTATAAATCTGCTCTGTGAGGTATTTCTTTTTTTCCCTCTGCTTTGACCATAAATCTTAGAAGTAATCAAACTCTCTGCAGAGAAGCCAAGATAAACTTGGGCCTGAAGTGGCCCCATATGTCTTTACTGAATTCAGGGGTTCGGCAGGCTTGTCTGCCCCTGTGACATCATGGGGGGCTTCGTGGAGAACTTTATATTAATAGAAAGGCGGCTGGGCAAAATGGGAGCTTCTGTTGCATTTAATATTGAAGACGCTGTAAAACTCATATGGCAGTGCGTCTTTAAATCAGCCCCATCAGTGAATGCATACAAGGAAATTATTCAGATAACTGAAGCTTATTCTTTATAAAATCAAAACTTTTTAAAAAAAATTACAGGTAAGAGATTTTCTTAAATATAACACTTTCCTATCCTTTTAGAAGATTACATGCATTAGGATTTAGCTTTTTGAAAAATTTTCTTTAGAACTGGGTGCACTGGCACACCTGTAGTCCCAGACAGCTGGTAGGCTGAGGAAGGAGGATCACTGGAGGCCAGCATAGTAAGACCCTGTGTCTAAAAAAAAAATAATTCTTTATATCATCATTATGGATTTTTTTTTTTTTTTTTTTGAGACAGAGTCTCACTCTGTTCCCCGGGCTAGAGTGAGTGCCATGGCGTCAGCCTAGCTCATAGCAACCTCACACTCCTGGGCTCAAGCAATCCTCCTGCCTCAGCCTCCCGAGTAGCTGGGACTACAGGCATGCGCCACCATGCCCGGCTAATTTTTTCTATATATATTTTTAGTTGGCCAGATAATTTGTTTCTATTTTTTAGTAGAGACGGAGTCTCGCTCTTGCTCAGGCTGGTCTCGAACTCCTGACCTTGAGTGATCCACCCACCTCGGCCTCCCAGAGTGCTAGGATTACAGGCGTGAGCCACTGTGCCCGGCCATTTATGGATATTTTTTATCTGCTATGTTCTACTATCCCAGTGTCTCCTGGTGTTAACATGTAGGGCCACTTGTCCCCAGACTAGTTTTTTTGTTTTGTTTTGTTTTTATTGTGTAGTTTTGCTAATAGATATCGCTTCTTGCTACTGTTCTTGTTCCTCCCCTTAGCATCCCTCCCCTCTTCCTCTTTTATTTGGCTGTTTCTTTCATGCTTTCGATTGGGAAACCATATACTAGGCATGTTAGAAGTAAATCTAAAATAAAAGAAAATTGACTTGAATGAAGGCTTGAGGGGGCTGGGTACGGTGGCTCATGCCTGTAATCCTAGCACTCTGGGAGGCCAAGGCAGGAGGGTGGCTTGAGGTCAGGAGTTCGAGACCAGCCTGAAAAAGAGCATGACCCCATCTCTGAAAAATAGAAAAAATTAGCCTGGTGTGGGGGAGTTTGAGGTTGCTGTGAGCTAGGCTGAGCCATGGCACTCTAGCCCGGGCAACAGAGACTCTGTCTCAAAAAAAAAGAAAAAAAAAAAAAAGGGTTGCGGGACTAGCTAAAAGTAAAATGTTCAAGTTTTAGTTTAACTTCCAGATTCTTAGTCTAAGATAAGGGTGTCAAATTATAGTGGCTTTCAGATCGTAAAGTGCCTTTAGATTTGGAGACAGACCATTTCACTAAAAAGGAAATATAATACTTGATAATGTTTTATATAAACGTCCAAGTCTGAAACAACATGATCATTTTACTCTTGAATCAGTAATTGAAGTGAATTTCAAATTGTTGAGGTTTTTTAATTTTCAGAGGGTACCAAATAGCCATGAATGTGCCAAGGAAAGTTCTTAAGCTCCAAAAACCAGGTTTAGATCCAAGGACATAGAAACCTCTTAATACATCCATACTGAATTTTATTGAATTAAAGTCCTCTTGTTAAACTGGAACATAGCTACTATTAGAAGCAAGCTTGTAACTGAGTAACTCTGTCTTTCTTAACAGTGAAATTAGACTTTGGTTTCATAAGGCTCTGCCGTGAAGCAGCCTGCTTATTTGTAACCAGATAAAGTGTGTTCCCACAGTCGTTCATCCTGCGCCTGACCAGCAACACTGCCTCGGAAATCGAGGGTCACCGCCACAGAAAACGCATTTCAGGCTTCCATACATTTAATTTTCTTCAACATTACCTTGCAAACCACAGCAAATCAATAACAGAATAGTTAAGTACCACAAGTTCTTTGTGTTTTGTTTTAGAAAATATTGCTCAAGGTTAAGAGTAGGTTCTATTGATGATTTTTATTTGCTGCCGGGACAAAAAATGATCAGAATTTTCAAGTGGTTTGCTTCCTTTTTGTGCATTTCCTTTTTTTAAAAAAAAGGATTCAGTTTCAAATGGAAAACATTGGTTACTAATAGCAGAAACTCTAGAGTAACTGGTAATTTTCAATTCTGTGTATAGACTAGGTCTGATTGCTTTGGCCTTTGTTATGCAGATTGCAAATTTTCCAAAGGGGCTGCCCTGGCCAGCTCCCTGGACCCCCCATTGAATGGAGTGAGGCTCAGATAACTCTGGGACATCATAGCTGAAAATAGTAAAAAAGATGGTATTTCATTTAAGGTTACTTACCCAAAGTTTTGATGTCTAGTGTCTTTAGGAGTTTTTTTCTTCTACGTTTTTTGTTGATGTGACAGCATCAAAAATTTTCCACTTTGGCTTCAGTGTTTGTGTGTGAATGGTTTGTTTCTCCCTGTTAAGAAACTAGAAAAGCTGTTACTAAGATGGATTTTAAGGGAGTAGCAGCCTTTACTTAATTGGATGCTTCTTGAAATAAGATGAGACAATAGATGCGAAGTGCTTTGAAAAGTTAAAAGTGTGATACCAGAACTCAAAACTTTTGACCTGCCTGCTGGGGGGGTGATGGTTTGTCAATGTTTGTTGGCACCTTGCCAGCCACCACCATTATCACCCTTCCCACTTCCCTCCGCACCATCTCACACTCACTCACACACTCATGCTCCCTGCTGTTGAGTCATTGCTCTGCATTTTCAGATATGCCGGCTTTGTGACATTCGTATGGTAGGCCTTATTATTTTAAAATTTTGACTGGATTTATGGTCATTTGTCTTGTTTTCATTCCTGATGATGTTTACTTGTATCTTCTCTTTACCTATTTAATCAAGTTTGTCTACTGCTCTTTTTTAAAGAACTAGTATTGGTCAGGCGCAGTGGCTCATGCCTGTAATCCCAGCACTTAGAGAGGCTGAGGCAAGAGGGTCACTTGATCGCCAGTAGTTTGAGGTTACAATGAGCTATGAAATCATGCCACTGCACTCCAGCCTAAGTGACAGAGTGAGACTCCATCTCTAAAATAAATTTTTAAAAGCCAGTATTTTATTGAATTATCTCTATAATATCTTCCTATTTAATTATTTTATGTTCTTTATTATTTGCTGTCTTACATTTTCTTTGGATTTACTTTTTTTCTTTTTATGATTTATTGAATTGGACACTTACCTCATAAATTTCCAATCTTTTTTCCCTAATATATGCCTATAAAGCTATAAATAGCCTGCTAAGTATTGCTTTAGCTGCATCCCACAAATATTTATATGTAGTGTTTCCATTGTCGTTCACTTTCTACGTAATTTCCAATTTAATTAGAGTTTCTTTTTTGACCCCAAATTATTTAGAAATATCTCTTTCATTTCCAAATATTGAGAGATGTTTTGTTATCTTGTGATTGTTGTCTAATTTTAATGTACTGTATTAACATCAGATCTTTGTTATTCGTTGTACTAAGGGAGTTACATGGTTGGCGTTTTTTTCAGTGTTCTCTCTTTGCTCAAAAGGAATGTATATTCTCTGATTGCTGAGTGTAGTGTTTTATATACATCCTTTAGATCAAGCTTGTTAATTGTGTTACCCAAATATTTTGTAGCCATACTAACTTCCTACCTGCTTTATCTATCAATTTCTAAGAGGTGTGTTAAAAGCTCCAGGTGTTAATGTAGCTTTGTCTATTTCTCCCTGCAATTCTGTCATTTTTTGCTTTACATGTTTTAAGGCAATGATGTTAGTTGCCTATGTCAAAACATTATATCTTCATTTCGAAGTGTTTCTTTTATGTTTATATAATGACTCTACCTCTAATCTATTTTGCTTTAAATTTTGTTTCTGGCTAATGTTAATATAAATGTAACATCTTCTTTTGGTTAGTATTTGTCTGTTATGTGTTTGATTATCCCTTTAGTTCTGTGTTCTTTTGTTTTAAATGAATCTCTGCATTTTGCTGTTGATGTTTTTAATTTTACCTAAGACTCTCTTTTAATTGATTTATATTTAATCATTTATATTTATTGTTTATTGATATATTTGAATTTTTTCCCTACTTTTCTATTTTGTACTTTGTCTCTTACAGTAATTTTTTGTTTTTTGGATTTTTTTAACTTCTTTTTTCTCCTTTCTCTACTCTATTTGAGTAAGGTTTTTTTCCCTTCCCTTTTAGACTTTCCATTGGTTTGGAGATCATATTCCATTTCTAGCCTTTAGTTGATTATCCCTAAACTAGCTCCAACTGCATATAATAAAAAACAAATAGCAGCTTCAACACAACAAGAGGATATTTCCCACTTATATGAAAGGAGGCAGGAAGTAGGGTGCCCGGACTGATTTGGCTGCTCCTTTTTTCCTTTTATCCTGCTCCTTTTATCCCAGGATTTGAGCTCCAGCCAACAGGAAAGAGGAAGGGAAGTAGAAGTGCTTGCCTCTTCTTTTAAAGACAGAATTTCTAGGAACTGGCACGCAGCACATCTGCTCACATGGTGTTGGCCAAAACTGGCTGAAAGGGAGGCTGGAATGCTGTTGCTTTGCTGGGTGTCAGTGTTCCCTGCTAAAATCAGGATTCTTATTTGGTGAAGGGGGAATGGCTATTGATAGGCAACCAGCAGTCTCTACCACAGCCCCTTTGCCCCCAGACGTAAGGCCTTTTAGAGTTTCTAATCACTCCCTTCTTACATGTCCTCATGGTCCAAGATTTCATTGTCACCTTGTTTTTAGACCTCCAAAATTAGTCATTACTGCTGTTGTGGTGTGATGAAGTGAGTGCTTGTTTGGATTTATCCACATGTTTACCAGTTATTTTGCTCCTCATTGCTATTGCATTCTCCTTCCTTCTAGGTTTCTTTTCCTTTCTGAAGTCCATTAAGAGTTCTGTCAGTAAAGGTCTGTGAGTGGTAAAACCATCTGAGTTTTTGTTCTAGGATTTTGTCTTCACTTTGCCCTAACTCTTGATTATTAGTTTAATTGGGTTTATAAAGTGTAAGCTGATCATTTCTCCCCAGGACCTCAGAGATACTCTGTTGTCCTCTGGCATCTACTCGGGGTGGCAAGAATCTGCTGACTGCCTGATTGCTACCCTTTCTAAGCAGTCTCTCTCTCGGTCCTTGGTATTATGCAGTTTCACTACAGTTTTTCCAGGCATAGATTTTATATTTATTTTACTTGGAAATCCTTGTGATTTTTGAATCTGAGAATTGATGACTTTTATCAGTTCTCAAAAATTTCAGCTATTGTTTCTTTCAATAATGCTCCTCCCCCACTGTGTCTAGTCTCTTGTCATTCTTTTCTCTGTGCCTTTGTCTTTCACATTTTAAAAAAATTTTCTCTCTCTGCCATGCATTGAGTAATTTTCTCAGACCATTCTTCCAGCTTACTAAGTCTCTCCTCAGCTATACCCAGCACACTGTCTAACCCATCCACAGAGGGTTTCTTTTGTTTTTTTTTTCTAGTGACTAAGTGTTTTCTATAAGTTATATTTGATTCTTTTCCAAATCTCTCCATTCTCTTTTTTATAATATCTTGTTCCTTAATGTTTTAATGTACATTTGTTTTTACATTGTCTTTCCAACTGTTTTTCTATTATCTCAGTTCTGAGAGCACCGATCTTCCCACGTGATGTCTGCTGACTCTTGTCCATGGTGATTGTTTCCTCGTGTGTTTTGGAATTTTTATTCCAAAACTCATATTGAGTGGTGCTTATTACTCTGGAAATTTGTGGATTTCAGAGGTATTGCTCCTGAATGGTTTTCCATATGCTTCTAAAGTATCACTAGATCAAGATCAATGTTACATTAATTTATTAGCCAGAGTTTCCTAAGCCACAGAGGTAGTATTAATACTTTAGCCCCCAAAACTGCATAAGGCTCAACTTTGTGTTTGTATTTCCTGGTCAACTTCCCGTCAGAGCCAGCTTCTCTCCCCCTTTGCTGATGGGCAGACTTTCCTACTCAACCCCTCTGTAGCCCTGGCTTCATTCAGGGGCTCAGTGTCAGTTGCCCAGATGGACCTCGTCTCTCCTTTCTGCTTAGGTCTTAGCACTCCCAGGTCCTGTATTCCTGGGATGAACAGCTCCCCTTAGGGCCACAGACTTTCTGCTCACACATTTATTTTTTATTTATTTATTTTTTTTTTTTGAGACAGAGTCTCGCTCTGTTGCCCGGGCTAGAGTGAGTGCCGTGGCGTCAGCCTAGCTCACAGCAACCTCAAACTCCTGGGCTTAAGCGATCCTCCTGCCTCAGGCTCCCGAGTAGCTGGGACTACAGGCATGTACCACCATGCCCGGCTAATTTTTTCTATATATATATATTTTTAGCTGTCCATATAATTTCTTTCTATTTTTAGTAGAGACGGGGTCTCGCTCTTGCTCAGGCTGGTCTCGAACTCCTGAGCTCAAACGATCCGCCCGTCTCGGCCTCCCAGAGTGCTAGGATTACAGGCGTGAGCCACCGCGCCCAGCCTGCTCACACATTTATAATTCTGGTTTTCAGTTTCCTTTTCATTTTTAGCACTTGTGGATTTCTTTTCTTTCTTACGAGTTCAGCTATGCTTTTAAAAAAATGTTCCATTTTATCTGGCCTGGCTAGGGCTTTGTGAAGGGAGGGCCTTTAGGCTCTCAGTCTTTCATCTCATCAGTCACTCACTGTCAGAATCACTCAGTTCTATTTTGTTCAGCAAACTTGCTGAGCTCCCACTGTGTGTGAGAAATAGTGCTAGTTACCCTGGTCTGCCACTCTTCCCCCGCTCCACGGTCACATGCGCACCTGTGCACGCACCCCCCGCACAGCCAGGTTCAAGGAGTTCAAACACCAAAAGTCAAAAGAGGTAAGAAAAAGAGGACATGAGAGAATCCATCCTTCTGAGCATTGTGTCTTTAAACCTCCATCACCACACAGCTCTTACCCCCACAGACAAACCTGCCACACCCAGACACCTGTACCTGGCCCCATATTCATGGCTGGACGTGCTGCAGATTCAGCCTCTCGGGCAAGCCCTCGGCATTATCTGGAGCAAGGTTCTCACTCTCATTCTGACTCCTGGGCATCTGCCCAGCCCAAGACTGCCTGGAGGAGCCAGCATGCTCCCTGCTGTACTCCCGCCCAGTCCTATATGAGGCCCCTTCCAGCAGCCACCACAGCCCCCCTTAAAAAGGCCAGCGGTGGCATTCTGCCACTCACATGGGTCGGCTCACACATCGTGAGTGTCAGTGCCCCGAGCATTACCCACCTCACCACTGGAGTCATCCTGTGCCCCTCCCTGTGCCACACCGCGCTGGTTCTGAAGCTGCTCTGTAAGCAAAGGCCCTAGAATAGCTCACAGAGACTTCCGGAAATATCTTGTTCTCATGAATGGGTCATTTTCTGGCCAGTTACTCTGTGGAGGAACACATAGATCTGCTCAGATGAAAGGTGGAGAGCTCCTTGACCCTCTTAGATGCCTGTGTACCATCTAGGATGGCTAGAGGTAAGCTGTTTGCTGCTAAAAATTGAATATTTGGGGGGAAACATCATTTCTGTAGCAATTGTGAAGAATAAACTCGGGAAGGTTGATTGAAATGACATGTCACAGCTGTACAACATTTCTGTGGTCTTAAAAGAAAATGAAGGGAACCCCTCCCGCCAGCCATGGAAAAGCTATAGAAATCGGAGGCTAAGAAAGCACATTCTCAGAAAAAATGCCTTGCGTGGGAAAGCTCTGCACCCGTGGCGTTTGCCCAGGTGAGCTGGGTAGGCAGACAGGCAGACACTCGCTGCACATGTGTAAGGCTCGCACCCTCATCTCACCGCTGCGCTCCCAAGTGTGGAACCTGCATCTGCAGGAAGGAATAAAAACGCTCATGCTGCCCACGGTATGTCTCTGAAGCACCGTCTGTGGGTTAGGCGATCTCACGTGGTCCTTACAACCCATTCCAGGAGGAAGAGAGAGCAGGTGGTACTGGGTGAGGGCAAGGAGGCCAGCAAACAGCTTCCCTGTGTTCAAAGCCAGCTGAGAAATAAGACCCAGAAATGACAGAGAGAAAGTATCAGTTTTACTTCTGTGAAAATCTGGATTGGAGAATGTACATGTGTGACCCCAGTGGCCTTGCTAAGAACTTACCCACTGAGTCCCAGTCAGAAGAGAACAGCAGGCCTCCCCCTCAGGCCCAGAGCCTGCCTAGAAGCTGACCATGAGGTGGCAGGCCAGCACACACCCTCCTGCGGGCAGGGGACCCCCTGCGCCTGCGCTCAGTCCCACCCCTCAGTGGGCAGAGGGCTCAGGAGTGTTATAACAACACAGGTGCTTCCGTGTACAGTGATGAAGCCAGGGGAATGGAGGCTCCCTGCTTTAGTATCTCTTTTACAGGTGGGGCAGTTGTGGCCTTCCGTGCCTTCCCTACTAGTGAGATGGCCAGGAGAAGGTTTGCTGACTCCTGGCCCAGGGCTCCTTGCGTTACCCCACAGAGACAGATGGGAGATGTCCACTGAGATGCCTCAGCTTCTCCTTGTGGAGTCACTCATCAGGGCTCCCTTCCAGCCACCCCTGTTGATTAGCCTGGCCACACCCAGCCTGGAAGGAAGAGTCAGCCCCTGGGTTGATCATGATTTGTTATCTTATGTAATTAATAATATCAGTGCTGCACACTGCCCTGACGTTGGTCAGCAGTTTAGCAGACAGTGGGCATCTATGCATCCTTCCATAAATTAACTTCTCTAATAGAGATTAGATTGATAGTTTTAAAACTTTAACAGTGAGGGGGGGACACTTTTTATTATGTAAAATTAGTGTAGAACTTCAATTTTTTTTTTATTTTTTACTTTTTTCTTTTTAAGAGACAGGGTCTTGGCCGGGCGCGGTGGCTCACGCCTGTAATCCTAGCACTCTGGGAGGCCGAGGCGGGTGGATCGCTCAAGGTCAGGAGTTCAAGAACAGCCTGAGCAAGAGTGAGACTTCATCTCTACTAAAAATAGAAAGAAATTATCTGGCCAACTAAAAATATATATAGAAAAAATTAGCCGGGCATGGTGGCGCATGCCTGTAGTCCCAGCTACTCGGGAGGCTGAGGCAGAAGGATCACTTGAGCCCAGGAGTGTGAGGTTGCTGTGAGCTAGGCTGACGCCACGGCACTCACTCTAGCCCGGGCAACCAAGCGAGACTCTGTCTCATTTTTTAAAAAAAAAAAAAAAAAAAGAGAGAGACAGGGTCTTGCTATATTGCCCAGGCTGGTCTCAAACTCTTAGTCTCAAGTGGTCCTCGGGCTTCAGCCTCCCAAAGCGCTGGGATTACAGGCATGAGCCACCATGCCTGGCCAGGTCTTCCATATTAATGTAGAAAAGAAGTATTGTTTTTTTTTTTTAGCATGAATGTGTTAGTATTCATTGTAGACAATTCTTTATAAAGTCATCCATGAGACTTAAAGGACACAAAACTCCAAGAGCTGGGGTCACAGAAGACAGTTACAATCTTGTATCTACATCAGTGTTCAGTTTATTTCTGTGTATTGTCTCAGTAGCACAGTGTCAAGGAAATCCTGACTCACCCAGTTGCCTTCTCAATTTAGGCATCCGTTAAACCAATGTAGATGCTCAAAGGAATAGCAGAAAAGTTTTATTTCGAAGTTTAGTCACAGTACCTACTAACTCTTTATATGACTTGCTTATAGCAAATATATAGGTCAGACAGGAGGTACTCAAAGCTCACAGGAACTGACACCATCAGAAACTCAGAACAGCCTTGACCCACGCCGCACCTTGCTCCGATGTGCGAGATGGGGCTTGATGTAGCTGGGCTTTGGTGGTGCACTCACACAATTTTATACATACGTACAACCTGAGTGGGCATCACAGCCCTGAGTTTGTTCATGACCAGCACACTGCAACAGTCCTAGTTGTCAGCCCTCCTAGTTACAAGAATGATATGCCCAGCTCTAACAAGTGGACTCCAAAAGCTGCAAACAGTAACAGAATGCAAGGCAAACAGATCACCAGTATTCACTGTAACACTTTGAGTTGGCCATAGCTGAGTGTATATGTCATCTTTTTAAAATATGTTTTTAGAAATACAGCTAAAAATATTTCTTAACAGAATTTGAATGAAACATCTGTAGAGGCCGGGCGTGGTGGCTCGCACCTGTAATCCTAGCACTCTGGGAGGCCAAGGCGGGTGGATCGCTCAAGGTCAGGAGTTTGAGACCAGCCTGAGCAAGAGCGAGACCCCCGTCTCTACTAAAAATAGAAAGAAATTATATGGACAGCTAAAAATATATATAGAAAAAATTAGCCGGGCATGGTGGCACATGCCTATAGTCCCAGCTACTCAGGAGGCTGAGGCAGGAGGATCGCTTGAGCCCAGGAGTTTGAGGTTGCTGTGAGCTAGGCTGATGCCACAGCACTCTAGCCAGGGCAACAGAGTGAGACTCTGTCTCAAAAAAAAAAAAGAAACATCTGTAGAGCTCCCCAACACACCTCACACCCTATGGCTCCGCTGCTCTCTGAGGTCCCATCCTATCCAAACACACCTCCATTATTGCTGAGAAGGGACCACAGGGTTACCTCTGCCAAGAGGGCTGGAACCCTAAAGGGAGATAGAGCCAAGCAAGGCTCACAGGTCCAGCAAGGAAAGGTGAAGTGATGGGTAGTGGGTTAGCATTTGGGGGTCCCTCCAGCCTCTCAAGTCACCTTTTACAGGCACCCCTAGTTACAGGGCTGTCCCTGCTGGCTTTTTTGAACAGCTTGTTGGAGTCTCTACGAGTTTGGGACTTGGCTAGGATGTACGTGAACCAGTTTCACCAACTTACACAGGTTTTATGGGTCCTTGACATCCTCTCCCATGCAGCATCCTTGAGGGAGGACAGTCCTATGGTCCAGAGGTCTAGAGCAGCCCTGGCTTGTAGAGCTTTCTCTCTCGACACGCCCACCCCAACCTGCAGTGCTGCTCAGCCCGAGCATCAGGCTCCTGAGGAAGCACCGCGACTTACCAGTCGGCACAGCTAACTTCCCTGGGGGTGCTGCATGCTCAGCACCGCCCTGCCCTCCAGTGGCTACCAGTCTAATGTTAGGATAAGATGGGCTCAAAAGAAGATAACACACTGCAGAACAAGTATGTATCTTAGGGAGGTCAACAAGCAGGTGTTTGCACAGTTGTGTGGAGACAGAGATGACATCTGTTGGGAAGAGACATGAAGAAAGGCTTCGCAGAGGTAGATCTTAGGTTTGGGGTGTGGTTTGCTGCCAGGCATCCTGTTTCTAATTGTTCTTTCTGCCCTGACCTCCAGGGTCTGGTCTCTATATCCCTGAGAAGTTTCTTCTAGGCCCTGAGCCTCAGTTTTCCTGGCTTCTCTGGACTCTAGACCCACAAAGAAAGCATGGAGAGCCAGGGAAGCTGGGGTTGTCAGTGAGACCACCCAGCTCCTGCTCCGAGAGCAGGCTTCCCTGCAGGGTGGGTGCCACCACGCTCCAGCCCTGGCACAGGTGAGTAAGGACAGTCTGATGGCTAAGTGCTGGGGCTCTGGAGACACAGTGCCCATGTTCAAGCTTGGTGGCCTTGGACAGGTTCTGTAATCTTTCTGTGCTTTGGTTTTCTCATCTGTAAAATGGGAATAATATTAATATTTTATAATAGAGTTGCTGAGTATTAAATGATTAGGAGTGCCTGACACATATGAATCTGAACCGGGAGATCACAAGTATGCCCTTTCCACCTTAATGCCAGTTTGCCAGTTAAAAATTAGTTGTTATCTCTTATGTATGAGATACTCTTTTTTTTAAAAGTAGACATATAAAACTCACTGTGCCCAACCTTGGGGAGCACTAGTAGGCAGGCAGGCAGTGTGGTGAATGTCATGATAGAAGAGCATCCTGGGTTTAAACCCGAACTCTGCCACCTTCTAGCTCTGTGATCTTGCCCCACATCATCAAGTTTCCTGGAGTCTGTAAAACGGGGATTCTGGGAGGGATACGGAGGGCCATGTGCAGGGTAAGGCATTCAGCCAGTGCAGTGAATAGATGCATATATAATACACAAACCACTCTTTCATGCCACAGACGTTAATTGAGGGCCTACTATGTGCCAGGCATTGCACCAAGCCCTGCAGCCACACCAGTACGTTTTGAAATGATTCAAATGCATGATGTTCTTGAGGAAGTTCTATGAAGACAGGCAAGTGTGGGGACCCCAAGTAGGTAAATTCCTATTTGGGAAGAAACTCAAAGCCCAACTGAGGACACCCAGTGAGGTGTCATCGAGTGAGCACTGGTCTGGGAGTCCAGACCCCCGAGCCTCAGGCAGCACTCACCTACTGTGGGAGGCTCAGAGCGTCATTCCTGCCCACACGACAGCTCCCCAAGCCCTCCTCCCCTGCCTCCACATGAGGAGGGCTCGGGAGCATCTTGCTGTCCGTCAGGAAAGCATCTCATCACAGTAGAACAGTGGGGCAAGAAGTAGGGATGTTGGTACAGAGGTGAAGAGTCAAACTCCCGACACGCTGGACACTGGTGCCCACGTAAAGGAGGGAGTGTAGTGAACAACTGCAATTCCTCTTCAACACTTAAGATGTTTTCACCAGCGCCCCACATCTCCCCCTTGGTGGGAGTGTCTGCACCAGGAGATGCCGCCTCTGGTGTGGTTGTGTTGTCACTCTCCCCTGAGTCCCAATTTTGGAGCCATCCTACCTCTTGCAGTCCTATCCTTTTCCCTTCATTGTGTCTCCATCTCCATCTTCTGTGGCGAAGCTTGTGAACCATAATGCTTCACCCCTGCCAGTTTAATTGTTGCAATTGGCCCTGAGAATCTGGGAGATGAGAGTGGCTCCCACTGCCTGGTGAGGAGGCCAGTGAGATCATTCAGCAGCTCTGGCCTGGCACTGCCAGGCTTTGCAGACAGGCTGCTCACACCCTTTCTGCGTGGAAGACAGAGGCCTAGGTGTCTGGAGCAGTCACCGTGGGTGGGAGATGCTCTTGACAAGCAGCATGTTGGTGTTCCAGCTCCAGGGAGATGGACCAGGCCATGCTCCATTGTTCCTCGTCCACTGATGGGGCTGCAAGAGCATGTCCACACCTGGACTGCTCTGCCTGGGAGAGACGTACATTTCACCCAGGCACAGAGGTGGGACCATCTGCAGGGGCTGGAGCCCTTTCCGGGCCTCATGGGGACCCTGCAGGGAGCCTCAAGGTCAGCTCTCTGATTGCACATGCAGGAGAGCACGTGGTCATGAGCACAGCATCTTGAGTCAGGAGACCCGTGTTCTGGTTCCAGCCCAACCACGTGCTTGGATGCCCTGCGGCGAGCTCCACACACTGAATGTCAGTTTCCTCGTCGGGAAGGTAGACATGTATAGCTGTGCTTGTGCCAGAGTGAACCTGGGGAGCCAGCGGGCACACAGGATAGAGCCTTTGGCAAGTGCCTGGCACACAGCTCCGTCCAGTGCTGGACTCAGTAGCAGTTGGTGTGCAGTCTCCATCCATCTCTAGGAGGCTGGCCTTGCCGGGACTCCTGGAGCATCTGGCTGTGCAAAACTCGGGCACTTCAGGGAGGCCGAGTGATTTTCATACTTCCCCCAGAATTTTCCATTAGGTTGTATTTGTTTTTTAACTAAACTCATGAGGAATGCCTGCACTGTGCATGTCACAGGGCTTGAGGAGGTCAGATACAGTCTAGGAGGAAGGAGAGAACTGCACCCCCCAGGGTCGCATGGGAGCTGTGCCAGCCCTGAGAATGTTCCAGAATAGAAACCGGAAGATCTAAGTTCAGTCTCAGCTTTTTTTTTTTTTTTCTTTTGAGACAATGTCTTACTCTGTCACCCAGGATGGAGTGCAGTGGCACAATCATAGCTCCTGCAGCCTTGAACTCTTGGGCTCAAGGAATTCTCCTCCCTCAGCCTCCCCCAATAGCTGGGACTATAGGTGTGTGCCACCATGCCCAGCTAATTTTTTTTACGTTTTTTAGGAATAGGGTCTCACTGTGTGGTCCAGTCTGATCTCAAACTCCTGGCCTCAACTGATCCTCTCACCTCGGCCTCCCAGAGTGCTGGGATTAAAGGTGTGAGCCATCAGGCGTGGCTCAGCTCTTAACCAACAGCTTCCCTCCCTGGGCCTCAGTGTCCTCTTCTATAAAATGGGAGCTGTGTTACACTTTCCCTGCTTCCCACACAGGGTTGATGGGAGGGGTAGTCAGGTGACTCCCGCAATGTGCCCAAGGGTCAACATTGACAGAAGTCAAGACCTAGGATGGTCCAGGCTTGAAGCCTGCAGCCCTGGTCCCACCTCTGGCCAGGCAGGCCTGACTCGCCCTGATTCCTAGAAATAAGGCAAGGGGGAATTGCAACCTGGTATTGGTTGTCCCACTTCTGCCCAGCCCAGGACTGCCCAGGAAGAGCCCAGGGCAGTAGGTTTGGTTACAGAGACTTATGGTCCATTCCCAGCTCTGGGAACCGAGGCAGGTCAACTATGACCCTGTGGCCTCTGTTTCCTCATCTGTGAAGTAGAGACCATAGTGCCCACTTTTGTGAGTTAGCACTTCTTTGGTTGCAAATAACAGAAACCAACCTGTGCCTGGGAGGTGCCTTGTGGACCCTGCAGACAGAGATGCTGCCAGGCCCCGGGGTCTCTAATGTTGTCAGGACCCCCTCCTGCCCTGCTCCGCCCCACTTTGTACAGCACTCCTACTGTCACTGCCTGCAGACCAGCTTTCTCCGCGTGTCCGGTCACATGGTGGTCCATGGCTGCCAACAGCTCCCAGGTTCACAGGTCACAGCCCAGGTTGCCTAGAGATGCTGGGGTTCCCCCCTCTCTGTCTCCCTCTGTGATTGGGCCCCTCACATCTCACTTCAGGCACCCACCCTAAACCAATCAACAGTTGCTGGGGACAAAGCCAGTTGTCCAGGTCAGGGAGGTGTAAAGCATCAGGGACGCGATACAAAGGATCTGGGGGTCACCTCAGCAGCGATACAAAGGATCTGGGGGTCACCTCCCAGCAACGAGGGCAGGAGAGGGCCAGAGTGTCTGGCGGAGCGGAGGATGCCAGCAGCCGCATAGCCCTCTCCCCCCTCGCCTACTGGGGCACTTGGGCGAAGTGCTTCCCTGCAGCGCGGCCATCCGCCCTTCCTGCGACATGGAGGAATGCCTCCACTCTCCCCTCCTGCGGTTCCGCTCTGCTTGCTCCGGAACAGATGATAACAGAGATGGAGCATATGGGCCCCAAAGTCACCCGGCATTCTGGGAAAGTGACACTGTGTTACCCCGGGCTTGGAGGGAGGGGCCCATCACTCCTGAGCACAGCTTCTCCCTTTGTTCTTCAGAGGGGCACAAGGTCACCTCTCCTGAGCCTCCTGAAAGGAAGTGTGCACGCCTGGAGTTCAGGAGGATTTCCTCTGTCTGGGCACAGGGTGGGCATTTACATGGGGAGGAGAACATATGAAAGCCCAGACAGTCCCTCCTGGGCCTCTCCTGCCTCCACCCCCACCCAGGCCTGTGCCACTCACGGGGCATCCACCCAACCTGGCCTCCAGCTCCCCTTCCCCATGGCCCTGCTCCTTTGGGGGTCCTGCAGGCGTGTCGACAGCCCCCGCACAATGCCATGAGCAGATCACAGCAGGCGCCCAGCTGGGCCCCAGGCCTAGCTCCACCGTGGCCTCAGTGAGTCCCTGCCCTGGGCTGGGTGCCTCGGCACCTTCTGAGCTGAGTTTCTTCCCTCCTTGCACCTCCGACAGTATCGTGTGTGCCTCTGAGCTGGACCCGTGCAGGGTGCTCGCAGGGATGGTTTTCCATACCTGAGTCGGACGGCTGGGTGAGGGGACGCAGTATTCACCCAGGGTGGAGAGCCGTGGGTGTTCATTCTTCCTGTCCCAGGGACGTCTCAGGTCTGACCTGTGGTCCGGGTGGGCCATTCAGCCCCCTTTCCCTACCCTGGCCTGGTCCATGACAGTTCCTGCAGACGCTGGGGGCTGGCACCCAGGGCCCACATCCCTCCTGGCTATGCGATGAGCTCATGGCGAGGCAGTGTGGCACCTCGAGCAGGTTCCCGGGGCTGCAGGTCGAGGCTGGGGTGTGTTGGCAGTGCCGCCCTCAAAGCCCAGCCAGTGGAGGTGGGGGAGGGCCCATGAGGGACTCAGAAAGCTGGGGGGAGGCAGCAGAGAGCCCCCATCCTCCTCATTGTCCCTGCCCGTCCACTGTGGCTCCCCGAGTCTCACCATGCAGGCTATAAAGTTTTTGGTAGGTGAGGAAGCCACCAGGTGTAAGTTCCTAGCCAAGAAGCTGCTTGGAGAGGAGGAGGAAAAAGAATGTTTTTCAGTTTTCCTTTCACCTTTGACTCATGGCCAGGCAACCCTATGGCTGTCCCTGCTTTTTGCTGACCTTCCCTGGGAACTCCCAGGAGGCCCTGATTGTGGGTGTAAATCTTGGTGCTTCAGGACAGCAGAGGAGGGACCGGCTAAATATAACCTGGCCTGCCTGTGGGCTAAGTAGGTTAGAACCAGAGGCAGGCCACTCGGAGACAGTGCCGGCCCCTCCAGAGTCCAGCCCCCACCTGGACGTCTCACCGGGAACCAGAGTGGTCTGCGGAACCAGCACATCCCTCCATGCTCCTCTGCCTTCCCCCAGCCGCAGACGGTGATTTATTTATAGGAGAGATGTAGACAAAGGGGGAAACTAAAAGGGATTGACACGGCCTCTGACGAGGTGGTTCCTTGGTCTCTGGGCAGCAACTGGACCGGAAAGCTGGCGACACAGGTGCCAGGCCTTGGCCAACTGGCCCTGCGGGTGACGCTGGCTGAGGAAGGGCCAAGCAGAGTGTGCAGTTAACATAGGCCCTCGCCCTTGAGGACCTTTCAGGCTCCCTGGGGTGTCAGGAAAAGGTGACAGAGCAGCAGGCGGAGTCTGAGGCGAGCCAGCCAGTGCTGACTGTGGGTGTGGCGCTGCCCCTCCTTGGGCCTCAGTGGTCTACGCTGCGAAATGGGGCTGACAGCCGCCCTCCTTACCTGACACGGTTATTGGGGGAAAGAAATCAGATCCAGGCCGAGAACAGGCCTTGAAAAGTGTATTGAAGGGCAAAGTCCGTGGAACACCTGTCACAGCCTGATCCTCTTTCCCACAGGGCCACCCGTTCATCGTGCAGTTCAATGACCGGAACACCACCGTGGTGTCCATGTGGGTGTGCCGGGCGCTGGAGGAGAGGCGGAGCCAGCAGGGGCCGCCATGAGGCCTCGGGGAGCCGCTGGAAGTCCAGGACCAAGGGGCACAGCCCACCTGTTGCCCCCTCTCCATTTGCTGCCTGCACCAGAGCTTGCTGGGCCCGGCTTCCCTGCTGTCACCTTCGACTCCGCAGGCAGATGGCCTGGCCGAGGGAGTGGCAGCCTCTCCTGTCGGGAGGCACTGACTCTGGCAGGGTGGGCCGAGAGGGGAGGCAGCCGAATGGAAGCTCCCGTGGCCCCCGCCCTCTGTTTCCCTAACGTTATTCTTTGTAAAGGTCAGACCCCACCACCCTCACTGTGGGAATAAAAGTATTACCGCTCCGTGACCACCTCTCCTGCGAGGGTTGTATTGGCGGGTGAGTCTGTCACCCACCAGGGCTGGGGGCAGGCACCTGCGGGCACCATGACACTCCCACAGTGCTCTGGGGGGCCCGCAGCTGCTTGTAAGGGGAGAAGCAGAGGCCTGGACGAGCCTGATCCAAGTCCCAGCAAGGAGCAGGCCCCGTCTGGGCTCGAGACCTCCTGCAGCCCCAGCACCGACACCGCCAGATGCTCTGTCTCACCTGTTCGGTCTCACCTGTTCGTCTGAGGAGGAGCAGGAGACCAGGAGTTGGAGGAAAGTCCCAGGCGATTCTGAGAGGTTGTCCTCCGCCCCTGGCCCACGCCCTGCCACCAGCTGCTCTCCACTCCTCCACACAAGCCGCCCTCGCTGCCTGGCCCCCACACCCGCGACCTCTCTCACCTCTGCCATTTACAGCCGTGCGCTCAGGTAACCCTCGCAACCACGGCGGGTATGTGCGGCTGCCCCCAAGGTGCCGGCAGGGAACTGAGGCTGTCGGTGTCCGCTCAGAGATCCAAGCGGCATCTCAACGTGTCTGAAAGCGAACTCTCCCACCCCTACCCTGGCACACGTCACACACACCTCAGACCTCCTTTCATTGCTTTCGCTCACACTAAACGGCGTCTCCGTCCTCCCAGTGTCCAAGCCAAAGTGCCAGCACTCGGCCTTGACTCCTTTTTATGTCACACCCCACATCCAGCCCGCCAGGAAGTCCTATTGTCTTTGCCTTCAGAGGATATTGGTTCTCCCACTTCCCACGGTGGCCATGCCTCCATGGCCTCTGGCCTGGACCCCTGCCACAGCCCCTGCCCCCATCCGCCGCGGTCTAGTCACATGGCAGCTCGAGGGAGCCTGTTGAAGCAGAAGGCAGATGCTGTCCCTCCCCTGCTCCAGGGGCTCCCAGTCACTCCGGACAGCCACAACCCAACAATGGCCTGCGTGACCCTGTACAATCTGCCCTCATTGTCTCTGACCACAGCTCCTGTCGCCCACAGTTCCCCCCTTACCCAGCCAGCTGACCTCCTTGCTGTGCCTTGCACATCTGGGCACACTCCCGCCCAAGGGCCCAGTGGCATCTAGCCACCGGAGGTGCACGCTCCCTCCATCGTGTGCAGGTGGTGCTGAGCATTGCCCAGCCAGGAGCGACGTTTCCCAGCCCCCCTTGCACTGAGCAGGGGCCTGTGACTAGTTCTTCTCAGTGGAACGAGAGCAGGTGGCCGGGAAGCCTAAGATGTCGATGTCCTCTGCTACCCCGTTCTCCATCCTCCTGCGAAGTGAGAGGAAAATGACTGCCATGGCAGGTGGGGAAAGCTGAGCCATGGTGGAAGGGGCTTGGATCCCTGAATCACCACCTGGAGGAGTGGGCCACTCCCCCTCAACGGAACACCTGTGATGGCCTGTTAACAGCTGGGACTCAGTTGTATAGATTTGGGTTTTCTGTGTCACTAGCAGCGAGTGTCGAGGGCGAATGTAGGCCTCTGTACTTGGTGGCTGGAGCATCCCTCCCCGCGTATCCACGGGGCTCACTTCAGCCTGCAGGCCTTAGCTCACGTGGCGCCTCAGTGAGACCTACCTGACCACTCTACCCAAAATCACACCCTCCCACCCCTCCCGAGGGTACACATGCGCCCCCTGCCTGCACCGTTCTCCTCTATTGCATTTGTAACTGTGTGACAAACCACTTATTTTACTTACTTATCTTCTGTCTACATTTCCCACCCTCCATTACAATGAAAGCTCCACATGGGCAACGATTCTGGTCTGTTTCCTTCACACCATATGCTCAGTGCAAAGAAGAAAGCCTCGCCTAGTAGGTGTACAGTAAATATTTGCTGGCCAAATGGCCAAAATGGTGGAGCTGCGATTCCCAGCCCATGCTCAGTCCATTGCCCTGCGAAAGGGCCACCTGTGTGAGGCATTTGGTTTCCCACAGCAGAGTTGAGGCCATCATGTTTTTAGTAGCACTTTGTGAGGCACAGGCCTTGAGTGGCCTCTGAGCCTCAGGCAGCAGCATCCTACTGAGCCACTTCCCTGGGGCTAGGAAGGTCACAGAAATGGCCGGACCGGGGCCATGAAGACTGTGCTCCCCGGCCCAGTGCTCAGGGCAGGGGAGAGCTGCAGGCCGCACGTGTCGTGGACTTTCCCAGGGAGAGGCGCTCAGAGAGCGCTCAGAGAGCTCAGGGAGGGCTCCCCAGACAGGCCCGACCACCCCAGGATGTGGACCAGCCACCCCCAAGACTCAAAGCCTGTCCTTGTTTCGAGAAGATGCACCCAACAAGCTGTCATCCTAGATCCTAAGTCAGGGGAGGCAGGAAAAATGAGCAGGTGTCCCATGCCAGGCTGTGCTTAGGGCTTACTTTATCAACTCGTTTAATCCTGGCCACCATCCCATGAGGTAGATGGGGGTATTATTATTCTGTCTGTTGTGCAGATGGAGAAACCAAGCACAGGCCGAGCGACTTGCCCAGGGTTACCCAACACGTAAGTGGCAAAGCAGTGTTTGAGACTCAGAGTCCCACTCTTAACCATGGCCCCAGAAGTCAGCTGCACAAGCTCCTCACACAGAGCACTCTGGTGTGCATGCATGTGCACACACACACACACACACACACACCCTGTCCTCTAAGCACAGAGTTTCCAAACTCTGGTGTGCAAAGGTGGTGTATCAGTACCTTTGGGAGTGGGGCCCAGGGACCTGCTCTTCGACCGGCTCCCTGGGGGTACAGGTGCAGAGCACCCTCCAATGGCACTGGGAAACGCTGCTCTGTCTAGAAGCCCTGGACCTGGAGATTAGCTTCCAGGGTGACCTTGGACAAAGCATGTCTCCTACCTGAGCCTCAGTTTCCTCATCTGCCAATGCAGGGATTGATCGCACTGAGTCTCAGAGCTCTTCCCAGCCCTGAAGTTGCAGAGCAGAGTTCTCACCATTTGGGGCCACAGGCCCTTTGAGCATCCCCAGAATTATGTGCACCCACATGCATGCACAGAGTTCTGTTCACAACTCAGGGGGTCCTGGAGCCCCTGCAGCCCACTCGCTCATGACCCCAGGTCGAGCCTCCTGCTTTGGAGCAGCCCCCAGCGCATAAGTTCCCTCTGCCTTGAAGTCAGGAAGATGGGGAGCTGGGTGACCTCTGAGGAGTTCTCCTGCAGGGGTTCTCTGGCTGGAGGCAGGACCCTCTTTGGCCTGCTTGGGCTCCGTCATTCCTCTGGTCACCCTTGGCAACCTGAGGCCAAGCTGCCCTCGCCCTCAGAGGTCGCGGGAGGGCTGAGATTTAGAACACGGTGGGGCAGGAATGAGCTCTTCCCTCTGCCTCAAAAGCCACCCCCAGCCACCCTCAACCTGTCCATGTGGCTCATTCCTATTCCTCTTTTCAGGCGCCTCTCACACGGGCCCTCCTCTCGGCAGCTTCTTTATTCCCTCTCTGGGGACAGACTGTGAGCCCCTCACAGGCGGGGACGTCTACTCACCTCCAACCCCAGGACCCGGCCCAGGGCTGACAGGGAGGGTGCTCCGAGGTGTGGGAGGGCAGGGGGGAGGGAAGGAGCATGGAGGGATGGGACCCTCAGACTGAGGCCCTTGGGTCAGCCCTTCCTCCCCAGGGCTTGTCACTGTCCCACCCTGGTCTCCAAGCCTCAGTGACGCCCACTCGCCTTCTCACCACAGCCTCCTGGAGAAAGACCCCCATTGGGTGCGGCCTCAGGCCTCTGAGACCTTCAGGGAAGCCCGGAGAGGAGCATTTCTGGGGCAGGAGGGCCCTCAGAGGGCCCCCAGGTCACAGAGGTAGGTGCCTCCTCTGCACTAGGGCCCTGGCTTGGAGGGAAGGAGGCCACCTCAGCACTCCCTTCCTGCTTCTGCCTTTAGTTTTCCCACGTGGGAAACATGGGATACAGAATCCCAGGGCCTTGGAGCCCTTCAAGAAGGCAGATGGAGGAAAGGTGGGACCTTCTTCCTCAGGTGCGGTTAGACACAGGCCTTGTGGTCCAAAGCAGCGTGACCCAGAGCCCCCAGCCCAGTTGGGAGGTGGTCAGGCCAGTGCAAGCTGGGCTGGGTGATCTAGCCTGGCTGAGGGAAGCTGAGGGCGCCCTGCCCCAACACCAAGGACCTGGGACCTTTTGCTGGAGCTGAGCGGACCTGCTTCTTCCCAGGAGGCGTACACCTCCCGATCTCTGGACGCTCAGGGCTGGAGGCCAGCGTCAGACCTGCGTGAGGCCTCAGGAGGATACTGGGCTGCAGGCTGGCAGCTCCCCGGAGGCCCCTTCACATGGGGCTGGTCAGAAGGGGATGATGCTGCCTCCACGTGGACGGGGAAGCCCGGCAAGGCCGTGATGCTGCCTCAAAGATGTCTCCCCTCCCCACTGAGCGCTGCCCAGCTTCCTCCCTGGAGCTCCATCCCTTAGCCAGGTCCAGTCCCTATTGGGCTGGGAGCCTGTGTTCTTGGTCACAGAGATGGCAGTGAGAAAGAAAGGTGTGTGTGTGTGGGGGGGGAACACAGGCCGAGTGCCAGGATCGGGGAGAGAGGCTGTGCCCAGCAAGGTGGCAGAAGGGCCTGGCGCAGGAGGGCAAGAAGGAAGCCGCACTCAAGGGTCACGGTGGCCCAGGCAGCAGCCCGACTCCATTCCTGGGGCCAGGTGGACCCTCCGGACTGTACCTGGACCAGCTCCAGACCACATGGAGGTGATCGAGTGTTTTCACTTCCTGCGGCCGAGGAAACAGTTCAATCCAGGGCAGGGAGGAGGCGTGGGGGAGGAGGCTGAGGCCAGCATCAGCTCTGAGGTGCTGTGGCGAGGAGTGAGAGGAGTGACCATGTGGGACCGGGAGCAGGGAGGCGCAATGGGGTCTGGAGGGGAGCTGGGCAGGGGGACACAGGCGCTGGCCCCTGGCACAGGGAGTGGAGCTGGCTGGGCTGCGATGGCACTCGCTGGCTCTGTCATGACCCCTATCTGCCTTGGCAAAAATCATGTCCCTGATCCACCAGAGATGCTCCTAACCTAGCAGGGCAGGCAGGGCGGGGTGGGGCTGGCAGTGGGTGGGGACCCTCAGGGGAGGCCAGGTGGAGTCCCAAGGACAGCTTGGGCTGGCGCAAGCCATTGAAATGGATTCTAATGTTGGGAGGGGGGAGGCAGCAGAGCCCAGACCTCATAATGACAAATTTTCTGCTGAACAGCCACAAATATTCGCTGTGACTTTGGACAGAGCCTGAAAAAGACTTTGTTTCCTCCCTTGGCGGTATCATTTGTCTTGTTTTGAAGCCACGAGATTGCAGGCACGAACTCATAGACTAAAGTTTGTCTTAATTGCTGTGGTGTCACCACCTCTCTGCCAGATAACAGCACAATGAACGAGTCGATGGGGCTGAGCCCTCCAGGTCCTTCTTCTAAAGTGAGACAAATGTCCCTCCTTTGAGCCCAACAGTCCATCGGCAGCTCTGTCATTTATTTATCTCCCTAACAGTTTGCATTAACTTGCAGGGGATAAAAAGTCTCTCCTGCCCGCAGACTTAGTTAAAAGCATCCAGTCAAACTGCTGCTGGGCCTTCCTAGGACTTGGCCCTTTTATCTTTTTCCTCCTTTGGTTGGGGGTTAGAGGGGGGCATATAGGGAGAGAAAATGGTGCATTCACCGGGAAAAATAACGAAGGCCATAGTGTGGAAAAGTTTTGAGACATAAAAGAAACACCATTTGTCTTGCAATATGACCTGGGCATGGTGAGCTGCCTTCACACTGTCTCCTTTGGTCCTCCCAGCTCCCCTGCAAAGGCTTCCCCACCTGTCTCCCACTCCATGTTCCCTTCACAGGGGTGAGGCTCTGCTCCCTGAATGTGCTGAGCACTCTCTGCCTCTGAGCCATTGAACAAGCTGTTCCCTCAGCCTGGGACACCTTTCCCCCACATCCTCTAGCTCCTGTCCAATTCCTGGTCATCCTCCAAGGCTCAGCCAAAATGCATTTCCTCCGGGGAGGCCTTTTCCAGCACCCACCTGGCCTGGCCTGCGGGTGTATGAGCCCAGCCCAGAGGCCCCCAACACCCCAGGATGCCCCCATCACTGCCTGTCTGGTCCTTGTGTTTCCTCACACCGTCTGTCTGCCTCATTTCAGGGACAGCCCGGGGAGGGCAGGAGCTGGGTTGAGGGCTGGCATTCAGGAGAAGCTCAGGAAACAGCAGTTAAGTAAACAAAGGGGCTTCCAAGAACTTCAGTGACCTGCCCTTCCCCGCCCCCAGCCATGTGGAACAAGCCACTTCTAAAAAGATACTTAAACATTGGAGTGATGAGACTGTTGCTCTTTAATTTTCTCTCTACTATTCTGCACTTGTCAAATGTAACACAGCGAACATGTATTATTTTTGTAGTAAAAATAATTTTTTTAAATATTTTAAATCTCTTGGTCAGAGCCTCTCAGCAAGGCAGTAGGAGAGACAGGATTCAACGTGTGTCTTCTGACACGCAGACGAGCCCTTCTCTCCCACCCCACAGCCTCCGAGGTCCTTTTTTGGCAATCCCGTGGGGGCGGCAGTGGAATGTAGCCATGAAGGGCATGCGCTTGGAGTGACAGGCCTGACTTCAAGTCTCAGGTCCTCTATTGACTCCCTGTGTGACCCTGGGCAGGATGCCTAACCTCGCTGGGCCTCAGTTTCCCTATTGATAAAATGGGGTAATGACAGTTGATGTCATTATTAAATCATCCCAGCTGCTGACCGTGACAGGCACAAAACACTTCTGAAGCACTGGTGTCTACCTCCTTGCTCCCACCAGGCACCCCTGGCCACACACATGCACTCACATACGACCACCTGAGTCCCTGGGGTTCCTAACGTTTTTATCTGCCTTCCCCAGGAGAGATGGGGCCTCCCCAGAAAAGGAGCCCACCCAGCCTCCTTCCTCTGCAGATGCAAATGGCAGCTCACTGTAACTGCTCAGGAACTGGCCATATGGACCCCTCCCCACCCACGGACAGTTCACCTCACCCTTCTGCCTTCAGATGTATGTGGCATGTGTCTCTATTACTACACGGTCCTGGGGTGGAGCGACTGTGGGGTGTTCTGTCTCCCTTACCGGAGTGGGAGTCCTAAGAGAAGACAACCTGCCTCTTACAGGGAGGCAGCTGTTGCTGAAGAAACAGCCTTCACTTCAGACGGGTCTAGGTTTGAGTCTTATGGCTACAACTTCCTGGCTGTGCGGCTTTGGGCAAATCACTTCACCTCTGAACTTCAACTTCCTCAACAGTGAAATGGACATGCTGGCATCGTAAGATTCTTGGGAGAACTAAACCAGATGAGGGGTGCCAAGAGTCCAGCGCAGCATCTGGTGCACAGTGGGGACTCAAGTTCCCTCAGCTATCGTCAATAGACGTAGAAAGCGACTCTCCTCCCACCACCACGGCCAGCCCCAGCTCCAATCCTGTCCCTGTCTAACCCGCTACTCAGTTTTATTTGTTCTTCATAGCAATTGTCCCCATTTGAAATTATGGTAATCTTTCTTGTCCATCTGCCTGCTGGGATGTGAGCTCCAGAGAACAGGGACTAGCTTGCCTGGATCCCTGCTGTGACCCCAGCTCCTGTCACACAGGAGGTACTAAGTAAGTGTTTGATGAATTGATGGTGTCTCCTGCACCTGTGCTGGACATGGCTGAGGTTTTGGAGAGACCCTGGATGAGTCCCCCTGCCCCAGCTGGGGCCACCTGCTTGTTCACTGAAATCCCAGCAAGGCTGGTGCCATCTCTCCTGGGGAAGGAGGGATAGTCATTTCTCCAGACCAGAAAAGCCAGCAGGGTACCAAGACAATTTAATGGAGAGAGAATAATCTTTCAACAAATTGTGCTGGGACAACTGGATATCCACATGCAAAAGATGAATTTGGATCCCTACCTCACATCATATAAAAATTAATTAAAAATGGATGGATCACAGACTAAAACTAAAGAGCCAAAACTATAAAATTCTTAGAAGGGAAAATATACGAGTATATCTCACAGCAAAGCCTTCTTGATATGACGTCAAAGCACAAGCAGCAACAAATAGATTAACTGGATATCATCAAAATTAAAAGCTTTTGTGCTTCAAAGGAAACCATTAAGGCCGGGCACGGTGGCTCACGCCTGTAATCCTAGCACCCTGGGAGGCCAAGGCGAGAGGATGGCTCAAGGTCAGGAGTTCAAGACCAGCCTGAGCAAGAGCAAGACCCCATCTCTACTAACAAATAGAAGGAAATTAACCGGACAACTAAAAATATATAGAAAAAGTTAGCCGGGCATGGTGGCGCATGCCTATAGTCCCAGCTACTCGGGAGGCTGAGGCAGGAGGATCCCTTGAGCCCAGGAGTTTGAGGTTGCTGTGAGCTAAGCTGACACCACAGCACCCCAACCCCGGGCAACAGAGTGAGACTCTGTCTCAAAAAATAAAAAAAATTAAAAGAAAAAAAAAGGAAACCATTAAGACTGCAAGTGAAAAGACAACTCACAGAATGGGAGAGGATATTTGCAAATCATATTATCTGATAAGGGACTTGTATCTAGAATACACAAAAAACTCTTACAACTCAATAATAAAATTACAAATAATCAGTTGAAAAAACAGGCAAAGGATCTGAATAGACATTTCCCCATATAAGACGTACAAATGGCTACTAAGCACATGAAAAGATGTTCAACATCATTTTATCAGGGAAATACAAATCAAAGCCACAATAAGATACTATTTCACATTCACTAGGATGGCTGTAATAAAAAAGACAAATAATGTGTTGTTGAGGATGTGGAAAAATTAGAACCCTCAAACATTGCTCATGGGAATGTAAAATGGTTCAGTGTTTTGAAAAAACAGTCTGCTGGTTCCTTAAAAGGTTAACCATAGAGGTAAGCACTTCCACACTTATGTATATACCCAAGAAGAATTAAAACATGCAGCCACACAAAAAGTTGTATACAAATGTTTATAGCAGCATTATTCATAATAGCCAAAAAGTGGAAACAACCTAAATATTCCCATGGATGAATAAACACAATGGGATATATCCCTACACTGGAATATTATTTGGCAATAAAAAGGAATGAAATGCTGATACATGCTACAACATGAATAAACCTAGAAAACATGCTAAGCAAAAGAAGCCAGCCATAATAGTACCATATACTGCATGATTCAATTTATATGAAATATCCAAAAGAAGCAAACCTATAGAGACATAAAGTAGATAGGGCTGGGGAAAGGTAGGGAAATGAGGGGGGTGATAACTATAATAATATGGTTTCTCTTTGAGGTGATGAAAATATTCTAACAGGTGGTGGTGATAATTTCACAACTGTGAACATACAAAAAAGTCATTGACTCGTATACTTTAAATGGATGAATTATATGGTATGTAAAAGATATCTTAACTCAGGTTCCCCTGGGCTCAATGCAGTGAATCAGAGAGCCTGTGGGGAACGGATGGCCCTGGAATCCCTTCTTCCAACTGATGTAGCATCCTGTGGTTTGCCCAGTACCCCAAAACCTGGGCTCAGATTTGCCCTGGCCTGTCCCAGCAAGCAGACTGGACCCCACCCCCACCCTGCCCCGGTGTTCGGGTGGCCATCCTGAAGTGATCTGGGGCTGTCAGGGGAGGAAGAGCTCACATGGGCTGAGCACTTACTCTTAGCCATGTGCTTTGTGCAGGAGCGGGACTAAGGGAGGACTTTCAGGACGCTGACAGTGAGCACTTCCTTAAATTTTTCACCCTAGGCACCTCACTCTAGTGCCAGCCCTGGCTATGTGGCATATACCCAGTACTTTATCTAATCCTTATCACGTCCCTATAAGACCCATATGACTACATGACAGATGCAGGTTTGGAGACTCAAACAGAGCAGGTTTGCTGGCTCCAGAGGCTATGCTCTTTCCAGCCCTTTCCCCCACCTGCTGACTAGAGGAGCACCTGGGAAGGAAGCCCCTTGCAACCACGGGCGCTCAGCAAGCCTGCCAGCTGCTCCCCACCTCCTCAGAACAAACCTTCGGGGGCTTTGCCCAAGTGGCCTTGCCTGAGTCTGTGTGGAAGATGGGAATTGCAAGACCTCCTAAACATCACCAGGGGACAGAGAACATTCTCTTGAAGAGCCAGATTGGCCACTAGACCCCAGGGACACCAGTCACTGTGGCCAGCAAGTCAGCTGGGACCTAGGCTGGAGTTCACAGCCCTCCCACTCAAATGCTGTTCACTCATTCATTCAACAAACATGTTGAGAACTTACTATGTGCCAGGCCATGTTTTAAGGCCCTGGGTATACAATAGCAAACAAAACATTCCAGTGGGAGAGACAGAAAACACAAATAAGTAGTCAGAAAATATTAACCCATGAACAATTCAATGATGAAAGTAAAATTGCCATGAGACACGGATGAGGGGCCTGGCAGGCAGGCTTAGAGGAGGCCCTGCAGGGTGGCAAGGAGAGGCCTCTGCGGCTCTGGACAGGCAGGTGCAGCGAAGTTCAGGCAGCATGCTCTGTAGGGTAGAAGATGCTGGGTAGGTTTTCTTGGTGTGTTTCCTTGGAGACTTCTAAGTGCCCACACAGTCTCCCCTGTACTGAGAGGACCTTGGAAAGAGGCTTGTGGCTAAGCTGGAATTGACAAGAGGGGAGCCCCTCACTCCCAGGGGGCCAGCTGGAATGTGGGCAGGGACCCAAACTAGAGATTTGGGGAGGAGGTTCCTCATGGGGAAATACTGAGGTAACTGGAGCTGCTCACCCATCCTCTTTTCCTAATGCCTCTGCTCAGGCTGTGGGGGCTTCTATATCTGGCTGGGGCAAAGAAGGCTGATCCAGGCTTCCAGGTTCAGTCCCTCCCAGCCTAACTTGTACCCTCAAGTGCCCAGAGAGCCTCAGGAAGGGCAGGGCATGGCCCAGTGCCTTCCAACCATTCCCAAGCCCTCAGGGCTCTGCCCCTGCTCCAGGTTTACCCAAGCAGGGCTCCTGAAGATGTTCACAGGCCAGTGTTCTTGGAACTCCCAATCAATCCTTCACGCTGGGAAGTGCAGGTGACTGTGCCCATCCTACAGATGCAGATATGGAGGCCAGGTCACGGTCCCACAAGTGGTCAGTAGAAGAACCAGATCTGGGCCCATTGAGGCTGCGACTTTTCTCCCTCCTTTTGATTTTCTCCAGTGCCGAAGTCCCCTGCTGTGGGGAGCGCTGGTCTCACCTCTGATGCCTAAGAGCCTGGTCGGCCTCCCGCAAGTCCGGCCCTCTTCTGGCTTCAGTCTTTGGTCCACACCGGAGCGAGGTGGGCCCGGGGCTCCGGACCCCTGGCGCGGCCCCCGCCTTCCCGCGACCTCACTTTGCTCCGGGGCTGGCCCCGCAGCCCCCGCCGGCCTCCCGCTCTTGCCAGGCCAGGGCCGCCTCCGCCCGGGAGCGGGTCTATCTGGCCGTAGGATTAATATCCAGATATTAAGTAAACAATAAATTAGCAAAACTACAAGAAAATTTTACAGCCCTTTGCATTTGGCAATCATTGAGTGTTAATTAGAAATTCATTACAATTAAAACCCTGCCTAAACAGGGCCTGCGCGCCTTAATTACATCTGATTTTTAATTCAGAATACGTGTTTACACAGTAAGCGCTACGTACCCCATGATTATCCCCAATCCTCTTTATACTGTACTAATTATGTAAATTAAACCTAATTAACTGACGAAAACTGCCGTTAATTCAACTGGTAAAAGATATGTGCTTGCGGAGGAGTCGCGGCCGCCCAGCCCCAGCCCCAGCCCGAGCCCGAGTGGACGCGGATGCTCGGCCGGGGGACGCGACGCCGGGACGCGGAGGCGTCGCACGCCCAGTCGGGCGAGGGGAGCACGGCAGGCGCGTCCGGGATCCAGAGTCCGGCTCCCGACCCTGGTGCCACCGGGCAGCAGATAAAAAAGAATCCCCAGTAAATCGGGGTCAGAAAGGCCACAGGCAACGACTCCTGCGGGCTCCCCAGGCTCAGGCCAGAGCCGCAGGACCCAGAGCTCCCACTGAGGAAGAGGGGTCCCACCCTGCCCTGGCTGAGCCTGGGTGTAAGTCCCAGCTCTGCTACTCACTGACTGCACCGAGCAAGTGCCCTGACTTTACTAGGCCTTTTCCTCAGCCCAGAGTGTTGTGAGGGTGATAACAAAACCTCCTGTGCCGCACAGCGCGGCACCCTCCTTGCTGTCCCTTCACTGAACTAGGCCCTCTGCAGTAGCAGGCAGCGTACCAGGCTCTTTTTGGGTCTAGGGGATCACCTAGCGTCCCTTGCCTGAGGAACCTGGTGAGGAGGGCGTTGTCTCCCACTGCTTGACTTCAGTTTCTTGCCTGTAAAATGGGAATATATGATCCCTACTTATCCCCAGGGCCCTTGTGAGAACCGGCTGCGCAAACCGTAAACTCTGTCCACAGAGGTGATAACAGACCAGACGCTGGCCCCAGAGTATAGCCCTAGCCCCGACCCCAAGACCTGCTCCCCGGAGACCAGCACTGAGTGGTGGGGCTTCCCCAGCCGCTTGCCACGCGCCCTCAGTCTTTCTCCAGCGTGGACCAGAGACTGAAAGTTGGGTGGGTCTCCTGGCGCTGGGCCAAGGCACCGGGAGCTGTCCCTAGCTTGGTGCTGAACGCGAACGCGGGGGGCGACACTGCACGACCACTGGTGCAGTAATCCGGGGTGGCACCCTTTGTCTGAGAGGTCCCGGGCCCCGCGGGCCCGGCTTCAGGGAATGACCTAGAAGCTGGCCCCGGAGGCGTTGTTGGTCCTCGAAGTACAATAGAGGCAGGACAGGCAGCCCCTGCTCAGGGGGACCCTGCCCATCCCCTCTTCATTCCCACCCCTCATTCCCCTGGGGGCGTCCTGGCTCTCTGGTCGTTGTCACCACCATACCGAATTCTGAGATGCCTTTTAAAAAATCATTAGGAGGCTAAGAATAATTACTGAAGGAGATTGTAATTATGGGGTGCGGGAGCCTGGGCTGAGGGAGGGGGGGACCAGCGGATGGGGACTGGGCCAGGGCGCAAAATAGGTTCCCGTTCCCCCACCCCAAGGGGTTGCGGGTGTGGATAGGGAGCTGCAGAGTTGGAGCCAGACAGAGGCAGCGCCTGGGAAAGACGCGGGGATGGAGGGGCCAGAGGCAAAGAGAGAAAGAGGGGCCGAGCGGGCTCCAGGACTCATCCGGGAGAAGAGGGAAAGGCAGGGAGATCGAGAGAAAGACGCAGCTGAGGGAGGTGAGAGAGCAAGAGCCTGTTCTAGAAGAGACCCTGCAGAGGAGACAGAGCTCCCAAACTTGGGAATGGTTTTCCGGGTCTAGGAGAACACGTTAGCCCGGGTAGAGGGAGAGGGTAAGTGAGCCTCCAGGCCGTTCCTCTCCAAGGGCTAGGCCCGCGCGACTCGGTGGCGCTTCCAGGCCTTTCCCGGGTTCCCTGCGAGCCAGGAGGGAACAGGAGAGGGAGGAGCAGGGAGAGGAGCAGGAACATTCCCCAGAGGCCCAGAACGCAGGAGGGAAGAGGGCTCATACCCGAGAGCAAGAGGGAAAGCGAGGCAGTGGGGCGAGGGCGACCCCGCGCCGCTACCCACAGAAGATTTATGGCGCCGCCCGGGTTCCAAGGACAGGCTGCGCTCGCTGCTGCTGCTACCGCCGCTAGTTGCGCTGGCCGCTGCGCCCCCTGCCCGGGCGGCCCGCCGCGCCCCGGGCCATCCCTGCCATTATTAACTTCTGTTTGATTAGGGTAATTGTTCAAACTTGGGCTGGACAGTATGATTAATTACAGTTTAATTAACGTGTCCATTAAGGACACTTAATGCCACAGGGGCAGGGAGGGGGGTGGAAGCGGCGGAGGGGGCGCTCGGGTGCGGGCAAGGAGGGGCGGGGGGTGCGACTAGTAACTCAAATGACGAAGTAGAGACAGAGATTGAGAGAGAGGAAGAAGACGGAGACCAAACTGGGTATTAGGGAAAAGAATGGCGATGACAGAGAGACCGACAGAGATAGAAATGAGAGAGAAGAGAGAAAGAGAGAGAAATGGAGCTTGGGGCAGAGAGACGGTGCCAAGGGGCGTCTGTAGTGTCAGGGGGCTAGACCTCCACCACGGGGAAACTGAGTTAGCAGCGTTCAAAGAGAAGTTGACTTCAGGTCTCTCCCAACGATGACTTGGCTCCTGCCGTGGGCCTGTTGTTGACAGCGAGGGGAGGCATTCGAGGCTGAGGGCCCCCCCAACCCAGTTCCCTAGTCTCCTGCCGAGGGATGGAAGCAGGAGGGCGCCCCTCCCCAGGCTAGATCGCTCCTGGTGTCCCCCGCCTAAGTTGGGAGGGTGGGAGAGACGGATCTGCTGCCTTCCAGCAGCCACCCCCAGTGCTCCGCACCCAGGGACCTGTCCCCGCCACTGGTGACCTACTGGTTCCTCAGGGCCACTCTGGGCTCCACCACCCTGGCCCTATCCTGAGGCCCGAAAGTGAGATACCCCTCCCTGCGCCTCTTCCTCTTAAGCCCCCGTCAGCCCCATCATCAGGCCCTGGCCCAGCCCAATCCCGGCCCCTTGGCGGGTAGCACTGGGCCCTCCCCACTTCGTTCTTGGGGGCAAACTTTGCGGCCCCAGGCCCTTCCTCCCTCTTGGCCTCTCTGGCTATCGCGGGACGCAGGTGCGGGGCGCGGGACGCAGGTGTGCGGCCGCTTACCTGGGGCGCACAGGCCCTGGGGCCGCGGGGAGGCGGTGGGCGCCGCGTGTGGCCCGCGGGCGGGCGGACTCGGGGAGGGCGCGAGTGACTGCGCGGGCGGTGGGTGTGGCGCCCCGGCTCACAGCTGTCAGGCGTGCCCGCCCCGCGCCGGCCTCGCCACTCCGGCTGTGACCGCGCTGTGCCCGCCGCCGCGCCATGCGCTCCAGGCTTCGGCCTCTTCTTCCGGCCAGTCCCCGGCCTCGGGGACAGTGGCTCAGGGCACACGTCTCTGCGCCCGGAGCCCTGGCGTCCCGCGCCCGCTGAGAGCAGGAGGGGCCGCGGGTGTGAGCGCGGAGAGCCGGGGAGCTCGGCTGTGCGCGCGCGCGGGGAGGGGCCGCGCCGTCACCCTGAGAGCCCGGCGGATCCCGGACTCCCGCCCGCCGCTCCGCCCGCCGCGCACCTCCGCTCCCCGCTCGCCCGGCTCCAGCCGCCGCCGCACGGTGAGTACCCGCGTCCGGTAGCCCGCCGACCCTGCGCCCTGTCCCGACAGCTTTTTTTCGTTTAGTTCTGATTTGGGTTCTTGTGGCTGTTGTTTTTATTATTATACCTAATGACTCCACCGCCTACTCCGTGCTGCTGCCCGCCTCCCCACTCGTTGCCCTCCTCAAGCTCACCCCTCAAGCCCCAGGAGCTGATGACGGTTTCTCGAGCTGCCCTGGCTGCTGCCCCTTGTCGCTGCGCACGGCTTTTCGCCTGTGCTTTCCGCTTTGGCCCCCGAAATTCTGTTCCTCTCCTAGGGCCTCCCCTTCTCCTGGCTCTAGGGCCTGGACACCCCCCCCCCACCGCCAGGGGAAACCCACGGGGACCCAGGACCCTCAGCTTGGGGAGGACGCGCTCGGCTCGGTGCGCTCTGTTCACTATATGCGGGCCAGGCACACTTGCGAATTTCGGGAAACCGAGAAGCCATCGTCATTCCCCAGAGCCACGCTCCCTCCAGCCTCCTCCTCAGCCCGCCTGAGAGCCCTCTGGGGGGCACGAGGCTTGCCTCGCTGACCCCTCAGCCGGGAGTTAGGACAGTGCTTTTGCCTCCTAAAATGTTACAAGAGACTTCAATGTGAGCAGAGGGTCAACTTGTTTCAGTTGGATCCTCAGAGATAAAGATGAAACAGACAGATAATAGATAAATAGCTTGATACTTGAAGAAGGTACGAAGACAGATGGGAGAAAGAGCAGCGAGCTGGCAGAGACAGACAACTCAGGGACAGATAAGATCGACACACGAGGGGCACCTAGACAAATAGAGAAAGAGAGGGAGAGAGACGACGGAAGAGTCCACTCTCCTTGCTGAAGGCTTTTGAACTCGGATCCCTTGTCCGCCTGGAGCTGCCCCTCTGAAAATGGATTTGCCTTTCCGGCCGAGTCTAGGGGAGGGGCCCTCAGGGTTGGGCTGCCCCGGCCACAGCCGTGGACCAGGCTGGAGCCCTGCGCGTCTGAGGACAGGTGGCTGGGCCCAGCGACCTAGAGGGGCCCAAACATCGGTTCCCGGGTCCCCCTGCTGCTGAGGTGGGGCTGCTTCCCTGCCTCAGCTAGAGAGCAAAGCTCGGGACTGGCAGCAACTTTTCTGCCTGGAGGCTATTAGTGGCTTTAAAGACAGCCGGGATTCCTTCCAGCCCCTGTGAACCCGGACAGCGGGTCAGGAAGGATACTCAGAGAGGAGACCCCCCCCCCCAAAAGAGGAAGCCCAGAGCCCCAGGATCCCGCATTTGGCCTGGGTGAGAAAGGCATCTCTGAAGGAGAAAAGCTCAAGGAGTGGGCAATTGGAAGCGAAGAAGTGGCTCCTAAGAAACTTCCTTGAGAACCTCTCCGTCCTTCGCGCTGACCCCAGATTTGGTCTGGAACGCAACTAAAGATGCAGAAAATGTGGTTAGGAACTGCATAATCCTCGTCCCACGAATGGCTGGAAAGAAAACGGTTTATATATCCAGCCGGAATCTTTCTGCTCAACGGACCCGGGACGTCAGTCTTGAGAGAAGAAGCACGGGTTTGTGGCAACTGGCACTGTTGTCCCCGGAAACCGGCTCCGTTCGGAGCTCGGTGCGGTGGGAGCCGCCCTGGGTCTGGGTGCGCACTGCGCGCTTTGGAGAGGGTCGGGTTCAGCACCGCGAACAGCGGTCGCCTCCGCCTCTCCCCCTCCCAGGCAGACCTGGGTCCCTCCCCCTTCTCCCTGCCTCCCGCCTCCCCCCGCCGTCTGGAGATGGGCAGTGACCGCCCCTCCCCCGCCTCCCTACCCCTCCCCTCACTGCCCTAGCCCGCCCGCGTGCATGCGCGACTGAGCAGAGGGGCGGCGGGTCCCCGAAGTCCGGGCTTCAGGACCCCGGCCGGTAGGACCGGCTGCTAGGGTGGCCGAAGGTGCACGGATCTGGGCGTTGGAAAGCCTGAGTTTGGCAATGGCTTTGCTGTGTGGCCTTGGGCAAGTCACTCTGCGTCTCTGGGTCCCACTTCCTCCCCAATCCGAAAACAAGATTGGGTTCCTAGCAGCCCTGGCATTCCAGAGGTCTCCATTACCCCTTCTCCTCCCCCAAACCCTGGGGGCTTTTGTTATGGCGCCAAGACGGGTCTGAATAACAAAAGGCGCCCATCCAGGGGGCGAATGAGCTTGGACTCCCCACTGCCAAGTATTCCCGCGCGCCCGACTCGGAGCGCCCCTCTGGGCGGGCCCGAGCTGCGGCGGCGGCGGTGCTGAAAATGGCTCATCCGCTCTTTGCTTTCTCTGTTTCGCAGGAGCGGCGGCATGGAGGCTCTCACCACTCAGCTGGGGCCGGGGCGCGAGGGCAGCTCCTCGCCCAACTCCAAGCAGGAGCTGCAGCCCTACTCTGGCTCCAGCGCTCTCAAACCGAACCAGGTGGGCGAGACGTCGCTGTATGGGGTGCCCATTGTGTCGCTGGTCATCGACGGTCAGGAGCGCCTGTGCCTGGCGCAGATCTCCAACACCCTCCTCAAGAACTACAGCTACAATGAGATCCACAACCGCCGCGTGGCCCTGGGCATCACGTGCGTGCAGTGCACGCCGGTGCAGCTGGAGATTCTGCGTCGGGCCGGGGCCATGCCCATCTCCTCTCGCCGCTGCGGCATGATCACCAAGCGCGAGGCCGAACGCCTGTGCAAGTCGTTCCTGGGTGAGCACAAGCCACCCAAGCTGCCCGAGAACTTCGCCTTCGATGTGGTGCACGAGTGTGCGTGGGGTTCGCGTGGTAGCTTCATCCCCGCGCGTTACAACAGCTCGCGTGCCAAGTGCATCAAGTGCGGCTACTGCAGCATGTACTTCTCCCCTAACAAGTTCATCTTCCACTCGCACCGCACACCCGACGCCAAGTATACACAGCCCGACGCTGCCAACTTCAACTCATGGCGCCGTCACCTCAAACTCAGTGACAAGTCGGCCACAGACGAACTGAGCCACGCTTGGGAGGACGTCAAGGCCATGTTCAATGGCGGCACACGCAAGCGGACCTTCTCGCTGCAAGGAGGCGGTGGAGGCGGCTCTAATGGCGGGTCGGGTGGGCAGGGGAAAGTTGGAGCTGGCGCCGGTGGCGGCGGCGGCCCAGGGTGTGGCGCGGAGATGGCCCCAGGCCCGCCGCCCCACAAAAGTCTGCGCTGTGGCGAAGACGAGGCTGCCGGTGCTCCGGGGCCACCTCCTCCCCATCCGCAGCGCGGACTTGGCCTGGCGACCGGAGCTAGCGGTCCGGCGGGCCCGGGAGGGCCTGGTGGCGGTGCCGGCGTACGCAGCTACCCGGTGATCCCAGTGCCCAGCAAAGGCTTTGGCCTCTTGCAAAAACTGCCCCCACCACTTTTCCCGCATCCTTACGGTTTCCCCACCGCCTTTGGCCTATGCCCCAAAAAGGACGACCCGGTGTTAGGCGCGGGCGAGCCTAAGGGCGGCCCGGGAGCTGGGAGCGGCGGCGGCGCGGGCAGTGGTGGGGGAGCTGGGGGCCCGGGAGCCGGCCACTTGCCACCGGGGGCAGGGGCGGGCCCAGGCAGCGGCGCCATGTTCTGGGGGCATCAGGCCTCCGGGGCAGCCAAGGACGCAGCGGCTGTGGCTGCAGCGGCCGCTGCCGCCACTGTGTACCCGACGTTTCCCATGTTCTGGCCAGCGGCTGGCAGCCTCCCGGTGCCGCCCTACCCGGCTGCGCAGAGTCAAGCCAAGGCTGTAGCAGCCGCCGTGGCGGCGGCAGCGGCGGCGGCTGCAGCAGCTGCAGGTGGCGGCGGCCCGGAGCCCCTGGACAGTGCTGAGCCAGCCAAGGAGGCCGGCCTGGGCGCGGAAGAGCGCTGCCCGAGCGCTCTGTCTCGTGGGCCGCTGGACGAAGACGGCACGGATGAGGCACTGCCACCGCCCCTGGCCCCTCTGCCCCCACCGCCGCCGCCACCCGCACGCAAAGGCTCCTACGTGTCAGCCTTCCGGCCGGTGGTCAAAGACACCGAGAGCATTGCCAAGCTCTACGGTAGCGCCCGCGAGGCGTACGGCCCTGGGCCTGCTCGCGGGCCGGGACCGGGCACGGGGACCGGCGGCGGCTACGTGAGTCCGGACTTTCTAAGCGAGGGCAGCTCCAGCTACCATTCTGCCTCTCCCGACGTGGACACAGGGGACGAGCCCGAGGTGGACGTGGAGTCTAACCGCTTCCCCGACGACGAGGGCGCTCAGGTTGAGACCGAGCCCAGCGCACCCAGCGCGGGAGGTGGCCCAGACGGTGACCTGCCCGCTGAGCCCCCGTCTGCCACCTCCTCAGGAGCAGACGGTCCCACAGACTCTCCCGACGGCGGTAGCCCCCACCCCCGACGCCGTCTCGGGCCACCCCCAGCTGGCCGGTCACCATTCGGGGACTTGGCTACGGAAGACGTTGTACGGAGACCTGAGAGGAGCCCACCGAGCGGCGGCTATGAGCTGCGAGAACCTTGCGGGCCCCTGGGAGGCCCCGCGCCGGCCAAGGTGAGCCCCGCGCCCGCCCCGCGGCTGGCGCCTCCCCATTGAGCCCTCTGCGCCGCCGGTTGCGGGGCAGGCCGGGGCCCGGCGGAGGACGGGACTTTTGTTCTGTGTCGCGCAGGTGTTTGAGCAGCAGGCCCTGGCCGATCTGGGCAGGTTCAGCCTCGGGCGCGCTGTGGAGCTGGGCTCAATGGGACCGGACCCTCCACTGAGGGTTTCCAAAGGTGGGGGGTGGGGGTGTCACGCCTGAGGAACGCGTGTGCTTTTTGTTGTTTCCGCGAGTGGGGAAGAGACCAGCAGAGATTGCTAGACACACAGAGAGAAAGAGAAATAGAGGGGTCTGGAGGAAAAAGGAGGAGGTAAGAAAGGGACCCAGAGCCAGAGAAGAGAGTTCCCGAGGCCAGGACCAGAGGGCGCCCGCCGGGTCGGGGATCAGAGCCCCAAGGAAGAAGGGAGGGCAAGGAGAGGAGCGGGCGGCCTCTCCCTAAGTCCTGGGTCCCCGGAATCTCCAATCTACTCGCAGTTTGGGAGTCTCTTCGAACTCCTGCCTAGGGAACTGCAGGGTTCGCTGTTGGGAAGGTGTCTTGGGACGTTGTGCGAAGCGGGAGGAGAACTGTCAAGTTGGCAGGGCTGGGGCTTTCGGGAGAGGGATGCAGCCAGGCTGGAATCGTTGGCCATTTTGAAAGTGGGTGCGCACACCTGTACATTTCCATTCGGTTCATTAAAACACGAGTCATTAACCGGATGCGAAAGGCGTCATTTATGCCGGGGACGAGGTACCGGCGGGAGGGAAAACGCCGCTGAAAGGAGGCGGCCGCAGAGGGTGCGGGCGACTTTGAATGGCCCTTGGCTTGGGATGCGCTTTGTGTTTTGAGTAATTTTCTCGAGGGTGCTAATAATTACCCTGAATCTACAAGGGGGATGCAGGCTCCAAGGGCTCCCAGGTGCGCTGCCTGCGTCACCCTGCCCGGGGTGCTCAGGTCCCGTGGGCACTTCAACCTCCACTACCCCCTCGGCTTTCCCTCTCGGCCGCGGGACAGGGCTGGGCGGCTTCGGGCAGCCTCCCAGAGCCCCCCTAATCGCCTGTCATTTCTCGGCCGCCGCAGGTGTACGCGCCTGAGAGGGACGAGCACGTGAAGAGCGCGGCGGCAGCGCTGGGGCCGGCGGCCTCCTACCTCTGCACCCCCGAGGCCCACGGTAACGCCTGCCGAGCCCGCTGGCCACTGCAATGGGGACCGCAGGCAGAGGGCCGGGGCCAAGGAAGGCCTGCCAGGGAAGACAATGAGAGAAAGAGACGCAGAAAAAGCGACAGAAAGAGGGAGAGGGAGAGAAAAATAATTGGGGGAGGGGTGCTAAGCGAGTGCTCCCAACAACTTCCATCGTTTGATTACTTAAAAACAATAACAACCCACCCTCTCCCCCCACCCCACCCCCACACGCTACAGCGCACCTCACACCTAGGGTTAAAACCTTTTAAAAATCACGCCTGGCACCTCCTTCAAGTCCGCCCATTTATTCAGCAAGTGTGTTTGGCCGCGGGGTACCCTGTGGCCAGGCCGGGTCGGGCCGGAGGAGGGGGCCGCGAGTATGGGTGCCCCAGAAGCGCCGGGGGTCGGGGAGGGGGTCCCTGCATCTGCGCACGGATCTAAGTTGCTCGCAGAGGAGGGGCTGGGGGCCTCAGAAATCCGGGCAAGTCGAGGCAGCCGAGCTCCCGGCGATGTCCCCCCATCCACCCCGAAGGTCGCTAACCTAGGCTGCGTTCTCCGCGAGAGTCGCGCGGACCGATCTGGCGGCCACGCGCACTCGCGGTGCCCCAGTATCTGCGCACGATGTAGGTCGCACGTCCCTGGTGGGCTCGGCTGCTCGTCTTGCTCTTTTCCAAGGGGCTGGGGTGGGGGCGCGAGGCCGGGGATGAGCAGACCACGCGCGGGGGAGGGGGTGCCCTGCCCAAAGCCTCAGGGCGCGCGCCTGGGCGCACAGCCGGGAACCAGAGGCGGCCAGGACGCTTTTAATTAGGGCTCCGGCGCCCCGACCGCGGCAGCTCTGGCAGTATCCGGGTCACGGTTTCTTTGCCTCTCCTTGAAACTCGGTTTATTGCCTTTAAGAGCCAGATAAGGAAGACAATCATTCGACCGCCGATGATTTGGAAACGAGGAAATCCTATCCAGACCAAAGGAGTATCTCGCAGCCAAGTCCTGCAAATACAGACCGAGGTGAGCCCTCGGACCCTTAGCGCCTCACCCGCAACCGGGAGGTGGGACCCCGGTCGCCCGGCTTCCTGCATGCTTGCAAGGAAGGCTTTCAGACTAGAGTAAGCGGCTGCTGGTTTTCTTCCGCGGCAAGGGGATAAATATTTAAATAACGCGGGCGAGGTGCAGACCAGGTTTCCTGAGTTGCTTGGTGGGTTTGGGGCTGTTCCAGGTAAGGGCAGGGGGTGTATTAAAAAGGAAATAGAGGGACACTTCCACCCACATAAAACAGGTCAAAGGGCACTTCCTGCCCTAAGACCATCTTCCTCAGCCCGCTCTCCTACACTGGGTCACTCTCCTAACCCCCAAAATGATGGTTTGGAAGGTGAGTAGTACTGGATGCCTGTAACTATTTCCTCCAAAGGCACAGGGTCAGGAGTAGGTCCCTGACTTGGCACAGCTCCTGGGAAGCTCACCCCTCCCCTCCCAAGGCCTCTTCTAGGATAGAACTCCTTTCACTTCCCTTGTATCCCAGGCGAAGATGGCTTTACCCTGGATGTCACAGGAACTCACCTGGTGGAGAAAGATATTGAGAACCTGGCCAGAGGTGAGGTTAAATCTGTGAAAAGGGGGTACACTATGCTTGAGGGAGATGGACTCTTCCTTTGGAGGGGCTGTTATCCCTGTAGGGGGTGAGTGTGGGAAAGACTTGGCTCTTGGGAGGATCAGTGTTCATTGAGTGGCAAAGGTAATCCTCTGGATGCATTATCCTGGCACAGAGGGGTGTGTGGGGGTAGGAGGTGGGGGGAGTGAACCAAACCCCCAGATTGGTATTGGAAGTTTGGGTCCCCAAGGCCAGGGTCAGTCTGAATAGCCCAGTAGGAAACAGAAATGAGTAATGATTCTCAGAACTTGATGTCTGGGGACAATCTGGGTCTCCCAAACTCAATGGAAAACAAGACTTTTTCTGAATAGCAAGGTTTCAGGGAGGCATTTATCTTAGGAATGTGTAAGAGGTTACCTTTTTTCTCTGGGATTAACATATAACCACCCCCACGTCAACCAAATGGAGTGAAGATGGAACTTATTTGCAGAATGGGATCCCGGTGTTGCTGCTCAGTCTACAAGGGACAGGGTATGGCTTGAGGCACAGAGAAAGGGAGTCTCTAGCCCCACTTTGCCCTCCCATCTTCTATTCCTGTGTTTCAGAGGAGCCTCTCCAAGGGGAGGGCCCAGATACTAATGGCCCTATGACCAAGGCAGTCCCCCCCCCCCATCCCTCTGGAGCAGGTTTCTGAGAGCACTAATGAAGCCAACCGCACCTAGCTCCCTGCACCACCACCACCCCCAGCCCTTGGATGGTCTTGGTGGGCGGGGGAGGGAGGGAAGACAAGCATTGGTGGTCTTCCATTCTTTCTAGTTACAGGTTTGACAGAATATGCCATTACCTTCAAAATCATTAGTGCTTTATATGAGGGTTCTTAGCATGGATTTGGCAGTTTGGGGACTTTCTGAAATTGTAGGCAAACTTTTGTGAGTGTGTATATTTTTCTGGGAAGGTTGGCCAAGGCCTTGACCAGATTCTCCCTGATTTATATTGAAAAGAGGAATTAGCTGTGTCATTTGAGGTGGGAAATCACGTTTTTGTGGCCAGCCTCTAAGGTTATGGAATGAGGAACAACTTAAAGCAATGTCAAGCTGGTTAGTTCCTGGAGCCAGGGCCTAGAGGTGGAACATGTATTCCACCATCCTGAATTTGATTTTCCTGGGCATCCTACCCCCATGGCTGTTTCTTCACCCAAATCCTTTGAGTGTAGATGGGAAAGTTAGAGTGTGGAGGGCCTCTACTTATCGGTCCATCCTCCCCAAGTCTTCTCCCAGGGCTATTGGCCAGGGCAGGACCTGGGTGCTTTCTGGGTGCCTTGAGTTCAAATCTCCCCCACCCTTTACCTCCCTCTCTCCACCCCTCACAGATGAATTACAAAAGCTGCTCCTGGAGCAAATGGAACTCCGCAAGAAACTGGAACGAGAATTTCAGAGTCTCAAAGGTACCCCATCCCGCCCTACCCAACTTGGTCACCGAGCTTTCCCCACAGTGCCCCAGACCTACTCGGACAGCCGGACGCAGGCAGCTGTGGCTGTGCGCCCTGCAGGAGCCGGGCAACTCCTTTCCCAGGGTTTCCTGCTAGGCAAACGGCGGGGTGGGGGTGGAGTAGGGGTGAAAATGGGGGGAGAAGGGAGGAAGTGGAGCTGGGGGAGCGGGCTGTGCGTAACAGCTCTCACTTAATCAATTTGCACAGATAATTTTCAGGATCAAATGAAGAGGGAATTGGCTTATCGAGAAGAAATGGTGCAACAGCTGCAAATTGTCAGAGGTAAGACGGGAGTCAGGTGAGCGCGTGCACGGGCCGTAACTGCCTCTCGTCTGGCAGGAGCCGCAATGTTGGCTCAGTCATTTGGATTTAAATTGAAGGTAATTTAACAATTATTTTTTTTATTTAATATCCTTTGTATACTCTGATTAGCCTCAGAATGGCAAGCGAGCCCAGCAAACGGCTTGCAGGCATCATTACATGGAGTGATTGAACTTCTTATCGCGGCAATTTCCATGGTTTCTAAATTAAAAATCGAGGCGTAAAATTACCTGGGAAGTAATGCCTAAGTTTGCTTTAATTTTGGTTAGATCCGTCTGCCTTTAAGCGCCATCCCAGGCCATTTCCTCCCTCCGCCAGGCTGCAGTTTGGAGCTTTGCTACCCCTCCCCCTGTCCCTGGAGTAGATTCTGCGAGGGGCTGCGCCCTGGGGAGAGGATGAAGCCCGGGCTACGACCCGACCATTCAGAGGGTGGTCTGCGCTTCCTCACGGGCCCCTCCCGTGTCTTCCAGATACCCTGTGTAACGAACTCGACCAGGAGCGGAAGGCGCGCTACGCCATCCAGCAGAAATTGAAAGGTGCGGAAGCCGGGAAACAAAGATAGGAGGGGTGCCGGGTGCTGGTTGTGCCGTCGAAGGAAAGAAGGAATGGAGGGGCGAGTGAGGGGGAAGGCTAGGGTCTGCATGGATCGGAAGCTGAGAGGAGGGAAGTGGGAATTGATTTTAATGGGCAAATTATTCTAGAACGCTGGAGTAGGGAGAAAGAGCCCCTTGAGCTCTGGGCATCGGAAAATCTGCCTTCTAGAACCAACTCTGGCCTTGGGCAAGTCGACCCCTCTCTCACTGTGCTTCAGTTTCCTCTTCTGTAAAATGGGACTATTGAACCAGAGCAATGATTCTGAATCACCAGGGTCTTCTATCTTGCTACCTCCTGAGCCACTCAGTTGAGAACCCCTGGCCCCCAAAGGGTTGGCTGAGGCCAGGGAGGGGAACGGGGGACCTTGCGGGCAAGGTGAGGCAGGCAAGGCGCCCAAAGTGGCCTGCGCGACTCTCTCCCCAGAAGCCCACGACGCCCTGCACCACTTCTCCTGCAAGATGCTGACGCCCCGCCACTGCACTGGCAACTGCTCCTTCAAGCCCCCGCTGTTACCCTAGGGCCGGCCCGGCTGCCGCGCCCACGCGCCCTCAAGCCATGCTGCTCCCTCTTGTAAATAACCGCTGCCGCGGCGGCCCAGAGCGAGGAACAAGCCATTCGGACTTGACCGATGTAAATACAGCCGCCAGTCCGCCCGCCCTCCTCCCGGGCGCCCCGGCCCTGCCCTCCCCCTCCCGGGCGTCCCAGTCCAGGGCCCTGGCTCGGTTTCCAAGTGTAAATACTGCCTCACCCTTCGGTTGAACTCCAGGGCATCTGACTTTTAGGGGTTAACTGGACCCACAGGGGGAAGAAAGGCGAGAGGGGGGCCTCTACCCCCGCCCCAGTGTACAGCCTTTGACCCCGATTGTGAATACAATGTAGCAACTCCGCTGGCGCCGCCCCGCACTCCCAGTCCCGTCCACTTCTGAAACTCTCGTTCCTAATGACAAAGTGGCTATGTGCAATGGATATAAATGTACTGTGAGTCTCTTGGTTCAGTATTAGGTTTACTTTATTTATGCTGTAAGTTATTTTGCTTCCTTCTCCGGGACCTACTTCTAGTCCCATTTGCATTCCCCTTTGGATTTTGCTTTGTCTATTTTTTGTTGTAACCTCTTGATGTAACAGCACTTTAAAAGGGCGACAACTGACTCACAAGATGGCAACCACCTGGAGCCTGTTTGGGGAGACCACCCTGTGACTTTTGTTTTTAATAAAAAAAAAAAAAATCTGTCACTTCCTGGGGCTGCAGAGATGGGAGTGCGCGGGTGGGTGGCGGTAGGGGATTGGAGAGGGTGGAGGACTGTGCAACAGGTGGGGCGTGGGAACCGCCGCGCATCTACTGGGGCGCCCAGGGTTAAAATCACGCCTGCTCAGGTGGGCAGCAGCGAGCGCCCCGACCTCTCCATTGGCCCTTCCAGACATATCCAGTTTCCCTCCACAGGCCACTCCCTCTCCACGTTGAGTACTCTCCCTTGGGACCCGGCTGGGGAGAGGGGACTAGGGCATGGTCTCTAGCACCTCAGTCCCTGCCTCTTCCCTAGAGCGCTTGCAGGGGCCCATTTCATTCGTGCCCATTTCCACGCTTGCCACACTGGGGAAGTTACCTCCGGGGCTCCCAGAGACAAGGCACCCAGAGCAGAATCCCGGGTTCAACCAGAATTGCCCCTTCCGGTGGCGCGGGCCGGCCCTGGAGCCCTGGGGCAGAGTGGAGGGCGAAGTACCTAGCAGGGATCTCGGCTGGGCAGGCCTGGAAAGGAAGGCGAGACGTCGTGCACAGGTGTCCTCCCGCCTGCCCTGCGGCTATCCGAAAGGAGGGAGCCCTGGACTCATTTTCACGTTGTCCATTTTAGTCCGAGCGGGGCTGAGGTCTTGGAGAGGCCAGAGGGCCGCGGGTGCCCGGGCCGCCGCGCTCGCCAGGTCGCGGCTGGGGCGTCCCACACCGGGGTCGCGTTTGGAGAGGCCTCACCTTGCCGCAGGCCTCCCGTCGGCCTCAGTTTCCACAGCGCACCTGCTGCTTGGGCTACAGACAACGATGTAAAGTGCCGAACTCCTTTTTTTGTTTTTTTTTTTTGTTTTGCGGGGAGGAAAGTGTGGACGGAGTGGAAAGCGCGCGGCACTGGGAATCAGTCAGCCCGGGCTTCCAATTTCACCTCCTCGGCTGGCTAGCAAGGGCCCCGTATCGCGACTTCTATTTTTCCTGGGTCTCCGTTTCAGCTACTATAAAATAATAGGCCTCTGTCCCCGGCGGCTCGTGGAAAAACTCTGAGAGGGAAGCCTATCGCTGGACAGCGGTGGTGGCCGAGACCTGCGCCCCGACGGCCCCGCCCTCCGGACACCCAGAGCTCGCGTCGGCCGAGCCGTCTGGCCCCAGCTCGGGCGGGAAGCCTCGGGCGCCGGCCAGGAAGATTCGTGGGGGACTGTCGGGAGGGCCGCGGGCGGAGCCGGCGAGTAGGGGGCGCGCTCTGGGCCGCCCAGAACAGGTGCAGACGGGGAGACTCGCTGTACCGCAGAGGCAGGAAACCAGTCCCCAAAGCCCAGGGACTTGGAGCCCCCAGGTCGCGGAATATTCCGAGGGCTAAACCCAGAGAGTACACGAGGGAGATAACTGCGGCCAGGGCGTGCGACGAACTGCGAAGCTTCGCCTTGGGACACGCGATCTCCAGGCACGGACCCTCTAGGGACCTTTCATATAGGTGGGACCGACCAGATCAGTTCTCCGCGGTACCCTTGGAGAAACTGAGGTCCACAGAGGAAGTGACTTGCATCCGCAGGGCATGCTAGGGGCCAGCAGAACCGGGACGGGGCCTGGCAGCTCGGGTGTTGGAGATGGTAGGCGCCTTCCTCCACCCCACTTTTGGAAGCCGCATTTTCCTTCTCTGTAAAATGGGCATAACCATTACCACCCAGGAAGTTCCCTGACTGCAGCTCAACAAAGGAGCCTGGCAAATGTTCCTTTTCGCCCTTCCTTCCCAAATTCCCCCAAAATGGAGAAAAGCACGGAGACAGCTGGAGCCCATAGGAAGGGGCGCCCCATCTGGGTTCGGAATCTCTGCGGACTGGAGGTGTAGGTGGATCCGACCCAGAAAGCTCAGTTGAAAAAATCCTCCTGGGCTCCACGTCCCTTCAGAAGTGGTTTGTTCCCCCTCCACATGTTAATAACCAAACGATTGGTATGGATGTAATTATCAATAATTATACGAATTATTGCTGATTGCAGGGCTCGTAGCCACTTTAATTAGTTTACCAGATTCTAATTAAGTTAAACGAAACATTAATAGGGAAAATATGCTTTGGAAAAAAACCCCAGGATTTTTAAAAAGTCTATTTCTCGCCACATCGTTGCCACCTTGTGACAGATTTTAGGCATTGCAACCAATGCCCGAAGTCCCACATTAGAGTGCCTTGGCTCTCAGGGAGAAAAAGTGGGGCTTGGGGAGTTGGGAGGGGGCAATTGGGCACAGAATGTCCTCGGGACTGTTCTTCCAGGTTGTTTTGTTCCCCACCCTTGGTGCCTACAGGAGGTCTGGCTCTGGAGTCCAAGGTCTGGGGGTAAGGGACAAGGTAAACATACCTCTTTTCCAGAGGAACTCCAGATCCCTCTTGGAAGCTGCAGTAGGACAGTGGTCTCCATTCCCATCCATCCTGGCAAATCCAGGGAGAGAGACTACAAAAGTTCCAGATGCTGTTGAGACTGCAAGTTGCTTTATATTTCACTCCTCTGGAAAAAACTAGTAAGTTGCTTCCCACCTCAATTTCCTCTGCAAATCCAGGTCATCTCTCTGCAAAAGCACCTCTTAGAAGACCCCTCAACTGCTGGGACACAGGTAAGCTCTGTGTTCTGATAGCACTTGTTTTATGAGGCTAGCAGGGTACTCATCTCCCTCTGTAATCCTTGATTGTGTGTGTCTGTTTCCCACAGAACTATAAATACCTCAAAAACAGGGCTTACACCTTGCTCTTCTTGTGACCTCCAACACAGGGCCCAGTGCACCACAGGTGCACGACACATGTCTAGATGAACTTTGTGGTTCATCTAGGTGCTGAAAATGTCTGAGGGAAGGAATCCCTAGGTGCTTCTGGACAACAGCCACTGAGATGCAATTAAGCTCATTTGCATAAGGTTAATTAAGCTTGGGCTTACTGCTCACAAAGAAGATCCTTCATCAATAGGATTAGTTTGGGGGGTAGGTGTCAGGTAAGTGATTGTCAACCTAGAATAGGAAAACTTTCTTCCTGTTCCAACTGTGTCCCAAAGAGGGTGTCCTTCACTCTCTCACATATTGCAAGATCACCAGGCACATCGCTGTCCACCCATTCCCAGCTACCCTGCTGTAAAGCATAGCATCGGTCCTTTGCAAAAAAAGTGGCTCCTACCTTGAATTCAGAACAGCAACAGAAGCAGAACTGGATCTGCATGCTCTTTCTATTAATTCTAAACAGCCTTATAGCTCCTCCTCACCCTCAGAGGCAGCACAGTGTTTGGTTAAGAGCACAAATTCTGTATCGAGGTTTACTGAGGTCTCAATCCTGCTCTGCCATTGACTAGTTGTGTGACATTGGGCAAGTAGTTGACTCTCTCTATGGCTCAGCTTCCTCAACTATCATGTGAGGGAAATGACAATCTACTTCATAGAACTGTTTTGTGCATGTAATGAGTTAGTATGCGTAAAGCACTGAGAACAGTTCTTGGTACACAAGAAGTGCTAATATATTGGTGTCTGCTAAGATTAAAACCCTCTCTGAGTTCATTTTCCAGCCCTGAGACTCAAGACAGAAATGCTTTGAAAGAGTCCCCAAATGGGCCCCAGTCTGTGGCCCTCTGCTCCTCCAGGGGCCCAGGAAAGAGGACAACCCAGTGCTTTTTCAAGCTGGACTCTTGAACTCTGTGGAGACACATTTGTAAGAATCTACAAGCATCCAGGTTGGAAAGGCATCCTACAATGTCAACACTTTTGTTGACTATATGTGTCCAAAGGGGCAAAGGGACTTGCCCAAGTTCTCCCAGCAAGTTAGTGCAGAGCCAGGAAAGTCAGCCAGGTCTCTGGGTTTTCCAGGACTAGAAACTGCCTGTGTCTTCCTAATTCCTGCTCCTAGACAAGTTTCTTTACAACACTCTGAACAGTTCTTCTTGGGCCAAGTCCCTCACTCTTAGATTCCATTTTACTACTCCCCCCATAACATCCCCTTTCACATACTTAGGCTAATAACATTCCAGTCAAGGATTCCTTGTCCTTGGCTGACAAGGTCATTTTCTTGTTTGGCACCCCATAGACACTTAAAACTACTCACCCAATTGCCCAAAGAACCAGGTATCTTTGGGAGAAGAAAACCAACCACACTGAAGATGGTCCTCTAACTCCTTGCATCAAAGGCCGTGAGCCAAGGAAGTGGCAAAAGATGTCCCCCAGACCCCTATTCTCAGCTGTTATCTTGAAATGATCATTTCACCTTCACTGAAGAGAGCAGAAATGGGTCCTGAATGGAACTCTCAGAGGATACCCATGGCCTCTGACCTCGAGTCCTACTGGGGCAAGCTTGGAGGCCGGTAGCTGTGTGGCCGCTGGAGGTCCCAGTGGCTGCAGAGCCCACTGGACAGACTACTTGCGTGCTCAGCAAAGTAGATGCACCATTTTTTTTTTGGAAAGAAATTGACATTTCAAAAAACATTGACTTCCTCCTCCCTGCTCCATCTTACTAATTAGGACTGTGTTTTTGTAATCGAATTACCTGGGGATGGGTCCTGATCTTTTCAGGGTCTATGCATCTAGAGGTCTTATTAGGCCTTGTTTCAGCCTCTTACTAGTGACAGGATCTTGCCCAGGTTGCTCTAACTCCTCCTCGGGTATTACTGTCACCATTTTAATGGTGACTGTAATACCGGAAGAGCAGGGCTGTCAGAAATATGCAATGAGATACTGGTGAAGCCCTGGACACATGGCAGATGCTCAATAAGTGGTGGGCATTATTATTAATTTTTAAGATTCAGTCGGTCAGTCTTATTACAAGTTCCTGTTATAGTACATCTCATGTGTTTATTGCTGCACTAGGTTCTGTTGTGTTTTGGACCTGAAATGGATCCACTTTGGAAAGAGAACCGCAATACTCAGGATGGTGCAGAGGGAAGCAGAGGCAAGATAGGAAGGATCACAAACTACATGTAGCCCAAGGGCAGGATGTAAACTGCACTGCAAAGAGATGAATTTACCTGGGTCGCACCTCCTTTTATATTGTCTCTCGGGACTACTGTTTCCTTGTGTCAAACAGAAGATAAAACCCATAGGTGAAAAGTGTTTGCATCTATGTGTAAACTGTGCGCGAGAGTAACCCTGGTCAAAAATATGGAACGCTTCACGAATTTGCGTGTCATCCTTGCGCAGGGGCCATGCTAATCTTCTCTGTATCGTTCCAATTTTAGTATATGTGCTGCCGAAGCGAGCACGATCTTGGAGCTCTCCCAGAAATTATATAAAGCTAAGAATTTGAAAACTTTTACAATTATGGTAACTACAGTGTGTGTGCTTCTTGAAATTCCAAAATACTCAAAAACTTATTATTTTCGGTGTCACATATCGTATATTCATATCTTTACGTTTATGGCCAACTTATATCTAAAAGTCTCTCTAACCTTCTTACATCGTATATGCAAATATAAAGGGACCATGGGAAATTGGTCTTCTTCCCGCCGGACCTGTGTGCGCGCCTCGCAGGCGGCGCGGCCGGTCGCGCTTCGTTTTGTCACGTGGTGCGCGTTGCGCTTCTCTTCCGCGCCGCAGCCGGCGCGGAGGGATCAAGCCTGGGTTCCACCTAGAACGCTGCGCGGAGGCGAGTGTGGCAGTGCCGTGGCCCCTGAAACTGCGGAGTGGCGTGCGGTGCTGATGCATTTGGGGGCGAGGGGACGTGGTGCCCATGAGGTCCCCACAGGAATTCTATTCTGTCCCCCAAAAAGGATGCGAGCCGCTAGTCGGGCCCTTCCCGGCGCTGCGACCCGTGACTCAGGACCCTATCCAGGCCTGCGGCCACCCGCCGTGGACCGGAAGGGGCCGGCGAGGCCCGCGGCTTTGGGTTCGTGGAGGGTGGGTACCAGCTCAGGGTGGACCAGGGCGCGCCTTCAGCTTCCCCTGGGGTTCTCGGGACCAGCTCCCTGCATTTGGAGCCAAGAGGAAGAGGGAAGGTAGCTGTGACTCGGGGGTGGGGGTGTGGGAAAGGTCACCACCCTTTGATCCAGCACTTAAAAGGGCCAGGCACTTAATCTAATTAGTGTCGTTACCCCACTTGCGCGTTAGGAAACGGAGGCCCTGGGAGGTTGAACCATCAGCCCTAAGTGATCCTGCTCTGGTGAAAGTTGGGAGTTGGATGCAAGTCTGGTGTGTTAGAACTCGGGAGAAAAGATTTGGCACTGGAAGTGCAGCCTCCCTTTCCCTGATAGACCTTCCTCCCAAGGCCCGGGCCAGCTCATTCCTTCCTGCCTTCATTCCGTCGACAAATATTGAGCACCTGTGATGTCAGCGTGGGGGCTGCGGGGGTGAATGGGTGGGCAGGGTTGCTGTGGTCATGGGGCTTCCGTCCCAGCACGGGAGCCAGGCAAGCACGGAAGCGCCTTCTTGATGTTGAGCTGTGCTGCAAAAGCATGGCAGAGAGTGCGTGGGGGCTGAGGGCCACTTCGCTGGGAGCAGGAGAGGAGGTTACATTTCATCTGTCACTTGGTGATACGTGGCAGCCCTGAGAGGATGGGAACAGAGAGTTCCAGGCAAAAGAAGGCCTTGCAACTACTTGAGTGGGTGTCACCCACGGGGTCAGTCCTTCAGGGGCAGTCCTTGAGGGCTTATGAGAGGGGAGGGACCTGCCCAGTCATCACCGGAGAGTGCCTGGCCTACCCTTTGGTGGCTTGAGCTGTCCGCCTCCCAGCCTCCCATGTTGTCTTCAGTGAAATGGAAATCAGGTGCAGGCTGCCCAACTTCTCATCTGACCTCTCTAAATAAGCAGGAAGCAAACGCAAACCTCAGAATGCTAATATGGCCTTTATTGAGCGAAAAGAGCTAATTTGGGCAATGATGTTTTCCTCAGATTTACAAAAGGGAATTGCAAATAACCAAAAAGCGTATTAACATTGATGGGAGATGATGCTAATCTTCAATTAGCATGCACATTTTATTCATTTATTTAGGAGGAGAGCCTTTTCGACACAGTCGATGCGCACACGTGTCCTTGTGACAGGTACGGCTCCTCAGTTCATAACTGCCTTATTGTGGAAACCAGCAGGAGACGGACCTGGTTATTGTTCACCATTTCTGGCTATTATTTTGAGCCAGAGGTGGATTTTTTGTTTGTTTGTTTTCTCTTGCCAAGTGGTTGTGGTGCAGAGGAGAGAGATCTGAGTTCAAGTTCCCATTCTCCTGGCACCATCTTTGTGACCTTGGCCAACTCCCTGGACCTCTCTCTCTGGTCCTGTTTTATATTCTGCAAAGTGAGAAAACTACCCTAGAAATGATCTTTAACATCTCTTTCAGCTTTTATACTCTGTGGTTCTTGTAACTGGGTAGCTGAAGGACTTCTTTTTGAGAATGTAATTATGAAGGTGTAAAATTCCAACACTGTTTTTGTTTTCTGTCTTAGAAGGGTGAGGCGAGCTGGTCATCCCTGAGGCATGGAAGGCCCCGGGGAACAGTCTGCAGGGGCTGTTGTGGACCTCCGTCTGGGTCCTGCTGACACTTGCCTCTGAGCCCTGAAGCCAACATCGAGGAATGGGGAGGAGAAAGAGGGAAGGGAGCAGATCGATGTGGCAGGAAGGTGGAGGACAGGGGACAGCATGGGGGAACTCTGTGAAGGGGTTATGCCTTCTGGGAAGTCAAGGCCCCCACAGGCCTTGAGGAGGAGCGTGTGGGAGCCAGAGTGAATGGCGCTGGTGAGCAGTCTTGGAGCTGCGGCTCCTGCCAGCTTCAGAGCTGTTGGCTTCTCTCCACTTGGCAGCCCTGAGCAGAACTGCCTCTGGACAGTCTTCTCTGAATATCCTGGACTGCAGAACCCCAAGGGATGAGGAGTGGTCCCCCAATCCTGTCTGAGGTGGTACTTCCCACCACCCTGAGTGGGAGAGGACAGAGCCAGCTTTAACTTGATCTTGAACAATGAAGAAAATGGGCTGTTTCATACGGAATAAATGTCAGTGAAGATACAAGATCTTGGCCCGGCGCGGTGGCTCACACCTGTAATCCTAGCACTCTGGGAGGCCGAGGCGGGCAGATTGTTTGAGCTCAGGAGTTCGATACCAGCCTGAGCAAGAGCGAGACCCCCGTCTCTACTGAAAATAGAAAGAAATTATATGGACAGCTAAAAACATGTATAGAAAAATTAGCCGGGCATGGTGGCGCATGCCTGTCGTCCCAGCTACTCGGGAGGCTGAGGCAGGAGGATCACTTGAGCCCAGGAGTGTGAGGTTGCTGTGAGCTAGGCTGACCCCACGGCACTCTAGCCCGGGCAACAGAGTGAGACTCTGTCTCAAAAATAAATAAATAAATAAATAAAATAAAATAAAAAAATAAAAAATAAAAAAGATATGAGATCTTAGGATGCTCTAAAATTATGGTGTTTCCCTTACAGCCAGAGAGCACTGTTTGTTTTCATGTATCATTTCATGTGAAGCAGTAAGGGCCAGGGTTTCCTATCAGCCTCGCCAGAGGGAGGAAGAAGCAGGGACCTGGGGAGAAGCAGCCCTGGGAGGATGGCATTAGTGGCTTCAGGAGATGTGGCCCTGGGATGATGGCACAGGGGCAATGCATAGAATTCACAGGCTTGATCCAGAAGCTCCAAAGGCCCCAGATCCAGAGCATGGCCGGAGGGGGCTCTGCATGGCTGCAGGGGGCCTGAGTGTGGGACGACCCACTCCCCCAGGCTGCCAGAAATTCCTTTGAGCCTCTCATGCTTTCAGTTAAGCCTTGTTCTTGTAACATCTCTCTTGAAGTACACTGTCCCACCTGATTCCCCACAGTGTCAATGAGTTTTTCCAAAGTTAGACAGGGAAGGTGTGGGGCAGGCAAAGAGGTCTGTGTGCCCACAACTCAGAGGGTGGCCTAGGGGAAGAGGCAGGGTAGCCCGGAGCCAGCTGACCTCTCAGAGGGGGGTTCTGTCTCTAGGCCTCCTAAATCCAGTGTGCCCAGAGCTCCTGCTCTGCAGCTTGGCCCCTCCTCTGGTTACATCAGTTCCAATCCTCCCCAGGTACCTAGTCCTGCCCCTCCTCCGGCTTAGATTTGGATGGGGGCAGCACAGCCCCGGCCACGCCTTTTGCTATCCCCCAGATCTCATATTTCTGCCCAGAACTTAAATATCTGTCTATTTCCTTACCTGTCAGATGGTGACTGTGTTGCCTGCTTTGCAGGGTTGTTTGAAAAGTAAATTCAGGATTGGGTGTGAAGGGCCCTAGAATGTTAGAGGAGCTGATTCATGTAAAATCTTTGGCATAGCCCCTGGGCATCTGGGAAGTACATGGTAGGTATAAAAATATTCAATACATAACTACTTCCCTATTCTCTTTCCTTAATTTTGCAACTATCTGGATGAAAAAAACTTTTTTTTAAGTGAAAACAGCAGGATGGGCCGGACTCCCTAATTTTTGCTCCTTTTAACTACTGCAGGTACTGTTTTCACCCAGATGTCTTCAGTCCTTTGGATTGAGTTACTGAAGGCCCGACTTAAAATGCAGTTGTGTTGCTAAGAAGGGAGTACAGTTCGAGGGGTTCTGGGAAGCTCTCTCCAAAAACTCTCTTACTGTTGCCTCAAATCCTGTCATTGGTGAATCATTTTGAGCTATTGCTCTACTTAGGGTTCATTGTGATTTAGTTCATCAAGACTCTTTTCTTTGGCAATCTCAAGATGGCCTAAGAGCACCGTTGCTTAGGTTTAGGATGTGGAGGGTGTCTCTGGAAGAAGATGCAGAAAGAGGAATCGCCAAGTCTGAGTAGAGTCTGCCAGCTTGTCTCTGGTCTGTCAGTTTCCCTGTGTGGGTTTGCAGGGGTGGGAGGAAAAGTGTCACACCTCCAGATCCTTGCTAAGCTGAAGTCCAGACATCGCTCCCTCCTGAGGTTACATGGACAGCAGGTGCAGTACAGGGAAAAACTGCAATGGCTTTCAGCCAAGAAGGCTCATACTTACATCCCAGCAACTCCGCTGGCCACCTGGGTCACCAGTCTCTTTGAGTTGCTGAGCCTCAGTTTCCTAATCTCTTAAATGGAAGTGACGATTTTCCTACTTGCTTTACAGGGTTGTGAGGCCCAGGGAGAAATCCCACGGTAAATTGCTCTAAAACAAAAGACAGGACTATCGGTGTTGTCAGACACCCAGTCGAGTCTCAGGCGGTTAAATGTCCCCCTTACCTGGTGAGTGAGGCATTTGTGCATAAGGAACAGACCTACGAAACCAGAGCACCAAGATGAACCATCACATTGTATTAATATTTTCACACCACTTAACTCTCATTAAAATGTACTTTGCTGAATTTAATATGTGATTTCAAATGACACAACATATTAAGTGCTTAATATACTAGAAATTATGAAACTATTATAGTAGATGCCATGTGAAATAATTAGACTGATTTAAACTTCGGCAGCCAAGTGAAGGAAAGATTTCAACTTATAATGTCTTAAAGTAGCTTAAGCCACCACCGTAATCCCCCAAATAAACATCCAGAAATTAAGATCTTTAAATAAAAACTGGAACTTAATCTGTACTTACTCTGGGAAACTCTTCTGGGCTTTGGCAACATGGATGGAGCACTGTTGCCTTGAGGTGCTCAGGGGCTCTGGGACCCACCCCAGGGCAGGGTGTCAGGATTAGGGCTCTAGCTGGCTCTCCCCATGGGGCCTAGCTGGGGGACAACTCAAGTGGCTTGGAGTAAAGCCTTCTGCTCAACTGACAGATTGGTCATGTTTGCCCCAAATTAGCCTATTGACAAGTTAAAAACAAACCCACTTTATTTAACATTTATTGAGTGCTTCCTTTGTGCCAGCCATTTTGTGTGCATTTTCTCATTGAATCCTTGCAATGCTTCTGTGTTAGGAGCCACCATTTTTTTTTTTTTGAGACAGAGTCTCGCTCTGTTGCCTGGGCTAGAGTGCCGTGGTGTCAGCCTAGCTCACAGCAACCTCCAACTCCTGGGCTTAAGCAATCCTTCTGCCTCAGCCTCCCGAGTTGCTTGGACTACAGGCATGCGCCACCATGCCCGGCTAATTTTTTTTTTCTATGTATATTTTTAGTTGTTCAGATAATTTCTTTCTATTTTTAGTAGAGACGGGTCTTACTCTTGCTCAGGCTGGTCTCGAACGCCTGACCTCGAGCTATCCTCCCGCCTCGGCCTCCCAGAGTGCTAGGATTACAGGCATGAGCCACCGCACCCGGCCAGGAGCCACCATTTTTGAGATAAAGAAACTGAATCTCAGAAAAATTAAGGGAATCATCCAAGGCCTTCAATTGGAATCCATAATGTTCATCCCTACAACACGTCGCCTCCTCTAAACTTGTTTGTGTGCGTGTGCGCGTGCACCTGTGCAGCACTTCCTATTTTAGTAAGGTTCGTAACCAAACACACTGATCTTCTATCTGACAGTAACACGACCTGTATCTTCATCACACTCCAGTCATGGAGGGTGGGGACCATGTCTTGAGAGTTCCACCTTGGAGACGATACATGCACCCTGACTAACTTACACAGGAAGTTCTCTGTGAACACTTGCTGCCAATTCAGTTCAAGAAGAACGAATTCATCACCTCCTGAGTATGCTGACATAGACCCTTGTGTAGCTTTCATAAACAAGATAACCTCTTACAGAGAACAAGGATACTTTCTACCACGGGGAATACTCATTTCTTAACTGCTTAAGACCCTATGTCTCAATTACTCATAGCATCATGAACATACCCAATGGGCTGTTTGAAAAAGATATATTTTAGTGTGGAGATTGAAGTATATTATCACTTATTAACCAGCAAAAATGATATTAATTAAAAAGGCTAGCTCCAGCAAACATGTTTATAATTAACTGAAAGCTTGAAATTTCCATACATATCAGGATTAGGTTATGTCTCATATAATAAAAAACCAAGTAACAGTGGCTTTAAGATAATAGAGGTTTATTTCGCCTTTGCATGAAACAGGTCGTCTTTCAAGGTGTTGTCTGATGGTTCCACTGTGTCAGACATCCAGGCTCCTTTATCCTTTACAGCAACAACTCACAGTCCAGGATGCCTGCTGGAGCTCCAAGTTCCAGCCATTGGGGAGGAGGAAGGCAGGAAAGGCAAGGGGCCACGTTACTGCCCTAAATAAAATCAGCAACTTGGCATAGCACCTAGCATTCAGGTAGCATTGGTTTTCTTTCTTTCTTTCTTTCTTTCTTTCTTTCTTTTTAAGAGACAGGGTCTGGATATGTTGCCCAGGCTAGTCTTGAACACCTGACCTTAAGTGATCTGCTGCCTAGCATTGAATGCATATTACTATTAACTGTTGCTCTTCCTTTCTGCAGAGTGTCAAGGGGGAAGGCAAGTTATATTTACTAATAGTATACAGAGTTCAGGGACCATGCTGGACATTTTGCATATTATCTCATTTAATTATCAAAGTCCTATGGAGGGTCTAAGGGACAGGTGCTGCCACTGAGTGTGTCTCCTGAGCCCAGAGTCTCAGGAGGATCACCCTCCCCTAGAGAAGTCCTAGAACTTTGTAATCTAGGGAGATCCAGTGTACTTCTCTGAGATTTGTTTCTTCACCTTTAGACTGGGGGAGACAAACGCCCCTCACTAAATGCTGTAAGGCTCTTTCTCTTGCTAATTCAGGTCTCTGCTCAGATGTTACTTCCTCCAGGAAGACTTTTCTGACCATCTCTTGAAAATAGCACCTCCTGGCCGGGCGCGGTGGCTCACGCCTGTAATCCTAGCTCTCTGGGAGGCCGAGGTGGGCGGATTGTTTGAGCTCAGGAGTTCGAGACCAGCCTGAGCAAGAGCGAGACCCCGTCTCTACTAAAAA
>CM052442.1:99530835-99562650 GCA_028533085.1 Varecia variegata | reverse complement strand
TATTACTGTCAAGTAAAACTTACATGTAGAAAAGTTAAGAAAACATAAATGTATAGCTCAATGAATTTTCACAAAGCAACTACTACAAATAACCTCTGTCCAGGTCAAGAAATAGAATGTGGACATTACTTTCAAAGCCTCCTTCATACCAACCTTCCTAATCATTACTTCTTTGCTCCTCACTGAAAGTATTCCTGGTCTGCTTTGTAATATTATAGTTTAATTTTTTTCCTTTTTAAAAAACAAAAATAGAATCATACACTATGTGTCTTTTTGTGCCTGGTTTTTTTTTTCATTTAACATTATGTTTGTGAGATTTGTTGAGGCTGCTACATTCAGCTATGACTGGTTCATTTTCCTTGCTGTGTAATATTCCACTGAATGAACATATCACGATTCATTCCATTGCAGATGAAACTTTTTGGATTTACTTTTACTTTGGAGCATTACCAGTAATGCTGCTATGAGCATTCTTATATTAATATACATTTTTATGTGCATATATGCAAGCATTTCTACTGGTATATCTATGAGTGATGTTGAGTCATAGGATATATTTTTTTTCAACTTCAGTAGACAATGCCAAATTGATTTCCAAAGTGGTCACATCAATGTACAACACACCAGCAGTGTATAAGCATCTCCTTCACTCCATATCTTTGCCAGCATTTCATATTGTCAGTCTTTTTTACTTTTGGCTCTTATGGTGGGTATGTGGAATTTTTCTGCTGAGGGTCTAATCTTCATCTCTATCCATTTAGATAGCCTCTTTTGTAAAGTGCCTTTTCAAATTTCTTATTCCTCATTCTGTTGGGTTCTTTTATCTTCTTCTTATTGCTTTATAAGTTATTTATGTATTCTGGCTACAGGCCCTTTGTCAGTTTTATGTGTTGCAAATAGCTTCTCCCATTTGATGACTTGCATTTTCACTCTCTGAGCGCTGTCTTGAAAAACAGAAGTTCCGATTTACCAATCTTTTCCTTTATAGTTAGTGCTTTTGTATGTCTAGAGCAAGAAATCTTTCTTTACCCCAAAGTCCAGAAGACATTCTGCTGTATTATTTTCTAAAAATTTTATTGGGGCGGACACGGTGGCTCACGCCTGTAATCCTAGCACTCTGGGAGGCCGAGGCGGGTGGATCGTTTGAGCTCAGGAGTTCTAGAGCAGCCTGAGCAAGAGCGAGACCCCGTCTCTACTATAAATACAAATAAATTAGCCAAACAACTAAAAATAGAAAAAATTAGCCGGGCATGGTGGCGCATGCCTGTAGTCCCAGCTACTCGGGAGGCTGAGGCAGTAGGATCGCTTAAGCCCAGGAGTTTGAGGTTGCTGTGAGCTAGGCTGACGCCACGGCACTCTAGCCCGGGCAAGAGAATGAGACTCTGTCTCAAAAAAAAAAAAAAAATAAAATAAAATAAAATAAAAAGTAAAAGTTTTATTGGTGTGCCTTTCAAATTTAGATCTATATTATACCTGGAATTTATTATTTTACATAATTTGAAATAATATGATTTTCATTTTTCCTATATGAATATCCAGTTCACCTAGTACCAGTTATTGAAAAGACATTCCCTACTGCAGTACAGTGCCACCTTTATGGTAAATTATATGACAATAAGTACATGTGTCTGATTCTGGGCCCTCCAATCTGTTCCATGGTCTATTTGTTTATTCTTGTGCCAATACTAGACTGTCTAATTGCCGTGACTCCACAAGTCTTGAAAACTGTAACTCCTCCTACCATGTTCTTCTTTAATAGTGTCCTGGCTATTTTTGGCTCTTTGAATTTCCAGATACATTTTAGAATCAGCTTGAAAATTTCCACAATAACAACCTATTAGGATTTGCATTGGGATCGAATTGGCTCTATAAGTCAATTGGGAGAGGATTGACATCTTTATGATATTCAGTTTCTAATCCATGAATATCCAGGCCATAAACAGCCTAGATCTTTAAAATTTTTCCTTAATAATGATGAATGTTTCTTGGTTTCTGAGTAGAGGTTTTTCTATCTTTCATTGGATTTATCCCTAGGAATTTGATGTTTTTTTCCTGTAATTATAAAGCTGTATCTTTTAAAATTATATCTTTCCATTTTTGTATAGAAATGTAAGTGATGTTTGTAAACTGATTTTATGTCTAGCAACTTTGCTCAATTCACTTATTAATTCTAATAATGACAGTTTATTTCTTTCTAGTCCTCGTATCCCTCCCATATTTTTCTTGCCCTATTATACTGGCTAGAACCTCTGATACAATGTTTTAAATAGTCAAGTTCTTTTTCTTTTTTTTTCCTTCTTTTTTTTTTTTTTCTCTACGAAATTGTCAAGTTCTTGATCTTAAAGGGGACGCTTTCAAGGTTTCACCACTAAGATTGATATTTGCTGTAGATTAAAAAAAATCTTTTATTGTATTAAAAATGCTTCCTTCTGTGTTAGTTAGGGTTCTCCAGAAAAAGAAACCAATAGTATCTATCTCATATATGTATGTGTATCTATCATATATATGTATGTATATAATGTATGTGCATATGTATATATCATATATGTATGTATATCATACATGTGTGTGTGTATATCATATGTATGTACATAGATCTCGTATACATATTTACAGAGTCACTGTAAGAAACTGGCTCACCAGCCTATGAATGCTGACAAGTCCCAAGCCCTTCAGTCAGCAAGCTGGAGACCCAGAAGAGCTGAGGTGTAGCTCTGGGTCAAACACCAGCAAGCTTGAAACTCAGAAAAGAGCTGATGTCTCAGTTCAAGTCTGAAGGCAGTCAAGAACCAATGTCCCAGCTCCAGGTAGTCAGGCAAGAGAAGTTCCCTCTTACTGGAGGCAGGGGTCAGTCTTTTGTTTTAGTCAGGCCTTCGACCAATTGGATTGGGCCCACCAACAGGGGGGAAGGCAATCTGCTTTTCTCCGTCTACCTATTCCAGTGTAGATCTCATCCAGAAACACCCTCACAGACACGGCCAGACTAATGGTTGACCAAGGGTCTGGGCAGCCCATGGCCCAGTCAAATTGACACAAAGAATTAACCATCACATCTTCTATTCCTAATTTGCAGAGAGTGTTTATCACTGATGAATGTTGAGTTATATCACTTTTTGTATTGAAAATCTATCATATGATTATATGATTTGTCTCCTTTATTTGGTAAGTTTTAATGATTAATTTTCAAATTTATACCAACCTTGCATTCTTGGAATAACACAAACTTGCAGGATGTATTATCTTTTGTATAGATTGTTGAATTTGCTTTGCTGTTATTTTGTTTAGGGTTTTTTGCATCTGTGTTCCTTAGTGAGATTGACTTATACTTTTCCTTCCTTCTAACATCTTTGTTAAGTTTTAAGTGTCCAGGTTATGCTGTACCCATAATTTGAATTTGGCTATAGTTCCTCTCTTTCTGTTAGCTGGAAGAGTTTATTTAATTATGATATTTTTCTTTCTTAAATACTTATTAGAATTTGCGAGTGCAAAAAAAAAAAATACTCGGGAGGCTGAGGCAGGAGGATCACTTGAGCCCAGGAGTTTGAGGTTGCAGTGAGCTATGATGACACCACTGCGCTCTAGCCTGGGCGACAGAGCAAGACCCTGTCAGAAAAAAAAAAAAAAAGAAAAAGAAATTGTGAGTAAAGGCATGTGGCATATGGGACGAGAGTTTTCTTTTTGGAAAATTTTAATTATAAACTCAATTTCTTTAATAGTTATTATAGTATTCAGATTTCCTATTTCTTCTTTTGTTGGTTTTAATAAGTTGTAGTTCTCTAGGAACTTTCCCAACTCACTTAAAATTTCAAATTTATTAAAGGCATAAAGTTTTTCATAATTTTGTTATCTTTTAAATGTCTATAGGATCTATAGAAATGTCCTTTTCTCATGCCTTCTCTCTCTCTTTTTGTTTTTTTTTGAGACACAGTCTCACTCTGTTGTCCCAGCTACTGTGCAGTGGCATCATCATATCTCACTGCAACCTCAAACTGCTGGGCTCAATTGATTCTCCTGCCTCAGCCTCCTGAGTAGCTGGGACTGCAGGCATATGCCACCCCGCCCGGCTAATTTTTCTATTTTTTTAGTAAAGACAGGGTCTCGCTGTTGCTCATGCTGGTCTCAAATTCCTAGGCTCAAGAAGTCCTCCTGCCTCGGCCTCCCACTTTCTCTCTTTTCTTTATCAGTTTTCCTAGAGGCTTTTAACTTTTATTAGTATTTTCAAAGAACAGTTCTTTTTACTTTGATCATCCTTTGTCTTGTAACTTTGTTTTGATGCATTAGTTTCTGCTCTTATCTTTATAAATTCCTTTATGCTTTTTAAAATTTAATTTGTTGAGGCCAGGCATGGTGGCTTATGCCTGTAATCCTAGCATCTGGGAGGTGGAGGCAGGAGGATCACTTGAGGCCAGGAGTTCATGACCAGCCTCAGCACCACAGCAAGACCCCATCTCTACAAAAAATGGAAAAATTAACCATACATAGTGGTGCATGCCTGTAGTCCCAGCTCCTCGGGAGGCTGAGGCAGGAGGATCACTTAAGCCCAGGCGTTGGAAGTTGCAGTGAGCTATGATGATGCCACTGCACTCTAACCCAGGCGACAGAGCAAGCCCCTGTCTCAAAAAAGAAAAAAATGATTAATTTGTTGAAACATAGAGTTACCATATGACTCAGCATTCCACTTCTAGATATACCCAAGAGAAATGAAAACAGATGCCCACACAAAAACTTGCCATGAATGTTCATGGTAGCATTATTCATAACAGCCCAAAAAGTAGGAGCAACCCAAATGCTATCAATTGATAAGTGGAAAAACAAAATGTGGTAGAGACACACTGTATTAGTCTGCTGGGGCTGCCATAACAGATTACCACAGACTAATAAATTTCCGTGGCTTAAACAACAGAAATTTATTTTATCGCAGTTCTGAAGGCTAGAAGTCCAAGATTAAGGTGTCAGCAGTTTGATTTCTCCTGAGGCTTCTTCCCATGACTTGCAGATGGTGTCCTTAGTTGATCTTTTCTGTGCTTGCACATGCCTAGTGTTTCTTTCTTTTTTTTTTTTTTTTTTGAGACAGGGTCTCGCTCTGTCACCCAGGCTGATTTTGAACTCCTGGCCTCAGGTAATACTCCTGCCTTGATCTCCCAAAGTGCTAGGATTGCCCAGCTCTTCCTTTTCTTATAAAGACACCAGTTCTATTAGAGTAGGGCGCCACTCTTACAACCTCATTTGACCTTTATGACTTCTTTAAGGCCTCTCTGCAAATACGGTCACATTAAGGGTTATGGCTTCAACGTACGAATTCTGGGGGATACAATTCAGTCTTTAGTGCATACAAAAGAATGTTACTCAGCCATAATGAAGTACTGATACATGCTAAAACATGGATGAACCTTGAAAACATGTTAAGTAAAAGAATCATGACACAAAAGACCACATATTGGATGAGTCTGCTTATATGAAATTTCCAGAACAGGCAAAAAAGTAGATCAGTGACTTCCAGACAGTGGGGTAAGAGGGATAAATGCTTGCTGGTATGTGGTTTCTTTCTGGGGTGATGAAATGTTCCGTGACTAGATAGTGGTGATGGTTGCACAGTCTTGGGAAAATATCAAGAAACCACTGATTGAACACTTTAAAAGTATGAATTTTATGGTATGTGAATTTCATCTTAATTAAAAATTAATTTGATGGGTTTTTTTCTAACTTCCTGAGCTATATGCTTAGGTCATTGATTCTCAGCCTTTCTTGTTTTCCAATATATGCATTTAAGTCTACACGTTACCCTCTAAGCACAGGAAGTTTTGATGTCATGTTTTCATTATCATTCAGTTCCAAATATTTTCTGATTTCCATCGTGATTTGTTCTTTATCCATTCTGGGTCAATTAAAAAGTACTATTAGTTTCCAGATATATGGGGATGTTCTAATTACCTTTTCGTTATTAGTTTCTAGCTTGATTGAACTGTAATCAAACCTATCTCTTATGGCCAGTCTTTTGGAGATTGTTAAGACTTGCTTTTATTGCTCAGTATATAGTAAATTTTAGTAAATGTTTTTTTTCTTTTTTTTCTTTGATATGTTTATTTTTCCTTCATTTAGTAAATGTTCTTTGTGTGATTTTGTATTGTTGGGTGCAGTGTTCTACAGATATCAATTAGGTCAAGTTTGCTAATCATGTGCAAATTTCCTATGTCCTTCTAACTTTTTGAAGTGTGTTCTACCAGTTAATGAGAGAAGTATCTTAATGTATCCTATGTGAATATGTCTTTTCTCCTTTTTCGTTCTAATTTTGCTTTATGTATTTTGAAGCTGGCTAAGTATTGAAGTGTAAACAAATTTAGAATTATTTTATCTTTCTAGTAAATCAAATCTTTTATTGTTATGGAATGTTCCTTTTTTTTTGTAATGCTTTTTTGTCTTAAAGACCCCTTTGTCAGTACAGTAGAAACGCAATGTATCTTTTCTGTCCTTTTACAAACTTTCTGCATTCTATATTTTATATTTATTTCTTATAAGCGTGCAATAGGGCTTTGTTGTTTTTTATATAGTCTGACAATCTTTGTCATTTAATTGAAGCATTCAGTCCATTTACATTTAACACAATGACTCATATTTTTTGGTTTAAATCTAACATTTGCAATTTGCTTGCAACTTGTTCCCGTTTTATGTTCTTTTTACCCCCATATTCTTTTACTTCAAAATGGCTTTTTAATTGAAATTTAAAATATGTACAGAAAAAGGCTTAAATTGTAAGTGTATACCTTGATGAACTTCACAAACTGAGCACCTGTGTATAACCACACTCGGAACAAACAGCGCATCACCAACACTGCAGAAGTCTTCCTTATACTCTGTTCTCGGCAACACGACCACCAAGCCTCACTTTTACCCTGATATCTAACATTGTAGGTTAGTTTTTGCCCATTTTAAAAAAGTTTATAATGATAAAATAATTGTGAACATGTTTGTGTCTGACTCATTGTGCTCAAAATTATTTGCAAAATTAACCCACATTTGTGTTAGTCTGCTCAGGCAACCGTAGGAAAACATCACAGACTGGGTAGCTTAAACAACACAGATTTATTTTATCATAGTTCTGGATGCTACAAAGTCTGAGATCAAGGTCCAGCAGAGTTGGTTTCTGACGAGGCATCTCTTTCTGGCTTGCAGACAGCTGCCTCTTGCTGCGTCCTCAGATTGCTTTGCCTCTGTGTGAGGGGAAAAAAGCCATTTCTGGTGTCCCTCCCTCTTATAAAGACACTAGTCTTATTGGATTAGGGACCCAACTTTATGACCTCATTTAGACTTAATTACCTTCTTTAAGGCCCTATCTCCAAATACAGTCACACTGGAGGCTACTGCTTGAACATATAAATTTTGGGGGTGGGATGGGGTGGTGGCGTAATAGAGGTAAAGATCTGAAAGAGCAATGAAATGTTTTATGAGTCGTCGCTTTAAAACCCCCCGCCCTTTTTGGGAACTAAAACCTGCATTCCTTCCTGAGGACAGTAATCAAAGGGGCAGAAAAATGTTCTTTGCTGTTTGTTTTCTAGCATCTTACACCACAGGAGATGGCTCAACAGAAATGTCTGGACAAGGGTCACAAGATTGTCATCATTGGAGATAAGGTCCACTGAAACCACCAATTATAGTTAAACAACAATAGCCCGAAGCCACAACATGTGACGCTAGTCACATAGACCCAGGCCCCACCACCAAAAATCCCCTTTTACAAGGCCCTATTTTTCTGCTTAAAGGCAGGATGGTGGTCTTTTGAGATGCTAGTCTGACACCCTCCTCATTTGCTGGTGAATTAATAAACTTCTCTTTCCTTTTCCTCAAACCACTTGTCCTCATTCTTCCTTCTTACTGATTCAGTCTTGGGAACTAGTACTGAAATTTCAGTAACAGTAGTGACACAATTCAGCCCATAACAATGTTGTTGTATGTTCATTTTCATTGCTGTATGGAAATTATTTGTGTGAATATATCACATTTTATTTATCCATAAATGTGTATTTGGTTAGTTTCCAGTTTGAGGTTATTATGAATAGTATGTCTATGAACATGCTTATGTCTTTTGGGTGACTAATAAATGTTTCTGTTTGGTGTATACCTAAGAACTGCTGGGTCCATAACATATCCTTTTTTTTTTTTTTTTATTGTTTGGTTTTTTTGTTTTTTTTCCATGGTGTTGCAGACAGCTGACATAACATATCCTTATTTTCAGCTTTACTGGATACTGATAAACAGTTTTCCCGTAAGTCAATTTACACTCCCACCAGCAGTTACGGAGAGGTCTGTTTGCTCAACATCTTTATCAACATTTGGTATTTTCTGACTTTATATTTTCATTTTAGTCAATTCTGAAGGTTGTGTTGTGTGGAATATCTCATGATACTTTTAATTTGTATTTCCTTCATAATTAATGAAGTTTTATAAAATAAACCTTTTTTCTGTTTATTGGCCATTTGGATATGATTTATGCAGTGCTTGCTCAAATCTTTTGCCCAGTTTTACATTGTTTTCTGTCATGCTGTTATTGATTTGTAGGAATTTTAAATATATTCTGGCCACATGAATAACATCTTCTGTTATTGCAAATATCTTCCTACACTCTGTGGTTTGCCATTTTACTCTCTTCCAACAAGGAGACACTTTTATTCTTTTTTTTTTTTTTTTTCTTTTGAGACAGAGTCTGGCTCTGTTGCCCGGGCTAGAGTGCCATGGCATCAGTCTGGCTCACAGCAACCTCAAACTACTGGGTTCAAGCAATCCTTCTGCCTCAGCCTCCCTAGTAGCTGGGACTACAGGCATGTGCCACCATGCCTGGCTAACTTTTTCTATATATATTTTTAGTTGTCCAGCTAATTTCTTTCTATTTTTAGTAGAGATGGGGTCTTGCTCTTGCTCAGGCTGGTCTCTAACTCCTGAGCTCAAACGATCCTCCTGCCTCGGCCTCCCAGGGTGCTAGGATTATAGGCGTGAGCCACCGCACCCGGCCTTTTATTCTTAATATAGTCTAATTTATCATTTTCCCCTATATAGTTGACCCATTTTTGGGCCTGTTTAATAAACGTTTGCATACTACAAGGTTGTGAAGATGTTCTCTTATGTTTACTTCAAAAGCTCTATTATTTTTCCATTCATATTTAGATCTACAGTTTGTTGGAATTATTTTTCATCTGTGATGTGAGGTAGGGACCAGAATCCTTTTTTTCCATATGGACATCCTATTAACCCAACACCATATATTAGAACGTTTTTTTCTTTCTTTTTTTTTCCTTTGAGAAGGAGTCTTGCTTGTTGCCCTGGGTAGAGTGCAGTGGCATCATCATAGCTCATGGCAACCTCAAACTCCTGGGCTCAAGCGATCCTCCTGCCTCAGCCTCCTGAGTAGTTGGACTACAGGTGTGAACCACCACACCAGGCTAATTTTTTCTATTTTTGGTGAAGATGGATCTTGCCGTTGCTCAGGCAGTTCTTGAACTCCTGACCTCAAGCCATCCTCCTGCCTCAGCCTCCCCGAGTGCTAAGATTATGGGTGTGAGCCATTGTGCCTGGCCTTAGAAGGTCTTCCTTTCTCCATGTTGTATAATAATATGTGTAGTTAGTCTTTGTCCCCAGTGCCTGGTACAGAACTACTAAAACCCTTGGAATTTCCCAAGTGATAGAAATGTCTTTTGTTATTCATAACAAATCTTTTCTACCACGCCAGAGTTTATGCTAATAAGATAACTTAAGTGGGGCCCCCAGATAGCTTCAGGATATGGCTGGTCACCAGAAAGACCAAGTGATTAGAATGTTGGAACTTTTAGCCCCACCCACCAACCTGCAGGAATGAGGGGGGGTTTGGGTGGGGGCAGCTGGAGATTAAGCTATCTAAAAGCTCTTGAACAATGAGATTTGATGAGCTTCCAGGTTGGTGAACACATCCACTTGCTGGTGTAAGGTTTTTGGATGGCCGGTGCCAGAGAAAGAAAGACGAGCAGAGTTGAAAGGGGTAAGTAACGAGGCTTTATTGGGGTGCTCCCAGGCGAGGTTCACGGGCCAGAGAGAGAGAGAGAGAGAGAGGCCCGAGAAGTCGCATCACCCAGAAGTTTTGAGTGGGCTTATATATGTTTTTAGAGTTAGGGGATGGGGTTTCTTTGGCATGAAGAGTTTTGGTGGGAAGAGTGAGGAATTTCTTTGTTGCAGTTTTAGGGCGGGTATTGAGAAATAGGAGGGGCTGGTGGTATGTGTGGACTCCAGGAAGGGAGACCCTTATCAGGGTAACCATCCAGGTGTGGTTATCCTTTAACTTAGCTGGGCCTTGCAGTTATTGTTTTTGGCAGGTCTTGTGGGCTTCTTTTTTTCATTAGGGAGGGGAGGGATGCCCGCCACCAGCCTTACAGCTGGGAGAGTAGTGCACCCCAACTCCACCAGGAAAGAAACTTCTGGGTACCCTTCCAGACCTCACCTGTGTACCCCTTCATCTGGCTGTTCATCTGTATTCTATTTATTTATTTAAGTTTTTAGAGACAAAGTCTTGCTCTGTCACCTTGGCTAGAGTGCAGTGGTGTCATCATAGCTCACTGCAACCTCAGACTCCTGGGTTCAAGCGATCCTTCTGCCTCAGCCTCCTGACTAGCTAGGACTACCGATGGGCACCATGATGCTTGGCTAATTTTTCTATTTTTAGTAGAGACAGGGTCTCACTCTTGCTCAGGCTGGTCTCGATCTCCTGACCTCAAGCAATCCTTCTACCTTGGCTTCCCGAAGTGCTGGGATTACAGGCGTGAGCCATTGTGCCTGGCCCTTTATGTTCTTTGTAATAAATCAGCAAGCATAAGTAAAGTGTTTCCCTGAGTCTTGTGAGCCATCCCAGCACATTATCAAACTCAAGGAAGAAGGGTCATAGGAGCCTGGATTTATAGCCAGTTGGTCAGAAGCACAGGTCATAACCTGGTACTTGCTATTGGTATCTGAATTGTGGGCCGTCTTGTGGAACTGAGTCCTTTACCTCTAGGGTTTCTTTATTTTTGACTCTCCATGCTTTATTCTGGACATTTTCTAAAGATATAGTTTTTAGTACATTATTTCTCTCCTCAGTTTTGTCTAATGTTCTGTTAAGTCCATACATTGAGTTCTTATTTGCTGGTTATGATATTTTTTCATATCTAAAATTTCCATTGGGTTATTTTTTATGGTTTCCAGTTAGTTGCTGAAGTTCTAGGGGGATACAAAAAGTTATTCAACATATTCATGAGCAGGTAGACTCCTTGGCCTCAGACTGGATTTGGAACCACCTATGGAGCAGCCAGCACCTGTTGGAACATGGACAGTGCCCTATGAACAACTCTCTATTGGCCAACAAAAAACTTTATAGATGGCAGATCTGAGGTACCTGGACAGCACCCTGTTTGGGAGGTTGCCACTCTGGTTGTAAAAGGTAAAAACAGATCAGCTCAATGGACTGAAATGCATGCTGTTTTCCCCTGTGTTTTGTTTATTCATGGGCAGTGGCCAATGGCCTGGCCATGTGGGCAGGCAGAAGAGCAATGGAAAACTGGCCTATCAAAGAGATGCTCATATTGGGCCCAACCCATTTGGAAACCACTGTGGAATTTGAGGGGTGCATTAAAGTAGGACATGTTGATGCCCTTAATTGTGCTTGAGTCATAATTGATAAAGGCGACGGAGTGACAACACCTATGGGCTAATTCCATTGAAAGAACTTTATTATTTCCATTTCTCAAGAGGAGAGGGCGTGCTGTGCCATTCTGTGCCACATGGGGAAGCACCTGTACTGATCAGGAGGCAGAAAGGAAAGGGGGGAAGGCATAGGCCACAGCCTTTATTGGGGTTGCCATGGGAAAGGCCAGGTAGGGTAAACAGTTCAGATTGGCCAGTTTGAATAATTCTGGTGGGCTTTGGGGCACAGGGCTTATCCCTAGTTAGCTGGTACCTGATTCTGGGTTGGTTTAGGACCAGGGAAATATTGGCTTGGTGTGTGACAATTAGATAAGGAGGAAGTTTAGAGTATGAATTCTGGATTGCAGGGAAAATGTAAACAACTTAGCCATTCTGTTTGCCCATTAGGGTGGCCCTATAATTAATGAATGTCAAATAGTCAAATAAAGAATCTAATGAGGCTGGGCATGGTGGCTCATGCCTGTAATCCTAGTACTCTGGGAGGCCAAGGTGGGTGGATCATTTGAGCTCCGGAGTTTGAGACCAGCCTGAGCAAGAGCGAGACCCCGTCTCTACTAAAAATGGGAAGAAATTAACTACACAACTAAAAATATATGGAAAGGGTTAGCCGGGCATGGTGGTGCATGCCTGTAGTCCCAGCTACTCTGGAGGCTGAGGCAGGAAGATTGGTTGAGCCCAGGAGTTTGAGGTTGCTGTGAGCTAGGCCGACGCCACGGCACTCTAGCCCAGGCAACAAAGTGAGACTCTGTCTCAAAAAAAAAAAAAAAGAATCTAATGAAACACAGTTAAATGGGAAACATCGGAAGAAGCCCCTTTTAGGATGAGAAGATCATTGGAGTCTGTGAGTGGATGTCTTGGTGTCGCCACCAGGGTCCATGAAATAAGAGGACATTGTGGGGGGCGGGGTGTGCAGCAATTTAGAGATGGGCTAAATTTAGACGTATTCCTTTTGCACCCTCGGAGGCACAAAATGCCAAAAAACACCGTTCCATCTGCCAACAAGACAGACACTGAGCTGGCTGACAGATTCCCTGGGGGGACAGCCGGCACATAGCTGGCGGGTGGGACTGATGCTGGTAGCACTGGAGGCTTTAAGTGGGTCCTGAAAGGAACAGACACACTTACCCTTGACTGGGCTTTGTCTACCCAGTGTAGATGCAAATTCTCAGAGTACTATAAAAGAGCTGGAACAGAAAATACTATACCAGTTTGGACAGCTGAGTCACATTTATTCAGACCAAAGAACACAGTTTCAGCATGTGATGTCCAACAATAGACAGAAAGATATCCTCCTCCGAATGACAGTTCAATAGAGAATTGGAACTGGCAATTAAATCATTAGTTGTCTAAAACAGAAGGAAGTACAGGCATGAAGAGCTGTCTTCATGAGTGTGTGCTCACACTTAAGGGCGCCAAGGCACTGTCCCCACCAGATAGATTCCTCTGCCATTTTGGTGGATCTGGGGATGAGGGGGTGGGAGAGGATGCTGGTGTAACTACTCAGTTCTTCCCACGGAGGGAGGCTGCTAGTATGACTATATTTTCTCTTTCTTTCCCACATCACCTCAACTTCTTTTTCCTACCTGATGCAATGGTCCTAGGAACAGGGCTATCCCAAGTGCTGGAATCAAAGATAACTCATAAGCAAAAAACTCTAACTGTGCTTTTAAACCTTTGTCTTAGTCCATTTTTATGTTGCTATAAGGGAATACCTGAGGCTGGGTAATTTACAAAGAAAAGGGTTTAGGTTTCTTTGGCTCATGGTTCTGCAGGCTGTACAAGCAGCATGGCACCTGGTGGAGGCTTCAAGCTGCCTCTACTCATGGAGGAAGGGGAAGAGGAGCTGGTATGCAGAGATCACATGGTGAGAGAGGAGGTAAGAGAGGGCAGGGAGGTGCCAGGCACTTTTTGACAACCAGCTGTTGGGGGAATTCTTGCAGGAACTAATAGAGTGAGAACTCACTTGTGACTGCAAGGATGGCACCAAGCCTTTCACGAAGGCTCTGCCTCCATGACCCAAACACTCCCCAGTAGCCCCTACTTCCTACAATTGATTGGGGACCAAATTTCAGCATGAGGTTTGGAGGGGCAAATATCCAAACTATAGCAACCTTTATGTTAGAATTCCTAAGGGCATCATGGAGCAGGTTGTGCCTTCATCCCATCTGGCAAAATTGAGGTTAAGAGTGAATGCAGCTATATTGTCTAGTAGTACAAATAGCTGACCAGTTCTGTACATATATGACCCTATCCTAGATGAATGAGAGTGGACTGAGGGGGAGGCACTTGCTAGACTAGTATTGCTGCCGGCAATCTAGACCAGCACAGGGGCCAAACCTAACCTCCTTTCCAAAGGTAGAAAAGTTTGGGTATATTGGGTGGGGCAAAGGCAATGTATGTAACCTAAACATTTGTACCCCTGTAATATGTTGAAATTAAAAAACAAAAGTTTGGGTATAAATAGAGAGAAAGAGGAATAGTAACTGTGAGTAAAGGAATGGGCAAATAGATTATACTATGAGGGAAATTCAATATTACATTAACACTTTGAAAGAGGCTCAGAAGAAGAGGCAATATTGCCTCTTAGCTCAATTATACCAGAGGTCTGAAGGGGAAAAGCCATATATTGCTGAGATCACCCCTGCTTTTGGAACCATACAAGATCAAATAGAAGTCTGCAAACCTGAGTGACCTTGCCCTGGAAGTCACTTTGGTCATATGATAGGATGATGGACTGGACTAACCCATAACTTGATAGGACTCCAGCAATGTTCTGAGTATCATTTTACTCTTATTTTTCAGGTTGTAACTACAATGGTGTGATAATGATATAACATTGGTATTGTTTGTAAGATTATAATACTGATATAGATGATAAAATGTACAGGAAGTTGAGTTAAAAGTCTCCTATCCCTATGCCATACTGGCTCCTCCGCATGTTAGGCATATTCATGTTGGTACTATTACTATATATATTATATTAATGCTACACCATTAATATAATAATAATCAGACAAGTTTGATTGTTTTTGTTATAAGGGAAGCACGGCCGAAGACAGGGGTAGCTTTTTGTATGGTAAAGAATTTGCCTGGTCTTTGTCCTTCGTTCCTGGCTTCCAAAACCCTTGGCATTTCCCAAGTGATCAGACTGTCTTTGTTAATTGTGAACCCCTTGGAGCACAACTGAGTTTATGCTAATGAGATGACACAGGGTGGGCTCCTAGATAGCTCCAGGACAGGGGCTGGTTGAAGCCGTGTGCAATCAGCCTGAACTTCTAATCTCCAAGGAGGAGATAGAGCCAGGAGATTGAATTCAGTCATGTGGCCAATGATTCCATCAACCATGCCTGTGTAATGAAACCCCAATAAAAACTCTGATCACTGAGCCCTGTGGACTTCCTGGTCAGTAAACACATTGATGTGTCAGGAGGGTAACACACCCTGATTCTCTGGGAAGAGGGCACAGAAGCTCTGTGTTTGGGAATCTCCCAGATCTCACCCTATGTGTCTCTTCATTTGGCTGGTCCTGATTTATATTCTTTTTTTTTAAATTTTTTATTTCAGCATATTACAGAGGTACAAATGTTTAGCTTACATATATTAAACTGCAGTCATAAGTACAGTGCTTTCCAGGGTTCTGTGAGCTGTTCTAGTGAATTGTCCAACATGAAGGGCCATGGGAATTCCCAAATTTGTGGCCAGTTGGTCAGAAGTGTTGGTGGCCCCTGAAGTGTGGCTGGCATAGGAAGTAAGGGCAGTCTTGTTGGGCACAAACCATGCCCTTAAACCTGTGGAGTTTGATGCTAACTCCAGCTGATTAGCATCAGAATTGTACAAAGGCTCCTCGACTTATGATGGAGTTACATCCCAATAAACCCATTGTAAATTGAAAATACCATAAGTTGAAATGCATTTAATATACCTAACCTACTAGACAGCGTAGCTTAGCCTAGCCTACCTTAAACGTGCTCAGAACACTTACATTAGCCTATGGTTGGACAAAATCATCTAACACAAAGCTTATTTTATAAGGAAGTGTTGTATATCTCATGTAATCTATTGAATACTGTACTGAAAGTGAAAAACAGAACGGTTGTATGGGTACTTGAAGTACAATTTTTACTGAATATGTATTGCTTTTGCACCATTATAAAGTCAAAAAAATTGTAAATTAAACCATAGTAAGTCGGAGACCATCTGTACTTCAGGATACTACTGGTGTCATAGAACACTCCAATTTTTTTATCCCTAGCCCCAAAAGGCTGTCAACTTTGCTTAGCTTCTTAACTTTTCAAATGCCTCTTTTGGACTCATCTGATGCCCACTGGGGAAAGGCAACACTAAATACTTAGCTTCACTCTCTAGATTTCTGAATTTCAGTATGATAATTTTTCATTGCATTGTTAACTCTTCAATCTGTCAATCAGATGTTTTTCATATTCTGTCCAGATTTTATTTATTTGTTTATTTATTTGAGATGGGGTCTTGCTCTGTTACCTGGGCTAGAGGGCAGTGGCATCATCTTAGCACACAGCAACCTCAAACTCCTGGGCTCAAGGGATTCTCCTGTCTCAGCCTCCTGAGTAGCTGGGATTGCAGGTGTGCACCACCATGCCCAGTTAAGTTTTCTTAAATAGTTTTTTGTAGAGACAGTGTCTCTCTATTGCTCAGGCTGGTCCTGGGTTCAAGCGATCGTCTCACCTTGGCCTCCCAGAGTGTTAGGATTATAGGTGTGAGCCACCACGCTCAGCCCTCTGTCCAGATATTTTCAATCATCCTCAGTGGAAAGTTCAGTCTGAATTACGGAGTCTACCATTAATGGAAGCATAAATCCCTCTTTTCATAGTTTTTTCATTGTGGTTAAATATACAAAACATAAAATTTGTCATTTAAACTACTTTAAAGTGTACATTCAGTGGTAGTTAATACATTCTCAATGTTGTGCAACAATCATCACTATCTAGTTCCAGAACCTCTTCATCACCCCAGCAGGAAACCCCACACCCATTAAGCAGTTACTCCCCTCAGTCGCTGGCACCCACTCATCAGCTTTCTGTCTCCATGAATTTGCCTATTCTGGACATTTGACATAAGTGAAATCATACAATGTATGGCCTTTCATGTCTGGTTTCTTTCGCTTAGCATAATGTTTTCAAGGTCATAGATTTTTTTCATATGTGGTGTTCTCCTTGTTTTCTTAATATTCTGCAGTTACTGTTTTGATTTCTTCTTTGACTCAGAAGGCAGTTAGGAGATTGTTTTCAAATTTTTGTTCTACTTTTATTATTCATTTTCAGTTTTGGTGCACTGTAGTCAGAGAATATGATTGATTCTATTTCCATTTTTTTTTGGAAATCGTTTTCTTCATGGCCTATTGTACTGTCAAATTTTATAAATATCTCATGGGCATGAAAATCAGGTATAGTCTCTATATTCAAAATGTATACTTATATACTCTATTTATCTGTCTAGCCAACTAGTTAACTGTCATCTATCATCAATCTTATTAAAGATATCATTCAAAATCCCAGAATAATTACTTATTTTTCCTCTGGCTGATTTGCCAAGTCTGTGAAAGGTGAGTTAAAGCACCTTATTGCAATTTGATCTCTGTATTTATTAATAGTTCAGTATTATAGTCTATAAATTAATATTTATAATTTTTATATTTTTACTTTATGTATCTCAATGCTATTACTTCTTATAATGTGTGTTAGCTTGAATTCAGCCTGTTATTATTAACAGAACTCTTGCCTACTTTTTGTTTGAATTTGCCTGCAATATGTTAGTTCCTCCATCAGTTTCAACCTTTCTGTGTTCTTTTGTTTTAGGTATATCTCTTGTTGATAACATACAACTGGCTTCCATTTCTGCTAAAAAGTGAGTTTGTATCAGTTGTATTCATGCCTATAACAGATAGGTTTAGTTTACTTTTGTCATACTTCGTGTTCTCTGCTTTTATGCTTCTGTGTGGTCTGTTTTTGCTGCTTTTCTGCAATTTGGAAGGTATTCAAACTGTTTTTAATTCTACTGGTGGTTATTTTTGTAATTTTAAATAATATATTTAATCAATATTTCTCAACATACCATCTTCAGAAACGAAACAAAATCATCTATCCCCTCCTAAAAAAAAAAAATAGGAAATTGGCAATTTAAACAATTGCCCTTCCAGCCATTGGGGAAAACGATATGATGATTCTTCAAGAAATTAAACATGGAATTACCGTATGATCCAGCAATTCTACTATGGATGTATCCTCAAAAGAAGTGAAAGCAGAGACTCACACAGATACTTACACACCTATGTTCACAGCAGCAGTATTCACAAGTGCCAAAAGGTGGAAGCAACCTAAGTGTCCACCAACAGATGAATGGATGAATGAATGTGGTATACACACACAATGAAATATTACCTGGCCTTAAAGAGGGAGGAGATTCTGATACACACCACAGCCTGGATGAACCTTGAGGACATTATGCTAAGTGAAATAAACCAATCACAAAAAGACGAACATTACATGATTCCACTTATGTGAAGCCCCTAGAGTAGTAAAAAATCATAGAGACACAGCAGAATGATGGGTGCCAGGGGCTGGGGGAAGAGGGAGCAGAGAGATAGTGTTTAGTGGGTACAGAGTTTCAGTTCGGGAAGATAAAAAAAGCTCTGGAGAAGGCTGGCGGTGATGGTTGCACAATGTGAATTTACTTAATGTCTCAGAACTGTGCACTTAAAAATGGTTAAAATGGTAAATTTTATGTTATATATATTTTGTCACAATAAAAATAAACAAGCAACAGCAATCTCCTTTTCTTTTCATTCTTTTCCATCTCCTTTTTTTTTGTTGTTGTTGAGACAGTCTCACTCTGTTGCCCGGGCTAGAGTGCCATGGCGTCAGCCTAGCTCACAGCAACCTCAAACTCCTGGGCTCAAGCGCTCCTCCTGCCTCAGCCTCCCGAATAGCTGGGACTACAGGCATGAGCCACCATGCCCGGCTAATTTTTTCTATATATATTTTTAGTTGTCCATATAATTTCTTTCTATTTTTAGTAGAGACAGGGTCTCGCTCTTGCTCAGGCTGGTCTTGAACTCCTGACCTCCAGCAATCCTCCCGCCTCGGCCTCCCAGAGTGCTAGGATTCCAGGAGTGAGCCACCTCGCCCAGCCTCCATCTCCTTTTTTAATGAAAACTTAGGGAATTTTTTCCCCTATAATCTACTCTCAACAACAATTAACAGAGAAACATTTTGTAGGTTTTTTTTCACAATAACTAACAATTATATTGTATAATTATATAGGCATAATTATATGTTTAAATAGATTTAATGCTTATCACAGCCTGTTTGTCCCTCAGTTTCCTCCCATGTCAGTTCTTGATTTGGATTCATAATTTGGTTGTTTCTATCATGTTTTCAAATAGAGTGATGTGTTTCCTAGAGATACAATGAATGGTAAGTTGTGTGTTACGTGATGTTTTTAGAGGGGGACCCTTCAGGGCTAGGCATGGCAACAGCACCCCTGCTACTGCAGGCTCTGGGGTGTAGCACCATCCTTTTGGCTTCCCTTAACTGTTGCCCCCACCTGGCCAGTAGTCCCTCTATTAAATCCGCCTCAGCTATCCGGCTTGAGAGTGGCTCCTGTTTCCATCTGGGACTATGGCTGATAAAACCTCTGTCTCCTCTCTCCCAGCCCCCTTCTCTCCTGTCTCCTTTCTCTCTCTTTCTTTCTCTTTCTCCATCCCCCACTCCCCTCCCTCCCCATTCTCTTTCCTCTTCCTTTCTTCTTCTCCAGTTCAGAGCCAGGTGACAGGCCAGTACGCATATCACGCTCCCTATCTGATCTGCCACTGCCCTTGTCCCTGGGTGGTCAGGAACAGAGTATTCCTTCTCTGAGCACTGCTCCGAGTTCTGGCAGCTTTGCAGCCTGTACAGCCCATCCCCCAGCCTCTCAGAAGCCCCACCCCAGCCAGTGGCCTGACAGAGCTCACAAGTCCGTCCCACACTTTCTTTCTTACAGACAACCCGCTTTACTTCCTAGGCTGACATCTCGGGAGGGTGGGTGAGACCAAATCTGTTACATCAATGTCTAGATGGAGCATTAGCTAGCTCAGGCCAAGACATTATGAGTTTCATTTTTATTGCTTTCCCAATCCCTGTGTGCAGATTTTTATTGTGTTAGGAGTTAAAAATGTAATAAACAAGGAGAAAAAAAATGTTAAGTCACTACAGCTAAAGGCTCCAGTCTAACAAAATCCTTAACAGACCCTTGTAAGTCCTGTTGCTGGGAAGTATTTGTCCAACAGACCTGGAACAGTTTTAAAAAAGGAGGAGTGGGGGTTTGGTTCACATTAAAGAAACACAAAGACTTTTCATCTGGCTCTGGGGGAGACCAGAGCTACAGAGGGAACAAGAAAAGAAAGAAGGGATTGAGCATTTTTGCAAACAAATGATAAAACTGCCTTTTAAAGAAGGGGAGGGGGGATCCCTTATCCAAACAAGACTTTCGCCAGGGTAGGAAATCATTTCTGCAATTGTTTACAATGCTCAGGCAGCCGGTCCAAAGTCAACACGGCCTGGGAGCGCTGCCCTGAGCCTCCTGCTCCATGCCAACCGCCTGCCACCTCGCGCTCTGCTATTTCTGGGACCTAGTTCCCTCCCTTGAAAAACAAACTGTGGCCCTCACTGTCATCCCCAATAAAACACCCAGTTTTTGCAGCCTTAATCATGTTTTCCAGAACAGTTGTCCAACCGGGGGCCTGGATGCAAAGCGCTGGGCCTGGGAGAGCCAGTGTGGGGGGAGGGGCACTTTCATAGAGGATGCCAAGGTGGAAATTTCCATTGCGCTCCAAGATGGCTTCACCTGTGGCCAAGGAAACCTATTCCGTCTCAAAGGGGAGACCTTGGCTAATGAACAGCCTGAAATTTATGCCCCTTCGTACAATGTGTTCCACAAGCCCAGAGCAAAGTTTGCTTTTGCTAAAAAGCACCGGGATTACTAGTCATAACCCTTCACATGTGGATATCACTGGGTGTGGAAGACTTTCACTTCTGTTATCTCATTTGTTCTCCACCATGAGAAAGGCATTAGTAACTCCATTTATTTAATTAATACATCTATTTGCTTCCTTATTTGGTGTTAATAATATAGTCACGTGTTTGAAAATTGTAAAGTGCGGTGAAAAGAAAGTCTCCTTTCTACTCTGCCCTTTATGCACATCCAGGCTACTTGGGGTGCTACAAGGAGAGAGTGTTACATGGAGACAGAAGAGTCCCAGGCACTAGTCCTGGCTCTGTCTCTAATCTGCTGTGTGACACTGTGCATGCCACTCTCCCTCTCTGGACCTCGCTTGTGTCATCTGTGAAAATTAGAATAACAGCTAACATTCATTAGGTTATATGTACCTGCCACCGTGCTCAGTGTTTTTACATGTATTAGTTGAATTAAGCGCACTACAGCACTATAAGGAGGCATTATTAGCCCCCATTATTAGCCCCATTTATCTGTGAAAAAAACTGAGGTACAGAGAAATTAAATGACTTGCCAAGGTCAAGTTAATGAGAGGGATAGCTGGGATTTTATGGAGCTGGGTAGTCTAACGGTGAAGCTCATAGCCACTTAGACCACTCTGCTATGACACTGCTGCTTATTGATATTGACAATGCTGCATGATGGCTTGGGGCAGAGGGTGCCCCAGGGCAGTGCCTCCCAATTCTGGTGTCCACAGGCCTGTGTCCAGATCCTGCAAAACCCTGGCCAGGCAGCTCTGACTCACTCGGCCCCATGGTGATGTGTTGGTGACAGTGGGCAAAGCGCAGGAGTGAACCCCAATGTCAGACCAGGGCCTCCCTCTCTGTCCCTCCAGGGGCATCAGGACAGCACCTTAAAAACAAGAATTTCCTATTTTTTTTTTTTTATCAAAAGTAGTGATGCACATAATTTAAAAAGCCAACTATAATTCAGAGACTTATAACAGAAGACAGCAGCCTTAACCCTTTTGGCTACTTATGCACATATTTATCTCTATGATTCTTGGCAACCTTAAATAATGAGATTCAGAAAATGTGATTAAGTGTAGAGTTTATTAGAGTACAAAGCTTGAGGATGGCTATCCTGGAGCATAGACTCAAGTTGCCCTTAACGTACACTCCAGTTGGCACCATTACAAGTGGGTTTATAAAGGGAAAAAGAAGAGGTAGCTCCCAAGTAATTTATCAAAAATTTACATGAAAAGGGCCAGGCGAGGTGGCTCACGCCTGTAATCCTGGCATTCTGGGAGGCCGAGGTGGGTGGATCGTTTCAGCCCGGGAGTTTGAGGTTGCTGTGAGCTAGGCTGACGCCATGGCACTCTAGCCCGGGCAACAGAGTGAGACTCTGTCTCAAAAAAAAAAAAAAAAAAAAAAAAGAATTTACATGAAAAGAACATAAGCTGTTGATTGTCTATATGTTGTTCTTTTTACCACAAATTCCAGGAACATGAAGATAATGAGTGAGGCAGCCAGTCAGGAACAAAAAGACTTTAAACAATTGCCCCCAGGCGGGGGAGCTGTGACTGAAGTCCCATACTCTTGTCTCTCTGGGCCTGAAACATTTTGCATACCTCACATAGCTCCGACTGCTCTGAGCTGTTACTTTTCTTTTTTTTTTTTCTTTTCCCCCTTTTCATCAAGATCTTTCAAAGAAAGCTTCTTAAATGTAGCTTGGTCCTTCTGCACTAGGAAGGCTCATATCTGGATGGTCCTGTTCCACGTGGGTGGGTGAGGATATCTCTCAGGGAGGAATTTTAAAGTGCCAAGAGCTGCATTGGAATGGCCTTGCACGGTGGGAAAAATGCGATCTCGGTCAAGTGACTGACTTACATAGCTGCTGTCACTTGCTGAACCACTTCTAGTCTTTGTAATACCATGACTTTAGTTTTCTCAGAAGAAGTAAAACAAGGGATACATAGTAGCAATACAATGGACATAAGGATTATAATCAAAAAGAGAATTTGTATTCCACAAAGAAAAAATCCTATTCCATTGGGGAGTCAACTAAGAGTATCACAAAGAGAATTAAAACCAAGTCCTTCTTTAAAGACTTGTTGTAGCCAAGAAATAATACAGGATTTAGTCTAAATTGTAGGAAAATAATAAAAACTCAAAAAACAACATTCAGGGCTGGAATCCAAATAGCAGGTGTGCCATAGTTTTCTTCTGAAACATAATTTTCCTTTCGCCAGTTCCCCATTTCCATTAGAAATGGAGCGTAGTAGTGTTAGGGAGATAGTGAGGGATTCTGGCTCTCCCAGGGACAAAGGTGGTCGCCCCACCTTGGTGCTGCCCCACCTGGATCCTGCCTGAGCAACTGCCACAGCTGGGAGGAGGAGGAATGCCCTGCCTATCTACAAAAGAATGCAGGGAATCCCCCAGCCCACAGGCCAGGCAGCCCAGGCACAATAGGGTTTGGAAAGTGACCTAGAGTAACCTAAGGCTAATTATCATGTCATTAACTGTCCATCAAAGTGGTTCAGTGGTGACATCTGAACCATGAGGAGAGCTCAATCCAGACACTATAAAACAAGACCCCAGACCATAACGTGGGCCTCTTATTACAACAGAGGGTCTGTGGTGAACGTCTCTTGCTCTTGCTCTGCAAAGGTATCTTGCCCATAAACCTCATTTTCACACTTGCCTGGCTTTGGGTGTGTCTGGTCATTCTTTGGCCAAGAGCATATTAAGAAGCAAGAACAGACAACTGCTGACCTGACAGTAGGACCAATTTCCTTGCAAAATTGGTTTTAGTATTACACTTGGCCTGATTATTTGCTTAAAGTGTAACAAGAATAGTAAATGGCCACATAGGCTCTTTTAAGTTGGCTTTACTAAAACTTTTTCACAAGGAACCTCAGATTAGACTTTTAAAAGCCTCTTGAGGCCAGGAAGCCCAGCCAAGGATTCATCATCAGATTGTATATGAAATATCTGTATGAATTGGGTGAATTCCTCTCTTCTCGAGGTCCCAAAATATCTTGAGATTCCTAGGCCTGTCAGAAAAGGATGTTCTTAGGCCGAGCACGGTGGCTCACGCCTGTAATCCTAGCACTCTGGGAGGCTGAGGCGGGTGGATCACTCGAGGTCAGGAGTTCGAGACCAGCCTGAGCAAGAGCGAGACCCCCCATCTCTACCAAAAATAGAAAGAAATTAGCTGGACAACTAAAAATATATAGAAAAAATTAGCCAGTCATGGTGGTGCATGCCTGTAGTCCCAGCTACTTGGGAGGCTGAGGCAGGAGGATCGCTTGAGCTCAGGAGTTTGAGGTTGCTGTGAGCTAAGCTGATGCCACGCACGGCACTCTAGCCTGGGCAAAAGAGTGAGACTCTTGTCTCAAAAAAAAAAGAAAATGACGTTCTTTACTTACAAACTTTGTGAGGGAACTGTGTAGACAAGGTACCATGCCAGTCTCTCCAAGGAGCTTTTTATGGGTTCTCTAAAGTCAGCCTCAATTCCTCAGAGCAGTCTGGTCATCTCTGAAAATATGCCATTTTAGTCAAAGTCTTGGTAAAATTACCAATGTCTCCAACATGTCCTGTTACAAAAGAAAACATATTCTTATTGTAGCTATGAATAGCCCAAAAGGAAAAAGTTTTTTGACTCTGGAAAACAAAATATAAAAATAATCAACAATGTTTCAAATAAAACAGTCATAGACATCACTTTAGTCCTTTATCAGCTCAGTGCCATGTAATTAATTCTCACTCTGCTTAATGTTGGGTTAGCAATCTTTATGAACACGTCAGTTTTTTATTAGAGTTCTGGAAGTTTTTACTTAGTCTAATGGTATTATCTGTAAAGTTATCAGAAACCTGTACTCAGAAGTAGTTGTCAGGTCCTTTTCCATGAATTTCCTTGAGGAAGAAGTAGCTGATTCTACACCACTTGTTGAGAAGAATTTTGATTCTTCTCTACAACAATAGTTGTCTGTGGGTGACAAAAGACTTAAGAGTTGTCATGGTTAAATACACAATTAACAAGGAAATTCGATTATTTTTGTGGCATACAGCAATTTAAAATAATAATCATACTTATAACTGACAACATATATCATTATGTATCAGAATTTTAGGACCCCATACAATTTTGGAACACATTAATAACAAATTTATACAAATAATCCTCAAAGAAAGTTAAAAATAATTTCTTTTTTTTTTATTTTTTTTATTTTTTTTACCTCTTCCCAGGAGAAAGGAAAAAATAATTTCTTATTTGACAATGCTTCCTATATAATTTTGACATACCAAATAAGCCTAATATGTCTCTCTTGGACTTCTAGGGGTTCTAATTATGTTCAAGTTAGTTTGGGCCAAAAAGACTTAATTTTAGATTTTGAAATTTACATTCTTGAAAATATGTCAAATATTAAAGATTTTAAACACTTGATATTATGTTAAAATAAGAAAGGTTTAAAATACGTGATCAAAATAAGATCACAAGTCACTGTAAAATGATAGTCATTTATTTTAGCCAAAATGATAATTCAAAGATTTTAAAAAGCAAAAACTTTTACTCTTTGATAGAGAGGAGACTCAGTTCCCAAACAAGAGATCTAACAAAGACATGATGTAACAGAGGTAAAGTTCTGAAAACGGCAACGAGATGTTTTATGAGTTGCTCTTTAAAACCCCCCACCTTTTTGGGAATTAAAACTTGCATTCCTGCCTGCAGCCAGTAATCAAAGGGGCAGAAAAATGTTCTTTGCTATTTCTTTTCTAGTATCTTAAACAACAGGAGATGGTGCCACAGAATTGTCAAGACAGGAGTTAAGGCCTGGCTCGGTAGCTCACGTCTGTAATCCTAGCACTTTGGGAGGCCGAGGCGGGTGGATCGCTCGAGGTCAGGAGTTCAAGACCAGCTTGAGCAAGAGCGAGACCCCATCTCTACTAAAAAATAGGAAGAAATGATTGGGACTGCTAAAAATATATAGAGAAAAAGTTAGCTGGGCATGGGGGCGCATGCCTGTAGTCCCAGCTACTCGGGAGGCTGAGGCAGAAGGATCACTTGAGCCCAGGAGTTTGAGGTTGCTGTGAGCTAGGCTGATGCCACGGCACTCTAGCCTAGGGAACAGAGTGAGACTCTGTCTAAAAAAAAAAAAAAAAAAACAGGAGTTACGACATCATCACTGGAGATAAGGTCGATTGAAACCTGCCGGAAGCCACGACATGTGACACTGGTCAGGTAGACCCAAGTTGAACCACAACCCCCCACCTTTTAAAAAGCCCTGTTTTTCTGCTTAAAGCCAGGATGGCAGTCTTTGAGACACTAGTCCACTGCCCTCTTCATTTGCCAGCAAATTAACAAACTTCTCTTTCCTTTTCCTCAAACCACTTGTCCTCATTCTTCATTCTCACTGATTCAGCCTTGGGGACTGAACTTTCAGTAACAATAAGGCAAACTTTTCCACTCCCCGTTTTTTGCAGCTTACTCCAAAGGTAAATAAATTTTTTACTATCTCTTATTAATTCTACATGAAATTCTTGTTCAAAGGATGAAACCAAATTTTACTTTTATGTTAATATATTATCAATACTAAAACCAGGATGGGTGTGGTGGCTCACACCTGTAATGCCAGCATTTTGGGAGGCCAGGAGTTCAAGATTAGCCTGAGCAACATAGAAGACCCCCATCTCTACAGAAAGTAAACAAATTATCCAGGTATGGTGGCACCTACCTGTCGTCCCAGCTACTCAGGAGGCTGAGGCAGGAAGGTCTCTTGAGCCCCAGAGTTTGAGGTTGCAGTGAGCATGATCATGCCACTGCCTTCATGCCCAGGCAACAGAGTGAGACTGTGTGTCAAAAAAAAAAGTACTGCCGGGCGTGGTGGCTCACGCCTGTAATCCTAGCGCTCTGGGAGGCCGAGGCAGGTGGATCGCTCGAGGTCAGGAGTTCGAGACCAGCCTGAGCAAGAGTGAGACCCCGTCTCTACTAAAAATAGAAAGAAATTATCTGGCCAACTAAAATATAATATACATAGAAAAAATTAGCCGGGCATGGTGGCGCATGCCTGTAGTCCCAGCTACTCAGGAGGCTGAGGCAGTAGGATTGCGTAAGCCCAGGAGTTTGAGGCTGCTGTGAGCTGGGCTGACGCCACGGCACTCACTCTAGCCCGGGCAACAAAGCGAGACTCTGTCTCAAAAAAAAAAAAAAAAAAAAAAAAAAGTACTAAAACTAATTTTAATAAAACCTTATGAACAAATCCATTCAATCTCAGTCAGCTTTGACCACACAAGATAAGATTTTCATAAACCTTTTATAACCTCTTCTACTATTCTACTGAAGGGCAGATCAATGCTCTGAGAAAACTCTGTTGTTCCAACACAGGGGCCCAGACTGGGATTGCCTTAGTGTGCTATTGATATTCATGCTCAATTTTTAGAAAAACATAAATAATCTCCTTCGACTTCTAGCCAACTTGGTCACACACAAAATTCCTTTCACAAGATTAACCTTCCACAAACCTTTTACAACTTGCTTAAACTTTCAGTTTTGTCCTATACCTCTTTTTTTATATTGGCATTTTACCTCACGACAAAAATTTCCCTTTCTTTCCCCCTTATCATTTTGACCGCACAAAGTTCTCTCTCGTGGAAAGGAAAAAAAAAATGACTCTTTGTGTTACTGCCCAGCTGGGTTCTACTGCCCGCTGCTCAAAAGGAAGCCAACACACTGAGTGTGCAGGCCTCGCAGTGGACAAAGAGTTTCATATTGCAGGGCACTGAGTGAGGAGCCGGGAGAAATTTCTCAATAGTATCCCTGAGAATTTGGGGGCTGGGGTTTTTAAAGCCAGTTTGGCAGGCGAAAGGCTAGGGAACTGGGTCTGCTGATAGGCTGGGGATGGACTTGTAGGATTGGGAAGCAGAAATTGTATTGTCTTCTTGCGCGGAGTCAGTTTCTGGTTAGAGGATGACAGGACCTGTGGAGTCAGTTCCCACATATGGCCTCTGGTCTGCTTGGCATCAGTTGGTCCCCCCAGTGCACACTCTGGAAGATATCTCAAAGACCTGTCTTAGGTTTTACAATAGCGATGTTATCTATAGAAGCAACTGGGGAAGTCACAAATCTTATGCTAGTCAAGGCTGCATGAGCCCTAAGCAGTAAGCAATTACAGGAAGGCAAGCTATGTACAGAACAATGGCTGGTTATTTTTTCAACTATACCTGTATCTTTGCAGAGTTCAGGTCCCTGGCACAGTTCCCACCTTATGGCCCTTTATTAACTTTGTAAAGGCAAGTTTCATTTTCAACTTTCTTTACCAAAACACACATTACTTTCTTTATATACTCTGTAAATAGAATTGTTTCTCTGATATCTAGTAGTTTTAACTACATATATTAACTACAATTTTTTAACTCTTTAATAACCCTAATTTTCCAGTGAAAACCCTGGGAAGTAATTTTTTTTTTTTTTTTGAGACAGAGTCTCGCTTTGTTGCCCGGGCTAGAGTGAGTGCTGTGGCATCAGCCTAGCTCACAGCAACCTCAAACTCCTGGGCTCAAGTGATCCTACTGCCTCAGCCTCCCGAGTAGCTGGGACTACAGGCATGCGCCACCATGCCCGGCTAATTTTTTCTATATTTTTAGTTGGCCAGATAATTTCTTTCTATTTTTAGTAGAGACGAGGTCTTGCTCTTGCTCAGGCTGGTCTCAAACTCCTGACCTTGAGCGATCCACCTGCCTCGGCCTCCCAGAGTGCTAGGATTACAGGCGTGAGCCACCGACCCGGCCTAGGAAGTAATTTTGAACTGTTTTATACCAGCATTTGTAGATGAAAATCATTTCAGAGTTTTTAGAAAGATGTTTCTTCAATTTTTGTTTCTTAACAGATCTAAATATATACAGTTTTTCTATACCATATAAATTATTCAGACATTTCATTATTGCCTATTATTTAATTTAGCATAACATGACTTTAAGGTTATTACTGAAAAAGATTTTCAAAACTATGAAAAGTTCATTTATAAATTTTATCCATTTACATTCATTTAACTTATTCATTCATAACAATTACACTTAAATTGCTTATGAAACAATGCTAGCCATCATCTCAAGTTATTTTTTTGTGGATCATTTTTGCAGCCTGTATATTTTAGGCAGTCATCATCTAAGCGAGAACTCTAAAGTTAAATATGTAGGTATTTTGCTGATCAGAAGACACAGCTGCTTTCATTAAATCAACAATATTAAACTAGTCTTATTTACCAAAGGTTTACCCAACTCATGTGAAAGGTAAAGTTTGTTATGTAAACTTTAAGCCAATATCTTCCTCTAAAAGTTTCCAGTGGCTAAGCTGCAGCAAGGGAGATGCCCTTACAAGTGGAGATTTCCTTTATAGATGTCAATGTGTTATACAGAGTTTCAAAACAGCCAGATAAATACCAGAAAGTAGTATTTTGGGGAGCCATCTAGTTAGATAGGTGGTCTTTTCAACTTGGCGTGTTTGTTGATTAGATTACTGTCTTGGGTAGCGGGTGGAGCCTTTTAATGAACAGGGCAAAGCACACATTTGCAGTTTCCAAGACCTGATATTTAAACATGTGAAAAGCAGACACAACTGGAAAGCAGCAGATCTAGATCTTTAAAATCAAGGATCTCACTTTTACATTCAGTCCTTCCCCAAAGAGTTTCCTGCTTTGATACTGAACTGTACCACACTTCCACTGTGCACCTCGAGACAAAGACATTCCCCTGATGCTGGGGGGCCACCCAATGCCAATCAGCTCGTCTCCCACAGGAGGCATCCCTTGGTGGAGTTCTACAGCCTCCAAGTGTTCAATCTTGCCCTTTATCTAAGCGCAAAGAGAAGAGTAGCTCCCTGCAGTGACAACCACTCACTGCAACCAATGTCAGCCACTTCTAAAACTGCAGCTTTTGCCAGGGACCTGTCAGCCACTGCACACACAAAAGTCAAGTTCTCTCTCATAGTGCAAACTAATCCCTGGTACCCCCAAATCCAAAGAGATCAGATACTACTTTTAATAGCTCTTGTAATTCCTTGTTATTTAACAATTTAGTTTTGTGAACTAAAAATAAAATCCTAAGCCCTCTGCTGTCTAAACAGACCCCCTCTTGGCCAAGGGGACCCCAGGAAAACCTTAAAACTGAGTTCCTGGCCATGAAAGGAAGGGAGGTCAGACACTTCATTATACCCTCCTCTCTTTTGGAGTTTAGATACAACAATTGACCAACATTAATATTAAAACAGAGGTCATAAGACTGACAAAACAGACTCCTTGTGACAATAAGGTACTAATTATTAACAAGACCTAAGGCCATTCCAGGCAAAGATTAAATCACACCTGTAGGCCATCAGTCTGCTTAATAGATCACTCGAGTCTATATATTGTGGCTTGTCTCTGATTAATAGACTTCCTTATCTCAAAACATTCAAAGACTTTAGACAAAACTTTATTTCTTTAATGAATTACAAATCAAAGAATCTTTGAACCCACCTATAACCTGTAACCCACCCTCTCTCCCGCACCCCCCCCACCATGTTCTGCCTTTTTGGGCCAAACCAATGTATCCCTTCCATGTATTGATTTATGATTTTACCCACAATTCCTGTCTCCCTAAAATGTATAAAACCAAAGTGTAACCCAACCGCCTTGGGACCACTTACTCAAGGCTGCTTGGGAATGGCTCCCAGGGCTGACTGTCACTCATGTTTGGCTCAGAATAAACCTCTTTAAATTATTTTACAGAGTTAGTTTTTTTCTGTTAATAGTTTCCTTCATGACAATATGAATTATAATTTGTTAATTAGAAGGATCAGATTTCAAAAGAATTTTTAAACCTAGTAATTCTATTTTTTTTCCTGACTCTAAAAACATTTTTCCCCTTTTGAGAGAAGATGTGGATATTATATAATTAACAATCCTTTTTGAAATGTCCAGGCTTTTTGCAGTAATTGCAAAGCAGGGGGATTGGATCAGGTTTGGAACTTATTAGGCCATTTAGGGGTTATAAATTGGTTGGGTGATTATTTTAGTTGTAAACTTATGACTTTGTTTGTTTTCCTCTTGTTTAACTTCCCTTTCCTTTTCTGCCTTGGTCAGAGTATGGGACATTTGATTGGCAAGGTTAACTAGATCATGAGTTTGAGAGGTAGCCCCACTAGGGTGTTATTTCTCTATTATGATTGACTGTTATCCTTTTATAAAGTTTGAGTTAAGGAGAGTATCATTTTGTTGGTTAGCATAAGTTTCTTCTGATAGATAGGTCTGAATATTATTTAACTTTTTTTCAGATCTCTCATAGTATGACATTATAGGCTTATCAAAATTTTGTCTGGGGCCGGGTGTGGTGGCTCACGCCTGTGATCCTAGCACTCTGGGAGGCCAAGGTGGGCAGATCGTTTGAGCTCAGGAGTTCGAGACCAGCCTGAGCAAAAGCAAAACCCTGTCTCTACTAAAATTATTGAAAAAGATAAAAAGAAAAAAAAATAAATAAATAAAATTTTGTCTGGCATTGTATTTTTTTCCCTAATCAACTACTCCTTGGAAAACTAAAGGGATAGTGACTGGTCAAGCTTTGGAAGTATTTCGGGGCCATTCGTGGTCTGCTTCAGAAAACCTATGGAAGTCTTCTAAAGGATTTCTCCAATTTGTCTTTGCTATTCAATCTTTGGCTTTTCTTTCTGACACTAACATGTGAACCAGTTGATATCCATCAGAGAATCCAGGATTGTAAGCTTCAATGCTTAATTCAAATTCTTCAGCAAATTCAACAGGGTCCTGAAGAGGACCCAGGAATCCTTAATTATGCCGTTAAGTTCCACTTTTGATCATGGTTGATCAATCAAGGCCAGCTATCCTTGACTGGACACATGATGTTCCCAGGATGGAACCAGAACAGCAGAAGGAGGAGAAGAAAGGGGAGTTAAGTCTGGACAAGAACATTCTGACAAAAGAGAAGGAGGAGCTGAAGGAAACGGAGAAATTTGAAATGTCAGTAGTCTTTTTCTTTTTTTTTTTTTTTGAGACAGAGTCTTGCTTTGTTGCCCGGGCTAGAGTGCCGTGGCATCAGCCTAGCTCACAGCAACCTCAAACTCCTGGGCCCAAGCAATCCTTCTGCCTCAGCCTCCCGAGTAGCT
>CM052442.1:99508682-99530335 GCA_028533085.1 Varecia variegata | reverse complement strand
CCTAGCTCACAGCAACCTCAAACTCCTGGGCTCAAGCGATCCTCCTGCCTCAGCCTCCCGAGTAGCTGGGACTACAGGCATGCGCCACCATGCCCGGCTAATTTTTTCTATATATATTTTTAGTTGGCCAGATAATTTCTTTCTATTTTTTAGTAGAGACGGGGTCTCGCTCTTGCTCAGGCTGGTCTCGAACTCCTGACCTCGAGCGATCCACCTGCCTCGGCCTCCCAGAGTGCTAGGATTATAGGCGTGAGCCACTGTGCCCGGCCTGTTGTCTTTATTCTCAAACATAAGCTTTCAATGCAGTGGGGCATCACAATTTTAGGCTAACATTCTCTCGGTTTTGTACTTAGTGTAATGGTTACAACAAAAGTCTTAGGCCTGGATCTTATTGGCAAGCCTGAGTTGCTTGTCTTTCCTTGAAGCCAGAGAATAAGATAGATTCCCTCCAAACAACACAGACTGAGAATGGGGAGGGAAGACTCCTCTCTGAAAAAAATCCCATTGCTATTATCAGAAGGGGATAAATCTTGGTCAAAAACATAGACAAGGAAAACAGGCGTCACTCTAACCCTCTCAGCTGCATGGGTTTCACTGTCTTATTTTTCTGTCTCCAAGAGTGTTTAGCACAGCGGGAGCTAAAAAATTGCTTGCTGAATAGACAAGCCATGTTCAAAAAAGAAGGCCAGCTCTATGCACAAAAAGAAAATTACCCCAATGGGAGGCAAATTACTCAACAAATATTTGAGAGCTTACTCTGTGCCCAGGCACTGTTCTAGATGATCGAGCAAAACAAAGCTCTTGCCCCAAGGACCTTACCTTCCTGGGGGGTGGGGGTGGAGAGCACATGATAAAAATAAGCAGATGATAATAAGCAAATGAATAAATAAATACATAAAATAGCAGGCGATATACAGTTCTGACACATGCTACAACATGGATGAACCTTAAAGACATTCATTATGCTAAGTGAAACAAACCAGAGACACAATTACAAATAATGCATGATTCCACTTGTATGAGGTATCTAGAGTAGTCAAATGCATAGAAGGAGAAAGTAGAATGGCGGTCCCAGGGGCTGGAGGAAGAGGGAAGGGAGTGTTATTGTACAATGAGTACAGAGTTTCAGTATGGGATGATGAAAAAGTTCTGGAGATGGATGACGGTGATGGTTGTACAATGATGTAAATGTACTTAATGCCACTGAAGTGAACACTTAAAAATGGTTAAAATGGCAAATTTTATGTTATATACATTTTACCACAAAAACATAAAAGCCAGGTGATCATAAATGCTATAAAGAATTAAAAGCAGGGAAAGGGGAATAGGAAATGCAGAAGAAAATAGAATTAAGAGATAGTCAAAAGGAAACAGAGGCCTGATAATATTGTCTGAGCTCCTGGATCCAGCCATGCCTGAAGGCAGAGATCCATTTCCTGTACTTTCAACTTTATGAGCCAATAAATTCTCAACCCCTTCCCCCTCACTTACTTATTTATTCTTATTTTGATTTAAATTGGATTTCTGTCCCCTGCTACCAAAAGATTTCTTACCAATGTAAGAGAGATGGACAAAACTGAAAGAGGGTAGAGAGATGTAGCTTGTGGGGTTAGGAAACTCAGAGCTGTTATCCAGGAAAGGCATAAGGGACCTGGGATGTCTACCCCCAGGCAGAGAAGCCTCTTAGAACAGGCTTTAGATATGTAAACAGCTGTCAAGTGGAAGAAGAATTAGATTTGCTCTAGATAATGCAAGAGGAAACACCAGGACCGGCAGGTAAATATTTTCAGGGAAAACTCAGTTCAGTAGAAGGAAAAATGGTGAGGCCCCAGGAGCAACTCAGAGGTACAGAGGTGATGTGGGAGTGAATGAGCCCAAAGGTGGGAGACATGCATGATTATGCTGGTGAGAAAAGGGGCAGCCCTGCATGGGGCCTCATTCTAAATAACACTTAAGGTCCCTCCAGTGTGGAATTGGGGACTCTTTGCTTGTGCTGACTGATGTAAGTGGAGAATAAGTTTATCACCTGAGGACTTTAGACACATGGCCCTTCCTCCTCACCATTGGGCCCAGTACTGACATCCCAGATGCTAATTATTGATATTAATAGAAGATTGTTCAAAAACACAATTGATATGTGCTGAAAGTCATGTTGGCCCATGGGTTATAAGAGAGGGGGACTTTCCCAAGGACTTTGAAAAAAGTTTTTCTTAATGGATTAGTCTTTCCTATAAAAGAATATCTGGCACCAAAACATGTGCTTTGGTTTTGTTAAGAATTGTTTAATAATTTTAAGAGTCTGGGTTACAGCCCTGGAGAGTTTCTGGATGGCAACTGCATCACAGTCCTGAAATAAAGGATGCCGCCAATATGCTGCCACCCTTTCCCGTGGCAGTGCAGAAAGTCTAGAAAGAGGCTCTGAAACCTCCCCTACCTCCCCTTCCAAGCCTCCTCCTCTCATTTGCCAGGATCTTTTCCTTTCTTGCCTGTCTCCTGTCCCCAGATCTAGCTCTTGGACTGGTGCCAAATCTTCAGAAGGTGTTTCTGGAGAAGAAGAAAAGCTATAGTGACCAAAAAATGTACATCAGTCTAGAATCATTACAGCGTGACAAGAAGAGTTTGGGCTTTGGAGTTAGACAGGAACTGGGTTTAAATTCTGTCTCTACCTGGATCAGACTCAATATTCCAGGCTCAATTTCCTCACTTATAAAAGGAGGAGGATGACACTTTCTTAATGGGGTATGTTGAGAATTAAAGATGATGTCATTAGTGTTTAGTATAGAGGATGGATGGCCATTAAAAGATTGAAAGAATGAAAAATTATTTAAATAATGATTGCTAGAAGACTGAAGGGCCTTCAAAACCCAAAGAGTGATCCTTAAATGGTTGGTTTTCCGGTACAAGGAGAGACTGGTGAGAAAGAGAGAGTGGGGAGAGAAAGAGGGAATCGTTTTCTTAGGAGGGGTCAAGGAGGGCACGAAGAATGACAATTAGAGATTGTCAAGGCTTTGCGGGGGAGATTCTGCTAGCTGCCTACCTGGTCCCTCTCCCTCTTTTCTGGGCACACAGTAATTCAATTACATTTCCCAGCCCCCCTTGCAGTTAAGGGTGGCCAAGTGACCACATTCTCTCCAGTGGAGTGTGAATGGTGATGACATGTGGCAACTGGGGGCTCAGGCTTTAAAGTCATGAGCATGTCTCCTTCTCTTTTCCCCTTGCACCAAATGCAGTTCAGATGTGGCTGCAAACCGAGCTTCAATCACGTGGGTAACAACCGGGCTCTTGGGGTGGCACAGAGACAATCTGGAAAGAACCTGGGTCTTGACAGACTGTGTGCCGCAGGGCTGCCACATGGACTACAGTGTGAGAGAAAAATAGACTCCTTTGCTCCCGAAGCCATGGTTTGGTCGGATCTGTTTGTTCTAGTAGCTGAGCCTTGCCCTAACTGATGCAGCTGGTACAGACCATCTTGGGTACAAGGCATCCCCTTCTCAAAGTCGGGTTCCATTGAATAAACAATAGGCAGTGGTGGAACAGTGAGAAAAGCCCCAGATTCAAAGTTAAGAAATTTGGCTGCTTGGTGAAAATAATTAACATTTTGTGCTTTGCATTATAGTTGACTAAGATTTTTCCCTGTGAGACTGAGTTCTTTATCTGTAAACCGGCAACCACTGAAGAAGGAGGAGCATAAATGCCAGTTTCATGAGTTGGCAAATGTCATGCAGACGTGAGGGCCTGCCAGTGTCCTGGGCACTGGAGGGCACAAGATGTGCTCTGTCTCAGCTGAAAGGCAAGGTCAGGTCTTCTGAAGAGAGCCCAGGGGACAAAAGTGGTCAGAGTCTGCTGCCTCGTCTCCTGGGAAGATGGGCACACAAGAGGCCCACGGCAGAATGTACTCCTAACCGACTAATGGTAAACATATGCAGAATTATAGATACCGCGAGAGCCCGTATAATGCCTTGTGTTGCAGAGAACAGTCGCTGCAGAGGAGCACTGCATTAAAATAATGGCTCCGGCAGTCATGAGGCCACCTTCTGAGATAAATGCCAACATCCTTAGCTAATCTAAGTAATGCATGAGCAGGAAGAATTCAGTGGCTGGGAGCCCAAGTCGAGCTATATAAAGAATTCTTAAGAGCAGCTAGTAACCTCCGAGTAGTAGGCCCAAGTGCATGACGGATAGACGCAGACAATGTAACATTTAATCAAATCCGAGGGGAGAGGGCATGCCGAGAGGGCTGGGGGTGGGGGCTTGGATTTTGGCGAGAGGCAGGCTGTCAAGGAGCCTCTGACAGGGCCTCCACCAAACCACACACGGTTTTCGTCTCTGTGCCTCATTTGTTTTGAGCACCATCAACTCCTTCCGAGTCAGGAGTGCCAAGTTAGAAAGTCCACCATGCTCTCATTAAACGGGTCAGAAGGGGCTTGGCCAAGTTAGGGGGAAAGAGATCACTCCTGTTGAGAAGGGAGGCAGCCTTTTACCTCTGATGTGATTGCCCCATGATTTTTTGAATTGGAATGTTCTAGAGATTGTCTCATTCACTTCCCATCTCCCCAGTCCCATCTCCAGCTCCCATTTTATAGTCGAGGACACTAGGACCAGAGTAGGCAAGCACAATTCCCAAGGTCACACAGCAAGTTAGGGTCCATGAAGATTGTTTCCTCCAGTTCAACCCATCCTGCTGGTCCCCACCCACCCTGTCATTTCATAAACACATATACTGAGAAAGTGCCACAGTCAAGGTTTCACGTTGATTTCAGGGCAGAAGAGGAGAGGTAGCCAGGCTGCCTGGTCCCAGACCAGGGAATGCTGACCACCACGTCTCAGCATCTTCTCAGCTGAGAGTGATGCTCATCAAAGGCCCCTCTCCTGGTCTGGCTCAGCAGGTATTTCTGCAGCTGTCACCAGCTGGGGATGGCACCCCTGCTGATGGGTAGTGCTCTGCTGCCCAGCGTGGTCATGTGCTTCCCTTGAACCAGTCAGCTGTGGCCCGGAGGCAGAATGAGTGCAGATGCTGGCAATGACCAAGTGGGTGGAGAGAGGGTCATTCCTAGAGGGGATGCTGGGCAGATGGTTCCCAGGGACATGTGCTACAGCTTCTTTGACCTCAAGTCTCCTCATCTGTAAAACGGGGACAGTAATTGTGGCCACACCAAAGGGCTGTTACGAAGAGTAAATAGTATATATGGGTAAAGTTTGCTTACATAAGCACCCAATACATATTAGTTTCCTTCTTTTGTTTTGTTTAGGAGTGTTTGTAAAATCGGAAGCTATTTCCAATACCAAGTATGGTAAAAGAGAAAATGAAATTGAAATTTTGGCCTGAAAAGTCCACTTTAAAGAAGGGGAGTGACACGGTCCAATTTTTAATTTGAAAAAATCCTGCTATCGGCCGGGCTCGGTGGCTCCCGCCTGTAATCCTAGCACTCTGGGAGGCTGAGGTGGGTGGATCGTTTGAGCTCGGGAGTTCGAGACCAGCCTGAGCAAGACCGAGACCCCGGTTTCTACTAAAAATAGAAAGAAATTAGCTGGACAACTAAAAATATATAGAAAAAATTAGCCAGGCATGGTGGCGCATGCCTGTAGTCCCAGCTACTTGGGAGACTGAGACAGGATTGCTTAAGCCCAGGAGTCTGAGGTTGCTGTGAGCTAGGCTGATGCCACGGCACTCTAGCCCCAGGCAACAGGGTGAGACTCTGTCTCAAAAAAACAAACAAACCCACAATTAGGAATTTGATGCGTATCATTCCAGGGATATTTTATGTATATAAAAGCAAATATATATGTGAAATATATATTATATGTAATATATATAGACATACATATGGAGATATATGGAAATATATAATTTCCCTTTTCATATAAATGATAACATATTATACATATTTTTCTACTTCTTGATTTTCCTGTTTATGAATACATCTTGAGGATTATTCCCATCTTAATTACCTATTGCTGCATAACAAATTACCCCAAAACTTAGCGACTCGTTATCACCTCAGTGGCTGGGGGCCTTGCTTCAGCTGGTCCTCCACCCCTGGTCTCCCACAGGCTGTAGTGGGGGTGTCGGCAGGGTTTGCAGTCACCTCAAGGCGCAACTGTGATCAGCCTCCAAGCTCACTCCTGAGGGTACTGGCAGAATTTAGTTCCTGGCGAGCTGCTGGACAGAGTCGCTCTCAGGTCCTTGCCGCATGGGCTGCTCCTATACACTCAACATGGAAAGAGAGTTAGAGTCAGTTATAAGTCCCAGGTTTTTATAGCCTCATCTTGGAAGTGACAGCCCATCTCTTTTGTTATATTCTAGTTCTTAGGAGAAGTCATTAGGTCCAGCTGCCCCACCCCCAACCCCCACACACCTGCACGCACACACACACACACACACACACAGGAGAGGACTACACAAGTGTGTGAACCCCAGGAGGCAGGGGTCACTGGGTGCTATTTCAGAAGCCGCTGACCATAATTCTCCTGCAGTACATACCAACCACCCTCACTCTGTATCAGCCCTCCGCCATGTGGGGGGCCCTATCCCTTTAACCAGGGCTCTACTGGGGGGTTGCTGGCTTCATGTCTTTCACCCCCACTTGCTGGGAAGCTCAGGACAGAAGGGGGTCTTGTGCATAGGGTGCATGCGGCAGGCACTCAGCTAACACTGTTCTCTTTTGGGTGTGTGGAGAATGGAGAAAGGTTTCTTGGTTCCGTCTTAATCAGGAGTGAACTGGGCGACAAATTGTGGGTTGTTCTTTTGGAACTGCTGGTGCTTTGGACAGATGTTTTGGAAGATGTTTGGAACTGCAAGCCAGAGGACTGCAGAGAGCACGTTCAGACATGATTGTCAACCGGAAAAGGGACTGTGTAAAGGGCCTGACCAAGCTGGGTTGGACACACAAAATAGAGCCACAGTGTCCTGGACAGGACTGAACTTGGGCCATTCTGTGTTTATGTAATTGTCCTGCAGTTGGCAAAGAGCAAGACCACAGCCTGACGGGGGGTAGATTCCACCGAAGCAATGTTCCCACTACCGGTCATCTTGGGAGCAAGTTTGTCCTGGAGCAGAAATTGAGAACTCAGGATGTGAGCCATTGGGGTGAGAGGGAAGTCCATGCTCTCTCTCTCTCTCTTTCTCTTCCCCTCCAGAGTTGAGACTGCCCTGTAAGCAAAGACGGGGGCGTTGTGCTGGGCCCTACCGATGCATAGCAAGCTGGGCTGGGCAGGTGGGTGGCTCTGTGAGATTCCCTGGGTAGCTCTGAGAAAATCCACGTTGGTCAGGTTGTGAGTATTTCTCTGCATTTTATTCCTCTTCCAGGGTCCCCCAAGTTTTTCAGCTGCTGCTGAAGCTGCATCTGGTTTCTATTGAGTGTGAGGCAGGGAGGAGGGGGTCCCCAAGCCACGCTTGGACTGAGAGGCTGGGAGGAGGCCGGAGTGGAGCCACCCACGGAGGACAGCAGGGTGGGGGCTACTGAGGAAGCTGGAGGGCAGAGCACAGGGGCAAGCGCTGGGGCAGTTGTAACCCAGTACCTGCGGGACGGCCCGCCAGGGCTCGGTTCCCATGTGAGCCAGTAGGGCTCAAAGTAAATTTGAGTATCTAATGGAGATAAGACGGTTTATTATCATTGGCCAGGGAGGCCTGAACATAGCTGTTCTATTAGATGTCGTAGTAGTAAAAATAGATAATACCAACAATCTAGTATGTCAACGTTTTAATAGAACTTTTTACTTTACAATTTTTCCATATATCCATGTCTAGTTGATCCTCAAAATAATCTTACATGTAAAACAGGCATTAGATTGTTAGTTGTTATTAATTACCAGGTTAAACCATATGAAGTTGCCATATTTATCTGTCAAACATGGTTAAATGTCAATAATTGTGTATGGTTTGATGTAATATGATTATGAGAATAATAACCATTATTATTATAAATAAAAACAATAATATGGCTTAGTCCATTTTGTGTTGCTATAATAGAATACCACAGACTAGGTTATTTATAAAGAAAGGAAATTTATGTCTCACAGTTCTAGAGGCTGGGAAGTCTAAGATTGAGGGGCACACATCTGGCAAGGGCGTTCACATTTTCTCATCTTAAGGCCGAAGGTGGAAGGGCAAGGTAGCACGAGAGGGCGAGAGGGGAGGGGGCCAAACTTGTCCCTTTTATCAGGAACCCACTCCTGCAATGACTAATCCCCTCCCTCAATACCAGCAGGAATCCATACTTGAGGGCAGAGCCTGCATGACCTAATCACCTCTTAAGTCCCTACCTCTCAACACTGCCGCACTAGGGATTAAATTTCCAACACGTGAACTTTGGGGGACACATTCAAACCATAGTCCATAGGTACCTTTATAAACATTACTTGCCTGGCACATTGCTAAGCTCTTAACACGTTCTATCTCATTCAATTCTCACAAGCACTTAATGAGATGGGTGTCATGGTGGATATAGCAGTGTTCCTTTCGGATCCCTCCTCGGGGCCCACACACATTCCCAGCTGCTGGGAACATTGGCTACTGATGTCTCATGGCACCTTCCCCCACTGGGAACTGTCCTTGGACACACGGTGCTGCCTCCACCAAGGCGATGCCCAGTCCCTGGGACAGTCAACAGTCAGGGACTGGCCGATGTGGTGGTATAAGGGCCGGGCCCCTTGCCTCAATATGGGACCCTCTGAAGGGTGCCTGGCTCAGGGCTGCCTGTGGGATTGGCTCCCTCAGTTGCAACCACACTGGGAGGCATCTTCTCCTTCTCAATCCATCCTCTCGCTTACTTACAGGTGTGTCTCCCACCAGCACCGCCCTATAAATCAGGAGGCAATTCTCCACCTGAGTCTGCCTCCAGGGAACCCAAACTTCAGACAGCTAGTGACAGAAGTGGTCCTAGGAGGCAGACTCCAAAGTGGGAATCTGGAGAGGGGTCACTTGCTAGTCATCTGTCGGTGAACTGGTGTAGGAGAAGTCAGGACAGTCCCTGGCATACTGTAACTGTATGATGGTTACAGCTTGCACTGCTGGTGACCTTGGGTGTGATGGGGTGCAGCAAACACCACCCCCAAATATGGCACCTTGGAAACTGAGAAAACAGCAGAAGCAGGAAGGTCACTCTCGTCTTTGCCTTCTTCCCTGAAGCAGGCCATGAAACCTAGGAAGGTCACTCTCTGACCTCTGGCCCTTCTCCCTGGAAGACACCACGTGACAGGTGGCCTGCTCTACACCCTGAGGGAAAGAATGTCACACTGTCACACAGCGATCCAAAGAAGAATCTGAACCAACAGGCCTTGGTAAGGCTACTTCCCTCCAGTTTATCACCATTAGATCACACCCACCTTGTCCAATCATACTTCTCCATGACTGTCCACTCTTCATCAAACCTAAGCATAAAAATACACAAGTTTCCCTGTGTCTTTGGGTCTTCATTTCTGAAGGCTCCTGTGTCATGTAGAACTAATATTAAATAAATTCATCAGCTTTTCTCTTGTTAATCTGTCTTTTATTATAGTGGTCTCAGCCATGTACCCAGTGCAAGGTGAGAAGATAAATCTATTCTCCTCTACAAGTGGGATATGGGAGGAAGGGTCCCACTGGCTGGTGTAATATCTCTGGCAATGGAGAGAAGCATGATTACAAGGACTATGGAAATGTAATTCCCCCAGTCCTTTCCCTGTAGCTGAGCCCATGGATTTGCTAGAGAGGGTTAATGACAATCTCAGAGTGAATAATCACCACCCCACCTCTAAAACAAACAAAAAAAAAGTGTAATCAGAGTGAATAATCCCCAAGGCAAAATGTGAAAGGCAGAGGACTTCCTGGGCAACAGTGAAGGAAAACCCTTCTGCAGAGGGAGGACCAGGCGCAGGACTTAATGATAAGAATGGCAGAGCTTCAGAGAAGGTAGAATGTTTAGGCCTGACAGGCCCTCAGTGCCAAGGCAAGAGCCCTAATAGGCAAGGAGTGGGAAACTGAGGCTTGGGCTGGAGATACGTGAGTACACATAGTTGAGAACCTTGAACTCTCAGGTTCTTCTGAACCCACTGGGCCTGAAGAATTGACTGACTTCTCCTTGTTGTCAAAGAGTGATGCCCCTTGTTGAAGATCATACCAGGTGTCCAGTGAGGCAAGGGCCCTACGAGAGAAGGCTTGTGCTCCTCAGAACCAACTTCACCTCCTTCCTGCTATCTGACGGACAACCAGTCAAAACCTGACTATGCTAGGCCTGTTAAGGGAGGAGAGAGACTGCACACCCAAGGAGCCACAGGACTCACTTAATACCCTCGGGCAGGAACTGTGCACAGAGATGAATCCTGGGTGGGCTGGGGAGGGGAGGAAGGTAAAGGTGGATGAGGGCAGCTGTGGGTATGGGAGCACTCTCCCATGACACGGAACTTACCCCCTGGCAAGGAACCCAGGAGATGATGCCAACACATATTAAAGATGGATTTTAGAAGCTTAGGAAAAACAATGGTTCACACTAAGTAAAGAGGAAATGTCAGAACTGCTGTGACCGACAGTGGAAGAAGAGATCAAAAATCTCAGAGAAGTGGGTGTGCCAGAGTGTCTGCAGTACAGAAGGCCAGAAGGGCCACCAGTCCCCTCTGTTCTGTGGGGGGCCGGTGAGAGCACCCTACCTACTGAAGCAATAAGGTGAGCTGGTGGGAGCCGGGGTGGCACCACTCCACTGACCATAGGAGGTGCTATTACAGAGCTAGGCTCCCTAATATCCACAGGGATGAAAGAAGACCAAAATAAGAGAGGCCAGGTGGCAGTGTGTGACCTTTAGAACCCAGGTAGGTGTAATTGCAGTGAGCAGCAACCCCGGAGTGACAGTCAGGAGGGCCTGACCCTCAGAGGGCTTTGGAGATGGTTAACAGAACACAGTGTTCCTGGAGGCAAGACAGATGGGTGGCCAACAGGGTACTGTTTAATCTTGACGGTGAAAGGAAATCAAGGATGGGTGATCAGGGGGCTGAAGGCAGCCGTCCCAGTAATATGTCATGATCCCTCGCCCCGATTCTGGACTGGGCCATGGCCTAAAGGAGATGCTGGGTCCCTGTGAGGAAGGACCTGCAACATCATGGCAAAGGTATTCCATGGTAATTCCCCCTCTCCTCTCCTCAAAGAATCTGTGGTCATTTGCTTGTATAACTGGGCATGAGGAACGGGGAATGTTGAGGACTTTGAAGGATTATTACCCATGGAGTCTGAATGGACACTGATACCTGTGACTCAAAGTGCCATAATGTCCCTCCCTCCCGTTAGAGTGAAGGGTGTGGAGGCCAGCGAATCACAGAGCCCCAGCCCTGCTCCAGCCCACAGTGGGTTCACTGGGTGGGCCACCAGTCCATCGTGGTTGTATCCTGATCCCTGAATGCATCGGAATGGACATATGTGGCAATTGGTAGAGCCCTGATTGATCCTTCACCTATGGAACAAGAGCTAGTACAGTAAGGAAGACCAATTGGAAATCGCTAAAGCTGCTCCATTTCCTTGGCCAAGATAATAAGTCAAATACAAGATTGTTTTTTTATTCCAGGGGGAATGGCAGGAATTATTTAATAGTCCCACCCTCAAAGGTTAAAGAATGCGGGGTGGTATCCCTGTCTTATTCCCATTTAATTCACCAATCTGCCCCCTATAAAAATGGCATGATCATGGCTGATAAGGGTAAACTACCACAGACTTAAATAATAGCCCCAGTTGTGGCTGTGGTGCTAGGTGTGGCATCCTTCCTGGGGCAGATGAACATGGCCTCCGATACATGGTACAAGACCGTTCATCTGCTTACTGCCTTCTTGTCTGTCCCTATCAGAAGGGAGGATCAAAACTAGCCCACAGGCGCAGGGAGCAGCCTACAGGATACATCTGCGTGTTGCATGGTGGCCATGCTAACTCTCCTGCCTTCTATCTCCATGTGGCTGGAAGGGACCTGGGCCATCTGGACATTCCACACGACACCACGTTATTCCACCGTATCAATAACATCATGTTAATGACCAAGAAGTGACAAGTGCATTAAAAAACCTTGGCATGACACATTCACTCCAGAAGGTGAGAAATAAATCCTACCTGGATTTAGAGCCTTGACACATCACTGAAGTACGGAGGGGTCTAGTGGTCTGGGGACATCCCCTGCCAGGGAAAGAACGTGAAGAACAAACGATAGGCCACTGCCGGCACGCGGCGAGTCTGAGCGCGCATGGAACTGTCCTGCATGGCTGCAGCTGGCACCACAGGGGGGCCGAGGGGACGGACGTGACTCAGGGCACTAGTGGAGTCTACTATATCCCATTTTACAGACGAGACAACAGCTGAGTCTCAGAGAGGTTAAATAAATTGCTCCAAAACACAAAGCTGGCAACTGGCAAATCTAAGATTAAAAATCTAGATCTAACTGATGTCAGCCCATGTTCTTTGCGACCTATGTTGTGTAGATAAGGAGCCTGGGAACAGAGAGATTAAGTGGCCTCTTGTTGCCTATCGGGCTCCCTGGGAGGCAGACTCTGAGACAGATGGGCATGCAGGAGAGTTTACAGGAAGTGCCCCCAGGAGCAATACCCCAGGGGAGTAGAGAAGGCAGAGAGAGAGGTTAAGTTGTGATGCCCTCATTACGAAGGTCCTGGACAATGCCACTGGGAGCCCTGGAGCTGGGGAGCTTGCAGAGTTGTCCCCTGCTGGCAAGAGGGGGCTGAGCTGTATATTCTTGTGCAGAGGCAGTCCTTGGGCTGCCCTAGGAAGAGGATGTTACCTTGAGGGAGATGGTACTTTTCAGCCAGGGGCTATTTCCCCAGGGGACTCATCCAACAACTGTCAGCCTTCAACACCTCCCACTGCTGGGGGACTGACTGCTTCAGTCCTGGAGGGGGGATCTAGGGTGATGCCACTGCGTCCACTACACCCCTCCAGGGTCCCACAGTTAGGGGCTGAGTGGTCACACAAAATTTGTCCTCTGACTCCAAATATAACACGGTTAGCCCTATTTTTCCAGCTCCATGATGTGTCCCCCTATCTCAGAGTGAACGACCAAGACCTCGGGGTCTAGCTGGGGGTTGTTGATTGAAAGGAACAGGGACCCACGCACACCTGATCACATTAGAAGGAGGGTGCTGACACATAGGGATCATATCGGCATCTAAGGAGAGGGAAGACCTTCCATTCCTCCAAAAACATTGACTGAGTGTTTACCATACACCAACCTCCATTCTCAGTGTTGGGGAAACAGGAAAGTAAACAAGCCCCTGCTCACGGGTCCCCTCTCCAATGGAGGAGGCGAGGGGAAGCCTCAGGCCTCGGGGAGACCAAGCACGACTTACCCTCTCGAGAGGAGGAGGAGCCGAATCCGTCTCCCGTCTTTTCATAAAGAGCCTGCGGGAGAGTCTTCATACGTAGGGAATTTCTCATCCGCTTCTCCGCCATGTGCCCGTGACTGAGTAGGGAAAGGCTGGTAACAGCTGTTACCTCTGGGCGCGAGTAAGATGGGGGGAGTAGGGCAGGAGAGGGGAACTTCCATTTCCTCCTTTCCCTTCCCCAGTTCCGTATTTCGCTGGCGTGCCCAGGGCACAGCTGCCACACAAAGGCGTGTAGGGGACAGCCCTGCTTTCTTTCCAGCTCTGGGGTCAGGTCTGGGCCAGCAGCTGGAAATTCCCTGCCCTCTCTCCTCTTTCCTTCCCCTCTAGAGACGCCTCTTGCTGTCAGCTGAGAAGCAGGAGGCAGGTACCTGCAGAGTCTATAAAATGGGCCACATGTGTGAGAGATTTGGGGAAATAAAAGAGAGACATTTTGCAGACTTTAATTTTTCACTCCATATACACCCGTATCACTAGACTGTTTTATAACAAGTGTGGCTTGTGTATTGCATGTCTAGCTGTTGCTGTTGTGAGGTTTTTTGTTCGTTTGCTTTTTCTTTTTGACACTGTGGATGGAAGACTCTGGCTGACAAACCAAGCCTGGCTTGGGACTCCTTAGAGTACAGACCCCTAGGCCAGCACCTGCCGTCGGCCAAATTGTGAAGCTGGTCAGGCTGCCTACAGGGGCCCTTTGTGGCCATGTCCCCTCCTGCTCTCTTGAATGGTTCTGATTCTGATTGTGGGTCATCCTATGGAGGACGAGGGTCTCCTCGGGTGGGCTTTCTTCCCTTGGGGTTTTTACACTTCACACTGGACCTTCTTCTTTCAAGTGAACGACTCTGTGCCCTAAGGAGGGAACACGCAGCAGTAGCAGCTGGTGATCTGGTGATCTGGTGATCTGGCGGTGGCAGCTTCTCCCTAGGGATGACCTGGTCCCCTGAAGAGAGTGAGGCTGGCTTTGGAGATAAGTTGTAGAATCTGCAGTGGACAGCTATGAATTCCTCCTGCCCAGCATTCAGTGGCCACTTTTCTGGTGACATTACCAGAATTTCACCTTAGTGATTGACCTCTCTTTCATTTAATGCAATCTTGGTGGGGCTGTCCACCAAGGGCCCCCACCGCCTCTGATCAGGGCATGGGCCATGTGACGTAAGTTAGGGCCATCAGTTACTCTCTCCTAGGAACTTGAATCTTGAGCGGATGATACAAAAACAAAATGCTGGGGGCCAGTTCATCCCAGTCCTGGCAGCCTGGGGCCGTGGTGCACTGTGTCCTGCCCCCCAGATTCCTCACGCTGCCCTCTTGCCTGTCCTTCTGAAGCCCGGGGCTTCAGCTTTTCCTTCCGTTTCCTGTTGTCTCCCATCTTCCAATAAAGTACTTTCTGAGTGAGTTACCCAGAGTCAATTTTTGTCGCTTACCACTTGAGACCCCTGACTAATACGGCATCCACACCACCTAGGCCTTTGAGGCCCCATCACCTCCCCAAGCGATGGCTCCGTCTTTTCAGGTGTGTGTGTGTGTGTGTGTGTGTGTATGTGTGCGCGCACGCGCGTGCTGGGATGGGAGGTCTTGCTCTCTCTGGTGGTATTTCATTTTTGCTGTAGGTATGGAGTGGGCCGTGAATGCGCATGCTGGGTGGGTGCTGGGGCTGAGAGAGACGGCAGTGTCAGCCAGGTGCCCCTCTGGTGTTCCCGAGCCCTGCTGTCAGACTGGACATGCCCCATGGGAGGGGGCCGGGGACAGAGCACAGGCAGGGCATGAAGCCACAGGCTGAACACACCATGTCTTCTGGAGGTGCCAGTTGGAAGGTTTTATGGCAGGTGGGGAGAGATGGTTGGTTTTTTAAAATTTAAAATTAAATATGTATATATTTTGGCATAGAAGGCAAGAATCTGTGGGAATTTTTATGAGAACACAAGCATATTCTAAGAAATTTCCAACTGGCAAAAAGCCAATTCCATATACATCTCTAGACCTCTTGGCAGTGCGCATTTCTCTCTGCAACTATAAAGGGTTCTTTGGTGGAAATTTAGAGAAACACAGACCCACGGTGTTGGGAGCTTTGACAGCTACAGACTGTTCTAATCCAGGTCCCCTCCTCTGTCTGCCCTCAGATTCCTTTTAAGTTTGGGCTGGAAGTGGGGCCTCTCAGTGCTATTAGCCCTGACATCTTCCACAGACCCTAATCACTACAACTATAGCGGACAACCTTGTCAAAATCATTCACCAGGGAGAGACAACCTCTTCCTCCATGGGCAAATGCAGGAGGCTTAAAATCAGTGTGGTGCTCTCACGATGCAGAGGATGAAGTCGGTAAAGAAAGCCCAATCTCTCTTTTGGTGTGCCTGAGATTCCAAATATATGGATTTCTTTTTTTTTTTTTTCTTTTTCTTTTCTTTTCTTTCTTTCTTTCTTTTTTTTTTTTTTTTTTTTTTTTGTTGTTGTTGTTTTAGAGACAGGGTCTTGCTGTGTTGCCCAGGTTGGTCTTGAACTCCTGGCCACAAGCGATCCTCCTACCTCAGCCTCCCATGTAGCAGAGTAGGTGGGATTACAGGTGCAAGCCACCACACATGACTTTGACCCCAAATCTATGGATTTTTACTATGTGCTAGGCATTTGTAATGTTTAATCATTATAATCTCAAGGTGAAGGTGGCATTATAATCCCATGGTATGGATGAAGATTGTTACAGGCTGAATGTTTGCATCTCACCAAAATTCATATGTTGAAATCCTTCCCCCAATGTGATGATATTAGGAGATGAGGCCTTTGGCTCCACCCTTATGAATGGGATTCGTGCCTTATACAAGGGATCCTAGAGAGCTCTCTAGGTCCCTTACTGCCACGTGAGGATACAGGAAGGTGGCAGTCTGCAACCTGGGAGAGAGCCCTCACCAGAACCCAACCATGCTGGCAACCTGATCTCAGACTTCCAGCCTCCAGAATTGTGAGAAATAAATTTCTGTTATTAATCAGACAGTCTATGGTACTTTGTTACAGCAACTCCGACTAAGACAAAGATACTGGGGCTCAGTGAGGGTGAGTAAGTAACCTAAAATCACAGAGTTGATTAGGCCACTTATCGTAAATACCATTCTTGTTCCAGCGCCCCTTTTGAGATTGCACTCCTGACCTGGATAGGGAGTACATTAAATCCATGAACCAGCCTGAATGGTTTATTGTCTGCTGCCTTCCCGCTAATGGGGTGACTCTTCTCACCAAGAGTCCTGGCCACCCGGGGCTGGGGAAATTGGAAAGAAACAGGGAGAAGAGGCCCGAGGACGATTTCCCCCAACAACTCTGTAGTGTAAGGGTTACGATCATGGGCTTTGAGGACAAACAGCGCTGGATTTGACACCCCACTCACCTCCTAAGTCATTGTATAGATACCAGAGACAGAGAGGGGTACGGCAGGAGGAAAGCCACCACCACCAGCAAGCCGCAGACTCCAGGAGCCACAGCTGTGTTCCTGGTGTCTTTGCAAAGAGGAAGGGCAGCTGTTAAACCTCCCACAGCATCTGAGCAAGTGTCCCGCACAATGTTGCAAGTTACGAGAAGCTGATGGCAAAGGGACCGTGGGTGGGCCTGGCCGTCTGGACCTGGCCAAACCCGCTGCGGGCCACTTGCTCTCACGACCTCATGCTGACCTAATGTGTCTGCCCTGCAGGCACTCATGCCTCTCCCCTGACACACCCAGCCTGGGAGCCCAGCCTGGCGCCAGGACAGCAGGACAGCTTCCCTGACTCCTGGGTTGGAGTCTGTGGTGTTGACTGCTCCTCGTGAAGTCCCTTTGGTGGCGAGAGCGTCATCTCCCACCCCCAGCCTTCCTGGGACGTCCTGTACAGCAGGAGCTGATTATGCTGTGCACAGGCCAGTGGGAGCAGACGCTGTCTTGTCGCCAAGTCCTGGACACTCTGAACCCAGCCTGGGACCCCAGTTGTACTGGGGCAGGGAGAGGCCCCCAGGGTGCAGAGCCAGGGATCGAGTTACCCTCCACTTTATTGGCAAGTTTTTTTGTTTTTTTTTTTTAACTTGCTTTCCATTATATGTTTTTTTAAGGGAAGACATCCCATTGTGCACTGAACACTTACACCATTCACAGAGTCCCACCAGGAATATCCAGGCCTTGGAGGAACAGCTGGAGTTTCTGTTGCTGGAGGGCAGGGGCCCAGTCTTTGAGTCGCTGCTCAGGCCTGGAAAGGCCCTTAGGGATGGTCTCATTCAGCCAAGGGCCCAAGGCTGGCCAGGACCTGAGCTGACAGGGCGTCCTCAGAAAGGAGGAGTCGCACCTACATTTCTCGCTGCTGCCTGTTCGCTCCTAGCATGAGGCCTTGCCCATAGTTGGCGCTCAAAACATATGTGACGAATGACGGCTGAAGGATGAACAGACCCAGTGGGCCCTGGAGGCTGTCCTCCTGCCTCTCAGTCAGGTGGCCTTGAGCTTGCCTTGCTTCCCAAGTTGCTAGCTTTGGCTGGGAATTGAGGCCACCACAACTGCCCCGGTGGCAGCCAAGCTCCTCACGCGGCCCCCTGTACCGCACCACCTGGGGCTACATCTCAGAGTCCCCACTGTCCAACACGGAAGCCTTTGCAGAGAAGATGAACAGCAGAGGTTTGTCCAGGGAGTGGGTCTGGTGAGTGGACAGGATGTTCTGCCCCATGGCTGTGTCCCCACCTGGAGAGCAGGGAGTCAGCGTCTTCACGTGGGTCTCCCCAGAGCAGACCCTCAGACAGGGCCTTATCTGGGAGGTGATCCCAGGAAGTCCAGGGGAGGGAGTGGGGACGAGAGCCAGGAGGGTGGAAAGCCAAGGAGAAGGTGTTAATGAACAGGTTGTCACACCTCTGGGCAACCAGGACCCAGTCCTACTGGGGACCTGGGAGGAACTGTGTAGAACACACAAAGCGAGGAACCCATGGAGGAGCCAGGAGGCTTTAGTTATCCAGCAACACTGTTCCTCACTGGTGGAGGTTTGAATCTGGGGATGTTAATTTTCTTAGCCTTTTGGTCCACCTCGTGGTCCTGCTGCTAGGGAAAGCCCCCAGGCAGAGAGGAGACTGGTCCACGGCTGTGGGTGACTCCAGGTGGGCCGTGGGGATGGTGTAGGGCACTGACAGCGTCTGTTAGAGGGGTGTGTACAACGTCATCCCACTCCCTCAACCCGGGCCGCCTTGGCCACCACTGGGCCAGGCTGTCTACAGGTGCAGCGTGCCCAGAGGCAGCAAAGCCATCTGATGGGCACAGCTTGAGTCTGGGACTCTGGCCTCCTCCTGGCCAGACAGCCATCTCCCCACAAACAGCACCAGCGTGTGCTACTAAGTCAATGGTCCTGCCTGCTCTGAGGGGCTGCTGGATGGTGAAGATGCTGCTGCTGCTGGGTGATGAAGCACTGTGAGTCTTCAAGCACCTAGTGGGAGCACATCTGGAGGTTCAGTGTCTACTGGCCTGGATGTCAATGTTTATTGCTACCTCCCTGGGTGACCCTGAGCAGATTGCTTGGCCTCTCTGGGCTTTCGATGACTCATCTAATATTAATAATATAATAATGTTAAGTCTTTATGGCTGCAACACACTTCATAGTTTAAAAATCATGTTTGCAAACCTGCAGTCTCAGACCTTCCCTACAGACGACTGAAATCAGGTATTTTTAGCTCTATTTTTGAGTTGAAACTGAGGTCTAGAGAGGGCTAGTGACTTTCTCAAGATCACTAAGTGACCTAGAAGTGCCAGCACAGGATCCTCATCCTGCTCTTCTCTACCTAAATCTGGGCCCCATCTTTTGTGAATTGCGGTAAAGAAAATGCAGACCAGATGACATGCTGAGTGACATGGCGACATTGATGGAGAGTCATCCATTACTTCTAAAAATAATGTTTTGAACCTTAGTGGAAAAGTTCATTTCTTCATTCATTCATTTCTTCCTCCATCTGTACATCAGAGTTTCGTGAGGCGTCGCGTGTGTGCTAGGCGTGTGTGCTAGGCATGTGTGCTAGGCGTGTGTGCTAGGCATGAAACACGTGGTGGGGGATGAGGGTGACTCTTGCCTTTGACAAAGTCACAGTGTGTAAGAAGACGGACACCGAAACACAACCACAGCAGAAAGTTACTTATCTATTCCTTTAATCTGGGAACTTTTTTCAGTCTTCCAATAGTCCTTATGGAAAAGTAAATACCCATAAAAAGATCTCTTAAGGAGGTAGGGGACACACACGGGGTGGGGGGGGTGCGGGGGTGGGAGTTTGAGGACAAATTTTAGCAAGTCACAATTTTTTGGTGGGTCCGCTGGCACGTGTGGGTGGGGCACGCGGGGGTGTGCCTGAGCACATGTTCTCAGAGTTCCTCCCACCGGGTCCCCACCTCCCCCCCCCCAGCCTCTCCCCAGGCACAGGAACTCTGTAATCACATCCAGTCTGGGACTGTAACCAAACACAGCACTCCCCCACCCTCAGCAACCTCTTTGTTTGATCTTCCCCCTGGAGACACAGGTCAGGAGGAAGACAAGGGGAAGGGGGGAAAACTGCAGGGAGTGTGCGGGGAGCTTCCTTTGAACCGGCTTTTAATTCAGAAACTGAAAACAAGATGCCATTTCCCAAGGCCTCCTGAGTTACTGCTGCCCTGCATTAAAGGAGCTCAGTCACTGAATCCCAGGGCAGGGGCCACCCTGGAGGTCACTTGTCTAACCCACTTGGTTTACAGAGCCCAGGAAGGGACGGTGACTTCTGTGATGTCACACAGCAGAGAGGGGCTGCTTTGTTTCAGGTTGCTAATCATGGAGAATGATTTCAGAAGTCCAGGGAAGAGCCTTCCCCACCCGTTTCTCGATGACACCTAAACTGCCTTGCTTGGGATGTAGCCTTCTATTGCACCATCAGAGATCAGCCTGACAAGCAAATGCACCAGGGAGGCAATATGGTAATGGAGACTCATTTATGCTAGCGTGTAGATGACTGATATCAGAGTCTTTGACACCAAGAGTTTTAAGTAGAGGGCAGAGGAGAGGAGGTCAGAAGGGCACTGGATCCTGCAAGGGCAAGAGGTGACTGGGGCTTAGCCTAGAGGGAGGAAGGCACAGAGCTGGGAGGCTTTAGGCACCAAAGAGAAACTTAATACTTGCTCTGTAGGCCCCAGGCCCTGTGCCTGATTTTCCCTTTCCTCTGGGATGGAAGCTGTGAGATTTCTAAAGTGTCAAGTCACTATTCGAGTCTAATCCTGTTGACTTCCGGAGAGAATGTGTTTTAGATTTATTTTCAAGCTGCATCTAAAGGTATCAGCAGGGTCATTTATTGTAGCCACCCAGGTCTGGTGGCTGCCTCAGCTCCCTGTACAGCAATACTTCCTTCCTCCAGCCCTGTGGGAAATGAGGTATTTCTTCGGGTGAGGTTTTTGTTTTGTCCTATTTTGTTTTTTAATAATTTAAGTTCCTTGTTTTATGTATCTAATCTCTTTGTATTTTCAATAGGAAAGTAGTTTTAAGGGGCATTTTACATTCCCTGAGTATATTGTAATTGTTTACAATTGAAATTTAATTTTTTTCTTTCTTTAGTGTTTTAATTACTTAAGAAATACATACTCATTGTAAAAGATTCAAAAAATAGAAACGTATATGAAGTAAAAAGTAAACATCACTTTATCATTTTCAACTCTAAAGGTAGGTGCTATTAGCACCTTGGTGAATTTTTTTCTTTTTTAAGCAAAAAAGGGATTATAGACTACATCAGCAGGTGTGTGAATTCCTAAAGATCACTGAGAACATTTCAAAGGTCCACAAGGTCAAGTTATTTTTGTAATAATACCAGGACATCATTGCTTTTTTCCATAGTGTTGACATTTGCATGGATGTTGCAAAAAGCAAAAGTGGGTAAAAGTATTGGTGCCTTAGATCAATCAGTAGCACCAAACTGTCCAAGTGGACACTGTATCCTTCACCACTACACTCTGAGAGGAACACAGATGCCAGTGTCCCTAAGAATGCCCTTAATGAAGCAGTAAAGACGATTAATTTTATTACGTTTCAACCCCGGAGTACCTGTCTTTTTAAGATTTTGTATAGGCCGGGCGCGGTGGCTCACGCCTGTAATCCTAGCACCCTGGGAGGCCGAGGCGGGTGGATTGTTTGAGCACAGGAGTTCGAGACCAGCCTGAGCAAGAGCGAGACCCCGTCTCTACTAATAATAGAAAGAAATTATATGGACAGCTAAAAATATATATAGAAAAAATTAGCCGGGCATGGTGGCACATGCCTGTAGTCCCAGCTACTCGGGAGGCTGAGGCAGTAGGATGGCTTAAACCCAGGAGTTTGAGGTTGCTGTGAGCTAGG
>CM052442.1:99451372-99508182 GCA_028533085.1 Varecia variegata | reverse complement strand
TGAGCTCAGGAGTTCGAGACCAGCCTGAGCAAGAGCGAGACCCCGTCTCTACTAAAAAATAGAAAGAAATTATCTGGCCAACTAAAATATATATAGAAAAAATTAGCCGGGCATGGTGGCGCATGCCTGTAGTCCCAGCTACTCGGGAGGCTGAGGCAGTAGGATCGCTTAAGCCCAGGAGTTTGAGGTTGCTGTGAGCAAGGCTGACGCCATGGCACTCACTCTAGCCTGGGCAACAAAGCGAGACTCTGTCTCAAAAAAAAAAAAAAAAGAACAGATTGTGTATAATGAGATGAGAAGTATGCTAGGGCATTTCTGCTGCATTCCAAAATACAATGATCATGTGAGGAGAAGCTCTTGGGTACGTGTTTGAGTTGCAACCTGAATTCACTGTTTTCTTGTTTTTTTATGAAACATTATTTTTACTTGAAATAATGAGTGACAAACTACAGTTGTTCAGATCTGGAAATTTTTCAGACATCTTCTCAAAAATGAATGAAATGCACCTGTCACTTCAAGGAAAATCGATAATATTTATTACTAACGATGAAGTTCAAACTTTCAAGCAAAAATTAGAATTTTCAAAGACACATATTTGCCAGTGTGAGCTGGACAGCTTCCCAATACTTAAAGACTTTAGTGATGAGATTGGTGGTGATATAAACAAATGTGATTTTTTATATTGTTAATAAAATGTGTGAATATTAGTAATATCTATATTACTCAGGGAACCAATAGTTTTCCAAGACCAACGAATAATGTTATAAAATCACGCAAAGGTAAAAGATTCATTCAAAGTGGAAGATAAACCAATAGATTTTAACATAACAGAATAAGAACAATTCATTGATATGGTTTAGAATCTGCATTGCAGCTGACCTTTGAGAAAACTGCCACTTGTCCAATTTTAGGAAACAATAAAAGAAGAATATCCACAGTAATCTGAAAAGAGTATTAAAGTAATCCTTCTTTTCCAACTATGTATCTTTGTGAAGCCAGATTTTCTTCATGTACTTAACCAAAACAACATATCACAACAGGCTGAATGCAGAAGCAGATAGGAGAATCCAGCTGTCTACTAAATTTGCTTTCTATAGAGACAGGGACTTGCTATGTTGCCCAGGCTGGTCTCGAATTCCTGGCTTCAAGTGATCCTCCCATCTCGGCCTCCTGAAGTGCTGAGCCACCGTGTCTGGCTCGTTATACAAAATCTTAAAAAGACAGGTACTCCGGGGTTGAAATGCTCTATTGAGCCAGATATTAAAACACATTTGCAAAAAGTGTGACACAATGCCAGTCTTCTCACTAAATTATGATTTGATAGAGTTGACTTTCTTAAAAAGGATGTGATTTATGGTAACATGTAAGGAGTTTGTTACTGCTATTTTATATAAATTAATAAATACATTTTTGCAAATGTCTAAGGCTTACTTTCTAATGCAGTAACTACCAATAGGCATGACCTGCATAACAAAAGCTCTTTGGGAGCCTCAATCATTTATATGAGTACAAAAGGGTCCTGAGACTAAAAAGCTTGAGAACTGCTGCTCCACATGTTAGTCCATACTTGATCATTATTACCTGGCAGTAAAGATAACTAGCTCACTCTGTTTAGCTATTGCATTTATTTTTTTTAAAATTTACTTAGCCACTTCCCTATTCATAGACATTTAGATTGGTTGTAATTTTTTCATTATTGTTTATAATGTATAATGAATATCTTTTGTGCTTATATCTTATAAACTTTTGCAAGTATTTCTGTAGGACAAATTGCTAGAAGTAGAATTACTGAATCAAAGACTATATATATGTTAAAACTTAATAGATACTTTCAAATTACATTCTAAAAAGAATATACCATTGTAAAATTCTATCAAAAATTTATACAAGTACCCATTTTCCTGTCTTCTTTTTCTCCTGTCTTCTTAAATCAAATATTTTATGACTATTTTTTCTCTTCTTTTTTTTGATTTTTTTGTCTCAAAAAGCATTAGAGTGGCCTCACGTTGAAAGTCAGAAATATGGATAAATTAACAAAAGCCAGGTGAGGGGTTGAGGGGAAAATACAAGTGCCTCATCAGTGGCTTTTAATGTGTTTAAAAGAACTTGTGCAGATTTGTTTTGAATTTAGAGATATAGATCAAAACAAAAAAGCTGAAAGCAACACAAAGCACAAAGGGTATTCCTAAGTAGCTCCTTTTGCCTAAACGGTCATAACTCTTAAGACCAGTTGGAACCATATTAAGCTGCCTTAGTTGCCTTAGTCCCCTTTAGTTAATTGTAATACTAAAGTCCCCACCTAATGGGAAGTACTGTGCATGCTTAAGCTGTATTATATGTAAATATACAATGATGCAGAGGGAGAGCGAGCTCTGCATCCCTTGCCAGAAAGAAATTTAAGCCTCCACACACAGGCAGGCAGTGCGGATCTAACTCTCTGAACTGCTGCAGGCAGGACTGAGTGCCCGGAGGATTCCTGTCTTGACTAGGAATGAGAGCCCTGTGTAAGTAACCTCTAATAATAACTCATCTAACTCGCCCAGCTGGATTGGTCTGGGTCATTTCTTTGGTCTCTTGGCATCATCTCAGTTTGGAGGGAGGTTTTTCTACACTGTCTAGGGATTTTTCCTATCACAGGGGTAGGATTGGGCAGGGGTGGGGGGATGGGGAGATGGGGTTGGGGGTTATACTAAAAATCTAGACAAATGGAAGATACTGTAGCCAAGTACAACATTTAGCTCTGTGCTTCCAGGCAACCAAGGCAAAAAGAAGCATGGTGATTTACATACCTAGTCCTGTCTTAACAGCAGAAAGCCAATGAGCACAGAGAGAGAGATTTTTAACATTCATATGCTATGTTCTCACATGGATTTTTTTTCTTTTTAAAATTTTATTTTATCTTGGTTTATTTTATTTTATTGAGAAGACAATACATTTGTATGGTTCAAAAATCTAAATAAAATGAAAAAATAAATGTTGGCACAGATCTGGAGAAATTGGAACTTTGTACACCGTTGGTGGGGTTGTTGGTATAACTGCTATGAAAAACACAGTGGAGGTTTCTCAAAAAGTTAAAAATAGAACTACCATATGATTCAGCAATCCTACATCTGGGTATATCACCAAAAGAAGTGAAAGTAAAGCAGGGACTGGAAGAGATATTTCCACACTCATGTTTATAGCAGTGCTATTCACAATAGCCAACAGGTAGAAGCAACCCTAATGTTTATCAACAGATGAGTGGGTAAACAAAATGTGGTATGTACATACAATAGAATATTAGCCAGCGTTAAAAAGGAAAGAACTCCTCTCACATGCTACAACAAACATGGATGAACCTTGAGGACATTATGCTAAGTGAAATAACCCAGTCACAAAAGATAAATCTGTATAATTCCACTTATGTGATGTATTTAAGGTTATCAAATTCATAGAAACAGCATAATGGTAGTTACCAGGGATTTGGGGGAGGGGGAAAAGGGGAGCTGTTGCTTAGTGGGTACAGAGCTTCAAATATGCAATATGAAAAAGTTCTGGAAACCTGTTTCACAATAATGTGTCTACACTTAACACTACTGAACTGTATACCTAAAAATGGTTAATATTTTTCAACAAATGGTGCCAGAACAAGTGGACATTCATATGCAGAAAAAATGAATCTGGACACAGGTCTTATCCCCTTCACAAAAATTAATTCAAAATGGATCATAGACCTCAATGTTAAATGTAAAACTATAAAACTCCTAGAAGATAATATACATAGTTGATTAGCTGAACTTCAGTAAAATGACAAACTGCTCTGCAAAAGATACTGTTAAAAGAAGGAGACTACAAGCCAAAGACTGGGAGAAAATATTTGCAAAAGACATCTAATAAAGGACTGTTATCCAAAATATACAAAGAACTCTCAGAACTCAACAAGAAAACAAACAACTTGATTTAAAAAATGAGCCAAAGATCTGAAAGACATCTCACCAAAGAAGAGATACAGATGGCACAAAGGATATAAAAAGATACACAGCATCATATGTCATTAGGGAATTACAAATTGAAACAACAACAATGAGATACCACTACTTACCTATTAGAATGACCAAAATCCAAAATACTAACACCACCAAATGCTGATGAAAATGTGGAGCAACCAGAATTCTCTTTCATTGCTGGTGGGAATGCAAAATAGTACAACTACTTGAGAAGACATTTTGATAGTTTCTTACAAAATTGTATATACTCTTACCATGTGATCAAGCAATCACACTTCTTGTTATTTACCCGAACATTGAAAACTTACATCCACACAAAAACCTGCACATGGATGTTTATAGTAATAGGCTGCTTTATTCATAATTTCCAAAACCTGAAAGCAACCAAGATGTCCTTCAGTAGTTGAATGAGTAAGTAACCTGTGGCACATCTGGATAATGGAATATTATTTGATGCTAAAAAGAAATGAGTTATCAAGCCATGAAAAGACATGGAGGAAACTTAAATGCATATTGCTAAGTGAACAAAGCCAACCTGAAAAGGTTTCACGCTTCATGCAACACCAAGAGTGAACCCTAAGGTAAACTATGGACCTTGGGCAACAGTGCTGTATCAATGGAGGTTCATCGATTGTAACAAAGGTACCTGGCCGGGTGCGGTAGCTCACACCTGTAATCCTAGCACTCTGGGGGACTGAGATGGGCGGACTATTTGAGCTCAGGAGTTCAAAACCAGCTTGAGCAAGAGCGAGACCCCGTCTCTACTAAAAAATAAAAAGAAATTAACTGGACAACTAAAAATATATAGAAAAAATTAGCCAGGCATGGTGACACATGCCTGTAGTCCCAGCTACTTGGGAGGCTGAGGCAGAAGGATTGCTTGAGCCCAGGAGTTTGAGGTTGCTGTGAGCTAGGCTGATGCCATGGCACTCTAGCCAGGGTGACAGAGCAGGACTCTGCCTCAAAAAAACAAAACAAAACAAAACAAAACAAAACAAAGGTACCACTGTAGTATGGGATATTTATAGTGGGGGAAGCTGTACAGGTGTGGGAACAGGGGAACTCTCTGTACCTCCCATTCAATTTGACTATGAACCTAAAACTGTTCTAAAAAGTAAAGCTTATTGTTTTAAAAAGATAGTTAAGATGGCAAATTTTACATTATGTAAATAATAATATAAAAATGTTAATTTAAATAATAATATAAAAAAGTACACACTGAGAAGTCTCACTTTCATTCCATCCTGTTCTTGTCCAAGAGGCAACCATTTTAATTTATACTTTGAGTGTTTTATGCAAATTCACACGAATACAAGTACTGTATATATTTTTATCTCTCCTTCTTTCATTCACTAAAAGAACATACTATATACATTGGTCTACACTTCCTGTATATTGTGTTTTCACTTAATGGTCTATCCTGGAGATCTGTGTTGAGAAGCACTGTCCAATAGAATACCCACTAACCATATATTGTTATTAAAACAAAAATTAAACAAAATTAAAATTTAGTTCCTTGGCTGACTTATTCACATTTCAAGTGCTCAACAGCCATATGTAGCTAGTGGCTACCATTTTTCTAAGAATAGACTATTTCCGTGCTCGCTTCGGCAGCACATATACTAAAATTGGAACGATACAGAGAAGATTAGCATGGTCCCTGCGCAAGGATGACACGCAAATTCGTGAAGCGTTCCATATTTATTTAAATAAAATAAAAAAAAAAAAGAATAGACTATTTCCATCATTGCAGACAGTTCTTTTGGAAAGCACTGGCTAAAAAGTCTTTCTCATTCCTTTATACAGCTAAATAGTATTCCACTGTGTGGTTGTAACATAGTTTATTCTACCAGTCCGTTATGGGGGACATTGGAGTGTTTGCACTATTTTGCTCTCATAAACAGTGCCCTATCATCACATGAATCTTTGTGGAAAGGACTCTGCAATAACAAAAGGTGTGGTGAGATAAGACTTTGACCCCAGGCACTGTCTGTTCTGCAGGGAGGTGCTACCTGGGTGAGGTCCCTACTTTCATGGGCCTATCCAGTCCTTACCTCTGCAAGTTTGGAAATGTTCAGGTCTAAGTCACATTAGGCACACCCAGAAGACACTGATGGGCATCCAAAATGAGCAATTAATTGATATTAAATGGAGGTAATTCTTTAAATTTACTGAAATCCTTATGCCTGCTGCCTAAGACACTGCCTTCCCAGGAGGCACTCCATGCTCTGGGGAAATGAATAATTCTGGTACATATTTCATCCAAATATATGACAGGTTCCTGTACCAAAACCAAGTATGCCTCTCCTTTTGTTGGAAAACTTGTGTTCACTAGGTTCACTGTTCCCTGTACGGCATTATCCCTTTGGACCATCTTTTCACGAAGTCTCGGAACCTAGCCCTCTTCTGCCAGCTCTTCCTTCAGGCAGAATGTATGTGCTTGGGACGTTGTACTTTGCTTGGCAATGATCATGTTTCAGTGTTGTTTCAAGTCCTCCCCAAACTCTTCAATCATATAACCACAATATCTTTGATGTTGTTATGGTTATATATGGGTTTTAAATATGTCCACAAAATCTTTATTACTCTCCTCTTCAAGAGATGGAGTTTAATTCCCCTCCCCCTGAGTGTGGACTGGGCTTTGTGACATGCTTTTTTTTTTTTTTTTTTTTGAGACAGACTCTCACTTTGTTGCCCGGGCTAGAGTGAGTGCCGTGGCGTCAGCCTAGCTCATAGCAACCTCAAACTCCTGGACTTAAGCGATCCTCCTGCCTCAGCCTCCCGAGTAGCTGGGACTACAGGCATGTGCCACCATGCCCGGCTATTATTTTCTATATATATTTTAGTTGGTCAGATAATTTCTTTCTATTTTTAGTAGAGACGGGGTCTCGGCTCTTGCTCAAGCTGGTCTCGAACTCCTGACCTTGAGCGATCCACCCGCCTCGGCCTCCCAGAGTGCTAGGATTACAGGCGTGAGCCACCACGCCCGGCCTTGTGACATGCTTTTAATGAACAGCAAAGCATATGGCAGAAGTGATGGTGTGTAGCTTGTGTGACTAGGTCATAGAAGGCACTGTGGCTTCCTCCCTGTCGTGCTTTCTTGGATCATTCATTCCAGGAGGAGCCAACTGCTATGTCGTGAGGATACTCAACCAGTCCTGTGGAGAGGTCCATGTGCTAAGGAACTGCCATTTCCTGCCAAAACCCAGCACTAACTTGCACAGACTGGTGTCTGAGTCCATTTTGTGCTGCTATAACAGAATAGCTGAGACTGAGTAATTTCTAAATAACAGAAATTTATTTCCTCACCATTATGCAGGTTGGGAAGTCTAAGGTTAAGATGCCAGCATCTGGCGAGGGCCTTCTTGCTGTGTCATCTCATGGCAGAAGGGCAAAGAGAGAGAGACAAAAGGGGACCAAACCCACCCTTTTAAAATGGTGTTAATCCTACCTGTGAGGGCAGAGCCCTCATGGGCCTAATCACCTCTTAAATGTTCTACCTCTTAATATTGTTACAATGGCAATTAAATTTCAACGTTAAGTGTTTTTTTTGTTTTTTTTTGAAACGGAGTCTCACTCTTTTGCCCGGGCTAGAGTGCCGTGGCGTCAGCCTAGCTCACAGCAACCTCAGACTCCTGGGCTTAAGCGATCTTACTGCCTTCAGCCTTCCGAGTAGCTGGGACTACAGGCATGTGCCACCATGCCCAGCTAATTTTTCTATATATATTTTTAGTTGGCCAGATAATTTCTTTCTATTTTTAGTAGAGACGGGTCTCGCTCTTGCTCAGGCCTGGTCTCGAACTCCTGACCTCGAGCGATCCTCCCGCCTCAGCCTCCCAGAGTGCTAGGATTACAGGCGTGAGCCACCGCACCCGGCCTAACGTTAACTTTTGAAAAGCACAAATATTCAAGCCATAGCAGCAGGTGCATGAGCCACTCAGGAAGTGGCTCCTCCAGCCCCAGTGGAGCCTTCAGATGATTGCAGCCCTGGCCAACTTCTTGACAATCTCATGGAAGACCCTGAGTTAGAACCACCCAGCCAAGCTGCTCCTGATCCATAGAGACTCTGAAATAATAAATGTTTATTGTTTTATGCTGCTATGTTTGGGGGTAATTTCTTAGCAGCAATAGATAACTGATATACCCTAGATGGCTCAGATCATCCTTTTTTGTGTTAATTCTTATTAATTTCCTTCTCAAAGGGTTATCTCAACTTCCATTCCACAGGCACACTCAAGAGAAGAGTAACCTATGAACCACCATTTTCTTACCTGTAAAAGGCCGGATTGGTGTGAAGGACATAAAGCAGGAACTCAAATGGAAACCACTATGAACACGGTTGTCATTGCTCATTAGTAACGGACGCACTGCACACCTTCCATTCGCCTCCCCACATCCATTCCTCATCTTTTCCCACCTGTCTGTGCCCTGGGGGCTGGCTTCCGTGGACTATGTCCATGGCCTCTCTCACTTTCAGGCTTCTGGTAGAGTTTTGCAAAGGAGAAATACTGGTGGGAGAAAGGAGGGCCAGAGGAAAGTGAGGAGAGAGATATATTTCCCTGCTTTCTTCTCTGCCAGGTCACCATGGTTTGTCTGTATTCCTTTGCCTAAGGCCACGCTGTCAGGGGACCCTTTCCAATAGCCACTCTGTCTTGGTATTGGAAACCACTTTCTCCCCTCGTCCCTCCAGGCCTAAAGATGCCCCCACTGTTGCTAGCCCCAGGCACTGCACTGTCCTTTGGTAGGTTCCCTAAACTCTGCCCACATACTTTTGTAAATAGTCCCTTTATTGAACTCTCCTCTAATTACACAGATCCCCTACAGCGATCCCGAATAGGTAAATAGCTTAGAAATGATGTAGAATTGTTGATTATGGTTATTTTTAATAATGATCCTGGATTTTAAGAAATGATATAATCAGAAAGATTGCTAAGAATTCAAATATAAGATTGAGATTAGAAAAATCTAAAGAAATGGTTGTTTAGAACATCCCAAGTTGAATTCTTTAGCAACTGTGTTTATCATAGGTATGAAAGGAACCTTGTTTCCCTCCTGAAAGCAAAACCCAGGACCTCCAAGGTCGGTTGTGGAAGGAGCATTGCGGGGGGAGACGCAGAGCAGGAGAAGGCAGCCGGCCAGGTTTGACTTTGCTCCCCAAGTGGACATTTCTTACCCTGAGTCTCACCCCCTCCTGCCCACAGGGCTATTGCTTCCCTTTAATGCTTTCCCTGGGACTTCAACAACAGCAACAAAAACAACTTTGTAAATGTTCCAGAATGAAAAGGAGAGCACCTGGGCAAGAGCCACCCAGTTAAACTGCCCCTAGTCCTTCCTGAGGAGGAAGCGCACTTTGGATTCCCAGCCTGGCTGACTCTGTCTCAATTCCTTGATGACTGCCCCACCCCATGGGGCCAGCACACACTTTCTCGGGCACCTTGCTTGAATTTCTCATCTTCCAGGTGGGCATGATACTATGTTGGGACAATTCATCTATGTAAAGTGCCTGGGACAGTGTTGACACCTAGTAGGTGCTACTTTCAATAATAGCAGCAGCAACTGTAGTTATTCGTGAAGCTGATGGGTGTGGAACATGAACGTGTTTTGACATCTAGGGTTGAAATTGATGCCAAGAGCCCATGCCTAAACTCAGAGTCCCAAGAGTGTCTGGGATAGACTATGAAAAAACATTAAAAGTCTGCACAGAGATTTTACTAGTTGGCCTGTAGTATGATATTTGTCAATGGAATGACAAGTGATGACAGATCAGTAATAAAAAACTTAAGTTGTTTTTAACCACTGAGTAGAGTCTTTAGAACGCAGCTTAACATTTCCATGGCTCAAATTTATTCTGAATCTCAAGTATTATTCAGGGTTCTAAAATGGGGGCAGACTAGGTTTACCAAAGGGTACGAGCTTGCCCTAAAATTAAGTGGCCCCATTTGGGAGCTTCTTGAGTTTTTATATCTCAATTATAAATTTCTGTATTATAATTTTTAGCCTTATTCCGCACTCTAGGCTTTTAGCAACCGTATATTATTGCTTAGACAGTGATCAATAAATGGGTGTGGTGGCTCATGCCAGGCATGGTGGCACTTTGGGAGGCCAAGGTGGTTGAGGCCAGCAGTTGGAGTTTGACATCAGCCTGGAAAATAAAAAATTTAGCCAGGCATGGTAGCATGCACCTGTAGTCCCAGCTACTTGGGAGGCTGAGGCAGGAGGATCGCTTGAGCACAGGAATTCAAGAAAGTGATCAATAAGTATTGGTTGATTATTAATGCTTGGTGAATGATTATAAATGCTTTTTCATCTTCCATGTCCCCTCTTCTAATTTACTGTACACTGGGAAGACAGATGTCACATCTTGTAGTTGTGTGTGCTGCTGGAAGGAGTCAGTAGTAGCAAGCAGCTTATTTTCCTCTCGGGCCTCAATGCCCACATGGAGCTCCTTTTGAGGAAAGCTGGCCATTGACCCTGCTGCCATGGAGCAGACACAGGCCACAAACCCAATAACAGCTGACTACAGACTGAAAGTCTCAAAAGGACACCAGTAGCAAACTGAGCCAATTGGATCCTCTTTTGGAGAGTCTGAATGTGAGTCTGAGGAGGACATCCCATGCTGAGGAGGCTGGAAGAGGCAGAGCCCGGGCTGTGCAGGGAGAAGGCAGTGAGGAGAAGCCCCAGGCAGAGCAAGGCGGTAGGAGGAGTAGTTGCAGAGGCAGAGGGTAGCTTTTGTTGCCTTATGGTGGAGACCCAGAGTCAGGGGCAACAGATGCCAGGGGCATCCGGCAGTGGTCCAGGCATCAGAGCCGAGATAATCCCAAATGACCCCTAAACCGTGTCCTGTTTACTGCAAGCGGGTAGGTGCTCCCGTGGAAGCTGCTGTTCGGGCTGTTTTTGTTTATTTAAGAGGCGAACTGTGGAGCAGTGAACTCAGGCTCACTCTAACCAGAGTATCTTTATTTTCTCGATTTTTTTTAAATTTAAGCATTTGCTCTATGGAGCCTGGAATATATGTTAAAATTCACTCAAAGGTGACATAGTTTTGAGCCGAGGTCCTATTTTCCAATTTCTTCTCCTTTCTTTTTTTTTTTTTTTTTTTTTGAGACAGAGTCTCGCTTTGTTGCCCGGGCTAGAGTGAGTGCCGTGGCATCAGCCTAGCTCACAGCAACCTCAAACTCCTGGGCTTAAGCGATCCTTCTGCCTCAGCCTCCCGAGTAGCTGGGACTAAACGCATGTGCCACCATGCCCGGCTAATTTTTTTTTATATATATTTTTTAGTTGGCCAGATAATTTCTTTCTATTTTTAGTAGAGACGGGGTCTCGCTCTTGCTCAGGCTGGTCTCGAACTCCTGACCTCGAGCGATCCACCCGCCTCTCGGCCTCCCAGAGTGCTAGGATTACAGGCGTGAGCCACCGCGCCCGGCCCTTCTCCTTTCATTTCAGTTCTGGCAGGAGGTTTTTACATTGCCTCCCAGGTGTGAGGACCAGTCGATGTGTGGTGCTTATAAAGACTAAAATGGGTTTTGAAAAAAAAAAAAATTAAGTGGAATTCCTTTCCAAGATGTTACTAGCTTTAGACTCAGAGCGTCAGCTAGCATGACTTGTAGATGCTCAGTTCAAGGTCATGGACTTTCTCTCCTTCCTCATCTTTACTTTCTCAACTCTTCAGCTACACCAATCCCCACGCACTTCTTGCACTGTCTTCTCACACTGTCCTGCCTCCTCTGTCCTTTCCTTTCTGACACAATGTGGTACTTCCCCGGCACCAGACATTGTTACATTGTGTTGATGAGGAACCCAAGGTGCTGGTGTGAGGGACAGAGCCTGGCTCAATGAGGACAGTCATTGCCAGCTGTCATGGTGGGGGGCGGGGGTGTATGGCAAACACAGTGATGGGCCCAGGAAAGCCAGAAAGGAAAGGCTTTCTAAATGAGCAGAGAAGAAATCTAGAAGCCATAAAGGAAAAATGAACACATTTGACTACATAAAATATTTCACAACTATGAATGGCAAAAGACACCGTAAACAACGTCAGAAGGCAAATGACAGAGCAGACAAAAATATTTGCAACATATGTAACAGATGAAAGGTAAATGTCCTTCCTTTACAAAGAGTGTTCTCTAGTTTCGTAAGAAAAGTATGAAAAGCCCAGTTGAAAAATGTATTGGGGTTTGAATAGGCAATTCACAGAGGAAAAAATGCCAACCTCCAAAAGACGTAAAAGGATGCTTGACCTTACTTTAGTCAAAGAAATGCATGATAAATAATGAGATACTATTGTTGCCTATCATGTTGGAAAAAACTAAAAGAATAGATAATAAAGAAGTGAGGGGCCAGGCGCGGTGGCTCACGCCTGTAATCCTAGCACTCTGGGAGGCCGAGGCGGGTGGATCGCTCGAGGTCAGGAGTTCGAGACCAGCCTGAGCAAGAGCGAGACCCCGTCTCTACTAAAAATAGAAAGAAATTATCTGGCCAACTAAAATGTATATATATACAAAAAACTAGCCAGGCATGGTGGCACATGCCTGTAGTCCCAGCTACTCGGGAGGCTGAGGCAGTAGGATCGATTACGCCCAGGAGTTTGAGGTTGCTGTGAGCTAGGCTGACGCCACGACACTCACTCTAACCTGGGCAACAGAGCGAGACTCTGTCTCAAAAAAAAAAAAGAAGTGAGGAAGCGGCCACATTGACACATTGTCAGTGGGAGGGTGTATCACCACAACTTTTTGAAATACAATTTGGCAATGTCAATCAAAATTAACATGCATGACACTCTCTGATCCAACAGGTCTACTTCTAGAAATTTGGCATACAGAAAACCTCATTCATGTGCATAAAGATATATAGATGAAATAGTAATTGTAACTTTGGGATATAATAGTAAAAGTGGAAAACAATCTACATGTTCATCAATAAGGGAATGTTTAAATAAATCACACATGGTGCCATCTATTTAACTATACGGTAAATAAAAAGAAAGAGGAAGATCTACATATACTAACCTACAAAGATGTTCATAATACATTAAGTGAAAAAAGCAAGTTGAAAAATTAGATAAACAGTATGAATCAAAAAAAATTTTTTTTTTTTTTTTTTTTTTTGAGACAGAGTCTCACTCTGTTGCCCAGGCTAGAGTGCGGTGGTGTCAGCCTAGCTCACAGCAACCTCAAACTCCTGGGCTCAAGCAGTCCTTCTGCCTCAGCCTCCCAAGTAGCTGGGACTACAGGCATGCCTGGCTAACTTTTTCTATATATATTTTTAGTTGTCCGGTTAATTTCTTTCTATTTTTTAGTAGAGACAGGGTCTCACTCTTGCTCAGGCTGGTCTTGAACTCCTGACCTCGAGAGATCCTCCCACCTCGACCGCCCAGAATGAATCAATTTTTGTATTCTTTAAAAAAGCATGAAGAAATTGTCCAGGGGCAGTGGCTTACACTTGTAATCCTAGCACTTTGGGAGGCTGAGGCAGAAGGATCGCTTGAGCCCAGGAGTTTGGAACCAGCCTGGGCAGTAGCAAGACTGCATGTCTACAGAAAAATTTAATAATTAGCTGGGCATGGTGGTACACAACTGTAGTACCAGCAACTCGAGAGGCTGAGGCAGGAGGATCACTTGAGCCCAGAAGGTTGAGGTTACAGTGAGCTACGATGACTCCACTATACTCCAGGCTGGGCAAGAAAGGAAGACTCTGTCTCAAAAAACAAAACAAAACAAACAAATAAAAAAAGTCTGAAGAAATAGAGAGTGATCAATGGGTAGGTCCATAGAAACTTGAAGAAAAAAATAAGGCTGAATACAGAGCAAACTGTTACCAGCAGTTTAATCTGCAAAGTGGAAAGAGGGGTCTCGTGAGTCTTTGCCAAGTTCTTTCTTTCTAAGCATAGTTGAGTTATGGGAGGTTTTTTTAAAATGTGGTTTCATAATTTTCAAACAAGTTATAAAATGTGATCTCAATTATAAAATGGGACATGGATGTAAGGACATTTGTGGGAACTGATCGATCTGTCACATGCCTGTTTTGCTTTAGGCACTGTCCTGGGGTATTTTCACTTAGTTTATCTTCATCGCCCCCAGAGCAATAGACACTATTATTAGAGCCATTTTGCAGGTGAAGAAAATGGAACTTAAAGAACTGAAGTGACTTGTGCACAGACTCTGGCTGTGATCATGGCTTGTATGCAATTTGAAGCAAAGATGTCGTCAATATAGGTGACACCTAGGGTGTTATTAAGGACTAGATTTAAAGCCTGCAATCTGAGGATCCCCCTACCCCTTAAAGCACATAAATAGTCCTCGAAAACTGGGTCTCAATGTATCCTTCCCCAGCTGAGGCCAAATCCCCCTCCTGTTGGTTTTTAATGTCATACTCTATCCATTCTCTAGCCGGACAACTCAAGTGAGGGTAGAGTGAGAGTAGGGGTTTGAGTCCCAAGCACTAGAAGGCAACTTTAGCTCCCACCCAGTTAATCCTGGATAAGCAAAACCAGACGGTAGTCCAAGTGTGTCAGCTGCCCACATTCTGAGCAACACTTCCAACTCTATTCTACCTCTTTCTCAGGCCACATCTCCAGCTAAGACATCCCCAGAGTCCCCTACCACAAAGCTCATAGCCCTTGTCCAGGGCGCTGGCGATGACTCCAGATTTCTGGAGAGTCTAAACCTCCTCTCCTAAGTTTGGGTAGTGGGGATCTCTGTCTTCCATGCTGTGGGCTGGGAGAAGGGGGATGAGTCAGTGTGGGGCCAAATCTGCCAGGAGGAGCTGGGAACCAGGGGAGCAGGTGACATCTGAGAGAGGAGGGATAAGGGAAGCCAGAAAGCCAGTAGTTCTGAAATGAGTCTGCATGTGTCATTTTAAAAAAAGGACAGGGGCTCTTGAAGCCACAAAACAGTCCTGGGGAATAACGTAGCCCAGAAAATACAAAATACTATAAAAGGAGCAAGGGACAACTAAACACCTGAGACAGGCCCTTGGTTTGTGCTTAAGTGATCCTTGTGTGTGTGTGTGTGTGTGTGTCTAGAGTGCAGTCTGCTGAGTTCTGATGACTTGATTCAAGTACCAAGTCACCTGTCCCACCCTTGAAATATGCCAACCTTCCAATTGGGGAATCTACCCTCCTCCCTGATTCCAGTCCCCGTTGCAGGCCACTGTCTTAGCTTTGCTGGGGGATGGACAAACTTCTTGCAGTCATTCAGTCTTACTCACCAAATCAGGTCTGCTTTCCCAGGGCAGTCCGCCCTCCTCAGCCCAGCTCAGGGGGCCGTTGGAAAGTCCCTGCGTGTTACCAGATCATGGGCTTCAAATTTTTTTTATTGCAACTCTCAGTACGAAATACACGTTATATCACAACCCAGTACACAGGTGTGTGTGCACACTCACACACATACATACACACACACACACAAACTGACACTGAAGTTTCAACAAACGATGTTACTTAACACTTATCCCAATTATCTATAATGCACTCTGATTATTTTCCATTCTATTATTTTCCTTTTCATTTTTAAAAATGTTTGTAACTGCTTGCAACTCACTCAATTGATTTCAAGACCAATGGGTTAAGACCAGCACTTTGAAATATACATTCGAGACCACTGAATTATTCAGTTGGGACCATTGTAGTTTTAGAATAAAAATAAGATTAATTATAGAGGGCTTTCTATGTGCCAGGCATTGCTCTAAGCACTTTATATCAATTAACATATTTAATCCTCACAACACCACCCTGCCACGTGTAGTATTATTAATCCCTGGCGTACAGACAGGTTGAGAACCTAACCCCCAGAAAATAACTGTTGAGTACGGATCCAGGTATCAAAGTCAGGCAGACTGGCTCCAGACCCCAAACTCTTAAGCACCACACCTATCTCCTCCCTACTGCAGACATTCTTGGACCTTTCACTCCTGGGTCACTTTGCCATCTTTTCAAAGGACGGCACTCAGTGCTGAGCTCAGCAGGCTCTGGCCAGAATTCTGAAGAGGACTCAGACTACAGCTGGAGCTCTGATGTGGTCACCAATTCAGGTGATTGTTCCAGTAGATCAATCCGGCAGAGCATTCGTTCAACACTCGTTTACTAAGCACCTCGAACCCAGAAGGTCAGGGCTGGAAGACATCCCAGAAACCTCCACTCCTTAGGACTTTTCATATGGGGTAAAAGTGACACAGGCATCTCCCAGCTTCAGGACCTCCATTTTTCTGTTTCAGAGATGGAATTTCCGCCTAAGTTTATACTTGAACAAAACAGTTTTTTGCTGTTGAGACAAGTTTATTTATTTATTTTGGGGAAGGTGAGAAAAAATTTTAAGGAGTTACTGTTCTTTTGGAAAACAATTCATTATACATTTTTTAAATTGTGGTAAAATACATAATAATGTAAAATGTATCATTAGGGACTTTCAGTACATTTACAATGTTGTGCAATAGTGACCATGTCTAGTCCCAGAACATTTTCATCACTCCTACAGGAAATCCCACAGTGACTCCCCATCACCCTCCCTCCCCAGCCCCTGGCACCCACGAATCTACTTTCTTTGTCTATGGATTTGGCTCTTCTGGACATTTCATATAAATAGAATCATACAATATGTGGCCTTTCATGTCTGGTTTCTTTCACTTAGTATGTTTTCAAGGTTCATCATATTGTAGCATGATTCAGTACTTCATTCCTTTTTTATGGCTGAATAATATTTCATTGTATGAGTATACATTTAATGTTTATCCATTTGTCAGTTGATGGACGTTTGAATTGTTTCTACCTTTCAGCTACTGTAAATAATGCTGCTATGAGGATTTGTGTACACGTTTTAGTGAACACTTGTCTTCAGTTCTTTCAGTTTTATACCTAGGAGAGGAACGACTGGATCATATGGTAACTCTACGTTTGTTATTAAGGAACCTCCAAACTGTTTTCTACAGTGGCTGCACCATTTTACATTCCCACCAGCAATGTTTGAGGGTTATAATTTCTCCACATCCTTGACAGCACTCGTTATTCTCCTTTTTAAAAAGCACTGTAGCCATTCTAGTAGGTGTGAGATGGTATCAAATGGTGGTTTTGATTTGCTTTTCCCTAATGACGATGATGTTGAACACCTTTTTTATGCCTTTTGGTTATTGTATATCCTTTTTAGAGAAATATCTATTCAAGTCCTTTGCCCATTTTAAAATTGGGTTGTCTTTTGGTTGTTGCATTGTAGGAGTTTTTAATATATTCTGGATAAAAGTCCTTATGTATATGATTTGCAGATATTTTCTCTCATTCTGTGGGCTGCCATTTCACTCTCTCAATAGTATCTCTTGATGCACAAGAGTTTTTAATTGTTATGAGGTCCAATTTATCTATTTTTTCTTTTATTGCTTGTGCTTTTTGTGTCATTCCTAAAAAAAAAAAAAAAAAACTACTGCTAAATCTGAGGTCACGGAGATTTACCATATGTGTTCATCTAAGTTTTATGGTTTTAGCTCTTACATTTAGGTCTTTTATCCATTTTGAATTAGTTTTTGCATATGGTGCAAGGTAGAGTTCCAACTTTATTCTTCTTCATGCAGATGTCCAGTTTTCCCATCATATTAATTAGCTGAAAAGACTCTTCTTTTCCCATCGAATGGTCATAGCAGCCTTTGAAAATGAATTGACCATAGATGTATAGGTTTATTTCTGGACTCTCAATTCTATTAATATTACACTTTTCTATATATCTATCCCATGCCAGTGCCACACTGTTTTGATTACTGTAGTTTTGCAATAAGTTTTGAAATCAGGAAGGGTGAGTCCTCCAACTTAGTTATTTTCAAGATTGTTTTGGCTGTTCACAGTCCCTTACAATTCCATATGAATTTTAGGATCATCTTGTCTATTTCTGCAAATAGGCCTTGGGATTTTAATAGGGATTGCACTGTGTCTGTAGATTGCTTTGTGTAGGATTGCCATCTTAATATCAAGTTCTCAAATCCATAAACCCAGGATGTTTTTCCATTTACTTAGATCTTTTAAATTTTCTTTCAGCAGTGTTTTCATTGTATAAGTCTTGTATCTCCTTGGTTAAATTTATTCCTAAGTATTCTATTCTTGTTTTTCTATTTTTTTTTAAATTAATAAAGCTTATTTTGGGGAGGGGAGTAATTTTAGGTTTACAGAAAAAGTAAGCAGTAAGTACAGAGTTCCCATACGCCTCTTTGTGTGATTCTTTTTGATGCTAGTATACGTGGAATTGTTTTCTTAATCTCCTTTTCAGATTGTTCATTTCTTTGGGTGTTTAGAAATACAACTGATTCTTGTGTGTTGATCTTGTACCCAGCAACTTTGCTGAATCCGTTTATTAGCTCAATTATTGACCCTTGCTCTGGTCCACACACCTTCTCCCATCCCCATTTAATTGTGAAAGAAATCAAGTAGCTGAGACTTGCTCAAGGTCCTGCTGCCTCTTATGGCCGGGCTTGGGACCGGCTTAGCACTTACCCCTCAGTATTCAGAGCCCCAGCTCACTCCCTTAACTGAACCCCGATTTTTCAGTGTAACTTGCAGGCACGAATTTCAGCCAGTTCCCTCTACAAAGCCCCTACCCATCCCTTCCAACTCCCGGATCCCTGCCCCTTCATTTGACCCCCATGTGACTATTATCTTAAGCCCAGCCTGGACTCCTACCCTCACCCTGGCCCCCAGCCCTGGCCCCCTGGTCGCAGAAATAACTCCGTGGGAACTTAAACACCCAACCCTTTGCCCCTGATTTCCCACCGGGAGCAGAGAACCACTGGGGTGGGTGCGCCCAGCCCCCACCCCCGGCAACCCGCTGTTCCCCGACCCCCTCCGCTGTTTGCTGGGGTATTGTGGGTCGCTCTGACATCCCAACACCAATGACCGCAGACTCAGGCCTCACAAAGCTCTGCACACGATGCCCTGGCAAGGTCAGTCCCTTTGCCTGCAACACGTCTGCTAGTAAGGCAGGCAAATTCAGCATGCAACCCAGGATTATTTTAGCGAGATAGGGCCCCCGCTTGGAATTTGGTTTCTCGCGTCTTCAGACAAGGAGAAGATGTGGACAGAGGCAGAGGGGTGGGAATGTGGCCTGGCGTTGGAGTGGGTGGAGAGGAAGGGAAAGGGAGGAGGAGGGAGGAGGAGGAAGGAGGAAGGAGGAACCGAGAGCCAAGAGCCCCGCCCGGTTGCCTAGGTGATGGGGGGGGAGGGAGAAGTGGGGGCTGAGTTGATCCGAGCATCTCAGATCTTAAAACCATCTCGTGGCACCTACTTCCGCTGCTTTGCTCCCAGTAGCTCAGCGCCCGAGGGGGGCGGGGCGGAGCCCAAGCCCCGGGGCGTCTTCACCCTTATTTTATCCGGGTTCAGTGTTCTGCGGCTCTTGGAGAAACAGAATGTCAGCCCTGGAAAAGGGTTTGCGAAGTCTCTTGGCCAATGATTTTCAAACAGGTTTGGAGCAACAGATCCTTGTTTCAAAGGAATTCTAACCCAGAACCCCAGTGTACAAAACAGACGCACAGGGAGCTGGCTATTCACCCCACTCCGCCTTCCCAGAATGTGCAAAACTCGGGTCTGGGCCCAAACCCTCCTTGTGGAGACGGGAAATGTCAGGTCCTCAGACAGCCACTGACGTGCTCAAAGATACCCAGCAAATAAGTTCCCGGCAGAACCAGGACTGGAAAAGGGCTCCTGGTGACCATCACAGACCAGGCAGGGACAAGAACAGGGGCAAAGGCTGTTTTAGGAACCTGGAATTTGCAGACCTGCAGGGAGGACACAACGCCCTCATTTTACAGACGAGGAAACTGAGGCCCAGAAGGGGAGCAGTGGCCTGTTAGTAGAGTGATCCTAAGAGGGAGTAATATTTCCTTAGAAAGAAGATGAATTTGAGCATTTGGCTTTTTGGCTAGCCCAAGCAGTAAATCTTTGATCAAACTCCGAAGTGCCAGATGGCGCAGGGGGAGGAGCGCAGGCCTGGGAGTTTCATCCCCCTCGGTTACTGACAAGCCCCGTGACCTTGGGAGATTTAGTTTAAAGAGTCAAAGGGATCATCCGCTGGTTTGTAAGAGGTCCAGGAAAGTAATAGGATTAAAAGGTGCTTCGGAGTGTTTTATATTGTTTCTAAATGTCAGGGGGAAGGGGAGTAAGCAAGCTGTTCTTTAAAGACTGAATTTGACTGTGGGTTTTCAAAATGCCCTTTATTTTTCTTTTCCATTTTTCATGGCTAATTATAAAGTAACACATGGCCATTTTAGAAAATGTGTAAACTACAGAAAATGAAAGTGAAAAACAGCAGAAAATAAACTCACCCATAAACACATCACCCAGAGGCAACCATTGTTATATGTTGTTTTACATTTCCTTTCAGTCTTTTTTTTTTTAGTATTTTTTCCTTGTACACAGTATATTGTATTGTAATTTTATTTAAGGATTAATACTTAACTTAGAATATTATTAGAATATTAAAGCTAAAATCTGTTTGAGCACTACCCCAACCCTAGATTATTTGGTGTATATCCTTCTAGACCATTTAATTTTTTTTCACCTATTTCTACTCATTTTTCATTTATTTATACCCATTTCATTTATGTATACCCACAGGAAATAAATAGTGTAATAATATATGTTTTTTGTGTATTGTGTCTTTTACACAATGGTGTAATGTGTTTTCTGTGCAATTTGCTTTTTTTTTTTTTTTGAGACAGAGTCTCACTGTGTTGCCCCGGCTAGAGTGCCATGGCATCAGCCTAGCTCACAGCAACCTCAAACTCCTGGGCTCAAGCGATCCTCCTGCCTCAGCCTCCCAAGTAGCTGGGACTATAGGCATGTGCCACCATGCCCAGCTAATTTTTTCTGTATATATTTTTAGTTGGCCAGATAATTTCTTTCTATTTTTAGTAGAGACGGGGTCTCACTCTTGCTCAGGCTGGTCTTGAACTCCTGAGCTCAAACAATCCGCCTGCCTCGGCCTCCCAGAGTGCTAGGATTACAGGCGTGAGCCACTGCGCCCGGCCGAATTTGCTTTTTTTTTGCTCATTTATTTTGATGTCTATATTATTCCATCTTATGTACAACCACTTTATATCTACCCATTTTGACCTTAATGAACATACACATTGGTTCTAATTTTTTGCTGCTGTGATAAATTCTACAATGAATAACCTTTGCATGTCCACAGGACCTTGTGTTTCTCTGGTGGTAGATCATGGAAATAGAATTGCTAGGTGCATGTATTTTCACTTTTAATCCACACTGCTCAAATGCTCTCCAAAGCGACCACATATGAGTGTCCTCTTCAGCTCATAACACCACTTCACTTGATTATAAAACTTAATTTTCAAAATTTTGCATTTTTTACAATCCACAGAGTAAAGATAATTTCTCATTTTTTACTATGATTTTCCTGATTATTAATATGATTAAGCATATTCCCATGTTTGTTGGCTATTTTAAAAATTAATTTATAGGGCTGCTTTGTATAATTTAGGCCAATATTTTTCTATATGTGTTACAAATATTTTTACCAATCTGCAATCTGCTGATTATGTTTTAACTTTGCTTGTGATGTCTTTTGACATGCAGAAGTTTAAATATTTAATATAGCAAATATGTATTTTTCTATATAACTTTTTGCTTTTTTTTTTTTTTTGAGACAGGGTTTCACTCTGTCACCTTGCTAGAGTGTTATGGCATCATCATAGCTTATTGCAACCTCAAACTCCTGGGTTCAAGAGATCCTCTGCCTCTGCCTCCTGAGTAGCTGAGACTATAGGCATGTGCCACCACACCCAGCTAATTTTCCTATTTTTAGTAGAGAAGGGTCTTGCACCAACTCCTGGCCTCAAGCGATCCTCCTGCCTTGGCCTCCCAAAGTGCTAGGCTTACAGGCATGAGCCACCACGCCCAGCCAGTTTTTGCTTTTTTGGTCCAAAAAATTTGATCTATATTTTTCACTAACAATTTTAATTATCTGTCTATCTACTTATCTATCTTTTTAAACTTTAAAACCTTGAATCCATCTGGATTTTATTTTCGTGCCGGTATGTGATAGGAATCTAATTTTGTTGTTTTGCATATGGATAGTCAATTGTTCCAATACCAATTATTGAATGGTCTGTCTTTTTTCCACCGGTTTGGAATACCAACCCTATCATCTGCCAAATCCCCCTATATACGTGGATCTCCTTCCTGGCCATTTATTCTTTTCCATTTATCTCCTTTCCTATTTTTATGCAAATATGATACTTTTGATTACTATAGTTTCATAATATATCTTGATATATAACTTGCCGCTAATGGGCAAGTTACCCATCTTTTTCTATTCATTGCCTTGGTTCTTCCTTTATATTTACTCTTCCATAGGAATCCATTTATTAGTTTTGTGAAAAGTCTTTTGAATAATTTGTGATTGCATTGAATTTGTATCTACAGTTTGAGAAATGTATCTCAAATACATTGTCTTTCTATCCAAGAATTTGGCATATCCATTTATTGGGTCTTTTCAAATGTGTTTTAATCAAGTTTTAAAGTCATCTTTATAAAGATCTTGTCTTTTATCGAGATTATTCCTAGAGACTTTGTAGTTTTTGTTACTATTGCTTTTTACTAGTACATTTTTCTTATTTTATCCTTGTATGTAGGAAAGCTATTAACTTTGGTATGTTGGTCCTACTAATTCTAACAGTTTGTTTATTGGTTCTGTTACATCTTCTAGGTGAGACAATCAAATCTCACCTGTATGTAATTAATGTTTTGTCTATTCCCTTCTAGTATTCATGTTTCATATTTTGAAGAAAGTCTTACTGCATGAGATTGAGCATGTTGAAGAAGGGTAATAGTGGCCATTCTAATCTTGCTCCTGATGTTAATGGGAACACATCTAATGATGAACCTCATTAGTTGAGGTTGTAACAAACAACTACAAACTCTTAAGGACTGAACAGACTGGCCCCAATCTGCCCAAAGTCTAATGTGGACGTTACACATCAAGCAATTGTCCTTCAAGTGACTGAGGAACCCAGACTCTTTCTTTTTTGTAGTGGTGCTACCTTCAGCTCATGACCTCCAGATTTGCTGCAGAAGAGGAAGAGAATATGGGGAAGGAACACCAGATCTTTAACCACCTCGGCTTGGGAATGCCTTTCACTCACATTTCTAGAATAGTTATGTGGCCTCACGGATATGTAAAGGGTCTAGAAAATAGAGCTCCTGATAAGCTTGCCATTTCCTAGAATCTGTGCATACTGTTGTTTGGTCGTCTTTCATAACTTTAAAATCTCTTCTGAATCAGTAGTTTGTAGCTTGACCATTTTGTCAGTCTATATAATGTTAATTTGTCCTCCTCTTTGTTTCATTTGCTCAAGTTTGAAAACATTTGTCTTTCTTCCTTTTCAAAGAATATCATTTTAAAATTTATTAACTTGTTCCCTATTTTATTGTTTTCTACTTCAGTTTTTACTGTTTTTCTTTTCTTTTCTTTTTTTTTTCTTGAGACAGAGTCTCACTCTGTTGCCCAGGCTAGAGTGCTGTGGCGTCAGCCTAGCTCACAGCAGCTTCCAACTCCTGGGCTCAAGCGATCCTCCTGCCTCGGCCTCCCAGAGTGCTAGGATTACAAGCGTGAGCCACCGCGCCCAGCCTAGTTTAAAGATCTTAACTGGCTTTATTTGCAATTCTGGAATCCGTAACAGAGAAAATGGCCTGAAAAAGGGTAAAAATGTTTTCTCTCTCTTCAAAACCGCTTCACCCTTTTTGAGAACTAAAACTTATAACCCTGCCTCAGGCCAGTGGTCAGAGTGGGGAGGGAGGTGTCCTTTGTTCTTTGTGCCACAGGAGATGGCTCAAGGGAATTGTGCAGATGGAGGTCGGAGATTGTCTTAGCCAAAGATGGGATGAATCAGAAACTTTAAAATTTTTGTACTTCCGCTCAGAAGCAGGTTGCTGGTACTTTGAGATGCTAGTCTGCCAAACTCTTCCTTTGCCAGCAAATTAATAAACTCCTCTTTACTTCTCCTTAAACCGTTTGTCTTTGTTCTTCTGATGCAGCCTCGGAGACAAGTGCCGAACTTTCGGTAACAAATCCGACATTTTTGTCCATAAATTATTTATATATTTATTTTTTGAGACAGAGTCTCACTCTGTCCCCTCAAGTAGAGTGTTGTGGCGTCATCACAGCTCACTGCAACCTCAAACTCCTGGGCTCAAGCAATCCTCCTGCCTCAGTGTCCCAAGTATCTGGGACTACAGGCCCACACCACCACGCCCAGCTAATTTTTCTATTTTTTTGTAGAGATGGGGTCTCACTCTTGCTCAGGCTGGTCTTGAACTCCTGAGCTCAAGTGATCCTCCCTCCTTGGCCTCCCAGAGTGCTAGGATTACAGCCACCACACCAGCCTCTTTCCATAAGTTAGAATACGCATTCCAAAGAGCTGAGCAGCGGAGGTGGGTTTTCATACACAGAGAAGGACTGAAGAAAGCAGAAGGGAAGAACAAAAGGCTGACTGGTCATTTCAAAGTTACTTTCCTGTAACAGAACAGTAGAAACATAACTGATTAGTTAACATAGATTACTGCAGTTTACTTTTTTGGTAAAGATTAAAGCAGAAGGAACTTCATTATCATGCTGATTGAAGCTGGCCTGTTTGGAATATTGGCTGTTATCTCTGTCTCCTGATTTCCCAGTCAGATAACAACTTACTTTGGGTTTGGTAACATGGCTGGGTGACTCCAGTTTGGTTTTTAGTCTGGTCTGTTGGGGCCTAGTGTAGGAGCTTAATCCAAGATAATGGCCTCCTATAAGGTTTATTTACCATCACCCAAACAAGGCAAAAATATTAAGAAACAGCTTTTAAAATTTCCTTCCACTTTTTGTGGGATGTTCCGATACACATTCACTTTGCTAACATCTGAATTTTTAGTTCCAGGTTGTTATTTTATAACTTTTCAGGAAGTTCTTATTGAGATAAAAATAAGATTTCTTAAATTCTTTGTTGACCTTTGGTTTTTGCATGCCACTATTTCTTCTTGGATTTTTTCCCCCCTTAACTAGAGTTCAAGATCTAATTGCTTTTTTTTGTTTTGCAAAAAGGATCTGGAGGGGAAGGAGTGAGTAAATTTTCTGAGTACATTTAGGTCTGAAAATGCCTCTATTTCATCCTCACATTTAAATAATAATTTGGCTATAAAATCATAAATTTAAATGTCCCTTAATTTAGTGTTTTAAAGGTATTGAACTGATGTTGCTAAAAAGGTCTGATGTCATTCTTTCGTAGTAAGTAAATCTGATGTTTTTTTCCCTCTGAGCACTTAGAATTTCTTCTTTATCCTTGATGTTGTGAAGTTTCACTATGATGAGTCCAGATGTGGGTTAAAAAATTATCTATTGGTACCTACTGGACCCTTTCAATCTGGGGAATTACTTTTTATAAATTCTGGGAAATCCTTGGTTGTTATTTCTTAAATGCTGCCTTTCTCTATTATCTCTGCTCTCTAATTCTAGAATTCTTATAGATGAATATTGGGACTTCTAAATCTATTTCCCATATCTTTAAGTTTTGTTTTGTTTTTATAATCCATGTCTATTACTTTGTGCTGCATTCTAAAAGAATCCCTAGACCTCATCTTCCAGTTCCCTGATTCACTCTTTAATTGTGTTCATTCTGCTATTAGCCCATCTATTTTTTATTTCAATAATTACATCTTTACATCTTTTGTTGCAAAATTTCTAATTGTTTCAGTTTTATAACTGGCTATTCCTGTTTCATGACTAAAATACTCTTCCTTATCTCCCTGAAGATTTATAATTACATTTATTATTAAGTCTAGTCTTGGTTACTCTATTAACTCTCTTTCATCAGGTGTATGTTTATCTGTTGGCTCTATGATTTATTTTTTATAGTATTGCACTCCTCATGCATTTGGTGATCCTTGCTTATGTGTGCATTTTTGAACTTGTAATGTCTTATTAGGCTGACAGCTGCCTCTGGTTGAGCAGCTTGTGTATAGGGAGGGGCAAAACAGCTGCTGGAGCTTGTGCTCCATACTATTTTGATAGGCAGGACCTGCTGCTGGGTGGGAACCTCAGCAGTTGGTCTTTTGGGCTTGGATGTTTCTCATTCCTCCTAGATTTTGACAGCCTTTCAGTGCATGGCCCTTTCTCATTAATCCAAGTACTTTACCCCAAAGCTCTTACGCACCAGGTACATGAAGAAATGCAAGGCTGATAGGCCTGGCTGCTCTTGCAACTGTTTCCCAATTGGTTCTCCAGTCAATTTCCCCTGGGAACTCTTTTGTTTCCAACTTTCTTCCTTCACCTCTGGACATGGAACATCTTGCTGTTGCTCCTTCATTTGGGGTGATTCATGTCAGCTATAGGTATATAATTGTTTCATATGTATATAAGACTATATTTTATGTATATATTTATTTATTTATGTATTTTTCCACATAATACTGTATTAAAAATATATTTTCAGATATGTGGGTATAAATGTGTCTGTGTGTATTTATTTGTGTTTCCTAGCTGTGTTTGCTCAGTTTGCTGGCAAGACCCAGAGGCAATGACACTTGAGTAGCAACGAGCATATCTATTGCCCAAATCTCGGCTTCTGAGTACCATTATCCACTAAAAGCAACCAAGTCTTCCTTGGAGAAATGACTGATTTTAGGACAGAGGCATGGACAGTACAACATAAGCCTGCAACATCTTGTTGTATCAAATAGTATGGAAGTGCCCAAAAGGACACACAAGCCAGCTTGAAGGGTTCCCACTGGCCAAATCTGGGACAGTTTGAGTATCAAAATAAATAATAATAAAAGTTCCTTTAAAAATTATGATATAATAAATTATGACTCATAAAATAAAGATAAATGAGTTTGCTGATAAAAAAATAATAAATAAATAAATGGAAGAGAAGGGAAAGTTCTTCCTTAGAGTACAGTTACAACTAATGACTGAGGAAGGATTGATGGAATTAGAAAATCACCCTTTGATAACTATCATCGTAATAATTGTTTCAAGCAAGAATAATCCTCAATGGATTCCAAAACTAGTGGGTAAACATTTAACAAGAAAAAGGATATTTTTCTAAAAACTAGTGGGTAAAAATTGAACAAGAAACAGGATATTTACATGGTCTAAAGGCATCTCCCTGCAAGATACTTATTAATTCTAAGGGGAAAAGAAGTAAGTTTACAGTGGAGAAACCTGACAGTCACCACCTTAATCAAGTAATCAGAGTTAACGACAACAGTAAAATGACAAGGAGACATCATTTGCCTCCTGATTTGATAGGGACACACCATCCCCTTGGTCATATTTCTGACAAAAATGCATAGTGAGAATCTAAATGTTAGAGCTGGTTCCCCTCGGCCCCAGGAACAGAGAGGCGGAGTCACCGAGGCTGCAAACGGCAAAGGAGTTTATTGGCTAGCTCGAGCTAGGGTCCAAGTCCCAGAGCACCAATGCAGTGGCCTCTCCATGAACCAGGACCCCGCCCTGGGGTAAAAATTAAGCTTTTATACTCTTTTGCAGGTTTCACACAACACCTGCTGCAGGTTACACATGACACACTAGTTTCACACGACATGCTGGACACACCACCCTCCTCCCCCCTTAGTTCATTGGCTTCTTCAAAAGTTCCTGATCATGTTGGCTTCCGATTGGTCCAGTTTCAGGCCATCGTTCCTGCTCCTGATTGGTCTCATTTCGAGCTATCATTTTCCTATCTTAGGTGTACCATGACCTGGGCAGTTTGGGCTCTGGGCCTTATCTTGTTTACACAAAACATGGGTGTTGTACTCAGGAATTTCTGTGTTGGGGGTAGCAAGCAGGAGCAAGCAGGTTTACAGAAGCAAAATGGCAGATTACAGCAGGATGGCGGGTTAATGATTTTTGGCATGACATTCATACTATAACATAATCATGAGGAAACATGATTGACAAACCCAAATTGAGGGACATTCTACAAAATAACTGGCCTTTACTTTTTTATTTTTATTTTTTTATTCTTATTTCAGCATATTGTGGGGGTACAAAAGTTTGGGTTACGTATATTGCCCTTATCCCCCCACCTCCTGGCCTTTACTTTTGAAAGTACCCAAATCATGAAAGATAAGAAAAGAGTGAGAGGCTGTTTCAGATTAAAGGACACTAAAGAACCATGATGACTAAATGCAACATGTGATCCTAGATCGTATCCTGGATTAGAATATATATTTTATTACCTTTTGCTATAAAGGATATTATTGAGACAATGGTAAAATGTTTATGTCTGTGGGTTAAATAACGGTATCATATCATAGTTAATTTCCTGCTTTTGATTATTGTTATGTAAAAAAGTTCTTGTTTTTAGAAAAAACACATTGAAGTATTTAGGGATAAACAAACCAAAGTGTGTGTGCACACACGCACACACACACACACATATTTTTGTACTCTTCTATAAACATCCATTGTAAGGTCTGCATGATACTCCACTGGCTGGGTACATTGTAAATTACTTAATCACAACTTTCATGTTTGACATTTCCATTATTTCTCATTTTTCTCTATGATAAATAATATTGAAATGAAGGCCGGGCATGGTGGCTCATGCCTGTAATCCTAGCACTCTGAGAGGATGAGGTGGGTGGATCGTTTGAGCTCAGGAGTTGAGACCAGCCTGAGCAAGAGCAAGACTCTGTCTCTACTAAAAAATAGAAAGAAATTATATGGACAGATAAAAATGTATATAGAAAAAATTAGCCAAGCATGGCGGCACATGCCTGTAGTCCCAACTACTCAGAAGGCTGAGGCAGGAGGATTGCTTGAGCCCAGGAGTTTGAGTTTGCTGTGAGCGAGGCTGACGCTACAGCACTCTAACCTGGGCAACAGAGTGAGAGTCTGTCTCAAAAAATATATATATAATAAAATGTTTTTTTAAATTTTATAAAAAAAATAATGAACAGTCTTAGGCCGGGCACAGTGGCTCACACCTGTAATCCTAGCACTCTGGGAGGCCAAGGCAGGAGGATCACTTGAGGTCAGGACTTCAAGAGTAGCCCGAGCAAGAGCAAGACCCCATCTCTACTAAAAATAGAAAAAATTAGGCCAGGCTCACGCCTGTAATCCTAGCACTCTGGGAGGCTGAGAAGGTTGGATTGTTTGAGCTCAGGAGTTCGAGACCAGCCTGAGCAAGAGCAAGACCCTGTCTCTACTAAAAATAGAAAGAAATTATATGGACAACTAAAAATATATATAGAAAAAATTAGCCAGGCATGGTAGTGCATGCCTGTAGTCCCAGCTACTCAGGAGGCTGAGGCAGGAGGATTGCTCGAGCCCAGGAGTTAGAGGTTGTTGTGAGCTAGGCTGATGCCACAGCATTCTAGTCTGGGTGACAGAGCGAGACTCTGTCTTAAAAAAAAAAAAAAAAAAGAACAGTCTTATATTTAATACTCTGTCTTTCAGATTCTTTACCCCTTTGGAGAAATACATAGAAAATACATAGTTGATTACTGTCCAGGAGTATGTGCATTTTAAGATTATTTATTTATTTAACTAATTAATTTTTTTTTTGACTCAGGGTCTTGCTCTGTCACTCTGGCTGGAGTGCTGTGGCATAAGCCTAGCTCACAACAACCTCAAACTGCTGGGCTCAAATGATCCTCCCACATCAGCCTCCTGAGTAGCTGGGAATACATGTGTGCGCCACCATGCCTGGCTGCTTTCTTTCTAAATTTTTTGTTAGATAAAGGGTCTTGCTATATTGCCCAGTCTGGTCTCTAACTCCTGACCTCAAGCGATCCTCCTGCCTCGGCCACCCAAATTGATGGGATTACAGACAGACGTGAGCCATTACCTGGCCTAAGATTCTTTTTTTTTTTTTTCAGACGGAGTCTCGCTCTTTTGCCCTGGCTAGAGTGCTGTGGTGTCAGCCTAGCTCACAGCAACCTCAAACTCCTGGGCTCAAGCAATCCTTCTGCTTCAGCCTCCCGAGTAGCTGGGACTACAGGCATGTGCCACCATGCCCGGCTAATTTTTTTTCTATATATGTTCTTAGCTGTCCAAATCATTTATTTCTATTTTTAGTAGAGACGGGGTCTCGCTCTTGCTCAGGCTGGCCTTGAACTCCTGACCTCGAGCGAGCCTCCCGCCTCGGCCTCCCAGAGTGCTAGGAGTACAGGCATGAGCCACCTAGCCCGGCCCTAAGATTCTTAATACATACTTGATTCATGTGAATTGGAATAACCCAAACATTTTCATGCATATTTTCATTCATTTAAAATGTTGCTAATTTGAGAGGGAAGAGGGGAATGCTATTTCATGTTGTTTTAATTGGTATTTTCTTATTCACTAGAGAGGATGAATATTTTCCCTAAAAGTAGTAGATTTTGTACGTGTTTGTTCCTGGTTCCTGAAGGGATTTGTGACAGTCACACATTCCTCTTAGGGGTGGGAATAGCAAAGATGTTCGTAAGTTCTAGGAAGTAATACGTGGTGATTACCATATTAGAACATGCATCAAATCACTTGTGACACAACCACATTATGGCACAAGATTGAATTGACAATTTATTTAGACTCCTAGAATGAGAAAACACAGTATCTCCAGAGAGGGGTGAAGAGTAAGTGACAGGAGGAGGTAGTTTCTCTGCCTGCTCGTTTATCTACTCTCCTCTTTTCCTCCTCGCATCTCCCTTCCTTCTCCCTGATACGTATTATGTATGCACGTATAATGTCATATATTGTGTATATACACATGTAATGTATGTGCTCAAATATAATTTAATATAATATTATGTATTATAATAGTATAATGTAATTGTGAATAATCTATGCTAAAACCCGTATATGCATGATGTTCCCAGACATCAGGAGGATTTGGAAATGGGAGGCCAGCTGTTTTGCTTCTGGGGCCTCTGCTCTAGTGAAGGCAACAAGACATGTGCCTCGTGGCTGTGGGGCAAGAAGGGCTAAGCCTGGCCCCAGCACCCTTTAAAAGCATCCTTGCTTTGCTCACCAACCTTTTCTCTGGAAGTCTTCTTGCTCTTCCTTCTGGGCACCTTGCTATGACTGGAATTCCCTTCCCTTATCTATTAGGGTAGATGTGCCTCATCTACCCTAATCATCCTTCAAGTCTGCTCACATGCCACCTCCCCTCCAAGAAGCCTTCTCTAACCGCACCCCCCAAGCCTTAGATGCAATGCTGTCTGAGCTCTCTCTGCCCTCTCCACCTCTCCCATGGTACCCGGCACTTTACAGTTGGCACTGCGGCTATTACTGTACTGTTCCTGTGTCCTCAATTAGTCTGTGAGCTCTAGAAGGCAGGACCTGGGATGACGTATCTCTATATCCCCATGTCAGCTATCACAGCTCCTGGCATAGAGAAGGCAGTCTGGGAACCTCTAGATGAGTGAGTGAATGAACACATCTCTACAACGTCCTGCAAGTTCAGTTTCCCCACATCATCTGCCACGTGTGCCGTGTGTGTACAAGATCGGACTGAATGTTAAATTATCTCCTCTGGCTGATCGCACACAGGTTGATCGTGGGCAGGTTCCCAGACTGAAAGCAAGCAGTGGGCATGTGAGTGTAGAAACGGACACTGGGCTGGGTTCATACCCGGCACTGCCTCTCCCCAGCTGGGTGACCTTGGACATTCATGTCCTCCTCCATGGGTCTCGATCCACCCATCTGTAGGATGGGACGTGGGTGTGATCTCCAATCCAAGGACACTTCCTTCTTACACACTCGCCCTTCGGGCACAGAGTGTGTCCGCTGCCCTGGCAGCCCCTGAGAGCCTTCGTTGCTCAGAGACAAAATTGGAAAAGAGAAAGTAGCTGGGCCTGTCAGGGCTGACATGTGCTCTCTATCTTCTTGAAGGCTGTAGAGCTTCCATAAAGATATTTCCCATGTGATACCTTTTCCTTCTTAGGTTTCATAAATTATTTTATTTATAGACACTTATATACATGTGGCCTCTGTGAATAGGAAGGGCAACCCCCAGGCATAGCCCAGAAGATTAACTGTCAAAATATAAAGATGAGTCCATTTTCTATGGGAATATATGTATGCAAATGCATAGGAAAGGGCAGAGGAGTTTACACACCAACCTGATAACAACGATTTCCTCTGGGGAGTGGGGAAGAGACTAAGATCACAGGCTCCAAAAGGACTTTGGCCTTATCAGTGTTTTCGGTTTTTTCAAGGAGAATGCATCTATGTATTATTTTTGAAATTAAAAAATAATCAACACTAAGTTAAAAGGTCCAGGTAGTATTTAGTGCTACACTGACATAATTTTGGGACTTGATACCTATATGGGTATATATCTTTATTTTTATTTCCCTATCTCTGTCTCTCTGTCTCTGTCTCTCTCTCCTGTCAAAATGTGAAGATAGGAAATCATTACATTTCTAGCAATAAGAGCTTGAATAAATAAAGCTGCTTTGATTCACAAGAATACTTTGCAAGAATTAGGACTCCTAAGATAATATATTTTTATGGAAAAGAAGCAGGTTAAGTAAAAAAAAAAAAAAAAATCAAGAATCAAAACTTTGCAACAAAGGACAAACTTTAAGAGCAACAAAATGGAGAACGCAGCATGCAGTTCAGGAGGAGGAGGTGACAGCCATGCTTACCACACAGGTACTGTGCTTGTGGGAACTGGGCACCGGGCACCAAACATGGTTCTGAAATTGTTGGCAGCCAGGGAGGGAGAAAGGAAAATTCGATTCCTTCCAAGACACTTCTTATCAGAAAGAAGGATGCATTACAATTACACAGAGGGGCAAAGCTTGCCATGAAATTCTAAAAGAATTGTATGGTATCATTATTATTTTCCCATGAGGAAACTGAGGCTCAGAATGATTTAACATCTTGCCTAGTATCCCATAGCCAGCAAGTGGGATGGCAGGAAATTAACCTGGTGCTTTCCCATTCATTATCTTGTTCAATCCTAGCAACAGCAATAAGAAATAGGCATTATTGTCCCTGTTTTAGAGATAAGGAAATGGTGGCTCACAAAGGTTGATGTACCCAAGGGCACATAAAGAAACGGCAAAACTAGGATTCAGGCCACGTCCTGGGAATCCAGCTCTAGGATGGAGTGCCCTCCACCCCTGCCCTGCTCGGAAAAGTCTTCTCATTCCTCAGCATCTAGATCCAATGTCACCCCTTCTTTGCTCTCCCTGGCATTCATGACCATAACTTCACTTGGGCACTTAGTATGTTTTATAGTTTTATATTTAAAAACTATTGTCCCCTCCAGATTCTGAATTCTGTAAAGATCTGGATTTCACCTGAATCATCTTTACATGCCCAGAACCGGGCATCATGCCTGGCACATAGTAGGTGTTCAATAAATGTCCAGTGAATAGATGTGTAAAATCTGTGAACCTGCCCTTATTCTGCAGGGTAAAGGGCACACAATGACATAGTACAGGATGTCAATTCCAAAATAATTTACGACTTCATTGAAAATATAAGGAACAACACTCATGTAGCAATTCGATACTAAATTGTATGGTTTTAGTTCTGAGTGTTGAGGGAGAAAAGAAGGGTGACATCTTTCTGGCCAGGGGTGCCCAGAGGAGGCTTTCGGGGTATGAAGCAGACCTGGGTGTGGGATGAAGCGCCCCCTTTAGTGGATTTCACAGCAGCTACTCTGCAACAGCGTTAGTTGGATGAAAAGTTGAAGAACGGCTGAGCCTTTGAGACACCGAGGGGTGGAGTGATTCTCCAGGACTCTCCATGGGATCATGGAATCTTAGACTCTTTAAACTAGCAAGAACTAGTCAGAAGGATAAGAAAAACTGTTCTGCCAAACACAAGAGGAAAGGGAGGCCCAGAGAAATTAACTTCCATTCATCTCAACCAATGTTCTTTTTGTAAAATTTAATTTGTTTAAAATGTTTAAAGTACCTTAATGCATAGTTCAAATTTTAATAATTAATAACTTTAATAACGATGATTGAAGGTTAAGATTTGATAAGCTATTTAATTTCTAAACCTGATGCCTCCATTTTCTGAGAAGGCCAAGTATGCTGGGATCAGTCGCAGGACAGGCATACCCTCCACGGTCGTGATGGAGAAGGTCACCGATGGTCATAACTGCCCCCTCCTTTACGTGCTGTTGCCCTGCTGAGACATTTCTTGAAACACTTTGTACTGTACTTGCCCAGGGTGTCTAAACCTGCCAAAGTCGATTGCTTTTGTTCTTACCCTAACCCATGCTGTCACATGAGAAAAAAACAAAAAAAGCCCTTCCCTTGTGAAGATAAGGGGAACTATTATGGGTGCCTGTCAAGACCAGGAGAAGAAGGATACCCTCTGTGATAGTCAGGGTCCTGGCAAGAAGCAGAATTCACCCCAGGTGGTTCCCATGAAGACACTTGAAAGAAAGAGATACTTACAGAGTGTAGGGCACCAGAAACAGATGTTGGGGCACTCAGAGGCTGGCAGCCAGGGAGGGAGGGAAGCTGTTACCACTGTTAGGTCTGAAGGCACAGGGAGTAGATATTGGAGCCTTGTATGAGCAGGACTGGGAAGAAAGAACCAGAGTCAGGAGCTGTAGCTGTGAAGGGAGGCAGTCACTGCCAAAGACAGGCTGTGACAGCAGGACAGCAGGGAGAGAGAGGGGAAGAAAAAGATCATATCTCTCTCTCTCTCTCTCTCCCTGTCCCCAGTCTCCTGCTGGTGTCTCCGTTGGCCAAACCCAACCAGAGGTGAACTGTCAAGGGAGTCTAGGAGGTGCATCCACAGAGGTCAGATTTTGGGGCTTAGGGTAGGGCAGAGACTGGATCTGCTTGGGGTATGTGTGTGTTGCCAGGGAGCAGGGGTGGCTAGGCAGTGCATTCTCTGAGAGCCAACTGGAAAAACCTACATATGGTTGCTGCCATCAGCTCCTCCAAACAACCTTTGTGCAGTGACCGAAGGGTTGGGCAGACCCAGGACTCCAGCGACAGTGCCTTAGATCTTGGATGTCATTCCTAGGAAGCAGAACTGGAATGTGGTTTCAGTTGAGGAACTTGATGGAAATTAATTGCATTTCACCCAATCTGGGAGTTGTGATAACTCTCAGTAGGAGTATGGACAGCTGGGGTGAGAAGACTCAGAGAGCAGGAATTTGGCCATGTGTCTCCGACGCTGTCTGGGGGACGAGGTAGGCTCACCATAAGTCCCTTTTGAGCCTGCCCCCAAAGGGGGATGGATGCATCAGACTGTCATAGCTCAGTGACACCTGCCAGGAAGACCATCCGCTCCCTCCCATGGCTCTGACTCCAGACTCCCCAAACCACCTGGCGTTTAGCATTTGACTCCCACATAGCTTGCTTGCAGAGAGAGAATGTGCTGATTAGGTCAGGAAGGGTTCTCATTCTCTGGACAATTATCTCTCATTGTAAATGAACAAATTGGCTTCTGGTGTATGTGATGAACTCGGGGATTCTGAACCAGGGCCTCTTCCACAGCTCCCCAATCACCTCCACCTTCATCTTCCAAGGTCCAGTCACACCCAGATTCAATAGCCCAGTTTCTGAAGCTCTGGTGAGGAGGACCAGATAGTGAAGCCGGGGCCTTGCCTTTCTGGACAACCTCGCAAGCCAGCCTCGCCAAAACACATCTGTACCTCACTTCTCCAACTGTAGTGGGCTGCTCATGAGCCACACTCCACCTCCCTTTTCAATCCTTGTTCCTACTAGAATTTGGAACCCATGGCTGGCTGGCAGGGGACTGTGAGACCAGCCATTCCACTCCCTTCCTTTTTGTTTTTCATAATAGGAAGGAGCATGATGAAAGGGTGGACGCATGCGCAAATGGGTGCACGGACACATGCGCAAATGGGTGCGTGGATGGATGCATAGATGCCTAGAGGGAGGCAGGGACGCACAGATGTCACGTGGATGTACGGATGGTGCTGTGGCTGGGACTGCTCTTCAACACACATCCTGTTCTGATTGTGGCAGAGGCTCTGGGTGCGCTGTGCTACCACCGCATCTATTTCCATGCACACTGACAGTGCCCCACCTCAGGGATCTCACCCCCTTTTCTGCCTCAAGTCTTCCTCCAAAGCTGCAAAGCTCACCCAGCCTAAGTGCAGGGCAGGTTGGAAGTACAGAGGAGTCAGTATCCTCAGGGGTATTGCTCAAGCCATGGAGAATGAAAATCAGTGCTTAAATGCCCCAGCCTCCTGTCCTTCAAAGGAACACTTCTGAGATGCATTCCATATGATTCCTCAGAGGTTCCCCGGCAGGGTTGAGGCGCACCTGCCCACAACAGTAACCGACTCAGCATCACACCCTCTGCTGGCTTTGCCTCCTCCCTGTCTTACGCTCCCCATTCCCCTACTCATGCTTCCTGGGGTCATCTCCCCCCAGAACACTCAAGTGCTTGTCTAAGGCTCTGCTTTAGGACACAAATTAACACACTGGTCAAACCAGTCTACTTCTCTGCCCCTGGAAGGAAGATGCTGCTATTTATTTATGCATGTATGCATTCCTCCTTTACGGATGAGAAACTCGGGACAGAACCTTCCCAAATTCACAGGACAAGTGACATTGCTGAGCTGGGTGGATACCAACCCATAGGACAATCTTCAATCTTGGACCTACAGAATTTCACAGCTGGAAGGACTCTTACAATCATCCAGTGCAGTGTTTCTCAGCCATTATCGCCTTCTCAAAGAGCCTTTTTAGGTTTTTTCCTTATCCCCCCAACCCTCCTGAAATTTTAATACTAAAGCTATATTACGTATCTCTTTACGACTGTGTTTGTGTGTGTGTGCATGTGCGCTTGGCTAGATATTCTTTCTTATATTGTTGGCTTTTTTTTGGCACTTGACATAATTACTGATGGGTTGAGTCACTAGAATGAAATAGGAAAACATAAACTATTTTCATTTAATTCTCGAAGCTTAAGTCACACACAAAAGCACTGAAGAGCAAACATAAACAACGCCCACCAGGCAGCTCACGGCAGCCAGTAGGCACACACAGGCCAACTCTTGTGATAGGAATTTTTGATGGAGCAAGAAATGAAAAGAAAATCTGCCATGGTTGTCATCTGCTCACCATGGTTTTTAGCACTGATCTTGCATGCATTTTGAGTATCTTCCATAACCTCAATGTCAATGCTGTTATTTGATACCTAGGAAAACCCAATGAGAGAAATAAATAAAATTCTAAGGAATAAGATTTTTGCCTCACAGGGTTGAGCTTTGGAGCGTCGTGAGCCACTGTAATATCTAAGATTGTTCTGCCTTCCCAAGAATCACTTTTCACCTCCTTGGGTGAGGTAAGGATGAGAATGCACGATTTAGTCCAGCATTTTACAGATTAGGAGAACACTGAAGGCTGGAAGTGCAGTCACACGATGGGATCAGGAAAAGCTGGAATGAAAACCAGATCTTCAGACTCTGGGTCCAGAACCCCCGCTACGTCATCCAAGAACCTTGCTCACCAGCCAAGATGAACTGGGCCTGGGCTCAGCCGGTCTTGGTGCTCTCTGGCCCTCAATATTTGTTGGGAAAAATAAAAATCTTCATTTCACTGAGCAATGTTGGTGAGTACTAAACTGTGTTACAGTAGCTCCCCAACCCAATTTCCTCCGGAGCACATAAAAGCCGAGAGCTAATTATATGATAGTAATTACCTGGAAATTATATGTTTATTGGTTTTCCACTGGTGGATACTACTATTTTTGCACTCTTCCTTGCTATGCTCAGTGACAGGAGTCACACGGTCTCTATTCCAAACGTTCCCTCCAATCTCCTGATTAGCAGACTTTTTAAATGGGGCCACTGCCGGCAGCATGGGAAGCCTCCGGGGGTGGGGAAGGGAGGTTTGATTAAGTCCCCACGGGAGGCGCCCAGAAGTCCCCATTGCCTATGTTCACAGGCACCTCACATCTTGGCAAGAGCCTTTAATAATCAAGTGCTCAGCATCTTCTGGTCTAAATGAAGCACATGCCTATCTTTGCCCTTGGATACTGGGAATAGTATCCAATAGGAAGGGGCCTCATCTGCCACCGGATATATTTATATACCCTTCAATTATGTGCCTTGGTTAATTGTCCCTTTTCTACCAGCTCATCTTACGACAGAGAGATCCTGAGCCTCGCCTGTAATTATCGTGAGGAAATATTTCTAGGAGCTTCTAAAAGGGAAACCTAAACTGGGTCAAAATATTGAAGGTGGCAGGTCAGGGAGCAAGGGGCAGTGTTGGCTTTAGCGTGAGAAGTTGGTTTCCAGGGCCTTGGCATATCTTCTGTCGCTCGAAGGCCATGGCCTAAAACTTCCCCATCTGTACCTCATCCTATTGTTACTATTGTTACAACTAAGATTGATATACAACATCTGGGGAGGATTTTACAGTTTACAAAGCGCCTTTTCCGTGAAGTACCTCACTTCTCTGAACATGCCGAGGGCGAGTGGGGTGACTTGGCCCCACTTCTTGCACTGTTAAAACACATCTCCTTCCCCCTCCAGAAGGGCCACAGGGTGTGCCGTTTCCAGGCACGTTATGCTTTGGGATCCTCATTCCCAGGAGGATATCAGCATCTAGCAAAATGCCAGGCACATAGTAGGACACAGGAAATGTTTGGTGAGTGAGTGCGTACATCTAGCATAGAGATTTGAGTGATTATTGTTCATTTATGGTCCCTCTTCCTGTTGAGTACATTCTTACTTCCATGCCCATGCTGATTCTGCCTGCTTGGAATGCCTTCCTGCTGATAGAAAAGTGTCCATTAGCTTTGGCATAAATTCTACTAAACTAGGGACCTCCCAGGGCCACTGATCCACAATGGTCCTTCCTTTTCGGAACTCCTCCTGTCCCCTTCACCCAAATCATCAGCACTACTCAGCCTTGACAGGAGATTGGAAACCTATTATGATTATGTCTTAATAACCTTAATAATTACCTGCTAAACTATCTCATATAAGAAACAGGGCTGGCCGGGCGCGGTGGCTCACGCCTGTAATCCTAGCACTCTGGGAGGCCGAGGCGAGTGGATCGCTCGAGGTCAGGAGTTTGAGACCAGCCTGAGCAAGAGCGAGACCCGTCTCTACTAAAAATAGAAAGAAATTATCTGGCCAACTAAAAATATATAGAGAAAAAATTAGCCGGGCATGGTGGCACATGCCTGTAGTCCCAGCTACTCGGGAGGCTGAGGCGGTAGGATCGCTTGAGCCCAGGAGTTTGAGGTTGCTGTGAGCTAGGCTGACGCCACGGCACTCACTCTAGCCTGGGCAAAGCGAGACTCTGTCTCAAAAAAAAAAAAGAAAAAAAGAAACAGAGGTAAAGAGGTAAAACAGCCTGCCCAGGCCCCACAGAGCCCACTGAGTTGATGGATTAGCTGTCCAGGGTTCCCAAGGATGGGAACCAGGTTTCACCACGTTACAGCTTAGATCAAATTGCGGTGGCTGCCCAGAGTGGTGGACTGAGAACGCTTGCCAGGGAACAGCCCAGCTTGGTGGGAGAGAGTGCTGCAATCTTTGAATCATGTCTGCCAGGCAGTGGAACTGACTCGGTGGGGGCGGGGTGGGGGGGCTCACATTGCAACACTTGGGACCTCCGATTAAACTGACCCGAATCCGCCACTGCAACTGATGCTGTTGGCTGACCCTTCACCCTCCCAACTCCTAGTAAATGAATTCAGGGCAACTCCCTTTTGCTCACACTGAAAAGAAAGCACAATCCGAAGGTCAGAACCTCCCCCCTGCTCAGCCTGGTGATAGGGACACAGTGTTGCCTACCCTCCCCCAAGTCTAGAGTTGGCTCCAAGCTTTGACCATGCATTTGTACAATTAGAAGCAACCTTTCAGAAACAAGCAGCTCAATAATGAAATTTTAAAATTGCAACAGGGCCAACGAAGCCTATTTTAAAGGCAGAAGGAGGATTAAGAGAAGCATTGAGCACCACGCTGCTAATAATGTGCAGTGCTAACTCTGCTGAGAGAAAAGCAGACTTGCAAACGAGGGGACAATTAGAAAATATTTCTCTTCTGCCCTGTGGATTTGGAAGAGTGGTTGCAAACACAGATGCCTCCAGGGGCAACACAGGTGATATAAAGGAGCAAATTAGCTTGGTTGTAGGGCAGGAGGGAGCAGTGAGGACTATGGCTAATTGAAAGTAAGTGCTCTACCTAAAGAAACTCAAATTCTCAAACAATTTTAAAAACACAGCACTGGCCAAATAGAAGATGTCTGCAGACTTTAGTTAGCTTTACGGCTTTACGGCTTTAGACTGAAAACTCACTCATTAGAGATGGGTGTGTATCTGATCTAAAAGTTATCCACTGATTAATCAGAAAAATAAATAAGCATACTGGATACTCACAGGATGGTGGCTGTGTTTTGTGGGACACAATCCCACTACTCATTGTAGTCTGTCCTGCTAACTCTCTGGATAGCATTCCAAACTAAATAAATCAGATTTAAAGAACTATACTGCTGAGTAGGGGATCCTTTGGGGTAAGATCAAGCCCTGGAGTTTGAAGGTGGGGTTTCCTGAAAAATGGGGGCAGATTTGCAAGGCAGAGTAGAAAGATTTGCAAGTCAGATCTGTGAGGCAGAAAGGAGTAAGCTTTCTCAGGGAAGCATGAGGCCAGGACACACCATTAGGGACTGGCAGGGTCCCAGGTAGGACTGAATTGTGCGATGTGGCTGCCCTGGGGACAGTTTAACTTCTCGGTGTGCTCTTGCAAACTATGGGAAAAAAATAATATTTAGCACACAAACTTAAAATGTTTTTCCACTACTGCATTGAGATTCCCCCTACCCGCCCTCCCCTTCTAGTTTAACCTCATATGATGTTGCTGTGGAGATAAAGGGATGGGGCAGAGTGGGGACAGTGGCCGGCCCCTTCTGTTTACAGAAAGCAGCTGTGCTCAAGGGCACACCAGCGAGGAGGAGCCAGGTCGTCCTGGCGAGCTGTCAGCGGGGAGCGTGCGGTGCCAGGGGTCCCTGCCATGCAAACCCCCTCCCTTCTAACACATGTGGCAGGACTGTGACCCAGACGGGGAAGCAGCTGAGGCTTGGACCAGCTCCGATCAAGCAGCCTGCCTGACCCCTGCCCCAGTTCCCAGAAGGAGCTGGGGGTCCGACTGTCACAGGAGGGCCGGGTCGCTCAGTTGGAGAACTGTAAAATGTTTGGGAAAATAGAGAGCCCTAAACATGCGAGACATTATTACGAGCCCTCCCTCCTCGCACACTTTCATCTTCATAAAGTGTTGTCTTTAAGGCCCAGTCAGAATGATTTAAATGATGAGATGATTCAACTTACTTGACCTGACCAGCTAATGTTCAGCTCGGACCACAGACCCTTGGAAATAGCAGCCCTCGCCTCTCCCTTCCTGCGGGAGTAGGCACCTGGGAGCCAGCGGCTAAAGGCATGGACTGGGCTTCCGGCAGGTCTGGGTTTGAGTCTCAGCTGCACCAATGGCGGGCCTTACCCTCTCTGAGCCTCGGTTTCCTCATCTTCCTCACAGGGCTGTGGAACGGTCCTCTGCAAGCCCCAAAGCTTTGAGAGCATGATAAAGCAGTGTTCCAGGTGACTTTATTTTTATTTATTTATTTTTTTTGAGACAGAGTCTCACTCTGTTGCCCGGGCTAGAGTGTCATGGCATCAGCCCAGCTCACAGCAACCTCAATCTCCTGGGCTCAAGCAATCCTTCTGCCTCAGCCTCCCGAGTATCTGGGACTACAGGCATGCACCACCATGCCCGGCTGGCTAATTCTTTCTATATATTTTTAGTTGTCTAGCTAATTTCTTTCTATTTTTTTAGTAGTGACAAGGTCTCGCTCTTGCTCAGGCTGGTCTCGAACTCCTGACCTCGAGCGATCCACCCACCTCGGCCTCCCAGAGTGCTAGGATTACAGGCGTGAGCCACCGCGCCTGGCCCCCAGGTGACTTTAGACAGAGATGGGAAGAAAGGATAGTCTGTTGGATTTTCAGACTTTGCATATAATCAAGCTATTTCCCCAAGGGACAGACCTGGGATAAATGAGCTGTGTCCCTAGTAAGATAACATTCTTTTAATATGAGGATACAGTATTTGCCACAAGGGGCCTGTGAACACTACCTCTTGGTCAGTTGCAGACTCTACAGTCCTCTTGAGAGCCTGGGAGGTCACAGGTCAAGGCCCGGAGGAATGGCTGTGTCCCAGGATCGGGGCAGTGGGCCTGCTTGCCCTTCTGCAGCCCCCGTGCTGAGGTCACTGGGCACTCTCTCAAGCACAGCTTCCCTGTGGCTGGGCACCTGCAGCCCTACTCAGCGCAGAGGCAGTAAAAGAAACAGTATGCAAGGGCAGTGAGGGGACTCACGTGACTGATGCTATGTCCTCCCTTTTGTGATCAGTCTGGCCTCCCTGGTTCCCAGATTTGGGGCTCCGTGCTCTAGTAATGGGAGTCGCCTCTGCACCCTTTGTCTTGTCCTCCCATCCTAGGACTTTCCTTCTGGCTCTGTACTGTGACTTTCTGCGTGGATCCTGGACTTGGTTCAAAGTTCTAGTTTTGGTGGCTCAACTATGAGGAAGAATTGCCTATCCCAGCCCCAGAATCTCAGGTCCTCACCCAGCTTTCCATCCTCAAAGGATGAGGCAGACTCCTTCTTCCTCAGTGCTTCCCATCTTTTTGTTCTATAACTTATCATTTTGTCTTGTAACTATTCGTTTTCATGACAAAGCCCCTTCCTGGACTGTGAGCGATTTAAGGGCAGAGTGGGTGTCAAAACGTATTTCATAAATGGATGCATGAATAAGTTATGATCAGTCTCTGCAGCATCACAATCATGTAATGCTACAAATGATATTTTGGCCCTATAAATTACATACAGAATCATTTTTATTAACCACAATTTCCATTCAAGTCTCCCAAGAGAAAGGAAAAAGAATCTCAGCCTGTCTGGCCCCACCTGGAGCTAAAGAAATATTTTTGTTCTTTTCTTTCTATTTTTCTACTGCCACTGCTCTCTTTGGGGCTTGTCCACTTTAATACCTGCACTTTAAATTTGGATTAAATGTGTTGCTCATTTATACGTTTTGAACTTCATCTTAAATTGGTCATGGCCCATTGCTATTGCTTCACATTTCATCTGTTGTGTTGGCTCTTTTATTACTTCTATAGGTTGTGAGTTAGGATAATAAAGTCAAGATAAAAATCACTCCAAGCCATTTGCAGCTCTGGGGAGCTGGCACAGGGCCGTCAGAAGCTGGCTGGGTGCCACCGAGAGGAGGAAATATTCTTCCATGTTGCCAGCCTTACCAGGGCTCCTAACAGTTTCTTGCCAAAATTTTAGGAAAATGATGATCTACTCCCCTGGAGCTATTCTGTATGTTTCTATAGGTGGGGAGTCTTTCAACAAGTATTTTCAGTATAAATACCTCTCATGTTTTTTCACTGGATTAAGTCTGTAACCTGAGCTCCATATTGTGAAATACTGACATGGAGATATTAATCACTGTGCATAGCTGGGGTATCATTGTCATCATCAGCTACTCACACCAACCGAAGGCTTATAGGATATGGAATCCCATTCAGAGTATATTCGTGAAATATAATTGGAGACTCTTTTTTTTTTTTTCTATTGTGAAAAATGTTCTTTTGGAGGAATAAGGGGTAGGGAGAATGGAAACTGCTTATGTAAGGCCGGTAGGGAATCACAACTCTAGTCTCTTAAATATTTGTTCTATATCTCTTTGATGTCACTACAATGACTCAATTCAGACAATTTAATTTATAGGGATGTGGCTTTTTTTTCTTATTTGGTGAAGGAGTTTGTCTATCTGGCATAGAAAAACAAGCCAAATTTCAATTTCTTGTTTAAGTGTTGAGAAGATACGGCCACGAGCATGTCTTTACTCAGTCGATCAATTGATCATTAACCAACAATGCTTACTGAGCACTGCTGTGTTCATGCCCAGGCCTGTGTTTAGAAAGATACAGATGGGAATAAGGCCCCATTTCTCCCTTCTCTTTATGAATTTATAGTCTAGTCAGAATTTATAGACTAGGCAGATAGTCCTGGGCTCAAATCCTAGTCCTGTAACTTAGCATCAAAGTGAAACTTTGGCAAATGATGAAATATCTCTGAGGCCCTGTTTCCTCCTCTGTCAAGTGGGGTGATCATGACACCTCCCTCACTGGGCTGCTGTAGGAATTGACGGAGATAGTGGGTATATTTTGCAAGGTGCATCTACAAATGTTGGCTTTCTGCCCCTTCCTTTAGTCTTTGATCTGGAGAAGCCCCAGTGGAGAGGATAGTCCTAGCAGCCCTGTGTGAAGGGCTTATTCTCACGGCCAAGGGCCACTACCTCTATGGCCACGTGAAACCAGGCCCATGGTGGCCGGCTCTGAGCAGAGACTGCAAACTGGCTGCCCAGTGGCCAAAGCCAACTTTAGACACTTTCAATTTGTCCAATGTGGTATTAAAAAAAATTTAATCTGTTGCCAATATCTAAATATTAGAAGCTATCCATAAAAACCTGAATTTAGGGATTCTCTTGAAAGTCAGAAGATTCTGGCCTTTGACACTTGGGTGAGGTTGACCAGAAGTTACTGTCTTTGGACAAATCAAGCACTCTCCTGATTGCTTGTGACATCCCACAGGGAGATCGGCTGCAGGGAAAGGGCACCATTTAGTTTAGATACAGCCAAAGTTCAAGGCTTAAGAAAAAGCACCAAGCCAAGAGTGATGAGCTAGGACAGCACCAGCCCTAAGAAGACCCGCCAGAAGAGCAAAGGCTTAGTTCATTCGTTTATTCATTCAACAAATACTATGGAGCACCTTGATGTGCAAGTCACTGTACTGGCTGCAAGGGGGAAGGGGAAAGAACATTTATTGAGAACCTACTATATATCAGGCTCTAGTATGGGCTCATCTAATCTTCCCATCAACTTGGTGAGGAAGGTATCAATATTTTTATTTGGCAAATGAGAAAATGGATTCACGTGGCTAAGTGGAACAGCTGCTGCGTGCTGGAGTCAGGATCCCTGCCGTGTTTGCCTTACTCCGCTGCCCCTGATCAGAGACCAGTTTTTAAGCCCTGTCAGGGCAGGCAGGGAATGTGTCAAATGTTCCTCTGTGCTGTTCCATATGCAAGCTGGGTACACAATAGTGGATTGTGTGGATTTTCTGGTGGATAACAAGATAACGTGCCCTCTGGCTCCTGCTCTCAAGAAGATTCTCTAAGTAAGGGAGACAGTGACTGCCAGGCAGGGTGCTTTGAGGTAGAGACACCAGCCAAATGTGGCAGGGGTTCAGGCTCTGGGAGGATTTAGCAAGTGAGCTGGACCTTGAAAGGTGAGGAGGCTTTTGATAGGCAGAGAAGCAGGACAGGATATTCTAGGCAAGGCGACAGCTTCATCAGTGACATGAGGAGTAACTGGGGGTGAGTGGAGCATAAAGTATAAGGAGAGTTAGAGTGGGGCAGGGCTGGGGCCCAAAAGGCAGAATGCAGCAGGTCCTGCATGGCTTAGATGCGGGCTGAAGAATGCAGACTTCCTCTGTTTCTCTCCTGTTGGCACCCCTGGGACCTATACTGTTCTTTGTCACTCTTGCCCACTGGGTCCTTCTGCTCTCTGCCTTGGCCTCTGGAACACAAGAGAGATGAGGGAATTCAGGCAAATTTATAGATGATTGAAGGCATTGGGATCTCATGATATTTGGTATGGATCTGTTTTAAAGAACTAAATGAGTATCATCATATAAAGCTAAACATTTCAGACTACGTGACTCAGAAATTTTACCCCGAGATAAATACTGTAGTCTAGAGAAACTCATGTCACAGGATGGATTATGGCAGTGCCATTTATAATAGCCCAAAAGTATGAACAACCCAAATGTCTGACAAGAGGAGACTGGATAAATAAATGGAGGTTGAGTTATAGAATTGAATGCTTAACAGCAGTGAAAATGAATGGATTCCAGTTACAGCAGTGATTCTCAAACAGAGGTGATTTTGCCCTCCCCCAGGGGGCATTTGGCAATGCCTGGAGACATTTTCAGTTGTCACAACTAGAGGGGTATTACTGGCACCCAGTGGGTGGAGGCTAGGGATGCCCCAAACATCCTAAAATGCACTGCACAGCCCCCTCACACCAATTATCCAGCCCAAAATGTCATAGTGTCAAGGTTGAGAAACTTGAGAGTTTCAGGCATTAATATGGATGAATCTCATAATGTCGAGTATAGAAAGGAAGTTGCAGAAAATATGTACAGCATAATACTATTTTTTGTTTGTTTGTTTTAGAGACAGGGTCTCGCTTTGTCGCCCAGGCTGGAGTGCAGTGGAATGATCATAGCTCACTGCAGCCTGGAACTCCTGGGCTCAAACGATCTTCCTTCCTCAGCCTCCCAAGTAGCTGGGACTACAGGTGTGCACCTCCACACTAGGCTAATTTTTTCTATTTTTTGTAGAGATGGTGTCTTGCTGTGTTGCCCAGGCTGGGTTTGAACGCCTGGCCTCAAGCAATCTTCCTGGTCTCGGTTTCCCAAAGTGCTGGCCTTATGGGCATGAGCCACTGCACCTGGACAGTAGAATATTAATACTATTTTTTTAAATTCAAAAGTAAGCAAAACAAAAAGAATACATTGTTTAGGAATTTACACATATATAGTAAAATGATACTGTGTTTTCTGGATCCACATTGCAACTAACCTTTAAGAAACTATCACTTAATGAATTTTAGAGTGATATCAAAGAGGAATATCCAAAATTGTCTAAAAAAGCTATTAAAATACTCCTCCCGTGTTCCTCCACAGGTATGTGTAAGGCTGGGTTTTCTTCATGTACTTCAACCAAAACAACAGATCACAACAGATTGAATGTGGAAGCAGATATGAGGAACCAGCTATCCTTTATTAGCCAGACATTGAAAACATTTGCAAAATCTAAAACAATGCCACTCTTCTCACTGATTTTTTGTAGAAAATATAGTTATTTTTCATAAAATATTTATTTTAACATGGAATGAGATTATTATTTTTTAAAGAATAAATAATATATATTTTTCAGATTCCAAGTTTCAATTTCTAATACTGTAAATATCAAGAACTGAAGCTCACATAAACAAAGTTCCTAGGATCCTCAATAATTTTTAAGAGTTTAGAAGGATCCTAGTCTAAGATGGATCTGTTTCCTTTATCTCCACTCCTGTTTCGGTCTCTGGAAAAGTTCCACTTTTGGTATTTTAAAACTTATTTTTATCCTGTCTCATTCAAGAAAACAATTTTTTGAAGAGCATTAGTGGTTCATATTCATTTACTGCCTAATTCTCCCAAGGATTTGAAAACATTAATAATCATTCATGAGGGTAGAGCAGAGCATTGGGGGTGGGGGGGAAGTGAAAGTGGGCCTTGTGCTCCAAGAGCTTGTCAATTAGTGCGTGTGGGTGGGAGGTGGAGAGGCTCACAAACAGCTACGGTACTGGGGAGAATGAAGCTAGTTCAGTAAGAGAGGTACACTGTCTTTACCAGGTGGACAGAGCACATGTGATTGGGGCAACTGGGAAAGGATTCTTAGAAGAGGTGGTATCTGAAGGCAGGGTCAGGAAGAGATGATGGGAGGTGGGCAGAAGGACATGTTCAATTGCTAGAGCTTGGTTCTCTGCAAGCAGCTCCTGAGACAGAGTTTATCAGGGATGAACAACTATGAAGGGAAGAGCAGGGAAGCAGGAGGTTGGAGGAGAATTGAAGTGCAGGTTTGACAAAGCCTCTGCCACCTTAGGTGGGGACCTCCGCAGCCATGATGCCTGGCAGAATCGTTCCAGATCAGGTTGAAATGGTCAAGCTTTACACCCCCATCTCACTCAGTCTCAGCCGTAGGCTACCCTGGGCCATCACCATGGGTGAGGTGACCCTCTGCAGCTGACGCAAGAGCTCTGCTTGGGGAAGAATGACCCTGTGGCAGCTTGTTAAGCAGATTCAAGATTCAACTGGGTTGTTTGCCCAGTTCCTTTTCTCTAAAAATGACCCTGCCCCTTCCACTTGGCAATGGTGCTCAGTTAGGGGTGGGGGCCTGACCCAGCTGGGCCAGTCAGTGTCTCTTGCATGGGAATTTGGAATTGAGCCAATGAGATCCCAGTCCTTGTCAGGTCTGGTCTCTTGAATGCAGATATAAAACTTCAACTATGGGGGGCTAGGTACAGAGGTTCATGCCTATAGCTGCAGCACTTTGAGAGGCTGAGGGGAGAGGATTGCTTAAGGCCAGGAGTTTGAGACCAGTCTGGGCAACATAGCGAGACTGTCTCTACAAAAAATTTTTTAAAAATTAGCCAGGTGTGGTGGTGTGTGCCTATAGTCCCAGCTACTCGGGAGGCTGAGGCAGGAGGATCGCTGGAGCCCAGGAGTTCAAGGACGCAGTGCACTCCAGCCTGGGCAACAGAGCAAGACCCTGTGGGTCAATGGCCATGTTTTCTACCATGGGGCCTGAGAAAGAAGTACAGACTAAAATCACCAAGAAGTTCACAGAAAGAGGCACCAAAGGAGCTGTGGTGACTCTTCTTGTCCATGACTCTAGCATTTTTCTTGAGGTTTTATAGGTCATGCCTGCATCTTTCAACAAATCTTCCTAGCTGCTCACCCTAACCTTAACCTCTAAAAAGAAAAAAAAATAAACAAACAAACAAACAAATAAAAAAACAAATCTTCCCTGCTAGCCTTTTTTTTTTTCCTTTTTTTGGTTCTTATTAAATCTTTGATTTTTTTTATTTCAATAGATTTGGGGAATATGAGCATTTTTTGTTACATGGATGACTTGTATTAACACAATGCTGAAGTTGAGGCTTTCAACATACCCATCACCAGAACAGTGTACATTGTACCCACTCCCCCACCTTCCCCCTTCTTAGTTCCAATGTCCATTACCTCACTTTATGACCATATACATCCCTCATTCAGCTCCTGCTTATAAGTGAGAATATGTGGTATTTGTTTTTCCATTCCTTAGATACTTGACTTAGGATAATGGTCTCCAGCTCTATCCAAGTTGCTGCAAAAGATGCTATTTCATTCCTTTTTATGGCTGTGTAGTACTCCATGGTATATATAAACACACCACATTCTCTTTGTATACTCATCAGGTGATGAGCACTTAGGTTGATTCCACATCTATACAATTGTGAATTGTGCTGCAATAAACATTCGGGTCTTTGCCAGCCTTTTCTCTTTTTTTCTTTTTAAAAATCAGTCCATTTCCATTACCAGCTTCTGTTTCCCAAAAGTCCTAATGGGGAGAGCAGTTAGGAGTTATTAGAGTAATAAGCGCTGAGAATCTTAACAAAGGGACCAGCTATGGGAATGGAAACAGGATTGATTTGGGAAACATGTAGTTTAGTAGCTAATTGAAGGTGGAGGGGGCACAAAAGAGAGAAAAGAGGAAGAGCTTTGGTGCCTTTGTGACTAGGAGGATGGCAGTCCCAGAAAGCAGTATAGGCAAGTCAAGGAGAGGAGCTGGTGTGGAAGCCGGGCAGGGAGTGGTGACTTCAGTGTGGCTTCTGCTGGTAGGTGCTCCCCTAGTGGCTTGTATCACTCTAGCCTTCCTCCTGCCTGAACACAGCACTTCTGAACAACAACCTTCCTACCTCCAGCACAAGCACACGCTGTCTACTCCCCACAAATGTTCATAATTCCATTCTTGTATATTCAATCATCCAGCACCCCAAATAATCCAATAACCCTCACAGCCTGACTCTTCAATTCCATTCATTCATTTATGCAATTATTTATTCCTAGAACATTCAACAAACATTTGCAGAATAACCACTGTGTGCTAGATGCTGGAACACAAAGATGGTAGAGGAAGTGTTCCTGGATCACAGTATAACAGGACAAATAAACCAGTCATGACAGAGTAATTTGCAAAGATCTGTGACAACTCTCAGGAGGGGGCATCTAATCTGGAGGAATTAGGGCAGGCTTCATAGAGGAAGTGATTTTAAATCAGATTTTGAAGACTGGGCAGGATTTAGCCAGTTGGAGGAGTGGGAAATGGCATTCCAGATAGAGGGAAGCAGGAAGGAAGAATTTCAGTGTGATTGGAGCTCAGGATAGATGTTTGGAGGGAAGAGACTGGAAAAGATCCGCACTGGACCAACGAGTCTGGATTTGATCCGTAGGTGGTGGGAAAATGCAAAGGATTTTTGATCCAGGCTGAGATGTGATCACAGATATTTTAAAGTAAACTTTTTTTTAAGTATAACATATAAATGGAAAAGAACATAAAATCATAATTTACAGCTTGATGAATTTTCACAAAGTGAATGCATCCATGAACCCAGAACCCAAATCAAGAAACAGAACAAGACCAGCACCTCAGAAGCCCCTTTTGGTCACCACCCCTTCCCACGGACACAGATGTGTTTGCAAAAGCCCTAACAGCAGCACCAAAGACGAGTCGGGGGAGCTGAAACAAAGACAGAGAAATATTTCAGGAGGTGACAGCAATGGCCCGTGTAAGAGGTGGTGAGGCCAGCTCCGAGGCAGTGATGGCAGAAGAGGAATCAGTTTGGAAGAGCTGTGAATGTGACAGAATTGGCAATATTCCCTCTGTGGAATGCACAATTTGTATTTACTCATCCAGGCAACTGGGATCTGATCCTGAGAATTCCCGGTGGCTTGCCTTGTAATTTGAAAGTACCCAAGACTTGAATATATGTTATTCAATCGCTTTGGATGAATCCACTGATGCTGAACAATGGCAATGCATTCTGAGAAATGTGCCTGGCCTACTCCACACCGAGGGTACAGGGTACAAGGGTACCATAGGCTACAAATCTGTGCAACATGTTACTGTGCTGAATACTGCAGGCAATTGTAACACAATGGTAAGTATTTGTGTATCTAAACATATCTAAGCATGGTACTGTAAAAATGGGGTATTACAATCTCATGGAACCACCATGATATATGCGGTGAGTCTGTCATTGACCGAAATGTTGTTATGCAGTGTGTGACTGTGTAAGCAAATGCTTCCACCCTCAAAGGGAGTTGCAAATCAATGTGCTGCTGCTTTTAAAGGGAGTACTTTGGGCAGCTTCCTGGCATTGTTTAAAAACAAAAACAAAAACAAAACTGGACCTCATAATAGGAGACTACAAATCCTTCCTGAGAATCTTCAGCCTGGAAGAATCTCTTGCAGGTCAGAACTGCGCACTGAGGCACACTGGCAGCGCTGTGTGGCACCGACTCAAGCTGCTTAATTTCGCAAACACCCACGCAATATTATAGGGAAAGAAATTTCAAAAGCAATAAAAAAAAATCCGGATAATTGCCATACATGTTTCTGCAATCCTGACACAGTAATAACTTGCCTGTAAACACCTTCCTTGAAGAATTGGTTAATAGGATGTACAATACATAGCAAAGGAAATTGTTTATTTCACAAAGCCTTTGAAAATGGGCTGTTGATTCTTCCTGAGAACCTGTGATGATTTTATAAGATTGGAGAGGATAAAGCAATAACTTTCTAAAGGTGTAGGGTGGAGTAGATTTATGTGAAATAGAAATGTCCCTTAGCCTTGGTTGTCTTATCTGTAAAATGGGCACTGGGCTACCCTGTGGTTTTTGATTTTGTCCTGTGGAGGTGGATCTCTGAACCTCCCTTGCTTTAACGAGAGCATCTCTGCTCTCATCTGTTTAAATGTTGGGTTGCATGTAAGACGTTGTTTGAAAAAACTAAAACAGACTTGGAAAACCGCTGGATTAGGTGACTTCTAAGGTCCTTTGTAGCTCTAAAATTCTAGGACTCTGTCTAACACATGCTTGACTTGTGGAACGTGCTGAAGACTTAAAAAAAACACAATTTCTACCCATGACAAATTCACCAGTGTAAGTTATACATGTTGTGTGTGTTTGGCGGGGTGGGGATGAAACAGCATCTTTAATATCAATGATGGTAACATGGTAAGGCTTAAAATGGAGGTATTAGTCAAGCATTTGGGGACATGATTTTGGAAGTTTTTTTGAGAAAATGACATTTAAGTGTGTGTTAAGTGAAGAATAGGAGCTCACCAGGTATAGAAAGGGGGAGGGGAAGGTATTGGAGGTAGAGAGGTCAGTGGGAGCAAAGTCATGGAGGCTGCAAGAGGATTGTAGTTGGGGAACTGATTACATTCATTATGCTCATTATGTTCCCTGCATACCCAGGGAGAGTGGCTAGAAGTAGCCAAGAGGGATGCTGAGGACAGTTGGACAGACTTTAGGAGCTCCTTCCAAATCCGAAGCCTCTATGATCTCTTCTGGGGTTGATGCAGGATCCTGCAAGTATGTGACCAACTAACAATAAGGTTGTTTAATCATTGACTGCACTACACCTTCCTTCTATTATTTTGTAACTCTGCTGTGTTAGTAAGCAAGGAATGTGTTGATAAGATGGTGGGTGGGGCCCCAACGAAAGCCTAGGAAAGGGGGAGTCACAGCTACTACACTGCTAACATCTATCCAGGAAAGAGGAAGCCCTAGCCCAGGGATATGATCTGTTTAGACCAGACCATAGCCAAGACTGTCTAGGTCAAGAGGATTGCTTCTGGCCTTGTGGCCTTGATCCAATAGGACTTCATGGTTAGTCCTGAAGCTGGTTCCTCTGGGAGAAGAAAGCCGTTCAGGGTTAAAGAAGCAGAGTTAGTTTCCCCAAGACCAGGAAAGGACTGGGTATTTGGGGGTAGTGGGCCCATGGGTGGTAGACTCCTGGCCACCCATTTGCACACAGTGCCCCAGATTGAGGGTCACCATGTGCAGGGCCCAGGGAAGCTGGACCTCAGACATTGTGGCACAGAAGTCTGAGTGAAAGACCCTTGTGTCCCGCTTGAATCGAAGGGAATGGAGCTGTCTCACAGATTGGATAAAGAACATCTTGGCAGTGACCAAGGTGAATCCAGAGGGGCGTTCCCCAAACTTTCTAGATTTTTTAGCCTCTTGGGATTCCTGTACAATTCTAGGAAGGAAAACCCTCAGTTATAAGCTGCTCTCCTAGGAACTGAATGCTCAAAGTCAATTTAATTTGATTTATAAAGAGAATGAGATGTGATGTTTCTTGCATGCAAATATTGTGGAGCAAATGCTTGCTAGTATAATGGCTTTTCAGTGGGTGTACGACGTGACCAGACCTGTATTTTGGAAACATCGCTCTGGCAGTCGAAGGAGGATGTACTACAGAGGGAGAGACTGTGGGGAGAGTAGTCAGGGTGCCTAGTCCAGGTGAGGAGGCACAGGGCAAGGACAGTGGAGACGGAGATTTGTGGTAGGTTTGGGAGTAATTTCGAAGGCAGGATTGACTGGTCAGCCAATTAACAGTAATAAATGCTAAGGGGGAGCAGGTCAGGATGACACTAAAACAGTGGTTTGCAATGTAACTGTACATTGGAATCACCTGGGACTCTTTTAAACCTTCCCTTCCCCCAATGCCCAGGCCACACCTCACGCCAATTAAGTCTGAATGGCTGCCGGTGGTACCAGCTGCAGGTATTTTTGAACGTAGCCACGGTTGAGAACCACAGCACACTAAGCGTTCAAACTTGGTAAACAGAGTGAATTGGGATGGTATTAAATGAGATAGGGAACAAACAGTTCTTTGTGGTTAGGGTATAAAATAGGTGGAGAAGGGGGAGGAAGGGCAAGTTCAGGCAGGAAATAGCTCAGTTTGGGATGTGCTGACTGCAATTAAAGTCTGAAGTCCTGGAAGGGATGGCCAAGAGCCACCGTGCAGCGTTGTGGGGGGGGCCTGTGGGGGGCCTGGAGCGGGGCAGGGCATCACTTCCTCTGAAGGGAGGACCGGTAAAGATTTGGAACAGCTGCCACGGGGAATGAATTGGTTCCAAGTTAGGAACAATTAATGCTAAAGAATTTATGCGTCAAGGACTAGCAATTCGGGGTTAGGTGAGATTGCTCTGTATTAACTATAATATTAACCCTGTATTTGGATTTGACCAACACACATTCATCTCCATCACCTGTGTGCAGGGACTGGCTCGTACCAGTTAGGAAAGCAGACGGTGAAATTTACAGGAATTTTGCCAGTTATTCCACGCAGCCATTATTAAAATTAAATTACATAGATGTAAATATATTAAGTACATTGCATTAACAATAAAGGTACTAAATACTCATTTTTCATCCTGTCCTTCTGTCTTTTCTTCTAATTGCATTCTGGCTTTCTTTGCCCCCTACACCGCAAGGCAGAAATCACCGCTCCCAGATCCTGAGTTTGTAAGTCCTACCTATAAACCAGTCGCTGTGAAACTGGGCTCTCTCAGGCTAGATTCCAGATTCTCAGGGAAGAAGCTTATTGGCTCAGCTTGGTCCAGATACCAGCTCTGGATTTATCAGCCAAAGTTTCTCCTTCTGTAAAATAAGGATGAGGGAGCTATGAAAGCCAGACCTCCAAAAAGCCTACATCTTTAGGTCTATTTTTTTCCCTAGGAGAAAATGCATCATTTGTGCCCAGAGTCCACTGGATGTTGTAAAAGATGACAGCTGTCTCCTGAGACCAGCCATCCAAACCTCTATAGGATCGCTTCTAGAGACCCACTTGGCAAAAAAAAAAAAAGAGAGAGAGAGAGAGAAAAAAAAAACACCTTTATAGGCGACCTCATTGTTCTTACTTGAGCCCAAGACAAAACCAAGATATCAAACACCAGTGTCACCTCTGGCAGGGAGAGGGAGATGAACAGCTCCAGAGGGTCAGCCAAACAAAATATATCAGCCTAATTGGCCATTTGTATTTTCGCCAGCCCAGCTGCTTGTCAGGGAGGGTGGTAGACATTCTAGTTTAGTACTGTTTGCTGTGAATAAGACTGAATCTCTCCCATTGTTCATTGTGAAACGTCTGTGGCCAGCGGGTCTCGTGAATGTTTAGGGCTTGGCTGACTTCTTAGTTCATTAACTTCTCATTGACCAGCTCGAGGTAACGAGCAGAGCACAACCCAAATCTGTGGACTTAAGCACTAGCCAGGGTCACGACTGGGATGGGCACAGTGCTCATGATTCCCGTTATTAGACTCGGGAGCACTTGAAGGCAGAGCCGTCTAGAATCCAGACTCCAGATTGTCTCAGCCACCCCATAACTCCTGGCATCAGCTCTCGCATAGACTGGTCTTGATATTTTTTTTAAGAAGAAAAGACTTGTTCCCAATTCCTGTAATTTATGAAACATAGAACACCCTTCAGCTCTGAGTCACAGTAAATAGTAAGACTTTACGCAGTTAATTCTGTCCCTGCGCTGGTCAGGGAAAGGTCTATCATGTTTACCAATCACTCAGCGAATGCTTCTCAAGAACTGTCCTAGGCACACTGAAGTGAGCCAAAGCGGAGGAACTGGTGATCTACTGGCAGGTTGTTGGTGATGAGCTGTGTTATATTTAAGCTATATTTGTATTACCAATTTTTAGGTAACTAAATTATAATAAAACATACTTGGCTCTGAAACTATTAGGGCCATAAATGAATCTGTATTTGATGACTCAGAGGTCATATTTGTATCTTTCTTCATTTAGCAGATACTCAAATATTGAGTGTTTATAATGTGTGAGGCCCTGGTCCAGATCTTAGAAATGCCATGATAAGCAAGGCACAGCCCCCACCCTCAGTGAGCTCGCTAGTGTAGTTGGGGGGAGCCCACAGGGGAAGAGGAGTGGGCTGATGGGCTGGTGAGTGGGGGGTTTCAGAGTGGGGCATGTCTGACTGCCTGGAGAAGGAGTGTGTCACCCAGATGTTTGGGTGGGCTGTGGCTCAGGAAGGTCCTCCAGGGGAGGCGACATCTTCCTTTGAGACAATAAGATCAAAGAGTTCTCAAAGGGAAAGTGGGGAGGGGAGGGCAGAGCAAGATGTTCCGGGAAGGGGGAGCCGGCTGTGTGCCTCAGGCAGGAACGAACTGCCCTTAAAGGTCCAGCAGGGCCTCAGGGCTGTGGTTAAAGTCCTCGTTGTTATTGTTCTTCTTGATCTTATTTCTGAACTGGGACATTTGTACAGTACAGTTTATTTCCTCTTCATTATCTTATCTCATGCTCACCGGGAGCCCCATGAGGTAGGCAGGCACTGTCCCTCCATTTCACAGATGAGAAGTCAGAGGCCTGCCATTGTCACATGGCTCTGGGAGTCTGGGGGAGTCTTGGCGGGTCCGGGCTGTGCCAGCTTGCACTGGGCTCCTTCACTCCCCACAGTTGACTCAGGCAAGGGCTCACCCGAAGGGGCGATCCACGATCACACATGGATGCTAACACAGACACACCTGGCCTAGCTCTGCCGCTTGTTCTCCTCGGCGTGACCTGGGGCAAGTTACTTAACTGACTCTGAGGCTCAGTGATGCCTCCATCCAGCTGAGACTTGACCTGCAGGAGAGGGACTAGTGCTGGGGGGAGAGTGTGGCATCGTGCTCCTCATCAGACATGTGGTACCATGGAGACAACCATTGGGCCTGCCCACATGGTCCCTTGGGCCCAGCAATGCTCTGTTACCTTTGTGTCAAGTTTGGGATTCAGGCATCTTTTATCTGCTTATGGTCACCTAGCCTGGACACGCCAGCAGCCTTTCCTCCCTGGGGACTTGCTGCTTCCCAGGAAGCAGAACCAGGCTCCTTGGTGGTCAGACACCCTCAAGCCTCTCTTTTCTTCTTTCCCCCAACCAAGGAGTTCTGGTTTTTGTTTTTTTTTTTTGTTTTTTTTTTTGTCCCTAAACACTATCAATACCTGCAAACAGGCTTCTTCCCTTTTTCCCTTTGCAAACCCTCTAATTTTCTCTCTGGTTCCTTGGGGTTTTGGAAAACAAAAGTCAGAAAGCTTCACCTGCTTCAGCTTCTGCTCTGCCTCAGACCTTTGTCTAGGTGTCATAGTTCAGAGCTAACTCTCTGCTTGAATGAGAGGAACAGAGAGCAGCATTTGAAGGC
>CM052442.1:99303240-99450872 GCA_028533085.1 Varecia variegata | reverse complement strand
CTCAGGAGTTCGAGACCAGCCTGAGCAAGAGCGAGACCCCGTCTCTACTAAAAATAGAAAGAAATTATCTGGCCAACTAAAAATATATATAGAAAAAATTAGCCGGGCATGGTGGCACATGCCTGTAGTCCCAGCTACTCGGGAGGCTGAGGCAGTAGGATTGCTTGAGCCCAGGAGTTTGAGGTTGCTGTGAGCTAGGAGGACGCCACGGCACTCTAGCCTGGGCAACAGAGTGAGACTCTGTCTCAAAAAAAAAAAAAAAAAAGATAAGAATACTATTTGTGCAACATTTGAAAAGTACTGCACTGTAGAAGGAAAGGTTGATGAAATTAAGGGTATGAAATTGATCCTACTCTAAATTTGTCAGAATTTGGTCTTCACCTAAATCTACATTTATGTAGCAAATTTTATCATTAGAGTTTTTAAAAAAATAGGCAGTAGACAAATTTTAAAGTATGTAGTTCTCGTTTATCAATTTCAGAAGTAGTGCTAATTGCCATTGTACTTTTTGCTACTCTTATTGCTAGATGTTTGTGACTGTACCTCCTCTTACATGTTAAAAAATGTGGCACTCCCATTGCTTTGATTCCCTCTACTCTTGGTTTCAGTGGTGTCACATGAGAAGATAATTCCCCAGAATTATCACCCCTTAGCACCCTCCCTTCAGAATTTTCTGATAAGCCTTCATTCTTTGCTGTAAGCTTTTAAAGTTCATCAGAACGAAGAAACCACCTTTTTTCCTCTTCTGCTTTTCCTCAGATCAAGCAAATAAAACAAACATAAACCCTTTGAACATTAACCAGCAACTGAAATATCGGCAACTCTCATAAGACTGTTGTAAACCTTCCTGTTATTGAAAACTTCTCTTTTACCTTTTCTGCTATTCTCTGCTTTTAATGCCCCCCCCCCTTTGGTTGCCAGGTTAGTTTCACCAAAACACTACTTTCATCCTGTCATTCCTGTCAAAAACTGGGTAAAGTTTGAGCTCTCAGTCTGATATTCAAGATTTTCTATCGTCTGACCCCATTCCACTTTCTGTATATGTTTTGTCTCCTCACTGTATAGCAAAAGTCCTTAACTTAAAGCTAGAGCTGTTAGTTTGCTTTTTTACCTGGCTAGTATTTTGTTTGTATACCACTCCATTCTCCTGTCCCTACCCCTGTGGACACAGTAGGTGCTTTTAATATATATTTGTCAAATGAATAAATTATGTTCAAGATTTGTTTCTACAGGGATGGGGGCTGATGCTCTTGTCTATATGAGAGTCTAAGTTGAAAATATTCTTAGGGTCATATCTTCACTCTTTTTTTATGCTGCTTCTTTTTTTTTTATTTCCTGAGCCTTCCGGAGAAGAGATATGCTGCTTCTTCCCCCCCGCCCCCGAGACAGAGTCTCACCCTGTTGCCCGGGCTAGAGTGAGTGCCGTGGCGTCAGCCTAGCTCACAGCAACCTCAAACTCCTGGGCTCAAGCGATCCTCCTGCCTCAGCCTCCCGAGTAGCTGGGACTACAGGCATGCGCCACCATGCCCGGCTAATTTTTTCTATATATATTTTTAGTTGGCCAGCTAATTTCTTTCTATTTTTAGTAGAGACAGGGTCTTGCTCTTGCTCAGGCTGGTCTCGAACTCCTGACCTTGAGCGATCCACCCGCCTCGGCCTCCCAGAGTGCTAGGATTACAGCCGTGAGCCACCGCGGCCGGCCGATATGCTGCTTCTTAAATGAACTTGAATATCATTAAATCCAGAAAAATTTATGAAGGACTGTTTTACATTTTACATTAAGTTACATAGATACTAAATGAATACATTTCTCATTGTAAGGATATGGCAGTAAATAGAGTAAAATTTGAAAGCCCTCAACATCTTCATTTTTCCCTAGAGTCAACCACGTTGGTAGGTATCTGTTCTTTTTTGGATGGACAGGGGGAACATAACAATTTTATTGAGGTATAATTCACATACCCCAGACAGTTCACCCATCTAAAGTGCACAATTAAATGGCTTTTGGTATATTCACAAAGTTGTGCAACCATTACCATAATCAGTTCTAGAATTTTTTTTTTTTTTACCTCGGAAAGAAACCTTGCATCCTTTAGCTATTACCTCCTCTCATAGCCCTAGGCAACCAATAATCTATTTTCCATCCTGTAAATTTGCCTATTTTAGACATTTCATATAAATGGAATCAAAATATTAGGACATTAAATATGAAATGTCCAATTTCTAATCAAAAGTGTAGTTTATTACATCTCAAACAAGAAGCTGTACAATTAATCAAATTATGTGCCTAAACTGTCAATATAGTTTTGCCATCTTAATGATGACTTGTTTATGCCAGCAGCAAAGAAGCCTGGAGAGTGAGTGATAATGAAATTGTAAAAGGCGTTTTCCACAGCTTGTTGAGAATTGAGTATTTTTCCTTGCAAGAAGTGGTCCAAAGCCTGGAAGAAGTGTAGTCAGTTGGTGCAAGGTCTGGTGAATACAGTGGATGACAGAGAATTTCCAAGTCCAGCCTCTGTAGTTTGAGCTGTGTTGTTTGTGTAACATGTGGTTGAGCATTGTCTTGCAAGAGGATTGGCCTGTCTCTGTTGACCAATCTTGGCTGCTTAATCGCAAGCATCCTCATCATTTCATACAGTTGGTTGCAGTAAACATCCGCTGTAATCGACTGACCAGTTTTCATGAAGCTGTAGCGAATAATACCAGTGCTGGACCACCAGACACCATTAGCTTTTTTTGATGAATATTCGGTTTTGGACTGTGCTTTGGCACTTCATCTTTATCTAACTATTGTGCTGAATGCTTGTGATTGTCAAAAAGAATCCATTTTTCATCGCACGTAACAATACAATGTAGAAATGGTTTGCCTTTATGTCATCATGACAACAAAGAAAGGCAAGCTTCGAGATGATTTCTCTTCTGATGCTTGTTTTTAATTCATGTGGTACCCACCTATCCAGCTTCTTTACCTTGCCGATTTGTTTCAAGTGGTCCAATATTGTTGGAATAGTAACTTCAAACCTTGCTGCTAATTCACATGTAGGTTGAGATGGATTCGCTTCCACTACAGCTTTCAGCTAGCTCATCACTATCCGCCTTGGTCTCAGGTCACCCGTGTGGCTCATTTTCAAGTTAAAGTCACCAGAATGGAACTTCTCAAACCATTGACGTACTGTACATTCATTAGCCACGTCCTTCCCAAACACTTCATTGATATTTCAAGCTGTCTGCGCTGCATTGTTTCCACGACAGAACTCACATTTGGAAATAACATGAATTTTTTACTTATCCATGGTTTCACAAAAATTGCTCTAAAAAAAATTTGAAAGATAATCACAAGCCAAACCATGCATTTGAAAGAATGAGCATGTACCTTCACAATAAAAATAAAACAAGAAGCGTCAAAGTGAAATGTCATAGATATCAACTGTCAAACTTAGTACTTAAGGAAATGAGACGTTTCATACTTGGTATCTGGCTTTCTATTCATTTTTTTTCAGCATGGGCATTTAAATATGTATGTCTGCATAATATTTGTAATTTATTGTATGTATGTCTAGATTAGAACAAACCTAGGCACATACGAGGAACTCAATAAATGCTAAGTTAATTTACATGTACATAAATATCTTTTCTAAAAACATAAATGGGATCATACTATACACATAATATCCTACAACTTGCTTTTTTTCACTTACAATATATATTGAAGATCTTTCCATGACATGTCCAAAAATGAGATGGTCTCATTCTTTTTAACAGTGCATAATATTTCATATGTATGTTTACAGAGATTTACCTTTTGAATTTATCAATGTATAGGTTAAAAGTTCTTAAGAACTTGTTTTGATGGTTTTGCTATTATATAGCACTTTTTAAAAAAAATAATTACCACATTCAATTTAACTTCTACAATATTAATGTTGGAATTTCACTTAAAAATAGGCATGAAAAACATAACAGGGGGCCGGGTGTGGTGGCTTATGCCTGTAATACTAGCACTCTGGGAGGCCGAGGCAGGAGGATCACTTCAATCCAGGAGTTTGAGACCAGTCTGAGCAGGAGTGAAACCCCATCTCTACTGAAAATATAGAAACATTAGCCAAGCATGGTGGGGGTGCCTGTAGTCCTAGCTACTTGGGAGGCTGAGGCAGGAGGATCGCTTGAACCCAGAGGTTTGAGGTTACAGTGAGCTATGATGATGCTACTGCACTCTACCCAGGGCACACCACACACTCTACCCAGGGCGACAGAGCAAGACTGTCTCGGGCGAACAAAACAAACAAAACACGTAAACGTTGTTTGGCTTGAGGAGAAATGGAATGCAGGGTCTTTATGGGGTTCTGGCAGTGCACAGCCAAAGCAATTCATTTTGTATTTGGGTTTCTGAATGTGAGCAAGCCTGTTTTTTAAAAAGCTTCTTGGCATAGTGCTTAAAATAGAATTTAACATGCTATCTTGTGCTTTATGATGAATTTCAGGACTTTTTCTTGTAGTCATGCAAGTCTAATCTTAAAGATTGGAAGGATTTTAGAGTAAATATTTTTTCTCATATGTTAAAATCATCATTTTGGTCTGTGGGCTTCTATAAGTTACCCAAGAAAGGAAATGTAGAGACACCTAGCTCAGAACCTGGCTTATAGTAGGTACTTGGTAATTCAAAAATTATCTATCATTTCTGTCATTTATTATATGTTTGAGTGTCTATTGTGTGTGAATAGTACCAAGCCATTGGTGGTTTTAGTATATTACCACTATGTGTCTGTATTTATTTAAACACATATGTTATAATGGAATGTTTACAAAAAATCTGTTTTTTAATTGCACAAGTAATGCATCAATTGTTACAGTGGTTCACCTCAAAGTCTGTTTCTCAGACCCCTGGTGGTTCTCTAGAATTTTTCTAGGGGTCCTCCAGGTCAAAACTCTTTTCCTAATAATGGTAAGGTATTATTTGCTGTATTGACATTTGCAAAATCAATGGTGGCTAAAACTGCTGGCACCTTGGCACAAATTAAGGCAGTGACACTACAGTGTGCTAGTAGTTGTATTCTTCATTGCTATGCACTTGGAATTAAAAAATAACTGCCAGTTACACTTAATGTCCTTGATGAAGTAATACAACTTACTAATTTTATTATATCTTAATCCTCAAATACATTTAAAAATGGATTTTGTATGATGAAATTAGAAGTACCTGTAAAACACTTTTATTGACTGTCAAATCTGGTGGTTAATTCAGGGAATTGTTTGACTTGCAAGCTTTTTAGACAGAATACCACTTTTACTTGAAAAGTGGTTGGCAAAGTATGGTTATACAGTCTTGGGTATTTGGCATACATTTTCACAAAAATAAACAAAGTGAGCCTGTCACACCACAAGGAAAACAACTGACAATATTTGTTACTATTGATAAAATTTAAGCTTTCAAATGAAAATAGAATTTCGGAAGACATGTATTTGCCACTGTGAGCTCGACAGTTTCCTAATACTTGACTTTTTTGATAAAATCAGTGTGATATTAATGTATGTACTGTGTTGAAGTTGCATAGTGAAATGTGTCAGCATTTGGAAGAAGAACTGCATAACTCAGTGAACTAATATTTCCCAAGTAACCAATGCATGATGTTACACAATTATGCATGAGTAAAAAGATCCATTGGAAATGGAAGAGAGACCAGTGAATTTCAATATATGAGTAGGAAATATTCATTGATAGGGTTTCAGATTCTGTATTGCAGCAGCCTTTAAGAAATTGCCATTTGTTGAGTTTTGGTGAAGGAGCAAAGAATATCCAAAGTTATCTGAAAAGGCTAAATAGAGTATTTTAATAAAAATACTCCATCTGTTTCCAACTGTATTTGATAGCTGTGTGAGGCTGGATTTTCTTTATATTCAACCAAAAGAACCTAATACAGCAAATTGAATGGGGAAGTGGATGTGAGAATCAGGCTGTCTTTATTGAGCTAGACATTAAAGAGATTTGCAAAAATGTAAAACAATGGCAGTCTTCTCACTAATTTTTTTGAAAATCGCTTTTTAAATAAACTATGTGATTTATATTAGGTGATGGATTTATTATTTTTAAATGACAGTGAATCTTTTAAAAAAATTTTAAATTTCTAATACAGTAAATATTGATAGGTTTAATCAACATAAAGTTTTTTTATTGGTGGGGGAATCCTTTATTTTCAAGAGTATAAATAAGAGTCCTTAGAGCAAAAACTTTGAAAACTTGAACTTTGTTTTAATTTAAAATTCACAGTATAGGAGTTTATAATTTAAAATGGGAATATTCCTTTTACCTCTCACCCATGGTATTCAGTTCACTTATAGATATAGTGATTGGTTTTAACAAGGCAGGTTTGCTAAGCAGAAGCTGCTTGATTAAATCCTACATCTTTGTAGTAAATGCTAAGGAGTAATAGCTTGTATTGCATCAAATGAATGTGCTTGAGGTACTTTTAATCAGTAATGGTGTGGGAAATATATAGCTTTTTATTTTTTTCAGTCTACAGTCCTCCGCTCTACCAGCTGAGCTATCGAAGGGTGTGCAGCTTTTTATTTTTTTAAGGCTATGTGTTCACTTGATTGCTTTTTTTCTGTAGTGAGGGATGGGAATCACATGAATAAATGAAAAATCCATGCAGATGCCCCTTAACTTAATTTTAGCCAATAATTTCCTCTCCAGCAGAGCTTTACTCTTACCAGATATCTATGATTGATTTGCATTCTACCTATTTTGTTTTTTTCCTTTCCCTCTTATGGCATAAACGTGAAACAGGACCTAGAGGTTATAAGACTGAATTGTTTTCAATTTCTTTCTACATTTCTTTAGAGTGGTGTGTGGTAAATCTCCAGCCTCTCTATTCCTTAAGCTTTTTTCCCCAGGGTTTCAAAGTAAGACTGGAAAAGGAACATTTTTGTGCCAGAAGTTATTCTTACATGTGATTTCAAAATCAAGTAGCATCTTAAAGGTGAAAGATGTTCAAAAAATAGCGGTTTATGTCTAATTAAATCATGATTAGGGAAAAGAACATGAATTTTAGGATCGCCATTAATCTTCATTCCTGAATTTAGAGAGTCCCAGCAATAGTTCAGATTAATGTGTTTCCAAGCATGAGTAGGTCTTGGTCTGTCCATTTTTCCAGAGAGGAATTCTTTAATCTCTAGTTGAGGGTACTTACCTGGCTGCTAATGTTTGGGGAACAAGGCTGGATAAAGGTGTCCCACTTATGGGTATGGAGACTTTGCTTAATTTCCACGTTTAGATATGTGCCTCACCTTTGACTGTAGCTCTGTACAGGGTTCCTAAGCCTGGAGTCTCTCTGGTTCAATTGTTCCTGTAAACCTCTGGCCTCTGGTGTTAGCAGAGGCTAAAGGGCATGTGGTAGGGAAGTTGCCTCCTGGGTGGTTAGATAGAGGAGACCTGAGGGTTTAACCACCCTGTGTACAGATTTTCAAACAGCCCTCTAATTTTCAGCCTGGCACATTGCCCCTTTCTTCTTTAGGGGTGAATTTGCTTGCCTTTCTTTAGTATTCCCTTCTCTAGATATTTGTAGGTTATAGCTTTCTCTGCTGATTTAATTATCACTTCATTGTCTGTTTTTCGTCTTCAAAAAGTTTGTTGAAAGTGCTAGTTGGTTATTTTCTTCTTTTTGTCCTTGTGGATTAATTTTTCTTCTTTTATTCCTTTACTATCATTTTGTTTCCCTTCATGGAGGGAATATGATAGATGTTTGTGTGTGATAAATTCGTATTTAATTGGAGGTCATTGTGAACTTTCTGAAGTTCATAATGCAAACTAATATTAATATATGATAATCATTCTTAACTAGTTGCCAATGGTGAATTAAGATATTATATTTATATTGAGTGGTAATAGAAATTGTGTTATTTTGTCAGAGAAAGCTAGGTTGTTTTTTTTAAAAAATAATTAAAAGTATATATAGAATAGTATGTATATATAACCTTATAGGAGAATGTATAGCTTACAGACAAGTATAAAGCAAGTATCAGTAATAGAGCATTGTAAAATTTTGAGGCTTTCTTGTGTGCACCCTCATCCTGTCTCTTCCCCACTTCTTCCTAGGTAACTTGTATCAATAGGTTATTTTTAAAATAAAAACTTGTAGCGAAATGGTAGTTTTGTATATTTCTTATTTATAAAGTTGTTTTTAAGCCATTTCTTCTAATTAACCATTTAATTATATCATAGTCTTGTAAATTTCCAAATTTACTCTAGCATTCTTTGAAGAGGATTCCATATGTGCAGGTGGAGAGGAAAGTTTTGGAGACTTCATTTTGAAAACATGAATAACTATGGCAAATATACATGCCCATAGAATCCAGTAATTTTGTCTGATGATGTTTGGGGAAGAAGAAGGGACTTAACTTAATTGCCACAGCTATCTACACTTAACTTAAGTCTTGAAAAGTACTCAGATTTATATTTATCTGTGCTATAATCTGTGAAGAAGTTGAATAGTCAGAGTTATGAGAATAGTCTAGCTTTTTGGCATATAAACTATTAAATAAATGTCTGTGTTACATTTTATATATTTTTGTCCATTACTTTGATACATTTAAAAAACTTTTAGTAAAGTAAAAATAATTATTTCTTTACTGGGCTATAATCTTGCAAACAAATAAGCATTCTCCCCTTCTCTCCTCTTCCCTGCTCTCCCCTTCTCTCACTTTCTCTCCCCTTCTTTCCTCACCTCTCTTCTCTTTCCTTTTGCCTGTTTGCAAATTTGGCCTTTCATACCACATTTGCTTAAAGCAAGGTTCTTATTCATTCATTCTATCAATAAAAATGAGTGCCGATTTATATGCCAGATACCATGTTAGATGCTCAATAGTTGGGATGAAATACAGTCTTTGCCCTTGTGAAACTTACACTCCAGTACTCCTATAAGTATATGAAAAATGTATTTCATATTTATAATTTTTATAATTAGCAAAAACTTTGTTTTATTTTGGGTAAGTTGTTTTTGAATATCAAATAACAATGTTAAATGCATCATTAAAGAAAGTTGAATAATCATTTGTTTTATATATGCTTCCTAAAGATAGTTTTTGGAGGAAGGAGATGTGGGAGGAGTGAGGAAAAGATATGAAATAGTTATTGTGGGAACTTTGATTGCTGGTTCACTGGAAAATTTAGTCAGATGCCCATGCCCATTGAGATTGGTGATTATGGACATACAGTAACATCTGTCCACCCGAGTGCATGCATTCTTTTCTCCTTCAAAATGGGAGCCCATTGAATGTGCCAGGCTTAGAGGAGCAAGGGAATTTTGCAAAGGAATGTTTAGTGATGGACTTTGGAATCTTACTAAACTTAGACCTAAAGGGGGCTGATGGCTAGAGAATGATAGAGAGCATCAATGAATTAGATCTTTATCAGGTTGAATCATTACAGTGAAGCAAGTAAGAAAAGGAGGTTGTAGTTAGAAAATGGAGTATTTGAATTAGCGATTTTGGAGGTGTGCAGATTCTGGGTGGGGGGAAAGGTCTAGGATGTGGCCATGGGGCGTGGGTGACTGAGAGTGGAGACCAATGACGAAAAGTTAAGTTGGAGCCTGGATGACCAAGGCAGGTGCTAAAACTTACTTTAGTGAATGACAGGAGTGTTCTAGAGCTGCACTGCCCAGTAGTCATATGTGGCTAGTCCTAATTGAGATTTGTTGTAAGTGTAAAATATACACTAGATTTCGAAGACATAGTACGAAAGAATGGAAAAGATCTCATTAATAATTATTTTATATTGATTACATGTTGAAATAATATTTTGGGTTTATTGCATTGAGTAAAATATATCATTGAAATTAACTTCACGTGCTTCTTTTTACTTTTTAAAATGTGGCTAGTGGAAAATTTAAAATTACATATTTGGCCCACATTTGCAGCTTACATTATATTTCCTTTGGACAGTGATTTTTCTAGAGATACTACTATCCATAAGTAGCATGGGGATTAGAAGGACAATAACATCTGTAGGGGTCTGTAGAACCCAGTATAAGAATCCTTTGGGAGAGAGAGTGGACATTTCTTAGACAATTTTCATTGAGTTCTCTGGTGCTTTCTCTTTTGCTGTTCTTTGTGCTTAGAATTAATTCTCTTCTCTTCAGCTTCTCCATACCTTTCTCCCTTCCCTCTGCCCTGTGGCTAACCTGAAGGGGTTTGCTTTGTTATTGTGGTAGAGAGAAATGTGTAAACAAGTGTAATAGAAAGCAATAAAAAGAATAACCATGGAAATGGTTACCAATGTATTCTTAAGAGGAAGAGGTCACTTCTGGCTAAGCTTATTTCACACTGGGCCCTACTAAAGAGAAGACTTTTGAAAGTGATTATGGGGAGGTTCTTTCAAGCAGAGGGAACAGCATGAACAAAGGTATTTTTTTTTTTGGAGACAGAGTCTCACTGTGTTGCCCGGGCTAGAGTGAGTGCCGTGGCATCAGCCTAGCTCACAGCAACCTCACACTCCTGGGCTCAAGCGATCCTTCTGCCTCAGCCTCCCAAGTAGCTGGGACTACAGGCATGCGCCACCATGCCCGGCTAATTTTTTTATATATATATATGTTTAGTTGGCCAGATAATTTGTTTCTATTTTTTAGTAGAGACGGGGTCTCGCTCTTGCTCAGGCTGGTCTCGAACTCCTGACCTTGAGCGATCCACCCGCCTCGGCCTCCCAGAGTGCTAGGATTACAGGCGTGAGCCACCACGCCCGGCCTGAACAAAGGTATTGAAGAGAGAAAACACTGAAGTATGTTTATGGAACACCTATTAGATGCATGTTCGGAAATCTATGTAAGAGAATAATGAGAGTTCTGGGAAGTTGGGGCCAGATTGTAATCAGAACTTTCCACATTGAAACTATGAGAGTCTGAAACTATGCTAAGTGCTATAAAGGAAAAGAACAGAATTCTGTAATAACATTCACAAGGAAACCTAACTTTGTGTGCTTGAGGAAGTCTTCTGAACCATCTGAACTACAGACTTCCTCTACATCCAAGTCTTGTCACATCTTTCTTAATATTATGCTTTCCTTTCCTTCTCAACTACCACCCTCACTATTTCAAACTCTCATAGTTTCATATTGGTATTAATGCAACAACCTCTAAATTGGTCTCGTAAATCTTAATTTCCCTTTTTAATTTATTTACTCTTTAGTCAGATTGATTTTTTTGGTTATATGTCAGTCTCCTCCCCACCCTTCATTTCCTGCAATTGAAAATGTTTTTGTAACTTCTCATTCTTTGTAGGATTAAGTATAAACTTCTTTAATTTAGCCCTCCAAACTAAGAAAATTATTGTTTGGATACCAGTTACTGAGTTTGGATGCTAGTACGCCAAGTAAGCACTGGGCACATTTATAGTATATAATGTCCTTATTTGTGGGAGGTAATATGCATTATTTCTAATAGGTTTGTGCTACCAGTGTGGTTCATAATAATTGGGACAGATTCCAGATCATTGTTACTCACACTTACTGATGATAAATAAGACAATCTCTATAGACAGAGCATATAATTTGGTAGAGAATGGATAAGTAAACAGGACCTCTCCACATACAGCATAGGAGCTATATTCGGTTAAACAGGGGAGCATATAGGAAGGTAAATTTACAAACCTTGGGGGTGGCCTAAGTAACATATTCCAAAGATGATGACATCTGTTTTGAGAATGGAATGAGTTGGGGTTAGCTAGAGAAAGATTGGGATGGAGGAAGGGAGAAGAGTTTCTCCTTGAAAGAACAGCATGTATATATGAAAGTCCTGGAGAATAGAGAGCTGGTTAAAGGGTTGGTTGCAATGGCTGAGACTGTATCATGAAGTATATCTTAGGCCAGCCTAAGAGGTTTAGGCCTTTATCCTGAGTGCAGTGAGTGATCATTGGAAAGTTTAAGCACAAGTGTGACATGAACTGACTTATATTTTAGAAAAATCAGTGACAACAGTGAGGAGAATGACTTGGAGAGGAGAGTATTAGAGTCAGGGAGAAGAGTCACTTGCAGACATGTAGGGAAGAGATCATGGTAGTCTGAATTAAAGTGGTAATAGGGACTGACTAACACATTTTAAGGTGTTAAAATTGATAGGACTTTGTAAATAGTTAGATGTGGGAGTGAAGGAGAAGGTGGTATAGAAACTTCTGGCTTGGATAGCTAGTGGTGGATGGGATGTTTGGAGAAAGTTGATATGTTAGGTTTGAACACTGTTAAGCAGATATGGATTTGGAGTTTAGGAGACAATGACTGGAAGTAAAGATTTCAGAATTATTAACTTGGAGCTGGCATTTTGAAGTCATGAGATGGATGACTCATGATGAATGGATGACACCTAGGAAGACTGGGCCTAGTGAAAGGAGGGTCAGAAATTCTGAGGAACTCTTACAGATAAGGCCTGGAATGATATTTAAAAATATCTTTGAAAACTTTAAACATCTTCTTCTATGGGCTACTTTAGTTTTTTCAAGAGTTTTCCTTTTCTTACAACTAGATATAACAGACTATTTTTAATTAAGCAATTATAGTTTTTCTTCACTGTCTAAAGCTATTTGGTTCATGAGTTCAAATAGTGAGAGTTCAGTAGTCCAGTGTTTTGAAAATACGTATACAGGTGCCAGTGGAGAATTCTTTCAGAAATTTGAGAAAAGGGCTTGAGATTAATCGTATACCTAACATTTTAACTGAATGCAGTAACATAGGCATGTTAACTTGACGTTTGGTAAAGGTAGTTCACACATTTGATAATATGTATTTCACCCTTGTATTAATTCTAGGGTGATCATAATTTATTATCCAAACAGGAACACTTTTAAGAGTAGAAGGGGGTGCTTTAAATAATTTTGCTAGAATAACAGGCATAAAGTGGAACTCTTGGAAAACTTGAAGTTCTCATAATTTTTTCAAGAATTCTTCTGTGAAGTGCTAAGAAATGAGATGATAATAGATTAAACAATGATAATAATAATGAGTTTTGTGGCTAAGTAGATTTAAATGATGTTGGATTAACATATTTCTTTCTACTGGATTTCTTGGGACCTTTAATGTGTTAATATGATTTGAGAAGGGAAGACATGATTAGGAACTATAGATAAGTTTTATTTTGGGATTTTTGTTGATGATATCTAGGTAGCTAACTATTAAAGTAAGTAAATTTTGAAGTTTAAAAATATAACCTCAGTTACATTGTCTTGAAAAATACTGCAGTTTTGTTTCTAGGAGAATTTGAGGATTAAATACTAATTTATTGAGCAGAATTAGAAAAGGCTTATTAAGGATTATTTCTTCGAAGAAACATATGCCTCCATTTGTTTCTTCCTTCTTAATCATTTTTTTTCTTTTTAATCATTAAAAATTTTTTTTCCTTTTTAATCATTTTGGACTTAGGCTTCAATGTAAAGTATTGTTTTTCTTCTGTCACAGAATTTATCTCTTATGTTTTTGATCTTCAAATAGAAAATTATGCTTTCTAGATTATGAAATAAAGGAAGTTTTGAACTTTTAAGAACATTGGCTACATTGAATATTTGGAGAAATGCTCTGGAATTTGCTTAGTTGTATGTTTGAGGAATGGCATTAAGAATGAGTTTCCACTAATTGTTCTTTTTGATTGACTATGATAAACTCATATTTTATTTCACTTTCTAATGACTACAAAAGATAAAAGGCTTTTTTTTTTTACCATAACTGCAGATCATTTCTTTCTTTTGTTAGATAGTTTATGAATTGTCCTTTAAACACAACAGTTAATCATTTCTTTTCCTATTTTTGTGTTTTACTTTTTTTTAATTACTCTTTCCTTATCTGTAAATTTAACATTGCTTGGTTTTTTTTTGCTTTTGTTTTGGGTTTTTTTCCCTTTTTTTTGGTTAATTTTCTGGATGTGTTCAAATGGATGCTAAAAAGTATAGTCTGTTAGGGCTTTTGGCCTCAGAATTGAGTAGCTTATCTTCCTTCTCTTCCATAAATTTTGAGAAGAGTGCATAATATGTTTTCATGATCCTCATCTTGAAATATATTTTTATGTACATGAATGAAATTTCTGAAAAGAAGATATGAATATTTTCTTAAACTTGCTTTCACTACTGTAGTAACTTTGCACATAAGTTTTAGTCATAATAATCTGTTCTGAAGATAATAATCTGTAAGTTTTGCAGTAGGTTAGCAGTTTTACTTTATGTAGAATAAAGGATGTTTTTGTTGTGAAATTGTTTCTCGTACCTGTAACTAATAGAATAACCAAATGAAGGTGTTCCATTCAGTGTAGAAAAGGAAGGGGTATTATCATTAATAGGTTTCTGATGGGACTTAAAAAAATACATAGTCAAGTTGTCTAAAAAAAATACTTGGGCAATGCCATCTCTACGTTAATAATTCCCAAATCTTTAGGCAAACTGTCATTGTAAGATTTGAATAATTTTTCCTGTAGCCTATTTTGTTTTCTTTTTAATGTTTTTCTGTCTAGTTTGTGAGGAATCATTCCTAGGGCCTTTAGGACATTTGGGTACATCTTTTTTAAAGCTTGCATTTCTCTAAAACTTAGAAATCAGGACTGAAATAGGATAACCTTAATTATTTTTCTTGAGCACTGTGGGCGATGTTTATTGAATAATTACCTTAAGATTGGTGAATCCTGGGGGAAAATAGTCATCTGAATCACAAGTAGTTGAATAATCTTATTTGTAATCTTATTGTTACCCTGAGGAGAATCTCTTGTGATATGCCACAGGGCTCTATAGAGTTGATCCTGTCATATCCCAAGTTCTTAAGGATAACCTGGGTGAATATTTAAGAGGCAAAATGCTCAGATTTTGTAGATGGCACAGACTGGGAAAAGTGTGTTAGGTAACAGAATCAAGAGGAATTAGTTCATCATCACCATCATCTCTTGGGCACTTGCTCACTAGGTGTCATGGACTATACTTAGCATAGGGGATATGGAGATAAGTGCTTGTCCTTGAAAAGTTCAAAGTCTAGGGGAGGACATAAACTAGAAAATCAATGGTTTACCACACTGTGTGATAAGTGCACAATAGGTGTAGGGTACAATTTTTCAAAAGGATTTTGAAAGGCCAGAATGATGCACTGAAAAAAATGAAGTTTAACAGCAGTAAATGTTAAGTTCTCCTTTTAAATAAAAAAAAAAAATTGTATTAGAGGTTGAGGTGGCTTAACTTAATACTGTAGCAATTCATGTGAAGAAGATTGAATACAGGTTTTGGTTAACTTGAAGCTTAATATAAGCAACAGGGTGATGTTGATGCAACCCCCCTCTGCGCTGAAACAAAAGAATAATACATACCATACACACACCCCTTTTGCCCAAATAAAACAATTCTACAAACCTAAAATGTGAATGCCTTATTAGGTTACATTGTTAGAAAATATCATGTTCATAATAAGAGGGATAGAAATACTGTTGTATTTGAGACTAGTCAGACCATATCTGGATTATTTTATACACTCCCGAGTACTATGGAATGCAGAATGGTCAGAGAACGATGGTCAGGAGTGGGAAGAGCCTAGCTAGTTGAAGGAAAAGAGCCTTCTTAACACATTTTAAGAATAGACTCTAGGTGGGACGCAGTGGCTGATGCTTGTAATCAATCCTAGCACTTTGGGAAGCTGAGGCAGGAGGATTGCTTGAGGCTGGGAGTTCAAGACCAGCCTGAGCAACACAAACCCCCTCTCTACAAAAAATAAAAAATTAGCTTGGTATGCATCTGTTGTGCCAGCTACCTGGGGGGCTGAGTCAAGAGGATCACTCCTTGAGCCTAGGAGTATTTGAGGTACCAGTGAGCCATGATGAGGCCACTGTACTCTAGCCTGGGCAACAGAGTAAAACCCTGGCTGGAAAAAAAAAAAAGACTAGACTCTGGTATACTAAGAGGATGAAATTTTAGCACCATTGGGTGGAAGTTGAAGGAAAATTTCATGTCATAGAGCTTTTCAATAATGTGGGCTACTTTGAAAGTTTATGAACTCTTAAGAAGTGTTTTAGCAGAGGCTGAGAAATCATCAGTCAAGGTTACATTAAAATGTCCTATATTAGGTGGAGGTTTGGACAAGAAGATCTTTAAAGTTCTATTTTATGTTATGATCCTATGTTGCTACTATATCCAAAAACATTATTTTCAAATTAATAGTATCTGTAGTTGTCAGTACTCTGCAGCATTGTGTGGACTTTGGCATCTGACTTTTGGGTCTGAGCTCTACTACTTGCTACCTCTGTAACCTTGAGTAGGTTACACCTGTTACTTTGAAATATTTCTCTTGATACCATCTCTCTAGAACTTTACCTTAGTCTCTATTTTGGGACCCAGACCAAAAGCTATAGTTGAAAGACTTTGTTTAGTTATAGAATGCATTCTTGTTCTCCCTTTTGTTTTGTTAATACATGTCTCTTCCTCCTTTTAGGCTTTTCAACTTTCTCTCAGCGTATACTGTTTCTTTTGTTTCTTCTTTTCTGAAACTTAGATGAGATGATATCTCCAATTGCAAATGCAATGTTTAATTTGTTTTTGGTTGGCAGTAGTTAGGAAGGAATAGTCAATCTTTAAGAATTTGATAGGCTTAAAACTTCTTAAAGCTTTGCTTGTTATCATTATGAGACAGGGGTCTTGGGGGGTCTTGGGGGGTCTTGCTATATCACCCAGGCTGGTTATGAACTCCTGGGCTCAAGCGATCCTCCCACCTCAGCCTTCTGAATAGCTGGGACTACAAGCATGTACCACCCACCCCACTGGCTAATTTTAAAAATTATTTTAGAGATGGGTCTCACTATGTTTCCTAGGCTGGTCTCAAACTCCTGGCCTCAGGCGATCCTCTTGTCTTAGCCCCCTTAATAGCTGGGATTATAGGCACAAGCCACCATGCCCAGCTTTATTATTTTTAAATTTTAGATTTTACTTGAAAATTGAATGATGGTTGTTCTCATCATGAGTACAGCACTAATTTTTAAAAGACCCACCTGTTCCTAGAATATTAAACATGACCTGCAGTTTTTCTTTGCTATTATCTCATGGTCCTATCTCCTCTATTTCCAGTGTCACAATTCCTTCTTACTTTACATGTAGATAAATCCTGTTTAATTGCTGTTTCTTGTCATGTCTTCTAGCTAGAAGTCTTATTTCTTAGCTTTTTTTGTTTCATCCATCCTGTTGGTAGTTACTTCAATAACTTCCTCAAGCACTATTTTTATCATATTTTTATTATCTCACAAATAAGCGTTTATTTCACTGCCTGCTCATACTGTACAGTCTAAATTCCTTAACTGTCATTTAGTGTCCCCTGTCACCCATTTTCTGCCTCTGTCTGAGTGTAACACACTCTCTGCCCTGGCTGAACTTTGTGGTAAGACATTTATATTGGTTAGTAGTTATGAGCTCTGGAGCCAGGTCAGGTTTGCACCCTGCCCCCATCACTTATTTACTGTTTAACTTCAGCTTTAGCATCAGTTTTCTTATTTATACAGTAGGAATAATGATACTCTGTTTCGTGGGTCCATGTGAGGGTTAAATAAGATAATCATATTTACTATAATTAGTATGTAACTGGCACATTATAATCATTTAACATATATTAGGTTTTTATCACTTTCTACTCATCAATCCATATAAATGACACTTAAAATTATGATTGAAAAAATTGCTAATATAGAAAGATTTTACCAGCTATATGGAGTGTATTTCCTCAAGTATAGAAGAGTAGAAGAATGAGAAGAAAGATTTCATTTAATAGAGTTGTAGCATTATAGAATTTTGAAATTTTAAGGGGACCTCTAGTTAATCCCTCATTTTTTGAAGTGAGAAAACAGACCCTGTAAGATTGTAATTTGGGGCTGGGCGCGGTGGCTCACGCCTGTAATCCTAGCACTCTGGGAGGCTGAGGCAGGCGGATTGTTTGAGCTCAGGAGTTGGAGACCAGACTGAGCAAGAGCGAGACCCCCGTCTCTACTAAAAATGGAAAGAAATTATCTGGACAGCTAAAAATATATATAGAAAAAAAAAATTAGCTGGGCATGGTGGCACATGCCTGTAGTCCTAGCTACTTGGGAGGCTGAGGCAGAAGGATCGCTTGAGCCCAGGAGTTTGAGGTTTCTGTGAGCTAGGCTGATGCCACGGCACTCTAGCCCGGGCAACAGAGTGAGACTCTGTCTCAAAAAAAAAAAAAAAGATTGTAATTTGGTAAATTAGTGGCCAAATCGGTACCAGAATCAAAATTCTGTATATGCTAGTACCATTATATTGCACATGTACCTAGCACATAGTAGTGTTCAGTAACTTTCGAAAATTGAGTTAGTATGATGATTATGTATGTCTCTGAAGACTACCTTATCTCTATGTCATCATTGTTCCTATATTCTCTTGCTCTGCATACTCATTTAGGGCCTGTGCATCGATCCAAAAAGCTTTTATTGAACCTCTGTGTGCAGAGCAGCCTTTTACTTAAATAAGAGCCTGTTTTCTTGTCTCTGCATTAAAAGTTTGTCAATGTGTTAGAATTTTAAACTCCAAATTTTAAAATTAAACTAAACTTTTTCTTATTAGGAAAAATATTCAGATTTTAAAACATTCTAAATTGGATTTGTTATTTTTGATATTCAAGTTATCATCTAGAAGGAGCTTTTTGAAGGACATACCTATATATTTCATGAAATGTGATAGTACATAAATGGGATGATATTTAAATTATCTATCAAAAATTGAAGCATGATACACCATTTCAACAGAATATTAAGTTTATACTGTGTTTAAAGGAGAATGGAATCTCCATTTATGTGTAATCGCAATATTTTGTCATTTTGTGGGAGGTCAGTGCAATCAATATAATGGAGTAGATAATCAGCAAAAGGAGAAGTCAGTTTCCAGTTATCTTGTATGTTGAGAAATAAAAGATGAGAAATTGGGTGGAACAAGATTATGGAGAAATATATAACCAACCTGATTTGCTGCTTTGAGTAGAAACTGTCTAACTAGGTTTTCTGGTTGAACTAGGTATTGCTGACAAATTGCTAACAGCTGCTTATTAACTAGTTCTAATGGGAAGGATTAGAAATGATCCAAAAGTCAGCCCTGTTGAATGACTCTGACTTTGAAAATAATGACTGAAATATTTTTGTTATACTGTGCAGGCTTTAATATATGCAACTATAGAATTTTTGATTATTCATTTGCTTTTGTGGATAGGAAGCAAAAGTGTAATTGAAATACTATGACATTATTAAATGCCTATTTTATCTGTCTTCAGAATTCATTCTGGTTTACAATTGGTTATAAATCGATACCAGATAAAGACTCATAATTATATAGGGTAGGCTTTATGACTAATCCTGTAAACCACTGCAGTGGGATGTGTGAACAAGAGTAATTATGTTGTTCAACAGGAAGTACCTAATTCTTATCCACAATTTAGATATGACCTTTAATAATGTAAGGTCATAGCTAATGAGACAGTAAAACTGGTGCTTTCTATTTAATTGAAAAAAGCACTGTATGCTTACTGATGTTGCTTGAATATTGTCTGTATTTATCTTTCTCAGAATATGGTCCCTGCTTCTGTGTGATTGTGGTACTGTTCACATACATATATATGTATGTTTTTATAGAGTTTTACATATCTGAAAAGGGGATTGAGTGAAATATCTTGTTACTGAATGGTGAGGACCTCCCCTTCCTCTCTCCCTATTCTCCCCTACTCTGCCCGGAAAATAGTGGAAGCCAACCTTATACTACCAAAGCAGGAGATTGGAATATTCCTCTCTGTCAAAAGTGATCAGATAAAAGGAAAAAAAGGAAATCCAAACAAAACAGTGAGGTTCTTGCCTGATCATTCTAGAATGAAGTACTCTGATCTATTCATTCATACAGATCTTCTCATTGTCTTTTTAGTATCTTATTCTTAAATATGAATGCACAGCCAAGGATTCCCTCTGATTTAAGGAAAGCCTCAAGCATGAAAGGCAGAGACCAAAGCAAACAGCACAAAAGAACTCAGAGGTTATAGAGACAACGTAGGGAGCGGAAGAAAACTTCACCACCCAATTTATATTCTCAAAGAGAGAAGATACCACATTCATGAAAAATAAGAGCAAAATGTAGGAGAAAGAGAAAAAAATATGCAGCAAATAGAAAAGAGCTCATGGAAATTAAATTTTTTAGTGGAAGAGTTAGAAGATAAAATTGAGGAAAATCACAGAAAATAGAGCTAAGAGACAAGAGATGAAAAAATGCAAGAAGAAAAAATAAAGGAAAATTAGGGAATCAGTCTGGAATGGCCAGTATCTAAATAATAGGCATACAAGAAAGAACAGAAAAACATGACAGGAATATTATTGTAAGAAAACTAACTGTAGCTGAAGGATATGCATCTCTGAATTTAAAAGGCTCAGCAATTATCAGTTCATGTAATTAAAAACAAAACAAAACAAAAAAAACAAAAGACCATCCCCAAGGCACAACATTGTAAAATTTCAAAACACATAAAGAGAAGCTTCTGTAAGACTCCAGAAGGGTATATACATGTGGCTGTGAAGGATTAAGGGTCAGAATGGTGCCAGGATTCTTAACACCAACACTGGAAGCCAGAAGACAATGAGGAATGACCTTCAAAGTCTTGACATAACATGATTTCCTGCCTAGAATTCTATACTGAGCCAAACTCAGTAGTGTGAGTAAATGAAGATTTTAAGAGACAATACAAGGAATAATAATAATTAAAAAAAGTACCTTCTGTATCTCCTTTCTCAGAAATCTACTGAAGGAAATACCCCACTAAAAAGAAAAAACCAAGAAAGAGGAAGTAGTAAGATAAGGAAACAGAGGATCCAATATAGAAGAGAGACAAGGGAATTCACAGGATAAGTTAAAGGGAAATTCCATGACCATAATTGTGCACCATGCGTACGTAGAGAGCCTACAGTCCAAATTGGAACATGATGGACCACTACAGGAAGTATGTCCTTTAAGAAAGCAATTAAAGCAGATCTACCTGATGTATCTGAATATATATTGAGAAGAAAATTAGACTTTTAGCAGAGTTCGCAGACGAGTTAGCAATAGGTACATAGAAAACAAAGCAAATGGAAAAATGGCACAGTTATTAACTATAAGGAAAGCAAAGTTATATAAAAAAAAAAAAGAGTAATCCTGATGTGCTTTTGGCTCAGCTGTATTATTTACAGCTATAGTAATAATGTAAGTACTGACAATTGATTCACTAAAAATTATGATAGATGGGGCAGAAGAGATTTAACAGAGCTAAACCATTATCTTTTATAATGGGAAGTTAGTAGAGTCCTAAAAGGAAAAAATAAGAAACAGCTATATAGACCTACTATATGGAATATTGTGAAAAAAGCCAGAAGAAATAGCTAAAAAGACTCGAGGGTACTCAAAAATTGGGTATGGACAAGGGACTGCTGTTTTTCTTGTAAAACTATTTGGCTTTTTAAATTGTGTGCATGTCTGTCAGATTAAAACATTAATTTTAAGAAGATGCCTTTCACAGAATGCTCTTCTGTACAGAATATATACACTTCTCAGACATTCTAAATCCCCTAGGATTCTGAGAACTATGTCATTTGAGGTTGTAGAGTCAGCAGAATTGTATGAAAATACGCAGGAAGTAATGATTTCTGGTAGTAGTGGCTGATGTCATCCTTAGTTGTAAATATTAATTTTGTTGTAGTGCTAACAAATTGGAGATTTTTAAACATACGAAAGATTAAAATATATTTCATTTCACCATCTCAGTGTTTAGTTTTCGTTGATGTTGTTGGCACTTTTCATTGTGAATTGACTGCTCTATATTTCTCTGCGGCTTTTCTGTTGATTGATGCTTCAGATGTTTCAGTGTTTCCCACCCCATTCTTACGTTTCATTTTTTTGAAATAATTGCATGCCTACTATGCAACAGCTGCTCCAATAATAGCAATAGATACCACCGGATCTTTCATTGTACCTGATTATGAGGTGCAATGGTTACTATGAATTTACATACATTCTTTTCTTATCTTAACCACCAGCTTTTTAAAAGCCAAAATGTTGAAGCTTGAAATAGAAATCAGATGTTAAATAAATTAATCTGCTAATAGATTTTTCTGTATCCCAATTAAAAGGCATGTGGTTTGTTATTATAGTGTGAAAGAAAGTACATTTGGAGTAGACATTCAACAAGTTTATTAACCGTACTAAGTCTGTTTCCCCATCCAAAAAATGAGGACAATATCTTCCTCTTATTTGTGATAACTAATGATGAATCTTGTAAAAAAAAAAAAAAACCAAAAAATTAAAAACCTTGGCTTGCTAATAGCATCTACTATTTGAGTATCTACTATGTACCAAGTATTGTTATTGCTGCAGCTATTGCTTGTTTCAGAGACAGTCAAAAATATAATTGAGAGCTGTCAAATTTATTGTTGTGTTACTGACTTTGGACCATCAAACAAGACCTTTTATTTTATATGAATTGTCAATGTGTTCTTCCACAAAAATAGAATAATAATACATCTATGTTTTGTTTAAATCCTTGTACCTATAGAGTAAGGACAAAAGCTGTCATCGATGAAGAGTTATGGTAATCACTGAATTTTTATTTTTGATTTAGGAGAATGGAGTTGAATTGAAATGGAAAAACAGTTTTCGCTAAAATTTATACTTGTTTTCTGTAAAATGAAGTATATTTGACCAATGCCAACTTAAACTTATTTTTAACCTCTAATGCTTGAAGTTTCATGTTATTTCTTTAAAAGTAGAATTTTTAAAGGGAACATTAAGAGTGTATTTCTGTTTGAAGGCTCTGTTCGCTTTAAAATAAATAATAACCCTTAAAACTGTTTTATACTCTTTAGGACATTTTGGTGAGTAGGGAGAAATTGACACCCTGCTGATATTATAGTTAGTAATTATTTACAATCTCTAATGACATCTAAAGGGAAACATTTACAGGATTTGGGATAGAATCTGTTTTTAACACATTGCCACACTAGAAAATAAATTTTTCCTTGTTTTATTACGAAAATAGAATAAAAATGTCGAAAACAAAAAAATCCTTTCTAATTTAATGAAAAATTGTTTTTTATTGTTTTCTGTGCGTAATATGCATATCCATAGAGCATAAGAGTTTGGGCATACATTTGGATAACGTATCACTGTAGCTTTTACTTCCCATCCTTTTTTCTGATATCCCTTTTTTTCATTCATTCATTCATTGTCCAGGCATTTGGTAAGTTTCTACTATTGTCAGGCCCTAGTCCTAGATGCTGAGGGTAACTTGGTTGTATGCCCTAGAGCAATGGTCTTCATCCTTTTTGGCACCAGGGGCTGGTTTCATGGAAGACAGTTTTTCCACAGGGGAGGGGAGAGAGAGAGAGAGAGAGAGAGTGTGTGTGTGTGTGTGTGTGTGTGTGTGTGTGTTGTAGCTCAGGCGATGATGCGGGTGATGGGGAGGGGCTGTAAATACAGATGAAGATTGGCTTGCTTTCTGGCCTGCTGCTCACCTCCTGTATGGCCTGGTTCCTAAGTTTTATGGAAGACAATTTTTCCACGGGGGAGGGAGGGGAGGGAAGGAGGGAGCGGAATGTGCGGTCTAGTTCCTAACATGTTGGGAACTGCAGCTCTAGAGAACCTCAGTCTAGTTTATACAATCACTTGTATAAATAGAAAATTATAATATAGTAGGAGAAGTGCTACAATACAGATAAGAAAATGGCCAATAAAAATAGAGTAGAAATAATTCTATCAGGTCTAATGGGCAAAGGCTGACAAAAGCTGGACTTTAAGGAAACAGAATTTTCCATGCCAGAGAAGTAGGGGGAAGGGCTCATATTTCTTTGATTAGCCAGCTATATTGGTTATAAAGTTCTTTGTACATTTTTCTTCTCACTATTTTATTTTTTAAAATAATATTTATTTGTTTTGTTACCTGAAAAGAACTTCTAGAGGATTAGCTAGGGAAGGTAGCATAGCTTTTGTGTATTGGTATTTGGTATGAGGTGAGGGAATCTGTTGGGGAAATAGAGAGCAAATGGTAAGCTTACACATGGGAAGACATATCTTTCCATCGTAACATTATTCTGTCAGTGGTGGTGAAGTTTTTTAAGATTCTGCTGTTAATAGCTGTGTGATCTTGGGTAAGTCATTTCTTTGTATTCCATTTTCCGCCACTTTAAAATGGGAGTATTGGTATAGATGGGAATTTCCTGTTGGTAGCCTCTTAGTAGATGAGGGGAAAAGGAGAAACAGTGACCAGATAAGTTTGTGAACACAAGATTAAACAAAGTTAAATGCATTTCTTTACTGCAGCCTCACACATTATGGCATGTGGATTGAATTCCTGGACTTTTAGCCTGCCTTGCAAGTGGACTGAGAGTCAGGAATATGTGTCCAGCTCTGTCTTTTTCCTCATGGTTTAGTGGATAGTGAATGGGCTTTAGAATCAGACATATCTGGGTTTGAATTCTGACTGTTATTTAGTAGCTATATGGCTTTAAGTAAGTTATTTGACCTTTCTGATCTCGTTTCCTCATGTAAATCAGGAAGAATAACATTTTGTGGAGTTGTAAAGATTGTGACAACCCATCAAAAAATATGAAATGTAGTGTCTGGTATACAATGGGTAAAAAAAGGTATAGTTTAAGTTCTACAAATTCCAGAGTTAATATAGAATGTAATACTTGATAATAGGTTATTGATATCCTGCCTACATCTGATGTTTGAGCTGGACTGGTTATTTGTTTCACATACACTTATAATTTTTCCCCAAGAAAACAATGTTCTTGAGGGCACAGTATTATCTTTTGCTATCCACGTAGCACTTGGCAGCTCTCCTGGAGACTCAAGTCTTTTTTTATCAAGTTAAGTGCTTGATAAATACCTGACAGCAGTTTCATCAAAACAGTGGAATAAAGTGAGATGTGGTTCTACCTGCTGTATACTTTATTGTGTATGTTTCATAACCCTGGGTAGAAGTCAATTAATTTATGAATATTACTTTTAAGTTTCTTTGGTTACTTAAATTAAATTTTAAGTTTGAAATAATTAGGATTGTAAATGAGCTGGCCTTTAAGTAAACCATAAGGAGAGGGGTTATAATAAAGTGTTGTTTAATATTATAAATTATATTATTGGAATACTAATGTTTTATGTTTTGTTTTTTTCTCTAAGCAAATGGTTATGAGCCTTAGAGTTTCTGAACTCCAAGTACTGTTGGGCTACGCTGGGAGAAACAAGCACGGACGCAAACACGAACTTCTCACAAAAGCCCTGCATTTGCTAAAGGCTGGCTGTAGTCCTGCTGTACAAATGAAAATTAAAGAACTCTATAGGCGGCGGTTCCCACAGAAAATCATGACGCCTGCAGACTTGTCCATCCCCAACGTACATTCAAGTCCTATGCCAGCAACTTTGTCTCCATCTACCATTCCACAACTCACTTATGATGGTCACCCTGCATCATCACCGTTACTCCCTGTTTCTCTTCTGGGACCTAAACATGAACTGGAACTCCCACATCTTACATCAGCTCTTCACCCGGTCCATCCGGATATAAAACTTCAAAAATTACCATTTTATGATTTACTGGATGAACTGATAAAACCCACCAGTCTAGGTAAGATTATTGTATAATGGTATCTGATTACTTTTGCAGGGTAAATTTTCATTTTAGACTTTTAATTTGACCCAGTTTATTATTCATAATGAAATTTCCATTTGGTCGTAACATCCAGATGATAATAAGGATCTTTTTTTTTTTTTTTTTGAGACAAAGAGTCTTGCTCTGTTGCCCGGGCTAGAGTGAGTGCCGTGGCGTCAGCCTAGCTCACAGAACCTCAAACTCCTGGACTCAAGCAATCCTTCTGCTTCAGCTTCCCAAGTAGCTGGGACTACAGGCATGCGCCACCATGCCCGGCTAATTTTTCTATATATATTTTTAGCTGTCCATATAATTTCTTTCTATTTTTTTAGTAGAGACGGGGTCTCGCTCTTGCTCAGGCTGGTCTCAAACTCTTGAGCTCAAACAATCCGCCCGCCTCGGCCTCCCAGAGTGCTAGGATTACAGGCGTGAGCCACCGCGCCCAGCCAAGGATCTTTTAAATTTGGATAAAATCAAATATATAAAAGCTATCATTTAGACAGAAGGAAAAAGGTGGTATAGTGATGGTTACTGATACAGTAGATATTAAAAAGTTTCAAGGATATAAACTTTTAAAGAGTAGTATTTTAGATTGTTGATTAATATTTTACAATAACTCTTATAAATTAAAAATTTTATTTTTTGAGACAGAGTTTCACTCTGTCGCCCTGGGAGGAGTGCCGTGGCATCAGCCTAGCTCACAGCAACCTCAAACTCCTGGGCTCAAGCGATCCTCCTGCCTCAGCCTCCCAAGTAGCTGGGACTACAGGCGCATACCATCACGCCTGGCTGATTTTTTCTATTTTTAGTTGCCCGGCTAATTTTTTTTCTATTTTTTTAGTAGAGACGGATCTCGCTCTTGCTCAGGCTGGTCTTGAACTCCTGACCTCAAGTGATCCTCCCGCCTTGGCCTCCCTAAGTGCTAGGATTACAGGTGTGAGCCACCATGCCCGGCCATAAATTAAAAAATTAAAACCAAATAAATCACTACCAGTTTTCGAATTCAGTTCTTAGTTTTCAGGGGTTGATGACAACCAAAACAAATGACTGACTGGTTTTGATTATTTAAATCAGTGAATGGTTTTAATTATCATGAAAGGGGGTTTAAGCTTTGATGTATAGTATTTAAATTTCAGCTGATTTTTTTCAAATATGTGTTCTTTACAGGCACACCACTCACACAAGTACACCTCCACATACACATGTGATCATGGTTATATGAGTGTTTGAAATTTTATTTATTGTGTTTTCCCATCATTTGATTAGTTTGTCTAGTATATGGAATTCAATATATTAATCAACTTGTAATTTTAATTGCTATAATGCTACCTTATTTATTTAATGTAGAATAGGACTGACCCTGTTGTGACCTCTGATGCCTTTGGTGTAATAATATATTTAAAATAGCAAACTTCTGAGAGGATGTGGTGGCTCACACCTGTAATCCTAGCACTTTGGGAGGCCAACGTGGGCAGATCACTTGAGGCCAGGAGTTTGAGACCAGACTGGGTGACATAGTGAGACACTGTCTACAAAAAATAGAAAACATTAGCCAGGTGTGGTGGCACACACCTGTATTCCCAGCTACTCGGGAGGCTGAGGTGGCTTATTACCTGAGCCCAGGAGTTTGAGGTTACAGTGAGCTATGATTGGGCCACTGCTCTCCAGCCTGGGTGACAAAGCAAGAACATGTCTCTAAAAAATAAATACAATATGATACAATAAAATAGCTGACTTCCAGATGCTGGTTTGTTGTTAAAAATCAATGGTTGGCAGACTGGCTGGCTCACAAAATCCAGCCTGTGGCCTGTTTTTGTGTGACTCTGAGCTAAGACATTTAAAAAATATTCCTAAAGAGTTGTAAAAAAAAAGAAAAAACAAAAACAAAGAATATGTAACAGAGACCATGTGTGCCTGCAAAGCCTAAAATATTTACCCTTATAGAAAAATCTTGTGAATCCCTGTTACAAATCATTAAACATTTCAGTTTTGGGGATTGACGAATGTTGAGGACATTTTGGGGGGAACTTTTAGAACATTTCGAGAACATTTACTGAAATTCTATCTTTGAACTGTGAAGTATTTGTTTTTGATTATATTTAGCAGAATTTACCTGAATAAATGAAGATTATAGAAGTCACTTTCAAACTATGTGAATTTTGTATCACATTATTTTTTTTTATATGGCCATAACAAGAAAAGACAACACTTGTTGGGAACCTACTGTATACCTATAACCCTTACACATGCTCATTGTAAAATATGAAGTTGCTAAAGTTCCTTCTTTGTTAGCTGTTTAATGTGTATGCATATACAAATATAAGCCATTTATGTTTCATATTTTTCACAGGAGTCATATACATAGTATTGTGTAACTTGGCTTTTTTCCCTGTAATAATATATTATAAATATCGTTCATTGTCTGATGTATATCTATCTCCCATTTTAAATTAAAGGCCATATGTATATCCGTCTATATCTCTATATATGGTCTGTATGTGTACATATGTGTACATGTATATATATATAAACAGAGCCTAGCTCGTTTCTTATTAAAGACTGTATACTGTTCCATGATTTAAATGAGTCTTTTATTAAAAGACAAATTTTTCTAGTTTTTACTGTCAAAAACATGCTGCAATGAATATTATCTAAAATTTAAAAGGAGAAAATGTTGGTGGCTTTTATTTTATTTGATTATGAGCTTTCAAATTTTCTCCTGGTCTTAATAATTAACCTATTTGCTGTTTTCATTTTCACTAATACAAATTTCAAGTGTCAGTGTGATTAAATGCTATTTGTATACATACATGAATTTTGTCATGGAGAGTAGAAATGCAAATTGGATACACATTTTGACTATATTGGCTAATATTCAGAAAATTTTAACTTAAATTTTATTCTCATAAAGTTCTTTGCTTGAATATGTGTGTTAGGTTTTCATTTCTAATTGTCTACACTGTTTTTTCATTGTTTCATGCCTGCATGGGCATTGTAGCTTAATGCAATACGTTGTAATTTACATCTTATATCTTAATTGTTTTAATACTGCAGAGCACTTTTATCCTTTTGAACTTTTTAATGTATAATAGTAATGGGTAAACATAACTGATTTTTCCCTAAAAAGATAGTTAGAAGCAGATAGCTCATAAGAAATAAGGCTACAAATAATTTTGATATCTTTCTATAGTATTTTCTCCCTATGATACTTTTCAAAGGATGGGCAGTACATTTTAAATAAATTTTCCACCTTTACTCTTCCGCTTTGAAACTTTAGGCTGGGCACAGTGGCTCACACCTGTAATCCTAGCACTTTGGAAGGCTGAGGTGGGAGGATCACTTGAGGCCAGGAGTTTGAGACCAGCCTGTGCAACAGCGAGACCCCCCCTCTACCAAAAAAATAAAAAAGAAGAAAACAAACAAAAAATCCCACAGAACTTTAGAAGAATGCTTTAATGGGATTTTTTGTGTGATGATTTTAAAAACAATGCCATAAAGTTTTACACATTCCTGATAACCAATATGTGTTGTAAACGTTCCTGTTTATAAAATTCACTGGATTGAAGAACTAAAATATTTCCCATGAGATTTATTTAATTGGACTTTCCTTGCATAGTCAATCCTCATTATTCACAGATGCTGCATTTGTGAATTTGCCTGCTCACTGAAATTTATTTGTAACTTCCAAATCAGTACTCACGTTGCTTTCATTCGTGGACATAGGACAGAGTGGCAAAAAATTTTAGTTGCCTGGTGAGCATGGTCCCATTTGTGGTCCAACAAGGTGACACTCTGCCTTCTTGGTTTCAGCTCTCAAACTGTAAACAAGTGTCCTCTTTGTGGTCTATTTAGTGTGCTTTTTTGGTATTTTTGTGCTTTTTTTTTTTTTTTTTTTTTTTTGGTGATTTTGCTGTTTAAAATGGCCCCACTGAAATGTTGTCTAGTGTTCCTAAGTGCAAGAAGGCTGTGATGTACCTTACACACAAGGTGTGTGTGTTAGGTAAGCTTTGCTTAGGTGTGAGTTATAGTGTTCTTGGCCCTGAGTTCAATGTTAATGAATCAACATTATATATTAAATAAGGTGCCTTTAAACAGAAACATCATAAAACAAGGTCATGTATTGATCAGTTGATGAAATTTTTGTAACCAGAGACTTGTAGGAACCTAACTCTATGTTTCTCCTAGTAGCAGTGATACAGTATTCACTAATTTGGTGTTTGTGGTGAGTTTATAGAACATGACTGTCTCAAATAACGATAATTGACTACATTTAAAGTATAATTTCATTTGAATACCAGTTTTCATGAATGAATCTATTGTTTGTGGTATATATTCACATAAAATCACCAAATGAATAGGTGGCATAGAATTACTTGGTATGTAAATAGATTTCTGATGTCTCATTGTTATCACAGAATTTAAAATAAAAGCAAACCATTTTGATTATGCATAAAAAGATCTTACCAGAAAGTAATTTGTGGAAGTTCATTGACTCAGTGGATATTCATTGCCGGGGAATGCTTAGTGAATCTGCAAAATATTTATTTATTTTTATATTTATTTATTTATTTATTTATTTTTTTTTTTTGAGACAGAGTCTCGCTTTGTTGCCCGGGCTAGAGTGAGTGCCGTGGCGTCAGCCTAGCTCACAGCAACCTCAAACTCCTGGGCTCAAGCAATCCTTCTGCCTCAGCCTCCCGAGTAGCTGGGACTACAGGCATGCGCCACCATGCCCGGCTAATTTTTTCTATATATATTTTAGTTGGCCAGATCATTTCTTTCTATTTTTAGTAGAGACGGGGTCTCGCTGTTGCTCAGGCTGGTCTTGAACTCCTGACCTCGAGTGATCCACCCACCTTGGCCTCCCAGAGTGCTAGGATTACAGGTGTGAGCCACCGCGCCCGGCCTATTTATTTATTTTTTTGAGACAGAGTCCCACTCTGTCACCCTGGCTAGAGTGCCATGGCGTCAGCCTAGCTAACAGCAACCTCAAACTCCTGGGCTCAAACAACCCTTCTGCCTCAGCCTCCTGAGTAGCTTGGGACTACAGGCATGTGCCACCATGCCTGGCTAATTTTTTCTATATATTTTTAGTTGTCCAGCTAATTTCTTTCTATCTTTTTTAGTAGAGACGGGGTCTCACTCTTGCTCAGGCTGGTTTCGAACTTCTGACCGCAAGTGATCCTCCTGCCTCAGCCTTCCAGAGTGCTAGGATTATAGGCGTGAACCACCACATCTGGCCAGGAAACGTTTCTTAACTTTGCAAATCATTTTAATGCAATAGATGGAATCTTTATTTCACTTTAATTGAGTGGACTTTATTTTATTTTTTTTAATTGATTAGATTTTAATCATTTATCATCCAAGCACAACTGAGGCATACTACGTTCTCCCATCATAGACAGTGGCTGTGTTTGGGGTGGGAAATCTGTATACTGTAGTGAAAAAGAGTATACTTTCTCTTAATGCCTCATCCCCTCTTTGATCTCTGTGGTTAATTGATGACTTTGAAATTTGATATACACTATTTAAAAGAAAATTTCCTAATTATAAAAATATCATACTTAATGTAGAATCCATAGAAATTACTTGCTTGCTTTACAGAGAAACTTTTTAAATATTTCTGTCATGCTCTTCCAGTCATGTCTGTGTATGTGTGAGTGTGTGTATTTCTACTTTTTGTTTTAAAGTAGAAGAGAGCCTCAAATAGTAGCTGACTTAACCCAACAGTCATATATATTATTGATCTATATAAATAATGGAGCACAAAAAATTTTGATCTTCATAATCTTGTTTGAAATGTCTTATTTGCATAGTGTGCCACTATTGGTGTTGATGAGCTATGGAATTTACATAATTATGAAAGTCAAGGCCAAGCGTGATGGCTCATACCTGTAATCCTAGCACTTTGGGAGGCTGAGGTGGGAACATTGCTTGAACTCAGGAGTTCGAGACCAGCCTGAGCAAGAGTGAGACCCCATATCTACCAAAAATAGAAAAAATAACCCCTGGTGTGGTGGTGCATGCCTGTAGTCCCAGCTACTTGGGAGGCTGAGGCAGGAGGATCGCTTGAGCCCAGGGGTTTGAGGTTGCAGTGAGTTGTGATGATGCCACTGCACTCTTACCTTCTACCTGGGGTGACAGAGCGAGAGACTCTTGTCTGTAAAAAAAACAAAAAATTATGAAAATTGAAAAATAATTTTGGATTAAAATATCTTGTTATGTCCATTCAGAGATAAGATAATTACTTGATGTTTCTCCTCAATCCTTTAATATTATTTTGTTTAGAATAATACCTATATTCTAAATATTTTATAATATTATTGTTTATATTTATTGTTAAAATTGGCTTGTTAAAGCATAATGGCAAAAACATCAAAAATATTTTTACAGTGACTAAAAGAATAATAATTCTTCAGGATGCAATATTTGATTTGATTCAGATTTGAGTAAACAAATCTATTAATACTCAGGTTTGTATTTGTTATTAATTTAGTTATTTATATCTTCTTTGACTCACATAAATTCTTAAATAGAAAATATATTTTTAACACAGTGCTTTAAATATATATATATATATTTTTTAAGACAGAGTCTCACTCTGTTGCCCGGGCTAGAGTGCCGTGGTGTCAGCCTAGCTCACAGCAACCTCAAACTCCTGGGCTTAAGTGATCCTACTGCCTCAGCCTCCCGAGTAGCTGGGATTACAGGCATGCACCACCATGCCCAGCTAATTTTTTCTTTATAGATTTTTAGTTGTCCATATAATTTCTTTCTATTTTTAGTAGAGGCGGGGTCTCACTCTTGCTCAGGCTGGTCTTGAACTCCTGACTTCGAGCGATCCTCCTGCCTCAGCCTCCCAGAGTGCTAGGATTATAGGCGTGAGCCACCACACCCGCCCTTAAATATTTTTAATAGTTTTAATTATTTTGAAGGATAATGTGTAGAGAACAGACAGCTTTGCATTCATTTGGAGTACAGCTGCTCCTCTGATTATGTCATGATAAACCCATCATAAGTTGCAAACATCCTAAGTCAAAAATGCATTTAATATACCTAACCTACCAAATATCATAGTTCAGCCTAACCTACCTTAAATATGCTTAGAACACATACATTAGCCTATATTTGGGCAAAATCATCTAACGCAAAGCCTATTTTATAATAAAGTGTTGACTACCTCGTGTAATTTATTGAATACTAATGTGAAAAACAGAGTGGTTGAATGGGTACTCGAAATAAAGGGCCTCATTGATTGGTATGAAGCATAATAACTGTTGACTTTTCGTGTTATTTCTAATGTTTGAATTGAATGCAGATTGCTTTCACACTATCATAAAGTTGAACCATTGCAAGTCAGGGACTGCCATCATATAAAAGTTCGAGGACTCATCTTGTTTGCTTTGTATCAAATTTAAGCCAAATTATGCCTTCTCAGGGGATGCCTTCCTTTTCAGGTATTTAAAGATCTTAGGCAATACATCTGAATAAAGTTCACATCGAGTGTCATTATGGATTAGAGATTTCTCATTGATTGGTATGAAGGATAATAATTGTTGATTTTGAGTGTTATTTCTAATGTTCAAATTCAGTATTATTCTAGTTGGTTACTGAAGGATACAGTATTCCCTTGTTATAGTCCGAATGTTTAGGTCGTGAGGGTAGAGCCCTCAAGAATGAGATTAGTGCCTTTATGAAAGAGGCCCAAAGGAGCTTGTTTGCCCCTTTTACCATGTGAGGATATAGCTGGAAGGTGCCATCTATACAAGGAACAGGCGGGCCCTCACCAGACGTGAAATCTGATGGTGCCTTGATCTTGGACTTCCCAGCTTCCAGAACTGTGAGAAATAAATTTCTGTTGTTTATAAATTACCCAGTTTAAGGTATTTTGTTATAGCAGCCTAAGTAGACTGACACCCCTCTTAGCCAATCCAATTGGAACCAATGGTTAATTGATAAAAGTGATGAGTGATAAAAAATATGTAGTAAACATCTTTATTTATATTTACTTGCCAATCTTTTTATGTAGGTGAAGGAATTTTCTTTGAGACTGCTTATTTTTCAGTTTTAGATTCTGTAAAGTAGCAAGAAAATTTAAAAACTTTTATGAAGCAATTTGTAGAATCTGTTGCAAATTGGGAAAAAAATCTTGTATCCGATCTTTCCAGAGCATTCCAGTTAGTTTTCTTAAAAACAGCAACTTTCTTTTTGTAGTTATATTTTAGAAGTTTTGTAGTATTTGAGTTTTGTAATTACAATTAGCATAAACAGCTTTGAGAATAAACACCTCTGGTTCTTGGTAAGCACACCATGTGGTATGAGCAGAATTGTGCAGAAGCACTGGAGAGTTGTCTATCAGCCACAAGCAGTTACCTTACTAGGGCAACAGTCAAGATGTTTTATAGAGGAAATGGAGAGCATCAGTTAATCAGAATGTCAGTTAAGAGGGCTTCTATGAATTTCTTTTGCACCATTGTTAGTCTCCAAAGACAGTGAAATTGGAAGTTTTTTTGTTTTCTTGCCTAAGAATAATTTAAGTGATTTCTTTTTGAGGGGAATAACATGGATCATAATTATGGTTTAGTTTTTTTTTTAGAAATCTACTTTTATCTCCCTTTCATCCCTTTGAGGGGGTTATAATGGGGGAAAGGATTGGAAGAAGTAGGGAAGTAAGCAAGTTATGTTTTTTACCATACAGTTTGATGTTTGTAATCTTTCTTTTAGAATTCATTTCAGTTTAAACCTTCTCTCACTGAGTACAGTGACATTAAATAATGAACATAAAAATGAAACAATTTCATAGTCATTTTCTCTTGTCTCTGCTTTTTCACCAAAAATTATCATTAAAAAATTGTATATTATCTGTGGAGATGATCTCCTTTTTTTGGTCCTCCTAAATTCTGAAAGTGTCCTAATGTTGTCTGAAAAGTATTTAGTTGCTACAGACTGAAGATTCTGAAACATGAAGCAACATTTTAATTGACCACATGGATGTCATTCTTTGATTTGTAATTAAATAAGTCACTTATGTTTTATCTTATTTTTAAGGCTTGGAAGGCAGCTTTTATTTAAATTTTTATGTTTGTGAAAGAGTCTTATTCATTAAACACCAAGAATGTCTGTTTTCTGAATTATATATATATTTGGATTTTCATGAGTTCTAAGTATAGTAATTCTTACCTGATGTGGGACAGTATACCAATACTGCCTAGAGAAGACCAATAACCTGGCTCAGTTTGTAGTCTCAGTATTTTACAAAGCTAGATTGGCCCCTTTTCCTTTTTAAGTATTAATAGAGTATTCCTATGTAGATATTAATATTTACAACTATTTGAGGTGTGGGAAGATATGTGAATAATTTATATAAAAGGTTTGAATTTAAAAAATATATATGTAAACATTTAGGTTTTGCTTTAGGAAAAAAGGCAGCAGATGCTTCAACACTCCTAAATAGTTAAAATGATCCATCTTGTTTTGTGCAGTGTGAGCAAGGTTTCTACTACATCTTAATAACATTGGTTACCAGTGTTTTCTGCCAAGGGCTCCTCTGGCATTGGATTATATTTCACAGTTTCCTTCCCCTCTCATTTTTTATAATTGAGTTTTCCTTCTTCCACATGCCTAATAGCCAGTGCCTGGAGATCAGGTGATATAAATTCAAGGACGCAGGCTCTGATAAGTATTAGAAAGGGTGTTCAAAGGTTTCATGATTCGCTCTACTCTTGTTTTTAGACAATTCAGCACAAGCTGTGCTCTTTCTTCTATACTAGAATTTTGGGAAATCAAAAGCTCTAATTTTTCTCTAGGTTAGTTTCTTCTGTAGAAACTTTTTTCCCTAATTTGGCAGCATGGATTTCTGACTTTCAAAGCAAAATCTAAGATTTACCTTCTAAATCTTAACATTCCTTTGTAGATAATATTCTGTCTTTTTGCCTGGTGATTTTAATTTATTTAGTATTTCTATCAGTGTTTGTATAGTTGTCCAGAAGCCCCAAGGCATCCTATTTTTAATAAATGGGTGTCTGTGTACTTGAGTATAATCTTGGTAACTAAGAATAATTGTCTTTTTTGGGTTGGAAAGTAATCTTCTTGACAATCAGAATCAGTAAAAGACCCTCCATATAATTGTAAATATGAAATAAAAAATTTTAAAAGGAGCTATTAATGAGCCAACAACTTACGGTCAGAAGTAAGTATGGTTTAACAAGATCCTACTGGGTTGTAATTAAAAGATCAAACATCTAGTATACTGTATGGTGTTTGAAATGCAGCATCTTAGAATTTGCCAACTGAGTTCTGCAGTGCTTTGGCTCAGCCTCATAAATCGGGTTGGTGTAAGAGTTGCAGAGCGGCCTGCTGAAGGACTTAGTTGTAGTAATCATGGGGCAGGTAGGATAGTGGGACAAAGGGAGAATCTAATTTTGGCAAATTAGTTTATTTCTTTTTTTTTTAAAAAGACATTTTATTGATAGATATCTGGGTGATTGGAAGATAATTTTGAGCCATTCTCTTTCTTGAGCCATACTACTACTTCAGTCTTGACAGTGCTTGCAGATGACCCCAATAGTCTTGGGCAGAGATTAGAGAGATTAGAGATTATTATTCTAATTCATTGGTATTACTCTTGGCTAAATTTATTAAAACTGAAATGTAAATAAGTTTTAGATGTGCCAAAGCTGGGGATGTTGCAGTGCAAAATAAACTGGATGTTGAATGTTGTATTAGAGTTAAGTCACTTTAAAATAAGTAAAAATAAAAAGGCTGAATTGTTTGACAAAACAAACAAAATTAGTTTATTTGTACATATCCTTTCAAGATAGCCTGCAGTTCCTAGAATTTTGTTTCAGTGTTTCTTTTGAAGCTATATATAAAAAATTGAACTCACCTATCAATATGGGGGAGGGTACAAAGACTGTTAAGCAAAATTTATGAACATGTTAAGTCACTAAATGGGAAGTGCATCTAGGAAACATAGAAAGATACTCAGTTTCACGAGTTATCAAAAGGAAATTCAAAATAAGTTAATAATGAGATTTCAAATCATATATATATATATATATATATATATATTTTTTTTTTTTGAGACAGAGTCTTGCTCTGTTGCTAGGGCTAGAGTGCTGTGGCATCAGCCTAGCTCACAGCAACCTCAAACTCCTGGGCTCAAGCGATCCTCCTCCCTCAGCCTCCCGAGTTGCTGGGGCTATAGGTAGGCGCCACCATGCCTGGATAACTTTTCCTATTTTTAGTTGCCCAGCTAATTTCTTTCTATTTTTAGTAGAGATGGGGTCTTGCTCTTGCTTAGGCTTGTCTCGAACTTCTGACCTCAAGTGATCCGCCTGCCTCAGCCTCCCAGAATGCTAGGATTACAGGCGTGAGCCACCACACCTGGCCAAAAGTGAAAAGATTTTAAAAATTATTCTTAAAAATAGTTTAGTAATTTTATAATGTCTTTTGCTCTTATTTTTATTTAGAAAAATCTCCCTGAATTTTTTTAATAGAAGTCATTGGAGAAAAATGGGATCAGTATGTTGAAGTAATGAATGTCTTTTGTATTGCATACATACATTGAAAGAGGTTGTGTGGTTTTAATTTTACATAATGATCTTTACCAATGTATGCTGTAAATGAAATGGCATTTAAACAGATCAGTTTAGACCTGTGTGAAATTCACAGTATAGATGAGTAATTCTGATTTATCATCGTTAGGTATCAGTCTCTAGATTAAAAGAAAAAGTATATTATGTTAAATAAGATGTAGAGAGACCTTAAGATGAAGAATATTAGATGACTCAAAAACGGTGGGGAAAAAATAAGTAAATTTAAAAATTTTTTCTAAAATTACTTGAATAAAAGAGAAGTATTAAATGGAGTTAAGGAAGATTCATGATTTATTTTATTGATTATTTTCTTCTTTGCTTTTTTTTAAATTAATTTTTAACCTTTCCATGTGGATTAAGCCACTGTGAAACATTGCAAAAGAATAAATATCTTATTTAAAGCATGTTTTCCTTTTTATGTAAATACCCATGGTCGTGGAGGTAGAGTCTTCTCCATCCCTTCCTCCCAAGAGATTGTGACTTTTAAAATTACATAAATATAAAAATATTTATTTTTGATTTTTAAAAAATTAATTCATCCAATTATTTGTTGAGTGCTTTCTTGTGCCAAGCACCATTCTAGTTATTGGAAAAGAATAAAATGTGGTTGAGCAATTTATGTTTTTTGTGGGAGGAAAAAAAAAAGAATAAAACATGGTAATATAAGGAGTTCATAATCTAGTAGAGGAATCATACATTAGTTCCTCTTAGAAAACATGGGACAAACTAAGCTAAAAGGTATAGTCTAGTGATAAAAAATTAAAGAGATTATATCTACTAGGGAACATTTTTGTCTTGTGGAGTAGTTGCATCAGAATTACGTGGGGTACTTATTGAAAAAATAGAGATTTTCCACACCTCAGATCTTCTGAATTACATTTAATGTCGTGGTATATTGAACACACATTCTCATATAGATCACTTTATTTCTTTGAAGTCCTACAGAATGTATCATAGTATAATAAATTAACAGTTTTCTCCTTTCCATGAACATACAGGTTGTTTCCATTTTTTTGCTATTATACCAGTGAATATCCCTATATATAAGAATATATATTTTTTGTGCTCGAGTTTTCTTTAAATCCTAACTGGTTTTGCTAGGTCAAAGGATATGCGTGCTTCTAATTAGCTACTATCAAACTGTACCTTCCCCCTACTGTTTTTATAGAAAAAAGTCTATACTTCTATGAGAGTGCCTGTTACCCATAGTTTTATCATAATTTAAAAAAAATTTTACAAACTGATAAAATGAAAACATCTTGTTTTAATTTGTATACTTTTACCTACTGCTGAAGTTGAACGTTTTTATGATTATTAACCATTTATAGTTGGTGAATTGTTTGTTCATATTCTTTGCTCATTTTCCTATTGTTTTTTTCTTATTGATTTGTACTTTGTATACAGTGCACATTAGCCTGCCTTCTATTATATCTTGTAAATATTTTAACTTAATTTGTTACTTAGTATGTAATTTGTAGTGTCTTTCATTGCGCAGAAGTTGAAAAACAAGTTGTCAAATCTGTTACTACTTTTATGTTGTTTGGATTTTAAAAAAAATAACAGCTTCCTTGGGGTATGATTCAGTTACTTTAAAGTTTATCTCATTAAAGTGAACAATTCAGTGGTTTTTAGTATATTCACAGAGTTATCCATCACCACTAATTCTAAAAATTTTCATTATTCCAAAAAGAAACCCTGTACTGATCAGCAGTCACTCATTACCCCTTCCTCCCAGCCCGTAAAAACCACTAATCTTTCTGTCTCTGAATTTGTCTGTTCTGGACATTTCATATAATATATGGCCTTTTGTGACTAGCTTCTTTGACTTAGCATATTTTCGAGATTCATCCATGTTGTAGCTTGCACTGGTACTTTATTCCTTTTTGTTGTTGTTATGTAATTTTTAATGGGATATGTCCAATTTGCTTTTAAAAATTTTTGATTGTGGTAAAAAAATAACATTTTTAACCATTTTAAAATGTATAGTTCACTAGTGTTAAGTGTATTCACATTGTTTTGCAACAGACCTCTAAAACTTCTTCATCTTGCAAAACTAAAACCCTGTACTCATTGAACAACTCTGCATTTCCCCCTTCCTTCATGCCCTGGTAACCACCATTCTACTTTCTGTTTCTATGAATTTTAAATGCGTCATATAAGTGGAATTATACAGTATTTGGGGTTTGTGTATGCGTATGAGGTTAGCTGATTTCACTTAGCATAATATCCTCAAGGTTCAGCCATGTTGTAGCATGTGACAGGATTTCCTTCCTTTTTAAGGCTGATTAATACTCTTTTGTATGTGTATACCACACTTTGTTTATCCACTGGTCTGTAGATGCACATTTGGGTTGCTTGTACTCCTTGGTTATTATGAATAATGCTGCTATGAACATGAGTGTGTAAATATCTCTTTGAGATCCTACTGTCAATTCTTTTGGATATTTACCCAGAAATGGAATTACTGGATCATATAAATGACATGGAGAATCTTTTCATATGTTTCTTGGCCACTTGCATATCTTCCTTGGAGAAATGTCTTCTCAAGTCCTTTGCCCATTTTAAAATTGGGTTACTTGGTTTTTTGTTGTTGAGTTGTAGGAATTCTTTTTTTTTGGGACAGAGTCTCACTCTGTTGCCCGGGCTAGAGTGCCGTGGCGTCAGCCTAGCTCACAGCAACCTCAAACTTCTGAGCTCAAGGGATCCTTCTGCCTCAGCCTCCCGAGTAGCTGGGACTACAGGCGTACGCCACCATGCCTGGCTAATTTTTTCTCTATATATTTTTAGTTGTCCATATAATTTCTTTCTATTTTTAGTAGAGACGGGGTCTTGCTCTTGCTCAGTCTGGTCTCCAACTCCTGAGCTCAAACAGTCCGCCTGCCTCGGCCTCCCAGAGTGCTAGGATTACAGGCGTGTGCCACTGCGCCCCGCCAGGAATTCTTTATGTATTCTGGATATTAACCCCTTATCAGCTATATGATTTGCAGGTATTTTCTCCCATTGTTTAGATTGCCTTTTCACTCTGTTGGTTGTTTCCTTTGATTTGCAGGAGTTTTTAAGTTTGATATAGTCCCATTTGTCTATTTTTTACTTTTGTGGCCTGTGTTTTTGGTGTCATATCCAAAATATCATTGCCAAATCCAGTGTCAGGAAGTTTTACCCCTGTGCTTTTTTCTGAGAGTTTTACAGTTTTAGGTCTTATGTTTAATCCATTTTGAGTAAATTTTTATGTACAGTGTAAGATAAAGGTGCAACTTCCTTCTTTTGCCTGTGGATATCCAGTCGTCCCATTTGTTGAAGAGACTCTTCTTTCTCCATTGTGTAGTCTTGGCACTCTTGTCGAAAATCATTTGACCGTATGTGTAAGGATTTATTTCTGGGCTTTTTATTCTGTTCCCTTGGTTTATCTGTCTGTATGTCAGTACTACATTGTTTTGATTATTGTAGCATTGTAAGATGTTTTGAAATCAGGAAGTGTGAGGCTTCCAGTTTTGTTCTTTTACAAGATTGTTTTGGCTTTTTGGGGTCCCTTAAGATTTTATATGATTTTAGGATTTTTTTCCTATTTCTACAAAGAATACCATTGGGATTTTGATAGGAATTGCATTGAATCTGTAGATTGCTTTGGGTAGCATGGACATTTATACAGTATTAAGTCTTCTAATCCATGAGCACTGTCCCTATTTTGTGTCTTTAATTTCTTTCAGCAATGTTTCATAGTTTTCAGTGCATAAGTTTTTGCCTCCTTGGTTAAGTTTATTCCTTGGTATTTTATTCTTTTTTGTTGTTGTTGTTGTTTTGTTTCTTTTTTGGAAATCTAGGCCTAAAGAGACAAAGAAACTTGCCCAAGAGGCAGATCAGGGCTAGACATCAAACTTTAGATAATCTAAAGAATCCATCACATCTTCTTAGATTAAGGATTAAATGTTAAACAGTTCTTGTTTGGGATTCTTTCTTATCTGAAGGTGTTTTTTTAGACTGTCCATACTAGTCAGTTGTGAACAATGACATAGTGCCCCTGCTTATACTGAAATTACAGTATAAGAGGCTGATATGTAAGTGCCATGATACTGTGTATTTGAGGTGTTTCGTTGTTTTTACTAACTTTGGGGATTGAATTCACACCCAGCCATGTAATGTATATTAACTGAATACGATTTAGTTGACCAAATATATTTTAAAGACAGCTGGGTGGAGTTATAGGTGAAGTTTTGAGCCATCTGCGGATATGGCCTACTACCATTCTGAGTTTATGTGCAAACCAGTGTATGGAAGGAAGTTAGAGTCAACTGTGTCTCCTGAAGCATCTCACATCCTGATAGCTGCATAATAGAATATGTGGTTTCCTCTGAGGAGCTGCAGAACCCCAGTGGCTGAGTGAAAAGAATGGATATGTTCTTTTTCCTTGCCCCTGCCAGCATTCAAACTGACCTGTTTTCCTGCTGGGAGACTCTGCCCCATTCCACTTACCTGGTGTCTGTCTCCCTGGATTTCCTGACTCAATGGGCTTTTTTTTTTTTTTTTTTTTTTTTTTTGAGACAGAGTCTCGCTTTGTTGCCCGGGCTAGAGTGAGTGCCATGGCGTCAGCCTAGCTCACAGCAACCTCAAACTCCCGGGCTTTAAGCAATCCTACTGCCTCAGCCTCCCGAGTAGCTGGGACTACAGGCATGTGCCACCATGCCTGGCTAATTTTTTTTTTGTGTATATATATATATATATATATATTTTAGTTGGCCAGATAATTTTTCTATTTTTAGTAGAGACGGGGTCTTGCTCTTACTCAGGCTGGTCTCGAAGTCCTGACCTCGAGCGATCCACCCGCCTTGGCCTCCCAGAGTGCTAGAATTACAGGCATGAGCCACCGCGCCCAGCCAGGCTTATTTTTTAACCTTCTCTTCCTTGAAAAATACCACCCCACTAACCCAGAATGTGGATTCCTCCCCTCTGGTCACTCTAACTATCCTATTCTCCTGGACTCACTACCCTCATTTCCCTCCAATAGCCCTGGAAAATTAGCAGCAAGAGGGGGTCTTCCAATTCCCTTATAGCCCCTTTCCTACTTTTAACTCTCCAAATCTATTAGCAGGGCAGAGAGAAGAGGGTGAAATGCCTTGCGTCTGAGCCGGTAATGTCTGGGCTGGGTGGAACTGGCACAATCTTATTAAATTCAACTGCCTGGAGTCATGAGGACCATTTCTGGTAACGTAGGCTCTGGGTTAGGAATGGCTTGAAGTCTAAGGCAGTAATTACTGTCTTGGCCCCCAGCCAACACACACACCCTAGATCCTGGGAATCCCAGCCTTAACCTGGGGACAAACCCCAAACTCAAATAAGCAACCTACTGTAAGGCACTAAGAGCCCACCCAGCTCTCTCACCCTTTCTCCTTGATCGTCTCCCCCACCAGTTGCCTCAGTGGGTGAGACCCAGTGCTAGCTCCACTACCTGCACCCAAGCCCAGCCCTTAAGCATTTTATTCTTTTTGATAGTATTGAAAATAGAATTATTTTCTTAAAGTCCTTTTTAGGAATTGTTAGTGTATATACACACAACTGATTTTTGTGTGTTGATTTTGTATCCTGCAACTTCCCTGAATTTGTTTATTAGGGTTTTTTTGCATGAAATTTTTTAGGGTTTTCTACATATAAGTCATAACATCTGTGAGCAGAGATAATTTTACTTCTTCCTTTCAAATTTGGATGCCTTTTATTTCCTTTTCTTGCCTAATTGCTTTGGCTAGGACTTCTAGTACTATGTTAATAGAAGAGATGAGAGTTGCTTTGTTCCTGATCTTAGAGGAAAAGCTTTCAGTGTTTTACCATTGAATGTGATGTTAACTGTAGATTTTTCATATATGGCCTTTATTATTATTGGTATAGTTTCCTTCCATTTCTAGTTTATTGAGGTTTTTTAAAATTATTATTATGAAAGGGTGTTGAATTTGTCAAGTGTCTTCTACATCAATTGAGATGATCATGTGGTTGTTTTCATTCTGTTAATGTGATTATTATAATACATTGATTGAATTTCATATACTGAACATCCTTGCATTCCAGCAATAAATCCCACTCGATCATGGTATATAATTTTTTTCATATGCTATTGAAGAGTGGACATTTTTGTCTTGTTCCTCAGGGAAAGCATCTTGTCTTTCACCATTAAGTATAATGTTACCTGTGGATTTTTTCATAGATGCCCTTCTTGTTGAATTTTTTTATCATGAAAGTGCACTGTAATTTATTAAAAGCCTTTTCTGTATCAGTTGAGATGATTGTATGGTTTTTTCCATTATTCTACTAATATGATATATTACATTGATTGCTTTTTGTATTGATATATTAAACCAGTGGCTTTTGGATTTTATCTGATTTCAGATGACCTATCCTACCTCCTAGATGAGTAAGAATGAACATTTTTCAATTTTGGCACTTGTGGGTTTTTTGATCAATTCTGAAAATTATTTTTATTTATGTGAGTATAAGGCTCTAATTTTATTTTTTCTAAAACTTTCTTTGAATGAATATTTTTCTAGATTTTACTCTATTTCACTGGCCTATTTGTATACTTCTTCACTAACACGGAATTATGTCGCTGACCCTTGAACAACATGAGGGTTGGGACCCGAAACTCCCATATAGTCATAAATTCATGTATAACTTTTGACTCCCCAAAACTTAACTACTAATAGCCTACTATTGACCAGAAGCCTTGCCAATAACAAAGTCAATTAACACATATTTTATATATGTATTACATATTATATTCTTACAATAAAGTAAACTAGAGAAAAATGTTATTAAGAAAACCATATGGAAGAGAAAATATATTTACTCAGCATTAAGAGGAAATGGATCATCATAAAATTCTTCTTCCTCGTGTTCATCTTGAGGAGGAGAAGGCGGAGGGGTTGGTGGTTGGTCTTGCTTTCTCAGGAGTGGCAGAGGTAGAAGAAAATCTGTGTATAAGTGGGGCCGTGCAGTTTGAACTCGTGTTATTCCAGTGGCAACTATTCATTTTTTTGATTGTTTAAAAATTTTTGAATAGGTAATACATTGACGTGGTACAAAAATCAAAAGTTACAGAAGGTTTTATAATGAAAAGGAAGTCCCTCTCCTACCGTTTTCTCAACCACAGGTGTTACTTTCAGTTCTTTTTATATCTTTACTGAGGTAGCTCCTGCACTTGCAAAGGTATTTGCCTCATTCTTTTTTAGCAGCTACTTAGCATGCAATTGATTGATTGGATTGTGTTATTAAATATTCTCCTGTTGATTGACATTTATGTAGTTTCTTGCTATTATAATAAAACACAGATAATGTTCTCTGGTATATATCAGCATGGGTATGTCTAAATATAATTCCTAGAAGTAGAAATTGCGTTTAAATTTTTGTTGACGTTGACAAATTTCCCTCCAGAGAAAGATTTGTGTGATTTATAATCCCATTCGTTATGCAAGAGATTAGTTTTTGTCCCATGCCTTCAACAATACCATGTGTTATTAAACTTTGATCATTACAAATTAATAGGTGAAAATTTATAACTCATTACAGTTTTTTGTTTTTTTTTATTTTTTTATCCAGCCACTGTATTTTTTTTTTTTTTTTTGAGACAAAGTCTCACTCTGTTGCCCAGGCTAGAGTGAGTGCCGTGGCGTCAGCCTAGCTCACAGCAACCTCAAACTCCCGAGTAGCTGGGACTACAGGCATGCGCCACCATACCCGGCTAATTTTTTTCCTATATATATTTTAGTTGTCCAGATAATTTCTTTCTATTTTTAGTAGAGACGAGATCTCGCTCTTGCTCAGGCTGGTCTCGAACTCCTGACCTCGAGCGATCCACCTGCCTTGGCCTCCCAGAGTGCTAGGATTACAGGCGTGAGCCACCGGGCCTGGCCATTAGTTTTAACTTGCATTTCATTTATGGGTGAGGGTGGTTTGTTTTTTAAGAAATAAGTTTGTATTTCTTTTTCTTTTGAACTGTTCAAAGTTCTTTGAACTTGCCCGTTTTAAAATTGAGTTGTTGAACTTTTTCCTCTGATTTGTAGAATTAAGAGACAGCATTTTGATACAAATTGCAACTACTTTTCCATTGCCATTGTCTTTTGACTTTATGATTGATGTTGCAAATTTGCCATCAGTTTCTTCTTATTTCTGAAAAGAAGTATTCTATGGTGTTAGATGTATCAGTTTCTCTAACCGTTCATCTATTTAAGAGCATTTTGGTTATTTTCAGTTTTTGGCTATCACAAATAATGTTGTTATGAGTATTCATGTACAGGTGTTTGTATGGACATGAGTTTTCTTTTTCTCTGAATGCATGCTCAGGAGTAGAATTGCTGGGTCATATGTGTAAGTGTAAATTGTTTTCCAGAGTGGCTGTACCATTTTCTGTTTCTACTGGCAACGTATGAGAGGTCTGGTTTTTCTGCATCCTTACCAGCATATTTGTTACTGTCACTATTTTTTTTATTTTAGGTGTTTAAATAGGTATGTAGTGATATCTCATTTTGGTTTCAATTTGTATTTGTCTAATGGCTAATGATATTGAACATCTTTGCATGTGCTTATTTGCTATCTGTATATACTCTTTGGTGAAATGGCTATGCACATCTTCCATGTTTTTGATTGGATTATTTTATAATGTTGATGTTTGAGAGTTCTTTATATGTTCTCAATACTAGTTCTTAGTAAGATATGTAGTTGGCAAATATTTTCTCCCAGTCTGTAGCTTGTGTTTCTTTTTTTTAGAAAAAAGTGTTCAATTTTGAAATACTTACAGATTCATAGAAAATTGAAGAGAAATGTATAGGCACATCCTGTGTACTCTTCACCAAGCCTTCTCCATTGTTAACATCTTTCCTAGCTATAGTACAATATCAAAAGTAGGAAATCAACACGGGTACAATCCACAGAGCTTTTTAAAATTTTACTAGTTGTATATGCACTCATTTGTGCATGTGTAGCTCTGTACAGTTTTATCACATAACCACCACCTCAATCAAGATATTTAACTGTACTATCACCACAAGACTCCTTGCTAATGCTTTTATAACCTCACCCATTCTCTTTCCTCATCCCTAGCCCCTGAGGTTCATCCAAGTTGTTGTGTATGTCACTAGTTTCTTCTTTTTTGTTGCTGAGAAGTTATTCCATCATATGATGTATTTTCATTTACTCACTGAAGAACATTTGGATAGTTTTCTGTGTTTGGCTGTTAACCAATAAAGTTGCTATGAATATTCATAAAAAAGTTTCTGTACGGAAATAAGTTTTCCTGTCTCTGGGGTAAATGTTCAAGAGTTACCAATTGCTGGGCTCTCCGGTAAGTTCTAGTTTTATAAGGAACTGCAAAATTATTTTCTAGAGTGACTATACAATTTTACATTCCTAGCAGCCATGTATGAGCAGTTTCTCTGCATCCTTGCCATTATTTGGTGTTACCACTATTTTTTATTTTAGCCATTCTGATAGGTATATCTCATTGTGATTTTAATTTGCATTTCTCTAATAGCTAATAATGTTGAACATCTTTTTATTTACTTATTTGCCATCTGAATACCCTGGTTCAGTGAAATTTCTCTTTATGTCTTTTGTCCATTTTCTAATTGGAGTGTTTGGGTTTGTTTTTTTTTTTTTACTAATGAGTTCTGAGAGTTCTTTTTGTATTGCAGATTCCAGTCCTTTGTTGGGCTTGTGGTTTGCAAATATTTTCTCCTACTCTGTAGCTTGTCTTTTTATCTTCTTTCTTTCTTTCTTTCTTTCTTTATTTTTAAAAAAGAGGCGAGGTCTCAGTATGTTGCCCAGGCTACAGTGCCGTGGCTAATCACAGGTGCGATTATATAGTGCACTATATCCTTGAACTCCTGGGCTCAAGCAATCCTGCTTCAGCCTTCTGAGTAACTGGGACTTACAGGCATGTGCCACCACATCTAGCTTATCTAATAGGGCCTTGCACAAAGCAAAATTTTTAAATTTTGATGATGTCTAATTTATTGAAATTTTTTTCTTTTATAAATCATGTTTTGGTGTCAAGTCTAAGAACTCTTTGTTTAGCTCTAGATCTGGAAGATTTTATCCTCTGCTTTTCTTCCTAAAAGTTTTTATTTTTATGTTTTATTTACATTTTAATCTGTGATCCATTTTTGTTACTTTTTACATATAAGGTGTGAAATTTAGATTCAGGTTCATTTATGGAGATCTGATTCCTCCACATTTGTTTGAAAAGGCTGTCCTTCCTCATTGAATTGCTTTTGCATCTTTATCAGAAATCATTGTTCATACCTATGTGGGTCTCTTTCTGGGTCCTCTGTTCTGTTCCATTGATTGATGTTTCTGTCTCCCCCCAACATCACATGGTCTTGATTGATTACTGTAGCTGTATAAGTAGTCATAAAATTGGGTAGAGTGATTTCTCTTACTTTATCTCTATGTTTAAATATTCTTCTAGTTACTTTGCGTTTCCATACAAATTTCAGAATTATCTTGTCTATCTCTATAAAAAAAATCTTGCTGGGATTTTGATAGGAATTGCATTAAACCTGCATATCAATTTAGGGATGATTAATATTTTTTTCTATTTTGAGCCTTCCAACATATGAACATGGATTTCTTGCCATTTTTTTGGATGTTTTTCAATTTCCTTCATCAGCATTTTGTAGTTTTCAGTAAACAAGTCCTGCACTTGTTTTGTTATACCTGAACCTAAGTCTTTTGCTTTTTTTTTGAGTGATTATATCTTGTCACCTTGCTGAACTCACTTCTTGGTTCTAGGAAGTTTTTTGTAAATTTCTTATGATGTTTCTATGTAGACTACATGTCTTCTGCAAAGAGGAACAGTTTTATTTCTTCCTTTATCATCTGTCTGCCTTTTATTTACTTACTTTGCCTAATTGCACTTACTGGGACTCTAATACAGTGTTGAATGATAGTGGTTAGAGCAAACATCCTTTCTTTGATTTTGATCTTAGGGGGAAAGCCTCAAGATAAAGTGGGTTGATAATTTTTTTTTTCTGTTTTAGGCTTTTTCCCTTGAAGTCTAGTTTGTTTTGTATTATTCTTTTTTACCTTTCCTTTTATTAACATTTGTGTGATATAAACTTTGTCCTTTTGTTTTCAGCAGCCTTTTGTGATATTTGTTTTAGGGTTTTTTTAAATAGCTTTATTGATATATAATTCATATACCATAAATCATCCTTTTACAGTACATATTCATTGGTTTTGGTATATTCGTAGAGTTGTGCAACCATCACAACTATCAATTTTAGAACATTTTTATCACTCTAAAAAGAAACCCTGAGCCTATTATCTGTCACTCCTCAGTTCCATCTCCCTCATCCCCTGGAACTCCTAATATAGTTTCTGTCTCTATAGATTTATCTATTCTGGACATTTCATGTAAATGGAATCATACAGTATGTGACCTTTTGTGACTGGCTTTTTTCACTTAAAATAATGTTTTCAAATTCATGCATGTTGTAGCGTGTGTCAGGACTTCATTCCTTTTAATGATCAAGTAATATTCCATTAATGGATGCATTCTATTAATACATTTTGTTTACACATTCATTGGTTGATGGGCATTTGGGTTTTATCCAAAGTGTTTCCACTTTGGCTAATATGAATATTCATGTACAAATTTTTATGTGGATGTATGTTTTCAATTCTTTTGGTTATATGCCTAGAGGAAGAATTTCCGGCTCATGTGGTAACTTTGTTTAACATTTGAAGAACTGCCAGACTGTTTTCCAAAGTAGCTGCACCATTTTACATTCCCACCAGTAATGTATGAAGGTTCCCGTTTCTCCACCTCCTTGCCAACACTTGTTATTGTATGTCTTTTTGACTTAGCCATCATAGTGGGTATGAAGTGCCATCTCAATGTGGCAGATTTCTCTTTTAAATAGCATGTAGCTGGCTCCTTTAAAACACAGTCTTAAAATTTAATTTATTCTCATTTTTATGCTAACCCTGTTATATTTGGTCTTTGTTCTGCCATCTTAATTTGTTATCTTTTTGTCATTTATTTTTCTTTTCTGACCTTGTGCCATGAATCATGCTTTCTTTGTTTCTCTTTCGTTTTCTAATGGTTTGGGAATTCTGCTTTCTATTTCTGTTTTATAAGTAGTTACTGTTTAAGTTTTACCAAACACAATTAAACAAAATTTTCTTACCATCATCAACTTTTAAGAGTAATCACTGTGTCTTGCCTTATTCTCCCCTTCACTGATTTATTCATTGATATATTTTATCAGAAATGTGTTGATAGTACTTACCTCAAAATTCATATTAACCACAGAAGGACAACTATTGCATGTTCCCATCATATGTGGGAGCTAAAAAAAATTGATCTCATGGAGAACTCACTATTCTTTTAGTGAGTAAAAGAACAGTGGTTACCAGAGACTGGGAAGCGGTGGGGAAGCATGAAGAGAGGTTGGCTAATGGGTACAAAAATATTTTTAGATAGAAGGAATAAGTTCTAGTGTTCAGTAGCATGGTAGGGAGATTATAGATAACAGAATTTATTGTGTATTTCAAAATAGCTAGAAGAAAAGATATGGAATGTTCCCAACAGAAAGAGACGATAAATGTTTGAGGTGATGGATATCCTAGTTACTCTAATTCGATCATTACACATTGTATGTATAAAAATATCACATGTACCCCATAAATATGTACAACTGTTATATATCAATAAAAATATTCATGTTAACAAAATGTACATAATGGTCACTAACAGAAGAAACATTTTCTCTCATTGTGTAGTGAGAGTCAAAATCATAAAAGGTTCAGAAGTTACAATTATGAAAGAATGGCTATTGAATGGAGAAATAGTCATCTTTAGTGTTTTACTTCAGACTATTTTTCTTTTTTTTTTCTTTAACCACCTATCTTTGTAAATAATACTTCAGATTATTTTGAGAGGTCTTGTGTATAGCTTTCAAGAGCTAAGAAGCAGTCATTCGATTCAGGGTAGGTGGGATGAGTTAAGAAAGTCTGATGAATACATTGAGAATTGTGTTAAAGCTCAGCCAAAAGCGCTGAGCTGTAGCAGTATTTAACATGCCAAGTTGCAGTTTTATCCATCTAGCAGGTTGAGAAATTCAGGTTTTCAGGTTCATGCAGGATGTGAATCGTTAGCTTCCTCTTTAGTAGAGATAATAAATTACTATGTAAGATATAGTTTTTTTTGTTGTTGTTTGTTTGTTTTTTGAGACAGAGTCTCACTCTGTTGCCCAGGCTAGAGTGAGTGCCGTGGCGTCAGCCTAGCTCACAGCAACCTCAAACTCCTGGGCTCAAGCGATCCTACTGCCTCAGCCTCCCGAGTAGTTGGGACTACAGGCATGCGCCACCATGCCCGGCTAATTTTTTTTTTTTCCTATATATTTTTAGTTGGCCAGATAATTTCTTTCTATTTTCAGTAGAGACAGGGTCTCGCTCTTGCTCAGGCTGGTCTCGAACTCTTGAGCTCAAACGATCTGCCCGTCTCGGCCTCCCAAGTGCTAGGATTACAGGCGTGAGCCACCGCGCCCGGCCTAAGATATAGTTTTGATACTATAACTCATGTTTTTACTTAAGTTTCTCTAGAATTTATCTCCTGGCTACTTTTAGATAAAGTAAATCAGGCCATATGTTTGTATTTATCATTTGTATATTTGTGCATAATTTTCTTATGCCTATATAGATCATAGAGTGCTTTTGAAGTCAACTTCAAATCAAGATTGTATTTATGTATGTGATAATTTTTTTATATTATTTCTCACCTTCCCACTATATGATCTAGATTTGCTAAATCAGAAGACTATTTGGAGGAGAATGACATTTAACATAGTGTTTCTACAATAAAAAACCTGGATCTTTTATTACCCAATGAATAATCTATATTAGCTTTTCTAAATCTGCAGCTTCCTTTGACTTTGCTCCCCAATCTAGCATTTCACTCTAGTTTTACCCCAGTGATGCTTTTAATATAACCTTTGAAATGTGTGTAATCTGTAGAAAATGAAATTATGGTTTTTAATGGTAGAGTTTTGTTATATCCCTTATTGCCCTTCATAGATGAGATTTTCTATATAAAATGAGAGGATAGACACTAATTCTTTCTTTTTTGATGCCTAAGAAATTACCTCACATAGTTAAATACTTTACCATTTAAAACAAATAATAATTACCAATCTATTTCAGTTCTTCAACTGAGGGTCATTGCAAACACACTTCTTTTGCCATAGAGCAAACTATAGCTATAGATACTGATTCAATTAAAGATGATATTTCCTTTTTCAGTTGATTTTTGTACTCTAATATAGGTATACTTACATTTTCATACATGAATATGTGTGTGTGTGAGACAGAGTGTATTCTTTTGCACTCAGTTGGAGGAAAGAAAAGAAAGAAATGAAAATATGTTTACTGGAGATGCTAAAATTACTTGTATCGCATCTCCCCATCAAGGCTAAAAATTGATGATTAAATGCCTGTCTCTGTGCCCATGAGGAAAATAACCTTTGCTTCTAGATTGAATGGAGAGTTCTGTGGATTCAGAGAGGTGAAAGACTAGGAGGAGGAAGAAAATATTCTCCTACCTCAGTGCAAAACTAGCCTGGGCCAAATTTCAACAGAAAGTGTCTTTGGCATTTTTGCAGTTGTCTTTCTTCATGCCTCTCCTACCTTCTTCTACCCCCTCCTTAGCTGTCTGGTGTCTTCAGCTCCTCACTGTGGCATTTTCCCCAGGCCTGCAGGTGTACCTTTTGTTAAACCCTACAAAATCCCCTCCAGTTACCTTCTAATATTAGCTTTAAAGTAGAAGGAAACAATCTGATTTATAGTGTGAAGGTAGTTAGGTTCTAAAGTCAGTATATTAGCCCAACTGCTGAAAAGAAATTCTCCATCAATTACAATAGTGTACCATATTTAAATAGATACAGCACATCAAGCTTTCCTCCAGCATTGGGTCAGATTGCTTTTTCTTTGGTTGAACACAGATGAAGTTGGCTTATATTAGCGGCCACATTGTGTGAAAAGTCATTACTGGGTGTTTAAAAGATAGCATCATGTTCAGCATGGCGAGATTCTCTCATCAAGAGGGGTAAGGAGAAACAGAATGACAGAGGGAACCATACTCTTTCCTCTCCTCACTTGGGGACTGTGGTCAAGCAGAATGACTGGCATTATTTTTAGTTGGCACCATAGGGGAAAGATGATTTGGGCAAGTAGCTAAATCTAAGTTTACTTTTGCTTGAGCAATTTTCTGGGTCAGCTCTAATAAATTAATCTTGGTATTCACAATATTTCTACTTCTCAACCTACACGTTTTTTACTTAGGGGTGGGAATCCAGGATAGTAGTAGCTATTTATACATGCTTGCTTATTTGTAATTTAGTTGTTTGTCAGGGATTGTTCTTTAACTTACAGCTCTTTCCTCTGTGCTCATTGTTCATAGCAAGTATGCTTGGGAATGGGCTCACTTGGTACCACCTCTACCTAATGAGTCTTTTTAATCCTTATCAGAAGGAAATTCCATTTCTTCTTGGGTGGGAGAAAGTAAACATTGATAGTTTGTAAGATTGAGTTATCTAAACCTGTATATTTCAGAAGTATATATCAATATTTACCCAAATGCCTGGGATTTCTAGTTTATCTGTTGTAAATGTAAAATCACATTTGTGGGCCAATGTTTTTTTTTTTTTGAGACAGAGTCTCGCCTTGTTGCCCGGGCTAGAGTGAGTGCCGTGGCCGTCAGCCTAGCTCACAGCAACCTCAAACTCCTGGGCTTAAGCGATCCTACTGCCTCAGCCTCCCGGGTAGCTGGGACTACAGGCATGTGCCACCATGCCCAGCTAATTTTTTCTATATATATTTTAGTTGGCCAGATAATTTCTTTCTATTTTTAGTAGAGACGAGGTCTCGCTCTTGCTCAGGCTGGTCTCGAACTCCTGACCTTGAGCGATCCACCCGCCTCGGCCTCCCAGAGTGCTAGGATTACAGGCGTGAGCCACCGCGCCCGGCCCTGTGGGTAAATGTTAAGTGTCTAATATTTACACTAGATATTTATAGTTTTTGGAGCCTTTCCTGGGTTCATGAATTAATTAATTATTTTTTAGAGGCACAGTCTTGCTCTGTCACCCAGGCTAGAGTGCAGTGGTGTGATGTGATCATAGCTCGCTGCAGCCTTGCACTCCTGGGCTGAAGTGATCCTCCTGCCTCAGCCTCCTGAGTAGTTGGAACTACAGGCACGTGCCACCACATGTGGCTAATTTTTATTATCTTTTGTGGAGACAAGGTCTCACTATATTGCCCAGGCTGTTCTAGAACTCCTAGCCTCAAGCAATTCTCCTGCCTCAGCCTCCCAAAATGCTGGGCTTACAGGTGTGAGTCACTGTGCCCATCCTGGGCTCATGAATGTAGGCTGCTACTCAATTTTTAATATTTTCCCTGTATACTTACATTTAAAAAAGGATAGGGCAGAATAGATTTGAAATGGCTACTAGACTATGTCTAAAAGCAGTTATACAGCTAATAATAATATATGGTAAAAGATAGGTGGTCACCCATTTATAAACAGGAATAAAGTTGGTGGTAAATACCTGTGCTTATGGTTAGCTAGAGAAAATACACATTTAACAAAAAAAAAACCTAAATACACAGTTATTTTGTTTCTATCTGTACTACCAGCATTTATATAAATGTACTGGTATCTGTAGTATATAGTGAAATGTTATTTTAAATCATTTTTTCTTCTAGTCTAGAATTGTAGTGTTGCCAGAAAATACTAACTACTCTTGTATAAGAACTTTCTTACAAGAAAACTACTAGAAAATCAACAGCGAGGAACTGTTAGAATGAATTAAAATTCACCTAGCATAAGCATCAAAGCTAATCCACTAATTTATATAACCAAAGAATAAGGAGCTTGATGCAGAGTTCAGTGAACATCACCATGATTCTTTTCTTGACCTTCTGCTTCCCTTGCCATCTTCTGTCTACCCCATTGCTTTGCTCCTCGTTGTGGCAAAACTCTGTAATTGGGTCTTCTGTAGTTGCTGTCTCTAATTCCTTACCATTCATTCTCCTGTAAGTCCATTCTAGTCAGGCTATTGTCCAGTCATTCCACCACACCCGGCTAACTTTTTTTAGTAGGGACAGGGTCTCACTCTTGCTTGGGCTGGTCTCGAACTCCTGAACTCAAGCAGTCCTCCTGCCTCAGCCTCTCAGAGTGCTAGGATTATAGGCATGAAACACCATGCCCAGCCTAAAAACTCTAGAGTTATTCTGACTCCTCTCTTTTGTTATACCCTAAATCTAATTAGCTAGGAAATCCTGTTGGTTCTCTGTTTAAGTATATCCAGAATCTGACCACTTCTCATGACCTTTACGGCTATTGCCCTGATCTGAGCCACCATCATCTCTCACCTGGATTATTACATTGATCTGTGCTTTTACCTTTGCTCTCTTTATAGTACTCTCAGTGCAGCACCCAGAGTGATCCTTTTAAATATAAGCTAATCATGGTACTCCTCTGTTTAAAATTCTCCGTTGACCTACCATCTGACTCAGAGTTAAGTCCAGTCTTTTAGGATCTGGCTGTCTGTTACCTGTCTGATATCGTAATCTACAACTGTTTTGTTCTGTTCACTTGACTTTAACCACAAGGGCCTCCTTGCTATTTCTCAAATACACTGTATGCTCTTGTCTTGGGCCTTGGCATGGTGTTTTTTCTTTACCTTGACTACTTTTGCCATTTTCACATGGCTCTCTCCTTCACTTCCTTCTAGTCAAGATATTAATATTTCTGATGAGACACCTATCCTGACAGCTCTATTTAAAATTCCACTACATTCCTTCCAATCCCCATTACCCTGCCCTATTTTTTCCATAATGTTTATCACTTTCTGACGTACTTTATTATGTGTATTGTCTACTTTCTTTCTCTTCCCATTAGAATGTACATGTTGTAAGGGCACTGGTTTGGATCTTTTGTTTATTGATGTGTCCCAAGCACTTAGAATAATGTCTTATACATATTAGGTGGTCAATAAATACTGGTTGGATGAATATTTGTGGAACAAATCTGTTTCATGTTCTCCATTTTGTGGCAATGCTTCCTTGATGTCGATCCCATTTTTAGGCATTATGGGGTTCCCAGCAGTTCCTGGAATCCTTCCAGATTCAAACCTAGCCCAAAAGAGGAAAAGTCTTTGTCCTGGCATTCCCAGGGAAAGGCTTGAGGTTCACTATGATGAAACTGCTTTATTTATTATTATTTTTGTTTACTTTAAATGTCATGTTCAGCTTTTGACCAATCAGCCCTAGCCAGGAGAATGTAATGCACTTTCTGGCCTAGACTTGAAAGTTGGTCATATGTTCCAACTTTGAAGTTGGAGGTAAAGCTACAAACAAAAATATCTATTGGGGGAATAGAAGCTACTGAATAAAATAAGTGTTTACTCTCTTATATACCACTATTTTACAAAATATGTTCCTTGGATGCTAGCTCCATGGAGGTCAGTAGGTGTTCTTTGACCATGCCCTATTAAGTTTAGAAACTTAAATTTAAACAAATTTTATTCCCATAGAGTTTCCCAATTTTTAATGTAATAATGTATTCCGTGAATCTCTAAGCTGGAGATTCTTTTATGCAACAGCTTCCCAAAATTGTTTGGACATGGAACCCTTTTCCTTCTAGAATATCTCAAGGTATATTCTCATGGACCACACTATGAGAAATATTGGTATATCTGCTAAAAACTAGTTAGAAAATTGGAGAAAAATTTCACGTAACAATAAAAAAGAAAACAGTAGGATGTTTTTCAAATGTACAGGACCTATTTGAAGAAAAAAATATTTACATGCCTCCAAAGACCTCTAATATATAGAAAGACAGTCCTTTGAAAGATATTTATTCTCAATAAATTTAATGTAGTTATAATTAAAAATCTCGTAGAGAAGGAGATGAAGGGAAGAGGAGGAGAACTTTATCAAATGATTCTAAAGATCCTTTGTGTTGTAGGCTTTTTTGATTGAAAGGAAGGATTTCCTCAGGTCACCTAAGAAAAGTTTATTATAAGGTATATATAGGAGTTAAAACCAGTATCAGAAAGTTATGATTAACTTTCTCTTGTTGGTTATGTGCGTTCTCTACCTTTATGGTATCTCTATATCTTTGTAATCATCTGTTTTGTTTGCTTCTGGTTACCAGCTCTCAGAGATCCTCCATGTTCCCATACTCCAAGTCCTAGAAGAAGCTGGTTTGGATTAAGTTTAGTTAATAGTTAATGGATCCTTTCAGGCCTTGTCATTTTACTGGTTGCCCCAGGAGGCAATAGATAGGCTACCTCTGGGAAAATTATGTTCCCTGGTCCTATCAGTGGCTGCTCAGTGCAGAGAATAGCTTATAGCTACTTCTGTGGCCAGAGGGGAAAACTGGGAAGATTTAAGTAGGAGTGAAAATTGAGTATGTTAGGCACCATGACTAAAATGTCCAATATAATCCAGAAGAAAAAATAATAGCCAGAGGAAGTCTGGCTGTGTGCCATACCACTTAAAAAATATATCTATGTGGCAAAGGTATGGTAATTGAAGCTGTGGAACTGATACCTGAATAAGCAGTTAATAAAGTAGAAATGTAATTTTAAAATAACATAAATGTGAAATTTCTAATTAGTGGTCTGAATTGAATGTTAAATTATTCACCAGTACCTAATTGACCCCTAAAAAGTAAAATTCCTCCCTTGTAACTTAGCAGAGTAATATCAATATGGTTTACAGATTTAAATGCTTAAAATGAAACATAATATCCGAGGAAAATATAGGTTGCTTTTGAATAAATGCATAGGTGATATTTAAATAATATTGGAGTGAGGAAAGAATTTTCCTTAGGGTAAAATCACAGAGAAATCATGAAGATTTTATTGTGGGGACTTATTCTTTATTATCAAGGGCTGTTAGAAATAATTTGTGTTGGGGGAGTAGTGCTTAATACTACCCAGCCATCATACAGTGTTACAGTAGTCCATACACTTTCCCACTCTCCTAGATGACTATTTCATACCTTATTCTCTCACTACACACTTCTAACAACTATTCTTGTGCTCTCTTTGGTGATTGCTTTTTATTTCTTCCTCACTGAAAAAAATGGAACCAATCAGAAGATACCTTATAAAGGCTCCCACCGCATACATACCTTTCACACGCTTGCCTACATCTCTGCCCATATGCTGTATATGTTTTCTTCTGTAACTGTGAATGAACTCACTGTTCTCTGTGCTGAAGCCATTCACTAGACTTGTGCATTAGATCCTACTTGATTGCTTAATGAAGGATATTGCCTAGTAATTCTTTCTCTACTACATCATCAATTTTGCCTCTTTGCTAGTTCAGCCCCATTAACATACTTTGTGTTAATTTTCCTATCTTAAAAAAAAAAACTACTTTTCTCCTCATTTTTCTCCAGCAATATCCCCACTTTCTTTTCCTGCTACACAAAATTACTTTGCAAGGATGTCTCAATTCACCATCTTGTTTCTTCTCTTTTTCTCTTGAATCCTTTCTAAGTAGGTTTTTAACTATCCCATGCCAGAGAAACTGCTGTTATCTAGGTCATCAATAACTATTATATCACTAAAATCAATGGTCATTTCCCAGTTCGGAAGAATCAATTTTTTTAAAAATGTAAAGAATGACTACTACAGCCTAATAGGGTAGTTCACGATACAAGAAAAAGGCCAATAGGATATGAAAAGTAGTCAATTTCTAGAAAGTCAAAAAAATGCAAATTTAAGACATTTTTCATCCACTGTCCAGTATTGGCAAGGAAATCTAGAACTCTGAAATACCACTTGCTTATGCAAGTGAAAATTAGTACATTTCTGGAAGCAATTTGGCAACTTTTATGAAAGCTTTAAAAATGTGTATATCTTTTGACCTACCATTCCATTTCCAAGAGTGTGTCTTAAAGAAATAACATACAAATGCATGTACACACACACACAACCAGGGAGGGAAGAAGTCATCAAAGCATTGATTCTGGAAGGAAAAAAATGAAAACGACCTATGTGTCTGGCAATAGGAGAATGGTTTTTCAGCTACTGTCATCAAGTAGCAGAATCTTAGATTTTTTTTTTAAACTTGGAATGCTTGTATTAACAACAAAACAAGAAAATGAAAAATTTTTGCAAGAGAAAGAGAAGACTAATATCCCAATTATAGTCTACTTCCTTTTCTATTTTTGCATTCAAACATTGATCATTAGTCTTGGTTCATAGCTGGCTGGCTCGGTCTGGCCCAATCCTGTTCCTTAACCCCACTGGACTTAAAATAGCCTGATAGTCTGCAGCTGTGAAAGAATAGATAGGCCAGATAAAATATTTACCATACTTTTAGCTCCAAAGCTGCCTAGGAGTCTATATAGCCCATTCAATTAGGTATGTCAGAAGGCCAGCTACTAACTCAGTAAACCAATTTGAGAAATAATATAAAGATAAAATAAATAGGACAGGTAGAATTAAACTCCAAAAGGAAAAGATGATGAAAAACATAGGCAAGCTTACTAAGATGGATTTATTAGAAACCTGAAATTAGGGTGTGATAAAATCAAAGGGTTTCATAGAGCTAAAATTTAATAGTATTGCATGTTATAATTGTTTTTGGTTTCTTAATTATTATTTTGTGATTTCTGTTCTGTATGAGTGGAAAAACTTGTGTAATTTTTGTTATGCCCCGAAGAACTTTAGCCAGATTTTATTATGAAATATTTGCCACCATGAAAATTCAAAAATCCAATAGTAGGCTACCATGGCTGTATATATTTTACTTATACATGTTATATACACACATAGTATTGGTTTTGTACAAAATATAAAAAACAAATTATTATAAAGGCAATATATGATGAATATGGAGAATTTTAAAAATAGAAGTTACAAAGAAATCAATTTTTCTTGCCTTTTTTGATCTTTCAGTGCATAATATGTAAATTTGCTTATGCTGTACACTTCAAGTTTATATTTTGCCTTTTTTCACTTAACATTTTATGACTGTTCTCGTGTCATTATATATTCTTTTCTAAAAAAAATCCCATTTTAAAGATAAAGCATTGTGAATTTATTAATGACTCAGTATATGCTATTTGTTGGAAGAAACAAATTTTCTGCAATCTTCTGTCTTAAGTTGGGTTGGCAGCCTAGTGATGAAACTATGTCATTCCAACTATATTTTTAAAAACTACATAGTTGTCAGGTTTTTGTTTCAGTAAACCAGAGTTCATTAAAGATTTTAAGGCTGATATTTGTAGATAGGAACTTTAGTTTCACTTTCCCCAAGACAGCAAGAAATATTCTATAACAGAAAGATGACTATTTTTAGCTTTTCTTTCTGCTGGTGAGGTAGAATAGCGAATATTTTTAGAGCAGTTGAAAGTACAGCCACTTAGATTAGCTCAGTGTTTCTATCATCAGAATCTCAATAACCTTGTTTATTTTATGTATCTAGGTTTTCAACCTTACAATGTTTTGAGTTTATGTAAATTGTAATGTGATTCCTCTGTTTATTTTTGATCTAGTTCATCTCTCTGTGGAAGAATATGTAAAAAAAAAAAAAGATGAAATTTCTAAAACCTTAACTTTCTCTCTTCACATTTTGTGTATTTTGAATTATAACTATATCCTTCTGGTTATCGTAGGCAGTGCTTTTCTTTCTTCAAGATGAAAGTTTTGTAATTAATACTTAGGGGGAAATGGTGTTGAAAATCTTCTCCCGTAAGTATAATAAACCCTTAATATTCACAAGAGGTATCTCCCATGACCATTGTAAGTACCCTTAATTATGAACACCACTAGAACATTTTATCTTTCCCAAAATGGCTCCATAGGATAAGTGAAAATTTGAGTGACTTCTGTTTTTACCCTTAATGAGAGCTACTGCGGACAAGTACACAACATTTCAGGTCACACTGAGAGACTGAGTTATTAGCTGAGGCACACTCAGCCCACAGCCCCCAAACAGCTAATATTCAGACTTTTGTCTTAGCAAAATTTGAACTTTGAGGACCTTCAGGATTGGCAACAATTATTCGACACACTATGGTAGTTAATTCAAAAATCTGAGATATTAATATATTTCCTATTACAGATATGAAAACAAAGATCTCACATTTAAGTATTGAAGTCAATGACTTAGTAAACCATTCACACCGGAACCTGTAGCAGTCTTTATCTGTACCTACCATTACACTGAAACAGCTCCAGCCAGGATCACCATGACTTGCTAGTTGTTAAACCCAGTTACCAATTCTTAATCTCAGCTGTACTCTGCAGCATTTAGCACTCTCCACACCTGCTTTGAAATTCTCTCTTCCTTTGGTATCAAGGACACCATTACCCCCTGCTTTTCCTACTGTATTTCTGCTGTTTCTTCCTTGACTTGAGCCATAAATGCCTTTTCTAGTTCCCAGAGTTCTGTTGCCCATTCCTCTTCCCCCTACCTTTGTTGCTATTTGCCTTAGCCACTATTTTTTGAAACAGCTTTATAAAAATGTCCTTGACATACCATACACTGCACATATTTAAAGTGTACAATTTGATAAATTTTGACATTACATGAAATCATTGCTATAATCAAGATAATGAATAGATCCATCACCCCCTAACATTTCCTCCTGGCCATTAGTAATCCCTCCTTACTACTCCTTCCATTGCCTAAATTTGATGTGCTTTCTTTCACTATAGATTTTTTACATTTTCTAAAATTTTATATCATGAAATCATGCGAGTGTATACTCTTAGTTTGGGGGTGAGGTCTGGCTTCTTTCGCTGAACATTATTATTTTGAGATTTATCTATGTTGTTTGTATCAATAGTTCATTCCTTTTTATTGTTGAACAGTATTTGATTGTATGGGTATACCACAATTTGTTTAATTATTCACTTATTGATAGACGTTTGGGTTGTTTTCCGGTTTTGGCTGTTAAAGCTGCTGTGACAGTTCAGGCCTAAACCTTTTTATGGTTATATGCTTGTATTTTTCTTGGGTAAATTACTTAAGAATGGAATAGACAGGTCATATAATAGGTGTAGGTTTAACTTTTTAAGCATCTGCCAAAATGTTTTTTGAAGTATTGGACCATTTTATATGCCTATGAGCAGTCTATGAGCGTTCCAGTTGCTCCACATTCTTATTGGAGCAACTGGACAATAACAAAGATGTTATTGTCATCTTTTTAATTTTAGACATTCTAATAGGTATGTAGTGGTATCTCATTGTGGTTTTAATTTGCATTTCCCACAGACTAAGGTTGTTGAATATTTTTTAATGTGCTTTTTTTGCTATCCATGTATCTCCTTTGTGAAATATCTGTTCAGATCTTTTGCCCATTTAAAATTTTTTTAGATTATTTGCGTTCTTGTTAGTGACTTGTAAGGGTTTTTTATGTATTCTGGATACAAGTCCTTTAATGGATATGTGATTTCTAAATATTTTCTCCCAGACTGTGCCTTCTCTTTTCATTCTTTTAACAGTATCTTTCTAGAAGCATATATTCTTAATTTGATGATTCACCAATTAAAAAAATTGGATTGTCCTTTTGGGAGTGTATCTTAAAAAAATCTTTGCCTAACCAGGTCACAAAGATTTTCTTTTATGTATTCTTCTCCAAGTTTTATAGTTTTAAGTTTTCTGTTGGGGTCTATGACCTACTTTATTAATTTTTATATTGTGGTAATATATATATAACATAAATAAAAATCGCCATTTTATCATTTCTAAGTGTAAAATTCAGTGGCATTAATTACATTCACACTGTTGTGCAACCATTACCACTATCTATTTCCAAAATTTTTACATTACCGGAAACAGTAATGTTGTACCCATTAAGCAATAATTCCCCATTCCTCCCTCTCCCCCAGCCCCTAGTAACCCCTACTTTGTCTTTTTAAGAATTTGCCTATTCTAGATATTTCATATAAGTGGAATCATCTGTATGTCCTTTTGTGTCTGGCTTATTTCACTTAGCATAATGTTTTCCAGGCTCGTCCATACTGTAGTATGTACCAGAACTTTATTTCTTTTTATGGCAAAATAATATTCTTTTGTGTGTATATGCCACATTTTGTTTATCCATTCATCTGTTGATGGATACTTGGGTTTTTTTCTACCTTTTGGTTATTGTGAATAAAGCTGCCATGAATATCGGCAGTATCTGTTTGCATCCCTGCTTTCAATTCTTTGGGGTATTATATATAGTACTTAGGAGTAGAATTGCTAGGTTGTATAGTAATTCTATGTTTAACTTCTTGAGAAACCACCAAACTGTATTCCACAGTGGCTATACTATTTTACATTCCCATGAGCCATGTACAAGGATTCCAATTTCTCCACCTTCTCACCAACACTTATTTTCTGTTTTTTGTTTGTTTTTTTGTTCATTATAACCACCCAAGTAGGTGTGAAATGGTATCATGGTGGTTTTTATTTATTTATTTTTTTGAGACAGAGTCTCACTTTGTTGCCCAGGCTAGAGTGAGTGCCATGAGTAGCTGGGACTACAGGCGTGAGCAACCATGCCCGGCTAATTTTTTGTTCTATTTTTAGTTGACTGGCTAATTTTTTTTTTTTCCTATTTTTAGTAGAGATGGGGTCTCGCTCTTGCTCAGGCTGGTCTCAAACTCCTGACCTCAAGCGATCCTCCCCTCTTGGCCTCCCAGAGTGTTAGGATTACAGGCTTGAGCCACCGTACTCGGCTTATCATGGTGGTTTTGATTTGTATTTCCCTAATGAATAATGATATTAAGCATCTTTTCATGTGTTTATTGGCCTTTCGTATATATTATTTGGAGAAATGTCTGTTTAACTCCTTTGCTCATCTTCAGATTGGATTGTTTGTCCTTTTGTTGTTGAGTTGTGGGAGTTCTTTATATATTTATATATATTAAACCCATATTAGGTGTATGATTACAAGTATTTTCTCCTGGTCTGTGGCTTGTCTTTTCGCTCTCTGTATAGTGTCCTTTGATGCACAGAAGTTTCAATTTTTTTTTTTTTTTTTTAAGAAACAAGATCTTTCTCTGTCTCACAGACTGGAGTGCAGTGGAACTGCAGCCTTGAATTCCTGAGCTCTTACCTCAGCCTCTTGAGTAGTGACATGCCTGGCTAATTTTTAAATTTTTTTTAGAGATGGGGTCTTAGAGATGGCCCAGGTTGGTCTTGAACACCTGGGCTCAAGTGATCTTCTCACTTCGGTTTCTCAAAGTGCTGGGATTACAGGCATGAAGCCACTGCACCCAGCCAAAAGTTTTTAATTTTAATGAAGTCCAATTTATTTATTTATTTGCCTGAGCTTTTGGTGCCATATTTAAGAAAATATTACCAAATCCAAGGTCATGAAGATTGGTTCCTATGTTTTCTTCTAAGGTTTTTATGTTTTAGCTCTTAAATTTAGTTTTTGACCCATTTTGAGTTACTTTTTATAGATGATTTAAGGTAAGGGTCTAACTTCATTCTTTTGCCTATGGATAACCAGTTGTCTGAGAACCATTTGTTGAAGAAATGGTTTTTCCCCCATTGAATGGTCTTGGCATGCTTATTAAAAATCAATTGACCATAGATGTGAGGGTTTATTTCTGGGCTCTCAGTTCTATTCCATTGGTCTGTATGTCTAGTCTTACGATTTTTTGTTGAGAACTGGACATTTTGAGTATTATAATGTGCTAAATCTGGAAATCAGATTCCCCTCTGCTCAGGGATTGCTTTTGTTACTTGTTGAGGACTGCATCTGTCTGCTTCTATAGTGACTTTTCCACACTATTTTTGCTAAATCTGTATGTCTTATTGTGTGTGGTCTGTGAAGTTTCTGTTCCGTTACCTCAGTGGTCAGCCTATGAACTGACAGAGATTTCCTTTAATGTCTGGATTTTTAAAAAAAGTATGTACATCTTTTTAAATTTTCTGATAAATGTTGTTGGGGAAGCTGCTATAGCCTGAGGGGGCCTTAAGACAAGGGCAAGCATTTTCTGTAGTCCCTCTGAGAACCTCTAGACCAATCAAAATACACAACCCTAAATTTCTGGAGAACAAGGTACTTTATGTCCATACTGGTACAGCGGCTCTGGGAAAGTAGACTGTGGTCCCCACAGCCTCAGTGGGGCTGAGGAGTGGGAGATAAGCGTGCTACAGATCACTCTTTTAGCTCTCTTAACTAATTTCAGCATCTTTTTCCATCATCAAGCACTCCCTTGGTTGCTCTAAGTGTCTGATCAGGTTCTAGAGTTCTCAAATCATTGATCTTGATTGTTTTTTCCAACTTAATGGTTTTTTTGGTGGAGAGAACTTTTGGAGTTTCCTACTCTGCTGTTTTCTGTGATGTCACTTATGATTTTTTTTTTTTGAGACAGAGTCTCACTCTGTTGCCCAGGCTAGAGTGCCGTGGCGTCAGCCTAGCTCACAGCGACCTCAAACTCCTGGGCTCAAGTGATCCTCCTGCCTCAGCCTCCCGAGTAGCTGGGACTATAGGCATGCGCCACCATGCCCGGCTAATTTTTTCTGTATATATTTTTAGTTGTCCATATAATTTCTTTCTAATTTAGTAGAGACGGGGTCTCGCTCTTGCTCAGGCTGGTCTCGAACTCCTGAGCTCAAACGATCCACCCTCCTCAGCCTCCCAGAGTGCTAGGATTACAGGCGTGAGCCACCGTGCCTGGCCTTATGATCTATTTTGAGTTAATTTTTATATATGATGTACTATGTGAATTTTTTTCTTTCTGCAATTGGATATGGGTATCCAATTGTTTCAGCACCATTTATTGAAAAGACTGGTTTTTTCCTACTAAATTTTCTTTGTACCTTTGTCAAAAATCAGTTGTCTGTATATGTGTGGGTCTGTTTTCAAACTGTTACATTCCATTGATCTGTTTTGCTATCTTGACACCAACATCACACTGTCTTAATTACTGTAACTTTATAATAAGTCTTGAAATCAACTAGTGTCAGCCTCTAGTTTTGTTCTTCTTTTTCAAAGTTTTTTTTTTGGCGCTTCCAGGTTTTTTTCATTTCCATAAGAATTTTAGCAGCACCTTGCCAGTTTCTACCAAAAAAGCTTACAAGATTTTGATTAGATTGTACTGAATCTATAGGTCAGTTTGGAAATAACTGTATCTTAGCAGCATTGAGTCTACTGATCAATGAGTACTGTATCTCTTTATTTGTTTGGGTCTTTAATTTCTCTCAGCAGTGTTTGACATTTTTCAATGTGCTGATCTTGTACCTTTTTTTGTCAGATTTATCCCTGAGTATTTCATTTTGAGGGGATGCTGTTGTAAATAGTGGTTTTTTTTAAATATAAACTTTATTTTTTACAGCAGTTCCAGGTTCACAGCAAAATTAAGCAGAAGTTACAGATGTTTTCCCATGTACTCACCACCCCCAACACATGCACAATTCTGCCCACTACCAGCATCCCCATCAGAGTGGTATGTTTTTATTACGGTTGATGAACCTACACTGATACATCGTTATCACCCAAGGTTGCATAGTTTACATTAGAATTCTACTCTTGGTGTTGTATATTCTTTGGGTTTGGGCAAATTTATAATGACATGTACCATACAGAGTAGTGCCTTAAAAATTTTTTTGTGCTCCACTTATTCATTCCTCCCTCCTTCCTAACCCGAGCAACCACTGATCTTTTTACTGTTTCCGTAATTTTGCCTTTTCCAGAATGTCATATAGTTGGAATCATATATAACTTTTCAGATTGGCTTCTTTCATTTACTAATATGCATTTAAGTTTCCTCCATGTTTTTTCATGGTTGGATAGCTCATTTCTTTTTAGCACTAAATCACATTCCATTGTCTGGATGTATTGCAGTTATTTATCCATTCATTCACCTACTGAAAGACACATCTTGGTTGCTTCCAGGTTTTGGAAAAATGTATAAAGCTGCTGTAAACATCCATGTGCAAGTTTTTATGTAGATGTAAGTTTTTAGCTCCTTTAGGTAAATACCAAGGAGTATGATTGCTGGACCATATGGTAAGAGTATGTTTAGCTTAGTAAGAAACTGCCAAACTATGTTTCCAAGTACATGGTACTGTGCTGTGAATAGTGCTTTTTAAAATGTGAATTTCTGATTGTTTGCTGCTAGTATGTAGAAATACAACTGATTTTAGTACATCATTTTTACCTTTTACTTATTCTAGTAGCTTTTTTAAGATTCTATTGGATTTTCCACATAGGTCATTATATTTCTTACGAGTAGACAGTTTTATTTCTTTTCCAATCCTGATGCTTTTTCTTTCTTTTTCTTGCTGTATTGCACTGACAAGAACCTCCAGTATAATGCTGAATTTCTAGAAATGATGAGAGTAGATATCATTGCCTTGTTCCTAATTTTTGAAGGAAAACATTTAGTCTTTCACCTCTCAGTAAAATGTTAGCTGTAAGTTTTCATAGCTATCCATTATTGAATTGGGAGGTTTGCTTCTATTCCTGGTTTGCTGAGAGTTTTTTTTTTCCTTCATTTCAAAAATTTTTTATTTCAGAATATTACGGGAGTACAAATGTTTTGGTTACATAAATTGCTTTAGTACCATTTGAGTCAAAGTTATAAGTGTGTCCATCACCCAGATAGTGTGCATTGTACCCATTAAGCGTGAATTTACCCATCCTCTCTTCCCCCCTCCCACCTGCTGGATTTCTGATGAATGTTATTTCCTGCTGAGAGTTTTTATTAGGGATGGATGTTGGGGTTGTGTTAAATGCATTTTCTGTACCTATTGAAATGATAATATTTATTTTTAATTTAATTCCAATGTGGTTAGACAATATACTTTGTATGACTTGAATCCTTTTACATTTATTGAGTCTTGTTTTCTGGCTCAGAATATGGTCTATCATGGTAAATGTTTTGTGTGCACTTGAAAAATATACATTCTGCTATTGTTGTGGAGTGTTCTATAAATGTCAAAGATCACATTGGTTGATAGTATTATTCCAAGTCTTCTGTATCCTTACTGATTTCCTGTCCAATTGTATGTCACTTATTGAGAGGATTGTTGAAATTTTTGCTCATATTGTGGATTTGCTTATTTTTTATTGTAGTTCTATCAGTTTTTGCTTCATGTATTTGGAAGTTCTGTTATTAGTTAGGTACACGTTCTCTTAACCCTTTTGTCACTATACAGTAACCCTCTCTATCCCTGGTAATATTTTTTGTTCTGAAATCTACTTTGATAATATAACCATTCCAACTTTGTTTTGTGATCATGGTTTATCTTACCTATCTTTATTATCATTGATATCATGGTATATCTTTTCCATCCTTTTAACCTGTTTGTGCTTTTATATTTAAAGTGGGTTTCCTATAAATGGGTACCAGTTGCATCTTTTTTAACAGTATCTGATATCTGCCAGTCTGATAATATCAGCCTTTTAATTGGGTTATTTAGACCATTTAACATTTCATGTTATTATTGATATGGTTGGCTTAAAATCTACTATTAACTGAAGAAAATGACGAGGCTCATAAAGTTGTAAAGGAAGGGTTTATTTCTCATAAAGGTTGTATCCTGTGGCTGGCCATTATGACAGACTGGAAACTAGAGCCCCGGCCATAAGCCAAGAACATATGCTTTGAGGCAGGGATAATGGGAACAGGAATTTATACTGACCGGGTGACCAAATATACATATTTAACAAGCTATAGGAGGAGTCATGAATATTTATGAAAGAAACATGTACATGTATAATTGAGCTTTATGCCCCTTTATGGGGTCCATGTTCAGAAAATGGGAGTCCTCTGGTGTGAAAAGGTGAAGCAGAGGACATGAAAACCCTCTCTGCACATGCCCTGTAGGCTGGTTAGAACCACTCCATGGTTGGTGGTCTCTTGTCAGGAAACAGTGCTGGTTAGTTAGTTGTAGTGCCGAAACTGCAAACAGGGAGGAATAGATCACGAGGCTGGTTTCAGTTTAGCCCTTAAAGAAAAAAACCTGATGGCCATCAGTAAGGAAGAGGATATGATGAGGCATGTCTGACTTCCCATTCTGTCATGGCTGAGAATTCAGTTTTAAGGTTTCTTTGGGGTCCCCTTGGCCAAGAGGGAGTCTGTTCACTCACCGGGGCTTAGGATTTTATTTTAGTTCACACTGCCATCTTGGTATTTGTTTTCTTTTTGATTCATCTGTTCTTTATCCCTTTTTCCCTTTTTTTATATGCCTTCTCTCAGATTATGTTTTCATTCCATTTTTGTCTCCTGTTGGTTTATTAACTATAACTCTGTTGTGTTATTTTAGCAGATGCTTTAGGATTTGTGGTATACATCATTAATTCATCACAGTCTACCTTCATGTGACATGTTACTTTACATGTATACTTAACCACAGTCTATTTTTATTTTCCCCCTCCTAGCCTTTGTGCTGTTCTTGTCATACATTTTACTTCTCCATAAGTTTCAAACTTCACAGTATTGTTACTAATTTTTGCTTTAAACAATCATTTGTCTTTTACAGATACTTAAATAATAAGAAACCAATTCTTTTTATTTACCTATGTTGTTTCCATTTGTGGTGTTCCTCATCCCTTTGTGTACATCCAGATTTCAATCTAGTATTATTTTCCTTTTGCTTAAAGGACTTTCTTTACCATTTCTGTAAATAGAGGGACTGCTGGTGAATTCTTTCACCTTTTGTACATCTCAAACAGGTTTTATTTTGCCTTTGTTTTTGTAAGATATTTTTGCTGAGTAAAGAATTCACAATTGATGTGTTTTTTTTTTCTTTTGGTACTTTAAAAATCTTTTGGTGCTTCTTATTTTGTCTTCTAGCTTGCATTATTTTCCACAAGAAATCTGCTGTTGTTTCTGTCTTGTTTTTCTATATATTTTTCTTCCGGCTGCTTTTTAAGATTTTTGTTTGTTTGTTTGTTTGGTTTTTTGAGACAGAGTCTCACTCTGTTGCCCGGGCTAGAGTGAGTGCCGTGGCGTCAGCCTAGCTCACAGCAACCTCAAACTCCTGGGCTTAAGCGATCCTACTGCCTCAGCCTCCCGGGTAGCTGGGACTACAGGCATGCGCCACCATGCCCGGCTAATTTTTTCTCTATATATATTTTTAGCTGTCCATATAATTTCTTTCTATTTTTAGTAGAGACGGGGTCTCGCTCTTGCTCAGGCTGGTCTCGAACTCCTGAGCTCAAAGGATCCGCCCGCCTCGGCCTCCCAGAGTGCTAGGATTATAGGCGTGAGCCACGGCGCCCGGCCTAAGATTTTTTTGTTATCACCGGCCCTAAGCAATTTGGTTATGATATACTTTGGTATTGCTTTCTTCTTTTTTTTTTTTTTTTAAGCCAGTCAAATTTAGCAGTGGGGGTTTGAATACCAAGTTTAGTAACACTAATGTATTTCTTGTTTCTTGTACAGGGGTTTGTTGAGCTTTGTCAGGTGTCTCGGCTGAACATTCCTGTTTCTTTGAAATTCTGTATTCTCCTGCTTTTTCTTCTGCATTTCTGGCCATTTCTTATTTTACTTGACCCTTTAATGTTGGTATTCCCAGGGATTCTGCTGTGTTTTGACTCCATAGGGGATTCCTAGGTGATCCCATCCATTCCCATAACTTCATCTGCTTTCTATATGAGAGACTTCCTAATTGGTTTTCTCCACCCAGACCTCTGCCTAAGCTCCAGATTTGTATTTACTTGTAGCTATCCCTACTTAAATAAATCTAAAGGAGCCATAATGAACTCATGTGAATGAATAGACCTGGAGGACGCACAGCTTGCTAAAAAAACTCGAAGAGCAAAGGATAAAGCTCAAGTACATGGGCAAGTTGCTAGAAAGCAGGATTCTCAGGGGAAGAATCAAAGGGTTTAGAAAATGGCCAAGTTGGTGTGGTAGCTGACTTCACTGTAGTTTCACCAGAAAGGCAGAAAAACCTTATCCTTGGCACACACTAGTAAAATAACCTGAATACTATAGTGAACTAGCAAGAGAAACTGTAACTCCTGAGGGAGTTGGGCCCTAGAAGAATGACCTGTGAGCTACAAGGGAAAAGTGAGGACAAGGGAGTCCCAGACATGGTTTAAAACTGTGCCGAGCTAAATGAATAATGTGAGACTTACCTGAACTCTGAAGTAAACTGTAATCCTAGAGGCTAGTGAGCTGCTGCTGGGAAATATCCTTTCACCGTGGTTCCGAAACGTTTTATAAGCCCATTTTAAAAAATTGATTATTTTATTTTGGTTTGTTTTATAGGGAAAAATGACATGATACTAGGTTAATTTGAATTCCACACTAAGATGTGTGGACTCTCTTCATGTAGTGGAGAACAAGTGAAAAATCTTTGAAATAGGAGTGATATGATCAGCACTGTGCTTTATACCCAAAATACTTTTTTTGGAGGAGTACTAGTCACTGTTTTTTCACAACTCAGCAATGTGATATCTGCACTGGTTCCCTTTCATTTAGTTTCTTACCGGACTAAATGAGCCAACTTGAAGAACTCTAAGAAAATAAAATTTTATTTTCTTTGATGAGAGGTATCTGTTAGAATTGAGAGGGTCCGAAATTTTCATATAATGCAGAAGTTAAATGTTTTTAAAAAAAATTAAATTTCTAAATCTAAGAGCTTTTTAGCATACAAAACTCTATATAGAATTCTAATCCCTCCCTCCCCCAAAGTTATGAGTTTACTGTTAACTCGGGGGATTTTTTTTTTTAAATATTAAAATTACAACTGCTATTTAATCTCATTTTCTTAAGTCTTGGCATATATAATATATCTATTTTAGAAAAGTCATTTTAAAATTAGCAGATTAAGAAACACAACATGGTTGAAACTAAAAAATGCCTTTTATAGAAAATATCCTTTCATGGAATACCATGGAGAGTATCCTTCCATATGTTAAACAACATGGGGGTGTCTGCACCATAGGAACCAACTTAGAAATTGATTTAAAATAACTCAGAACCACTTCTAGAAATGTATCAAAATGAACTGACAGGAGTAGTACCCAATTAAGTATATTCTATGATATTTATAGAAACCATGTTTATAAAAGGAAACTTGGATATTTGTATCTTCAATGTTGATCTATATTTATATCATGTCCTCACATATTTTGAACACATTAACTGCCATGTGAGTTGTATTTAACTCATGCTAGCTTTGAGCCCATGGCCTTGTGAAGCAAAACCTGGGCCAAACCCTGCAGTTGGTTCGTGGAAATATTACTTGTCGATGTACTTTTTGCTGCAGTTAATATTGACAAATTAATTCTAAAAACATGGATTAAATGAATAGAAGTCAATAAATTTTGTTTTTCATTAAATTAGAAAGGATTGTTTTGTTTTTGAAGTTTTTATTCTATTTTTGTAATAAAACACTGGCTCCAAGGTAAAAAAAAATTTTTTTTCTAATGTGGCAGTCAATGTGTTAAGCAAAAAAACCACAGATAACGAAGTATAAACCAATTTTTTAAAACTATTAAATAAATGCACATACACACATGTGCCGCACACACACAACATGCACATGGCTATACAAAAAGAGCTGAGAAAGTATATACCAATAACATGCATACTCAAAGATCCAGAAGGCCATATATGCATTTTTCAACTACTAATGGCTATACCATGTAAAGAAGTAAAATATTTCTTAGAAAGGCAAGCCAGAAGTTAGGAAGATCCCATATTTATCCTGTGGACATCCTGAGATTTCTTTTTTTGTGGGGGGCCCACTTCCCACAGTTGTGACTTTTGCTATTTTCTTAGATTTTGTTCATTTGTTTTTTAATTCAAGCTTGTAAATGAACATAGGTTAAAGGGTCAAATAGGCTTGTTTAAAAATCAGCACCCAAGCCAGGCAGGTGACTCACACGTGTAATCTTAGCACTTTGGAGGGCCAAGGCGGGAGGATGGCTTGAGGCCAGGAGTTTGAGACCAGTGCAAGCAAATAGCAAGACCTCATCTCTCCAAAAAGTATAAATTAAAAAATTGAAAAATTAGCCGGGCATGGGGCATGCACCTACAGTCCCAGCTACTCGGAAGGCTGAGGCAGGAGGATTGCTTGGGCCAGGAGTGTGAGGTTACAGCAAGCTATGATGACACCACTTCACTCTAACCCAGACAATGGAGACCCCTGTCTCAAAAAAAAAAAAAAAAAAAAAAAAAAAAAAAAACCACACATCCTCCTATTCTATCACTTCCCTCTTTCTAGGGGCAGCTATTTTCACCAATTTAGCCTTTGTTTTTTTTTTTACATCTGTAAATAAAATGTTTGCATTGCAAATTCTTGGCATTTTCAGTTTTAGGCATTACATGTTGATTTGCCATCATGGAAAATAAGGATTTGGCCTATTTTCTACCCCTACCATACTATCTGTTTGTCTCCCTCTCTTGATTATATTGTAATTTTATTTGTCATCCCATTTTTAGTTTTTTATGACTAGTAAACACAATTTTTAGCTGAGTAATGTAGTAAGCTGTTTTTCCTTTCTTGAATACCTTTTTATTTTTCCTGTATTTAATGTTAATTTTTCCCCTGGTGTACTCATATCTCATTCATTCCCAAATTTTTTTGCCACATGTGTAAATTTCCTCATAAGATGAATGTCTAAATTCATATGCTTTAGGTAATTCTGTCAATTTCATCTTCTTTAAGAGTCCTTTCCCTAAGTCTTCTGAACTAATACTCTGCTAACCCTGTTTCACAACTGTCATCTTGAGGTTCTTTTATTATCATCTTTGATATTCTTTTGCCTCTTGTTTGTGTTAACCTCCTATTTCCTGTGCCCATGTCCTGTTCTTTCTTGGTTTTCTATCTCTTTTTAGTGTGGCATATCCTCTAGTATTTTATAGAGAAGGGCTGCATATTGATTTTTATATTGCCTTCTACTTACAGTGTTGTTGAAAATTTGAAACTATACAGGTTTCTGATCTGTTTATATAAACCGTTCCTTCCTCACCTCTCCAGAAACATGTAGGATTCTTTTATCCCCAGTATTCTGAGATTTTTTTTTTTGCCATATGGGTTATTTTTAGCCATTATACTGGGAATACAATGGTAATCTGGAAGCTTGTTCTTTACTCTTAAGAAATTTTCTTAAATTATTTCATTAATTATTTCCTATTTCTTTCCCTCCATTTTCTCTGTTTGCTCCCTTTGGGATTCCTATTCTCAGACTAACATTCTAATTTTCTTACCTATTTTCTTCTTCCTTGTCCTTTTGTTTTATTTTCTGGGAGATTTCCTCGACTTTATTGTGCAGCCTTTCTATTGAGCTTTCCTTTCTGTTACCATATTTTTATGCTCCAGGAACTTTTTTGTATACCTTGCACACAAAATGCAGGTGTGTCTCATAGTTGCAATCTCTTATGACTATGGATATGAATGATAAGTTTTTTAGATTCTTTGGAAGTTTTTCTAATTCCTGTATAATCTCTGCTCCCAACTACTTTCTTTTTCTTTTTCTTTTTTTTTTTTTTTTGAGACAGAGTCTCACTCTGTTGCCTGGGCTAGAGTGCCGTGGCATCAGCCTAGCTCACAGCAACCTCAAACTCCTGGGCTCAAGCAATCCTCCTGTCTCAGCCTCCCAGGTAGCTGGGACTACAGGCATGTGCCACCATGCCCGGATAATTTTTTTTTCTATTTTTAGTTTTTTGGGTAATTTCTTTCTATTTTTAGTAGAGATGGGGTCTCGCTCTTGCTCAGGCTGGTCTTGAACTCCTGAGCTCAAGCAATCCTCCTGCCTCGGCCTCCCAGAGTGCTAGGATTACAGGCATGAGGCACCGCCCCGGCCTTTACATTCTTTTTCTTACTGTTATTTTGGTGTCTATTATTCCACAGAAAAGGCTTTCCTTTTGTTTGTTTGTTCGCTTTTGAGACAGTCTTGCTCTTACCCCAGGTAGAACGCAGTGGCGTCATCGTAGCTCACTGCACTCACTGCAACCTCAAAGCCCTGGGCTTAAGTGATCCTCCTGCCTCACCCTCCCGAGTAGCTAGATATTTGGTCATGTTAGTGTGTCTGTTGGTTTTTTAACCTGGATATACTGTCAGGGCTCATGGACCCAGTTCTAGTTTTGAATTTCCTTTTTGAGCAGTTGTAAATGACTTTTATAGGATGAAGAAGGGCAATTGTCTGGCTGCCTAGAGAGGAAAAAGGGACCTGGGGATCTGATTACTTCATAAACAGATTTTCAAGACATTCTTTTATTTTATTTATCTTCTTTTAACCCCACTTCTAGAGGTATTTTACATTGTAAATTAGATCAGTTCTCATATTTCACTCAGATTCACTACTGGATTGGGATGTATTTTCTTTGGTAACTTTCTTTTTTTTTTTTTTTTAACCACTTATACATCTGCTTTCTATTTTCCATACTTTTGTTAGTCTCCTGTCCCTTTTTCCCCATCCTGGTGGGTTTATTCTTTTGAAACACAACAGCAAAGCAAGCAAAAACCCTTTACTGACCCATTATTGAAAGTTTGAGAGAGAGCAAAAGTAGATGTAGGTGCTAAGCCAGCAATCTCCACCAAGACTGATTTTTTTTTTCCCCCTTTAGATATTTTGTTAGGTAGTTCGATATAGCAATATAAGATGGGAATTTTCAACTATGCCTCACATTTAGAATCACTTGGAAAGCTTTTAGGAAAGACCAATACCTGCATCTCACAATTTGTGGGGTTGATTGTTATTTAAGGTATGGTCTGTTTGTTTTTAGTTCTCCAAGTTATTCTGATGTATAGCCAGATTTGAGGATCCCGATCTAGAAAAAAATCTTTCAGAAAGTGAGGAAAGGCAACAGATTCTAAAAATATTACTGTCATTATCTAGTAAAACATTCCAAATTCTTCTAGAAGGAATAACTGTTCTTAACAATATTAGGAATTCTGGTCAGGTAAGGTGGCTCACACCTGTAATCCTAGCACTCTGGAAGGCCAGGGCTGGAGGATCGCTTTAGGTCAGGAGTTTGAGATCAGCCTGAGTAAGAGTGAGACCCATCTCTACCAAAACCAGAAAAAGTTAGCCAGCTGTGGTGGTGTGTGCCTGTAGTCCCAGATGCTTGGGAGGCTGAGGCAGGAGGATTGATCACTTGAGCCCAGGAGTTTGGGGTTGCAGTGAGTGCAGAGAGCTATGATGATGCCACTGCGCTCTACCCAGGGTGACAGAGCAAGACTCTGTCTCAAAAACAAACAAAAATTAGGAATTCTGAATGAATTTTTCGCTAAGGTCTGTTCCTCATTGCATTTCAACAAGCAAGAATGTAGTAGCCAAAATTAAGTTTCTGTGGGAAGTGGGAAATAGATAATATTGTAGAAAATCAAATTAGTGTTATAGAGGACAAACTTGAGAAAGAGTCACAGAATGTATAGTAAATAAATGCAGTTAGAAAAGATAAAAAGATTGTTAGGTGGGAGATGTCCTGGCTCTTTGACTCCTTGCTTGGAAGAATCACAAGCAGGGCTGGTGCAATGGAGTGAGCAGCAATTCCACACAAGCAGCCTTTATTGCAAAGCAAAAGTACGTCCCAGAGCGAGGAACAGGTCAATCTCTGCAAGTGGAGAAGATCCCGATTATGGGTATCTTTACCTTTTTATAGGAAAATAGGTCAGGAGATCCCTTGGTTTACTGGTTGAGGGTCTCTGATCTTTATCTGTGATTGACATGCCCCTGTTATATAACAATTTTCTTTCTACACATGCTCCTTTCCCATAAGTCTCCTCGATTGCCCCTGGAGTCTGGGAGACCACAATGCAAATGAGGCCTTAGTGATATGGCCATGTCACTAGGTCACCTAAGATCTCCCTTAATGTGCATGTGCAGTGGTGGGGACAGTCCTTTAACCGTGAAATATGGTTATGGTCGTTTGGATTCTAGATGTTCATTGGCCTCCTTATATTTGCTCCCTCCTCTTTCCTGTGGTTAGCAACGGCCAACCTGTAACTGTCCCTAACAAGATCAATAATGAAAATCTAAAATAGAAATAATAAATAACATTTGTAGGGAATATTTATAGTCATCAGACAGCTTCATATTTATTTTTATTACATATTAACAAATTATAGTTGTATATACTTATGGGACATAAAGTGATGTTAGATCGTTGAATACAATGGGAAAGGATTAAATCAAGCCAGTTAACATATCCCTCACCTCAAATAATTAACTTTTTGTGATGAGAACACTTGAAATTTACCCTCCTAGTGATTTTGAAATGTACAGTACTCAGTTACTAGCTGTGTTCACCACATTGTGCAATGGATTCCCCCTCCCAAAAAAATCAATCTTACACAACCTATCTAAGTGTATCCTTTGGCTGTCATTTCCCCATTTCCCCCATCCTTCAGCCTCTGGTAACAACAATTCTATTCTGTTTCTTTTAGTTCAATGCCACATGAGAGCATGTGGTATTTGTCTTTCTGTGTTTGACTTATTTTACTTAGAATAATATTCTCCAATTCCATTTGTAATTGTCACAAATGACAGAATTTCTTCCTTTTTTAAGGCTTAATAGTATTACATTGTATACTTATACAGCATCACATTTTATTTCTTTCTTTGTTTTGAGACAGGAGCTTGCTCTGTTGCCTGGGCAGAGGGCAGTGTCATCATCATAGCTCACTGCAGCCTCAAACTCCTGGGCTCAAGTGATCCTCCTGCCTCGGCCTCCCAAAGTGCTAGGATTATAAGCATGAGCCACTGTGCCCGGCCAGATTCTTAGTAATGGGTGTGCATAGGATCATTCCTACAGGGGGATAAACTCCTAGGCATGTATATTTTGAAGTGGCTTTGCAGGTGATTGTGAAGAACTGTAATATTAAAGGTACATCAAATTTTAGGGCAAAAAAAGTAATCCTGGAAGATTTGCGAACATTTGTTTGGATATTCTAGCCTATATAATAAGACATGAATTAGAACTAGAAGTATAAATGTTAGAAGAAAGAGAAAATTTTCCTTACTCGCAGTTAAAGGAAGGCTTATCTATAAATCCTAAGGAATTGGCTATAAAATTTCAGTGTTATTTTAAGTTCAATTTGAGTGGGAAAATAGAGCTTAGTAGAACAAAAATCAGTATTCTGTAATAACCACTTTTGAATAACAACCAAAATGAGAGCCCATTCAAAATATCATAAATATTTAAAAAGTTAGAAATATTCATTTTTGCTTAATTTATCTTTTGAATCTGATTTAAAAGTGAAAATTAACAGAAAACTATTCTGAAAGGTATACTGAAAAGTCTCACTTTTCTCCCTATTCCTTATCCCATTCCCTGCCTACCGTAGTGGTAGGGGTAATCATTTTTAATTAATTTCAGTTTATCCTTCTGGTTTTCATTTTTTCAAAAAAGCCACTAGCTTTATGTATTCTTACACAAAAAGTAGCATACCATATTTTTCTTTATCTTGACTTTGTCAACTTTAATGATGTATCTTGGAGATATTACTCCCATACCAATAGATAGAAATCATCTTCATTCTTTTTTTGGTTGCAGAGTATTCCATCATATGACCATTTATTCAGTTATTATTCTATTGGTAGATATTTTGCATAAAAATGACATTAATGGTAACTGTGGGCTGGGAGAGGTGTCTAATGCCCCTGTAATCCTAGCACTCTGGGAGACCAAGGCGGGAGGAAGCTGGAGGGTCACTTGAAGTCAGGAGTTCAAGACCAGCCTGAGCAAGAGAGAGACCCTGTCTCTACCAAAAATAGAAAAAAATTAACCAGGTGTGGTGGTGCACACCTGTAGTCCCAGCTACTGGGAGTCTGAGGCAGGAGGATCACTTGAGCCCAGGAATTTGAGGTTGTGGTGAGCAACGATGACACCACTGCACTCTACCCAGGGTGACAGAGCAAGACTCTGTCTCAAAAAAAAAATAAATAAATAAATAACTAGGTAACTAATCTATATGATGGAAATAAAACCTTGAGGATCTGAATAAATGGATACCAGTATAGTACTCCAGGACATGAAGATTAAAAATGTAAAGATTTCAGCTCTCAAAATAATTCATAGGTTTACTGTAATTATACTCAAAATACCACTGGGCTTAAAAAAATCATAACAAAAGGATTTGGAAAATTTTTCTAGATAAATAAGTATTTAAGTCCATGTTAAAGTTCTGAAAAAAGAATGGATGGAGAGAAACCTAATTATAAGATGTTAAAACATAATGAAGCTCTAACAACTAAAAAAGTACCAGCACCAGGATAAAAATGACCATTGGGGAAATAATCCAGAAATGAAAAATGTTGGATATAAGGATTTAATATATGATAAAAGAAGCACACACATCCATAGGGAAGGGAAGATTTATTTAACAAATATAAATAATTTGGGGTAACAGAAATTTAGATTTTTAAAATATCATATACTAAAATAAGTTCCAGATGGATTAAATAATTACATAGAAACAAGCCAAAGAATTTAATTGTGTGTTGATTGACATTAAGAATGGAAATAACTATCTGAGTTTAGAATTAGTAGAAGAATTTACAAAGGATATAGCTGACAGAGTAGACTACATAAAAATTTAACTTTTATATCATCCAAAAATGCAGCCCAAATGAAAAAATAAAACAAGCAGCAGACTGGGGAAAATATTTCTAGCAAATTTCCAATGTTTTAACGTTCTTATGTATGAAACCCTTATGCAAATATATGAATGGGCATAGGACAAGATTGGACAATTAGCTAAATAGGAAATTCAACAAATAAACAAACATGGAAATATTTTAAATGCAAATTAAACTACTAAGGAGTTACCAGGATCCACCCATTACATTTGCTACAACTCTCATGCAGGCCAGAGTAGGGTGTAATTACTAGATGTGTAAATTGCTAATGGTCTTATATATAAAGTAACCATTTGAAAAGTACTCTTATGATGTGTTAAGATTCATAAAAATCTCCATACTTTTTGACCTGAAATCTCACATCTTGGAATTGATCCAAAGAAAATAATAACCTCCCCCCTTCCAAAAAACAAATCTGTAAACCCAAAGATGTTCACAGAGTTGTTTCAAACAGTGAAAAATTAGAAACAACCTAAATGACTAACCAAGGGAGTAATTAACATTTTCATATGCCCCCTCATAGAATACAACACAATAATTAAAATATGCTAATAGAGATTGCAGTTCAAAATGTAATAAGGGTAACTTTTATTTTATTTTATTTATTTATTTTTTTTGAGACAGAGTCTCACTCTGTTGCCTGGGCTAGAGTGAGTGCCGTGGCGTCAGCCTAGCTCACAGCAACCTTAAACTCCTGGGCTTAAGCGATCCTACTGCCTCAGCCTCCCGAGTAGCTGGGACTACAGGCATGTGCCACCATGCCTGGCTAATTTTTTCTATATATATATTTTTGTTGCCCAGATAATTTCTTTCTATTTTTAGTAGAGACGGGTCTCGCTCTTGCTCAGGCTGGTCTCGAACTCCTGACCTCGAGCGATCCACCCGCCTCGGCCTCCCAGAGTGCTAGGATTACAGGCGTGAGCCACTGCGCCCGGCCAAGGGTAATTTTAAATTAAAAAAAAATTAATACTCTCGTGCAAAGGGGGGGGTCATTTGTTTAAAAGTGAGCTTTCATATTGTAGATACAATTTGATATAAGAATGACTGGAAGGAAATATATAAAAATGATAAGCAGTTATGATAAGGAGATAGTAGGCAATTCTTTTCCTATTTTCTGTGATCCAATGTAGTACAAGGCTGCATTGGATATAAATACAGCACCTGGAGCAGGGGAGCTAATAAGCCTATGTTATGAGAACATGGGCTTTGGAGACAGGAGACGTGCAGATCTGAGTTCCAATTTCTTCTCCTTTCAAGTATGTAGAGTTGACAGTGTAGTACCTACTCTGAACCTCAGTTTCTTCATCTGAAAGAGGGGCTGATACCTTTTTGTCATGATTGTTATATGCATTAGCAATACCTATATAGCACACTGGATAGGTCAGTACAGAATGGTAACACATTTTGAACATGCTTTGACAGAGTGTGTCCAGTTCTGGCTGTCCCCGACCACTCCCCGCCTTTTCTTTTTTTTTTTTTTGAAGAAACAGGGTCTTCCACTGTCACCCAGCCTAGAGTGCAGTAGTGCAATCATAGCTTACTGCAGCCTCAAACTCCTGGGCTGAAGGGATCTTTCTGCCTCAGCCTCCCAAGTAGCGAGGACTACAGGCGTGGGCCACCACACCCATCTATTTTTAAACTTTGATTATTATTTATTTTTTTTGTAGAGACAGTGTCTGGTTTTGTTGCCTGGCTCTAAGTGATTCTGCTGCCTAGGCCTCTCAAAGTGCTAGGATTCCAGGTGTAAGCCACTGTGCCACCCTGGCTATTACTTTAATAAAAGTATAACAACCTGGGGTGTATCCAGAGGAGGAAGATCAGGATAGTGAGTAATTCTGAAATCTTGCTTGAAATACAGTGAGAAGAGTCACTGGAAAGGGAGGGGCACATTAATGCTCTCTTCAGATATTTGAAGAATGGCTGTCACTGGAGTGAGATATTAGTTCAGTGCTATATGGTATCAATGGGTGGAAGTTACAGCATTGTATATTTTGTTTCAGTGTAGTATCATAAGAAGGAAAGGGAACAGAAAAGGAAATTGTTGTTTTAAATGTGTTACTTCATTTATATTCTTCAAAAAAACCCTATGGGGGTGTGTGTGTGTGTGTGTGTGTGTGTATTTAAATATTGGAAGAAACAGTGGATAAGTACCCAAAACCACAAGGCACATAAGTGGCAAAACCAGTTTGGAATCCAGTTCTGTGTAATCTCATCTTTTTTACTAGATTTTGCTACACTCTATTGGGCTGCAAGCTTTCTTACAATTAAACTGTTCATCACCAGCTATCTTCTGCCTAAGAAAGTAATGGCCACTCCTCTCCCATCTCTAAAAGAGTTCAAACATAGAATGAATGGAAAGGTTTCTAAATCAGTGGTCTGCAAATTTATTTGAATGCATGTACCTCTCAGCAAAATGCTTGAGCACACACTGCATATAAATATATTTATCTGTTATATATATGTAAACTATTGTACTAATACTGTGTGTGTTATAAAACATACAGGAAAAATCAGAATTTAAAAGGTTATGGTTTTACATAAAATTTTAGATTTTTTTGTAAATTAAATTTTAGGGTTAAGATGAAATCTCAACTTTATAAAAGTTTTTTTTACAGATAGATTTTTTTTTTTTCTGTATCCCTATGGATTGCCTTTTGTACCCAATAGAGATGCATCATACCCCCAACATTGGAGATCATTGTTTTGGATGACTGTGTACGAGTCCTTTCAGTATGAAGATTCTATGATTCTATTTAATATTTGTCTTAAATTTTTCTGAAAGAGCTAATGATGGCTTAATTAACTTTCAGAAAGGTTTTTAGATAGTCTGTCTAAAACCAAACTATAAAGACTTCACTGGCATTTGTAGCAGCAATTAAGTCTGAAAACCACAGTGTGAAAGGTGCTTTTCCAGATAAATGGTGGCAACCCCATGAGCATTATAAATGTATACATAAAAGGGGATATAAATAGGGATTATCATTAAGTTAGATTTCCATTTGCAGCACAGGGAACAGCCTCATTGTTTTCGTCAAATCTTCCTAAGTCTATATGTGTCCAAAGCTTACTGTAGTCATATATTCTAAAATGAATCCGAAATTTTGTCTAGAGAGTAATATGAATTTTTGTACTTGGTAAATTATTTGAGCACTGTTTTAGAATGGAGCCAAAGGTTTAAATTAGGCCAAATCTACTGGACTAATATCTTTATAGAGATATATATCCTTTAAGAAGCAAACGAGTTGGTTGCTTACATTGACAGGGAAATGTTTGCTGCTTTTGTACATTCTGGCTCTTAGATTGGCCATTGCCAGGTTGATGCTTCACAATTAAGATGACTTTTTCTGATACTCACTGTTTCTTGGTGGTAGATTCTTTAAGAAAAAGCCTTCCCGAATCACATAAAGCAGAAACCAAATCTAACCTTTAAAAGATACTCTTGAGATGAAATTCTAGATCAGCAGTGCTCTTTGCCACTTTTTTTCATAGTGATACATTTGTACAGATTTTTTGACACGACATACTACAATTTGGGTGGAAGTTGTAAAGGAAGTGTTGATTGCAGGTACGATCAAACCCAGTTTAAGCAAGAGACTGAAACAGCCAACTTCAGCTACTTTCTCAGTACAGGTCTTAAGTGGCCCACATACCAGAAGTTTATTGGTAATAACTCTTAGTGATTCTTTTGTTCTAGAAAATTACCCTGGAAAAGTACAGTTTAAACAGTTTAATCTGATGTTTCTTAAATTTTTGTATTCCTTTATTCATTCGTTCATTCCTTTAGTGCTTCTTTGTGCTAAGCCCTGAGCATTAGTGAGCAAGAGGGATATTGATCACTGATTTTATATCTATGTATATATGTATATAATGTGTACTAAAATCCAATAGAACTGTTGTTGCTCATAACTTCATGCTTTAGGAATCCCTGCTCTAGTCTGACCGTACTTGCCTGTCAGCTTGCTTACTCTCCCTTCTCCTCACCTCTTTTCCCCTCCCTCCCTTCCTCTCTCTCTGTTTTATTCTCTTCCTTCCCTTCTTCTTAAACTGTTTCCTTCTTGGAGATAGTGACAATAAGCAAATTTTGAACTCAAGTCATCTAAGAATAGGAGAAACTATATATATATTTATTGTATAAAACTTGCATGGTAGAGTTAAACAGGAGATGAAAAAACGTTTAGTTTGCCTTAAAAATCAAATGCCATCTCTCCTGTGCAGATTTCAAGGCAGGTATGTTTGTTACTTCTTTCAGAAACCATGTATCTTTAAATGGGTTTATATTATTCTATTTTAAGTAAAATTAGTATCAGTTTTTATATAAGTGTCCTTTTTAGATGCAAACATTTATATAATTAGATAATTTTTTATTAGTCTTTCTTTGATTACATATTCTCTGAATTTGAATCCTGATACGTTATTTCTGGAATTAGCTGTTTTTGTACCTATTTCTGTTTTTTATGTTACAATTAGCATATTTCTTATTTTTCAGTGCCTTCATTGCCTTGTTATCTAAACTCTAGAATGTATCCCAGTTAATTAAAGCCATGTGAATGTTTTTTTGCTGTTGTCTTTATTGGTAAATTTAAAAGTAATTAAAAGTATAATTCTTGTCTTCTTTAGCATCAGACAACAGTCAGCGCTTTCGAGAAACCTGTTTTGCATTTGCCTTGACACCACAACAAGTACAGCAAATCAGTAGTTCCATGTAAGTTGTTTTCAAGTGTAACTTGCAGTTTGGTCTTTGAATCCAGTACTGTCTATAATAAGTGATTTTAAAAAGCAGTGTATTGGTGAGTTCATGTTATTGTCATGAAAATATTAATATTGAAAATATTATGGTGTGTTAGTTACTCTAAGAACAGTTATATCTGATCATTTGAAAAACTTTTCTGGAATAACAGTGTCTTTGAATCAACTTCCATATACATATTTTAAAAATAATTATAATTCTACTTCTGTCTGTCCTAGGGATATTTCTGGGACCAAATGTGACTTCACGGTGCAGGTCCAGTTAAGGTACAGTTTTGACTACTGTATATATTCAAAGTTTAAAAGATAATATTCCTTAAAGATTAATTAAAAATCTACCTGATTTTCAATAAGTGTATTGAAATTATTGGGTTTAGTTATTTGGGTAAGGGAAAACATTCTGTTATGAGATATCCTAATTTTTATCCAATTTAGATTTTAGTATAGCAAATCATGTGCCATATATCTAACCATATTTCTCTACTTTGGTTGACCTTGGTTGAGAAGCTCCAGCTAGTGTTATCTTTAAATATCATAGTGGTCAGCTCTTTAGAAGTGTCAGGTTTTATGAAAGCAAGGACCTTATTCCATAAGAGGCAAACTGCTGTAGATAAGGAACTAATACTTAAGTCTATAGTATCTCATGGACTAACAAACATCAAAATATTCTAATTTGCTTTGTCCTGTATTTTAAATAATTGATTTAAATATGCTCTAATTTAGAATCTGTTTGAGACATCTCTTGAAAGTTTTCAAAGACCAATGGAAAATTTTCCAACATAGATTCACAACTTCCCCTTATTCAGTTTCTTTCCTTAGCGCCCCCCCATTTCTTCTTAGAATATGTAAGAAATCTTTTGTATTAGTATGTCTCTTGCTTATGTAAATCAATCTTAGGCTCTTACTATTTAATGACTATCCATGTACGAACCTGTGTCCCACACTGTTCTTGTTGCAATAGGGATAGAAAAGAAAATATAAGACAGTTGTTTTCTTTAGTAACTATTTTCCTTATATTGTGAGAGGGATAAATCAAACAGATAGCTTGGTATCAATAATCAGATACTAAGTTGTATGTACAAATTAAAAACATACTAGGCCGTCAGAAAAGATTAATCTAAAACACCTGCTCAATGAATGCTTCATGGAACAATGTAAAAAACTCTCATCTAGGCTTTTAAATAGTAAGGTGAACACAGTGAAAAAGCAGAGGAGAGGTTGAGCTGAAGACTGTAAACAGGATATGACTATATTTATTGGCATTTACACCATAAAACAACATGACAGAACTTTATCCTAGTAGACTAATAATGATCTAAGTCTTGGTTTTGGAAGGTATTGACAAAGGTGATTCTGTATAAAAGGTGTACTTTATCTGTCAGAGGCAGATTGTGATAAAATGACTGAATAAGTTAAAGGATGAAAATATAATATCTTCATAATTACATATTGCTATAGTCTTACTTCCTTCCTCAACAGTTTGCTTTACATTTTAATCATACTGATTGTTGACATTGTCCTTTAAAATAGTCATTTCAAAGTGTTGCATGGAGCCATTCTTAGGGGTCCACACTCTTGCTACCATCCCCCTTACCCTCTTTCCCCAACCCCAACACATACATGTACACATTCCTGAACCAAAGTACTGCTGCCTTTATCTTTTTTATACATTTTGCATGTTTGACTTCTGGGTTAGTTTTCACTTGAAGAAAGGGTCCCAAGACCAAAATAAAGTTTAAAAACCATAGCTCTAGCATGAAAGATCTAGTTACTTTTAGTATTTTATATTAATATATATACATTCTTGAAAGCAGCAACAGTTATGGTTCACATATCTTTTTAAGATGTATCAGTTATCTAATTCAGAGATTCCAAGGGAATTTTGATGTTAAAAATGGTTTAGCCATTTTTATTTTATTTTATTTTATTTTTTTGAGACAGAGTCTTGCTCTATCACCCCAGGTAGAGTGCAATGGCATCATCATAGCTCACTGCAACCTCCAACTCCTGGGCTCAAGCTGTCCTCCTGCCTCAGCCTCCTGAGTAGCTAGGATTACAGGCGTGAGCCACTGCACCCCGCCTAAAAATGGTTTAGCCATTTTTAATTCAACTCTATCCCCAGAACTTGATGAAAAAAATTTTGTTACATTTGTTAATTATTAGTTGGTTCTTTATGTTTTAATAAAATGGTTCTTCATGTCCCTAACCCCCCCCCCCCGTTACTAAGTCTGCAACCCTAAGAGATTATGCCTATCTGCTATCTTAATTATAAATGTTTATCTAAAGCATGAAAATAATTTGGTCAGAATTAGGATCAGTGCTTTCTCTATTAGACACCTAGTCTATTTTCATTTATGTATCTGTTACCCCTCTCCTATTTACCCCCCACCCCCACCCCAGTAAACTACATCACAGAAACTTTTTTGCTATTGTTCCCTTTTTTTCCTTTTTTCCCTTCTGTTCATTAGGGTAGTTTAGGTTTTCACTTTTTATTTAGTTGAATAGAAGTCGACTTGTCATTTGAATTATTCTTTTCCTGTAGCTCCAAGCAGCTACAGGAAAAGGGTCCATGTTTTAAATTTATTGCATTTTGGAATAATTGATTAAAAACTGTGACATCGTCTTATTGTATTATAAAGAATTAGCCTGTAAATGGAAGGTCCTGTTTGCTAAGTATATTTCTATAAAATCTTTGTAGATCAGTAATTTTTAACTTTTTTATGGATCACTAATCCCTTTGAGAATTTAATGGAAGGTATGGATTGTCTTCCTGTAAAAATGAACATATATTAATATATGTACTCATAAAATTTTACATATAAAATTGTCCCATTTTTGTGGACCATCCCCACATTCACATTCTGTGGCCGGCAGGTTAAGACCCTACACCACAGGTGTTGAGAGAAGATGTTTGGACATGATGAATATTTCACAGAATTCAAAGACAGAGTTCTCCTTACCATGTAACTCAAGGGTGTTGTGAACATTCTGTAAAGGTGGAATGAACCTTGGGAATAGGAATTAATAAAGAATAGATGTCTTAAATAGCAGATTAATAATTTATTTTATGTAAGAGTGAATAGAGTGAGAATTTATAAATTTCTTAGCTATCGTTGGTTTTTCCAAAAGATTATGCATTTAATTTAGAAATAAATGTTTCTGGAGTTTCTAAAATAATATTCTAAATTCATGTGGATATAACACAAATAATGTGTTGGCTTACTGGAGACCCTTGTTGTTCTAGGGATGACCTCAAAAGCATTTTCCTAGGGATGAACTTTTTCCTAGGAATGAACTTGTCCTAGGGATGGCCTCAAAGCATTTTCAATATTTTCTGCTGAGAACCGTAAAAATGTTTCTTAGACAAATAAATTTGGGAAATACTTCATACAGGTACAACGTCTTCCTCTTAGAAATTTATAATACATATTAACATATTAAAAGCCTTGAGAAGCTCTGTAATTTAATTGTTTGGATTCAGAATTTCTTAAATTTATTTTACTACAGAGCCTTTTTCTTCCTTTTAACACTTGTTACTATCCAGGGAAGCTAATGCTTCTCAGAACATGTTTAAACAAATAATTGGCAATATCATGAAGTCAACCGTATGTTGGTAGTCATGACTGCTAAAACTTTATATTGATAGAAATATTTATTTTAAGCTTAATATATGCTTTAATATATGTTTAATCATCAAATGAAATGTCTAGTTTTTATAGTTTTCCCTTTTTTGTTTTTAAGTTGACTATCTTTTAAATTAGCTGTTGAACAAAATACTAATGTGGTCATCCTTTAATAACTCAAACTGTCCTTTATTATTTAGGTTTTGTTTATCAGAAACCAGTTGTCCACAAGAAGATCACTTCCCACCCAATCTTTGTGTGAAAGTGAATACAAAACCTTGCAGCCTTCCAGTAAGTCCTAAAAGCTATGTTTTTAAATGCATTGGCAGCATAACTATCCAATAAATCATCACAGTTGTTGTTAATCATAGTTGTTCTTTAAGAAAACATTTTTATTTTGGATATATATTCATGGGATTGGGTTAAACACTGGTACCAACTATGTACAGTTGGCAGGTGTGACATTAGCTGTGGGGACAAAGTCCAGGATTTGGAGTTGGGTGTAATAGCTTTAGTGTTGTACTGGATTTCGGGGAGAAGAAGTTATTTCAACAGAATCTCATCTGTGTTCATGTGAATCTGTAAGCCTATGGTAGAATGGAGATTTGAAGAATGCTGTGCCTTAAACAGGGGGTAAGGGTGGGGGCTAGTTTTAGTCCCCTTGAAAATACTCCTTATTATATCTATCTAAGCTATTTATAAATTTGGAAAATACTATATACAGATACTGAGTCTTCCTCTTAGAGATTTATGTTTAATAATACATACTAGCATATTAAAAGCTCTGAGACATTCTTAATTTTGATTCTTAAATTTATTTAACTACAGAATCTTTTTCTTCTTTTTAACACTTGTTAATATCCAAGGAAACTAGTGCTTCTCAGAACATGCTTAAACAAATAATTGGCAATATCATGAAGACAACTATAGGTTGTCTTCCTGATTCTTAAATTTAAGAGATTTTGGATTCCTTTCACTAATATTTTTCTTGGGTTTACTATAACGAAACTGTAATGTAAATGTTTGCTTCTCTACTCTTTAATGAAGACATTCAATTTTTCTTGTATGTCATTTGTAGGGTTTTTTTTTAAAGGGATGGAAATTGAAATGATTGTGAAAATAATAAGTAGAAATAAATTATGTTTCATTCTTAGGGTTACCTTCCACCTACTAAAAATGGTGTGGAACCAAAGCGACCCAGCCGACCAATTAATATCACCTCACTTGTCCGATTGTCCACAACAGTACCAAACACCATTGTTGTTTCTTGGACTGCAGAAATTGGAAGAGTAAGTACATTTTTGTTTCTACCATTTTTTGTATTATAAGGAAGGGTTTATCACCATGGCTACCTGAGCTTATATGTAAATGATATTGTAAAATGAGTTACAAAAGGATTTATTTTTGTTTTACAATGAATTTTCAACATGTTCCCATTTGAAAAATGGGATCATGCAGTATCCAGTGTTTTATAACCTGATTCTTTTAGTCAGCAGTTTATCATAAACATCTTCCTGCGTCATTACATGTTCTTCTGCATTATTTTAAATGGCTACATTATATTCCAATACGAATACGCTATAATTTAGCCTGTTTCCTACTGTTGATTACTTACTTGATTTATTGATTGATTCATTCATTGCTGTTTCAAAGAGCATGTTGAAGACCGTCCCAGTATCTATAGCTTTGCATATGTACATGATAATTGCCTTATAGTAAATTCTCCAAAGTGGAATTGCTGAGTTAAAGAACATGCAGAATTTTAAGAAATTTTGTGTATGTTGACAGATTGCCTTCCCAAAAGATGTATGAATTTATTCTCTTTCAGTATTTATTCACATGCCTGTCAACACTTACTATTATCTTCCTTAAAATCTTTACTAATTTTATTAGCTAAATAATGGCACCACTTTGCTTTAATTAGTACCCCTTTTCTTATTACTGAGGTTGAATGTTTTATGTTTATGATTATTTACATTTTAAAATTTTATCCACATGTCTATTTCTCTGTTGCTGTTTTTCTTACTGATTTATGAGTTCTTCATATAGTGACTTAACCCTCTGTCACATGCTGCAAATATTTGTTTCTAGTTTGTTGGCTTTTTATTTTTATTTATGTGATTATTTAACATACAGAAGATTTAAATTATTATGGAGCCAAATTTTAACCTTTTTTTTTCCTTAATAGTCTTTTTCTCCCTCCCCATCATGCTTTGTCTATCTGCCCTTCCCAAACTTATGTAAATATTTGTTTATATTTTCTTCTAGACTTCATATTTTACCTTTAAATATTTAATCCATATTACATTTACATGTGGTATAAGATAAAAATTGCTTTAATTTTTTAAATAGCCAGTTCTAGCACCATTAACTAAATAAATGTTGATTCTGAAGCACCCACTGTCATATATTTAATTTTTATATATCCTGGGTGTGTTTCTGAACTTCTTCTGTTTTGTTTATTAATCTAGCATTCTTTTTCTGGGACAATTTTTTTAAAAATTACAATTTTTAAGTTATTACAGCTTTGAAATAATCTGAGTTCATATCTCTTCACTAATTTATTTGAAATTTATTGAATGCTTACTGTGTGCCATGCACTATACTCAAAATTGGGAGAAAAAAGTGTTCGCTCTCAATGGGACATGAGACCTAGGGACCAGGTGGTCACACACAAAAAAAACTATGTGCCTTTATTTGTTATGCGTACTATAACGGAGAGGTATGTGGTGATATCAGAGTGTATTAAAGGGCACTTTAAATGAGAGAGAGAGAGAGAAAGTCAGGGAGGGCTTCCCCAAGGAAGTAGTGACTGAGCCAAGAGCCAAGAGAAGGGTAGGAATCAAGTTAGGTGAAAGGTTCAGGGGCAGGGGTGAGCCTAGATTTTTTCAAGTGGCTGAAAGGGAGCACTGTGAGTGGAGTACAGAGAATGGGGAAGAGTAATATATGAGATAGGGCTGGAGAGGTAAGATGGGGCCAGATCACGCAGGGTCTTGTAGGTAATGTTAAAGTTAAGGATTTTCTTTTTTTAAGCAGAAAGTTTACAGGGCTGTATTTCTGTTTAGAGAATGTCACTCTTCAGAGTGGTAAAATGTTTAAATGGAGGCCAGAATCATGCAAAGAGGCCACCTCTTCGGAGCTGGCTATTGCAGAAGTATTGGTGAGAGAGCTTCTTAGCCTAGAGCAGAGTCAGTGGGTGTAGAGATAATGGAGATGAGTAGGGGATCTGCAGGACTAAGTGATGGATTGGAAGTAGGGGCTAAGAGAAGCGGAGATGGCACAGATGACTCCTTGGTTTCTGACTTGGGTCCCTAGGTGAATGATATTACTGCTGAGATAGAGGAAACACTGAAAAAGGACTGAGTTTAGGTGTGTTTTGTTTTGTTTTGTTTTACTTTGAGGAAGGGGTGTTGGAGGACTAGATGGAGAAAATCATGAGATCAGTTTTGGAACTTTTGAGTTTGAGATGCCTTTGAGACATCCTGAATAGGCAATTCAGCAGATAGGCTCAGGGGTTAAGTTTGAGTTAGAGAAAAAAAAACTTGTGAGTCATCTGCATATTGTTGGTTATTGAAGCCACAGGGGCAGGGCTGACATTGATTAGGTGTAATGAATCAAGTAGGAAGAGAGGAGTGCCTAAGACCTATCCTTGAAGAGCTATATAACATTTAATGGTGGGAAGAAGAGAATGAGCCTTCTAGAGGATATGGGGAAACAGTGACAGAGAGGTGGGGCGGGGGTGTTGGGTATGAGAAACTAAGAGAAGAGTTTCAGAAAGGAAGGAGATGGTAAGCAGTATTGAACAGGTGTTAAGAGGTCAAGTATGTTGACCTCAAAAAAATACCCTTTGAATTACAAACATGAAGCTGACTGTAGCACAAGCTCTGTTTTGGTAGATGGTGGGAGTAGAAATCAAATTATGATGAGCTAGAGGTGAGGCAGTGGCGATAGTGAGTTATAGAAGTGTGACTTTGGAAAGAGATGAGGGTGAGCTGGAGGGAAATGTGAGGTGAGAGTTATTTGTTTTAATGGGAGAGTCATTAACATGTGTTAGAAAATGATGGTGGGAATCTTGAGAGTAAGAGATCAAATATACAAGAGAAAGTTGGGATAATCAATAGTGAATTGCATGGTTGGAGGAGCTCAAGGTAGCTAGGAGGAACAGCTTGTTTAATGGAAGAATAAAAGGACTAGATATATGTATATATTTGGTACTGGAGAGGTGAGTAAGTTCTGATTTGACGAATTCTCTTATGTCTGAGATAAATCAGCTGAGAGTGAAGGAAGAAATTAGGGCTTTGAGGAGAGTGGAAAGGTTGGAAAAGTTATTACAGTGTGTGAGACATGTTCCCCTGCACTCCTCTTTTTTTCACATATATTCTTCCAGATGAACTGTAAAATTATTTTATCATGTTCCTTCTCCTCCCCTCCCTGCCCCACCCCTACATCTTTCTGAGAATTTGGATGAGATTTCTTTAAAGTTATAGATTGTTAGGGAGAATTTATTTATTTACAGTATTTAAAATACCTGTTCCAGGAACTGTATTTTCAAATCCTCTTTTATGTTCCTCATTAATTTAATAGATTTCTTCTTATAAATCCTGCATTTTTTTGGTTAATTCTTATGTAAGTTATTATGCTATTTTAAGTAGGTCTTTATTATATTTTCTAATGAATTTATTTATTGTTGATTTATTTAAAAGCTAGTTATTTTTGAATAGTTACTTCATAGCTAGATTCATATATTGGTTCCAATAGCTTTTTAGATGATTTCTTGGTATTTCCAGGTGGGCAGTTTTGAATTTGAGATATATCATATAGATTATGATAATCCTAATATTTGTGCCATTATTTCTTGTTCTTATTCTAGTGGATAGAGCTTTGCAAACTGTTAAATAACACAGGCACTAGTGGACATATTTGACTTGTTCCTTATATTAATGAGAATACTACTGTTATAACATTAAGTGTTATAATGGCTCTTAATTTCGATAGAACTTAATTATATCAATGATATATTCCTGTGTTCCTCTTTTACTGGATATCTTTGTTAGAAATGGATGTTGAGTATTATCAGAATCCTTTTTGACACCTATCAGGATTATATTTTTTTCCTTTGACTAATTAATATGTCATCATTAGGTTCTTAAAATCCTTTTAAATGTTTTATTTCTGGTATATCTTTTTTCCTCCCATTTTGAATAAAGTGTCGAAAGTGTTTTGTTTTGTTTCTATATGTGAAAAGTATAGCCTACCAAGGAAGAAGGGGAAATATGAAAAAAGTCTGAAACTGTAGGAGAGAAGGGGAATATGGTTGCTCACATATAGCACTAGAGGAGGGGTGGAGATACTTTTCAATGAAAAGCTTCCAAACCACAGAGATTTGAAGGTCTATACATTGGAGAACCTTTTTTTTTTTTCTGAAGTAAAATATTGAAAGAAAATTATTCTTTTCCAAAGCCCAGAAGATAACTTACTAGTTTTTAAAACACTATTTTAATTCAACATGTGAAGATACTGTGAATAGTTCATGTAGAATCTCTTACTATTTTGCAGATAAGTTTTGTATGATTGGTTGCCATTGAGAAATGTTATAAAAATGTCTTTTCAAGTGAAATGAATAAGAGAGCTAGTATAGTGCCTAAAGGAAGTAAGTGAGCTATGTTATAACTTATCCTACTTATCCGACCTCACTGCATTTAGCATTTCTTAAACTCTCATTATTTGTAGGGAAGTTATTTAAATACAGGTTGAGTATCCCTAATCTGAAATCCAACATGCTGTAAAATCCAAAACGTAACATTTAAAGAAAATACTCATTGGAGCATTTTAGATTTCAGATTTTTGGATTAGGGGATGCTCAACCAGGAAGTATAATGCAAATATTCAAAAATCTGAAAAAATCTAAAACACAAAACACCTCTAGTCTCAAGCATTTCTGATAAGGGATACTCAATTTATACTGGTGCGAAGGGCATATAATAAGTAGATTATATTTCAATTATGGAGAAAGTATCTTGTGAACTTGATAAAGAATTTTGAAGACTTTCAAATAAGCAAAAAACAGAACTATCAATGTAATACAATATATATATCAATAGTTGGAATTAGGTAGTACTTTGAAAGGTTAGCAGAAACAATATAATATCATCTAGAAGAGATACTATGCTACTGTTAAATTTTGGAGCTTTTTACTGCACAACCTCTTTCAGATGATGTAAATTTTAATTTTTTATTATTAGTACAAGTGGCGTTTGTTAATACCTGACATTCTTTGTGCTGCTTTTTTTTTCTATTTGGTTACATGTTTCAACTGGAGTGAACATACCTTTTCATTGAACTTCTTGTTGTGGTTTCTACTTGATCTCTTCTTAAATATTTATATAAAGCCTTAGGGTAATTCCAAGTTATGAAGATTCAAGCTCTCAGTACATAATTTCACAGTGTTAATTAGCATTTCTCCAGTTTTTATCATACTTGAAACATTAAACAAATAATTAATAATGGTGAATAAGGCATTTTTTCCTAAAGGAAGCTTTTCAGTTCTATGTTAGATTAGTATGTTGTATGCTGTAAATTTGAGGAAAATTTTAAGGTGATTTGTTCTTCGTTAATATATTATGAAATTTATTAATGGAAGTAAATTAGCTTTTTGGATACTTCATTTTTCTTTTCCCCAGAAAATGTGTAGCCTGTGAACATGGATAGGTTTCTGAACTTTAAATGAAAATTTGACCTTCCAGAGGGTACTATAGGATATTTTATACCAAAAGAGGGAATTGCATTTTCTAAAGTGTGAAAGTTGGACAGTGCATTGGACTAGATTAGGAGTTCAAAGCAAGTCAGGGTATGTGAAGGCAAGAACTATAGAGAACTACACTAGCCTCGATCATTAAATCCCTTCTCCTGATATTCCTACTCTTTCCTTTTGGTTTCTAGTGCCTGCTCTGACACCAAGCAGTTGCATGATCATGAGCAGATTATATAATCTTTTTGTGCCACAGTTTCATCAACCCTTCATTTAGAAAAATACCTATCCTACCTATCTTTTATAGGCCTTCTGCAAAGTTTAAATGAAATAGACATTGTATGTTAATTGTCTTGAAAAATGTATGTAGCTATAAAGTATAATGATGGCAGCAGTTATTTTTCCTTTTGCTTCTTTTCAAGTCTCTTAATCTTACTCTTGATCTCAGCACCAAATGGAAAGTGGTCCTTCTCATTTAGATCTCTCTCCTACTTCATAAACCTCAGCCCTCTTTTCTTCCTCTTACCTAATAACCATGTGCCCTTCACTCATTCTTGGCTTATTGATTAACTTTCTTCTTTGCCCCTTCTCCCACTATTAGCTCTGGGTAGTCCCTCTGCTAGCAGTGGATATTCATCTATTCTTTTGCCAAACCAGTAGCTTCTCTTTGAAAACCTTTTTTAATAATCCCTCTGCTTGTGATAATGGCACAAATAGGGTCTTTTCAAGAGCTAATTGAAGGCACAGAAAGAGATTAAAAGGTGTAGCCTAGGAAGCCCATCTTATTTGTAATTTAAAAAAATAGCTACTATTTTAGATATATCTATTATCTACTAAATATGGTTTATGATAACTTTGACATCTTATTGCCCTTGGCTTATATTTAGTCTTAACAGTTCTTTCTTGTAAGTGCCTTAAGTTAATTAGCTTCAAGTATACATAGTCAGGTAACATAGGAACATGACAGACCTGGGTTTAAAATCTGGGTTTGTCACTTGAAAATTGCAAAATTAGGCCAAGTTCTTTTAATTCTCCATGCTTTAATTTCCTCATCCATGAAAATAGGTTTATACTCACCTCAGCAGGCTTTTGGTCAGGATTAAATTAATTACTGTTCATGAAAACACCTAAGACAGTGCTTGACACACAGCAGGTGTTTTAAGAAGTGTTAGTTTTTTTTCCCTATCACTGTGGGATTAAATAGATGTACTATTTACTTACATATGTTGTTTGTTTTCTACATCTTTTTTTTTTTTTCCAGAACTATTCCATGGCAGTATATCTTGTAAAACAGTTGTCCTCAACAGTTCTTCTTCAGAGGTTACGAGCAAAGGGAATAAGGAACCCGGATCATTCTAGAGCTTTAAGTACGTATGATAAACTTATTTCATTTATGCAGCTGAACTGTTTTGTCAAAGGTTAGAGTAGTAGTTTCTCAACTCAAGAAATTTTAGGTTTTTTTTTTTTTTTTTTGCTAGAGCCTGTAGAGGATTAAAAACACTGAGAAAACCTTGTTTTGTGAGCTTGTAAAATAAGACCTAAGAATGGTTTTAATATTCTTGTCATAAACTATATTTTATAATCTATATTTTTCTGATCTGAAAATTAACTTTGTAAAGTCAGTGCATGTACATGGAAGAGTACTTTGTTCTAGCTTCATAAAATAAATTAATGTTATTAAGAAATTCTAGGAAATGGGAAGGAAATCTTGGCATAAATTTCAAGAAAATTATTTTAGATTGGAGGTTTATCCAGGAAAGACGTATAGGGTTATATTATGGCTATACCCCCTGCATTAACAAAATAAAAAGAGTTAGTGGGGTGGTAGAAATAATAGTGATGTGGGTTCTGCCATTAATCAATATGTGGCCTTGGACAAGTCACCCGACTCCTGAGTCTCATATTTCCCATCTGTAACAAGGTGTTTGTACCATGTGGTTTCTAAAGCCTCTCTAATATCTGGGTTCATAGGTGTGAATTCCTGCATGGTTCATTTTGATGTGTTGAATTTGAGATGTAAGGTCTGCTTAATGTGCTATTCTGGCCTCAGTTTTTAAGGGTTAAGGCCAGAGGTCAGGTAAACTAAGTCCTTCCTTTATTCTCTTCTTTGTGAGAGAGAGGTACATTCTTCATGGGTGGATTTGGGGGTGAGGGCTGGGTGCTTATGAAACAAAACTTTTACAGGCAGGGGTTAGTTAGTTATCCTTTAAGGACTCTTGACGTGAGTTGATTAACTATCAGATTTGTAGTTAGGAACACTCCGGTGGAAAGAACTAAGATAGCAGGGCCAACTTTTCCTCTTACTTCCTTTTGTAGCTTAGATTTTATGCTTTTCTCTAACCCATTTCTATGCCAGATAAAAGATCCCACTACCCCTGAATATCAATATGCCCTTAATAATTCGTGGAAGGATTTTTCTGTATTAAAATGGCCCTTTCAAAAATGCAGGTAATCCTGAGCCAGAGGAAGCACACTTTTGGCTAATGCCTCTGTGTGCATGCATTGACAGATGATGGAGAGCTGGAATGACAGCACTGGTTTGGGGTCTGCAGGAGTGGAAGCACTATTTGGCAGGGATAAGGAGATAGTAGGGATCCTGAAAGAAGAGAAGGGACAGACATTTGCCTTGAAGGAGAGTGCAAGAGAACTTTTCTTTTTTCACAATCTTGCTGAAGTTATTCCTGGTCATTCCATTGAGAATCTTTATATTTGCCTCACAGTGTTAGAATCTCAGCCAGTCAGAAAGCATTATGGAATTATGTGAGCCTGAGTGGAAAAGGGAATACCAAGAAATAAGGCAGATAAAGCTGTTATATTTAGTAACAACAACAACAAGGCAAGCTGTCTTTGCTCAAGCTGTTAACTCTTCTCTACTTTTAGCTATAGCACCACCTGGAGGGAGAGTGGGAACGTGTGCCTGGAATTATTTTCTCCAAGGAACCACACTGTTAGCTACTATTAAGCAGCTTAAAAGCTACTTATTTTAACTCTCCAATCTTGGATGTGGAGAGGAATTGCATATTGGATGAGATTTTTATGGAAATTTATGTCTTATCTTACTTGTTGGCCAAGGGAACCAATGGAATATTAATTTGCATCCCATCAGTAAGAACTTTATTGTAATGGACTAAATAACAGGTTATTTACCTTTATCTATCTGTAAAAAAACTTTTCTAAGAAATTAATTATGTAATTAAAATATTGTTTAAAATAACTTGACATGGCTGGGCGCAGTGGCTTATGTGCCTGTAATCCCAGCACTTTGGGATGCTGAGGCGGGAGGATCACTTGAGACCAGCCTAGGCAATATAGCGAGTCCCTGTCTCTATAAAAAATTTAAAAATTAGCTAGGTGTGGTGGTGTGTGCCTGTAGTCCTAGCTACTCAGGAGGCTGAGGCAGGAGGATCGCTTAAGCCCACTTGTTTGAGGCTGTAGTGAGCTGTGATCGCCCCACTGCACTTCAGCCTGAGCAACAGAGCAAGACCCTGTTTCCAAAACAAACAAACAAAAAACCCAAATAAACAAAAAAACTTGATAAAAGGAAATGTTAATTCTCAGATATTTTTAAAGAATCAAATTACTTTCAAATATGTTCTTTGTAAGTCATTCTTAACCATATAAATAAATTCTTTTAGCAAAGTTTTAGTAGTTGAGTCAAATAATATATTATGTTCTTGAAAGATTAAAGTTGGTAGTATTTAGACTTTTCACAGAGAAATCCATTCTCTGATTCACTTGACTTAATAGGTTTTTGTCTTGCGGTTTCCACCTTTGTGTGAAATGATCCCCTTACAACTATCACAAAAACAGTCTTTTACTAACTCTAGGTCAAGTTCCTCGCTCTTCTCCCTTCTCCTTTCAGCAATTTACTTCAAACCTTAGCCATAATCTATTCAAACACTATCCCCCCTCTCTCAGCCCTCTGCCAGTGCAAGAAAATCGGGGCTATAAGATTTGAATTCTCTAAACTGCCTATTTTTTTCTTAGTCTTAGTGCCACCATAATTATTATTTAACTTATCTAAATTTTTACCTATCCCACTTTATATCCTTCAGTGTCAGGAGGAAATGTCCCTTTTCCTCCTCATAATTCATCTTTTATTCATTTATTCTTCTCATTTAAAAAATTATATTAAGAGTACTGTGTTCCTGGCATGGGAGAATATAGCTTTAAACATATACACACTGTCTCTGCAAATCCAGAAGTTTGCAGTCTGGTGGGAAAGACAGACATTAAATAATTGCACAAGTCATTAATGAGTTACAGTTGTGACATGTGCCTTGAAGAAGATAGACAAGGAACTCTATAGAGGTACAACAGGGGAACGTAGTCCTCTTTGGTGTTGTGATGCTTCAGACAAGATTATAAGGATGAGGAGGAGTTGAGCCCCAAGATGGGAAGGGAACATGCTAAGAGAAAAGTCCAGTAGAGCTGGAGTAGAGAGAGCAAAGGGGGAGAGTGGTCAGAGAGATAGACAGGTGTAAGTTCATATAGATGATAGAAAGATAAATGATAGAAAGCCATTAAAAGATTTTTAAGCAGAGAAATGCCATGATCAGATTTGGGCAATCTGATCCTCACTTTGAGGACTGAATCAAAGTGGGGCAAGGCTGATGGCAGTGAGGTCGGTTAGGAACCTTATGCAGTAGTACGCATAAGAGATGATGGTGTCTTGAACTAAGGTGATAATGATAGAAATAGAAGTGGACAGTTTGAGAAGAACTGAAGAGTAGAAATTGTATTGATATGAGGCGTAGTGAAGGGTCAAGGATGAGTACTAGGCTTCTTACATAAGCACCAGGTAACATGGTAGTGCCACTTGCTGAAATGGAAAACAGTGTTGAAAAGATGATGAGGCTGCAAGGGGAAGATCAGAGTGCATTCTCAGACTTGGGTTTGCGATCATGAGACATCCAGGTGGAGATGCTCAGTAACAGTATTAGGAGACCTGGCTCTCTCATTTATCTGCTCTTTGTCCTGTGTTTTCAGCTTCTCCCTCTTGCAGGCTCTTCCTGTTACCCTTCCCTGTCACATCTCTTTCATTAAAAAAAAAAAAAAATAGGAAAACAAGGTCCCCACTAGGTAAAGCTCTGTGTTCCTCTTGTTGTTCTTATCCTAATTTCATCAAAGACTAGTCTATGCTTGTTCTTTTTACCTCCTTGCTGCAACTCACTATGGTCTCTTAATCCCTCATCATTTCATTGAAACTGCTCTTTCACTTGTCACAAGTGGCAATCTGATTGCCAAATTGAAATTATATCTTTTTAGTTTTCACCTTTGATACTTGTGCATTTGATACCAACTACTTTCTCCTTGAAATTCTCTTCTCCGTCTTCTCTGACCACTTCTTAATCACTTGCCCTCAGTAAATTCTCTGAAGGGAAGCATCCTAAATGTTGTTGTTCTCTGGACTTTCGTCCTTGGCCCATTTTCTACGTATTCTTGTGGTTTGAACTAGCACCCACCCCCAAATACATATCTTGGTCTCAGACCTCTCCCCTGAATTTTGGACTTGTATCGCTGACTTACTTCACCTTTAAGCATTCCATTGGTTCCTCAAATTCAAGTGTTTAAAACTGAACACACTGAGTCCTATCAAACATACACCCTAAATATTTCTCAAATGTGTCTTCTCTCTATCCCTACCATTATTGCCCTTGTTAAAGCTCTCACATCCTGCCTTTATTTTAAAAACATGTTCTTAAATAACATATTCCTCTTCTTTCTTGCCTCCTCTTCATGTCTTTCCTCTGTTAGCAACCTATGTGATTTATACAGATCTAATCTTACCATTCCCTTGTATTCCATGGCTTCTTAACACCAATGGATAAAAACTCCCAACTTTGTTAGCATGACATATACAGCTTTCTATGATGTGGCACCTGCTTACTACTTCCCAAAGTCATCTGTATTCACTCTTCTCATACTTTACAGCAAAAATATGGAATTCTGCCTTTTCCTCAGTGCTTTAGTATTATTCTCTAAGCCTCAGAACTTCCCTACTGCCTCCTTTGCCTAACTTTAGTATCCTTTATGCTTCACTTTTTCCAGGAGGCATCCCAGAACTCCTAGAATAGATGAGTTGACTTGCAGTTAGCTTCCTGAACATGATTCCTTCAGAGAACATTAGAGATGATCTCACTGAGCATCTCTACCCTCTATTATACTATGAGTTCCTTTGAGCAGGAATTTAATCTTATTTTTCTTCGAATTCCTATTATTTATGGCAATGCCTAACACATAGTAGAGCCTCAAATTTTTGTTGAAGTAAACTGATGAAAAGAGATCTAGAATAAAAATCAGGTCTCAGTGCTTTTGTCTCTTTGTCTATAAAATGAAATATTGGGCTTAATATGTTTGGCTGTTTTTAGCCTTAAAATTCTAAAAGGCTGAATTAAAATAATCTGATGTTAATAAAGATAGAAATTATTTTAAAACAATAACAACCCTATTGGAACAGCACTATCTAATAGAACAATCAATTATGATGAAATGTTCTATATCTGTGCTGTCCATATGGTAGCCACCAGCAACATGTGGCTGTTGAGCACTTAAACTGTGGCTAGTGCAACTGAGGAACTGAATTTTAAATTTTATTAAATTTAAATACAATCTCATGTGACTAGTTGCTAACTCTCATAGCTCAATGCCAACAAGGATTTTAAAAAGATTAATTAATTGATTGATTTTCCAAACCCACTTCTTGGTAAAAACAAGATCAATTTTTTAATTTAATTAATGTGATTAGCTGTAACTTTATTATAGGTTGTATAATAAAATACTGTTACCACTGTAGATCACTATGTCACCAAAAAATTTAAACTCCCAGATGACTTCCTACGTATTTACTAATTACAGTAGGATATATATGTCTTATTTTTTTTACTCCCTTGCTCACAAAAAAGAAGTACCTTTATTGCACTTACTTTATTTTTCCTTCATACTTTCTTGTAATTAAATTTAACATAGTGCTTTTCCCCCCTCCTCCTCTGTTTCTTATTTCTTTCTTTTGCTAAAGTTCATTGAAGTATAATTTATAGGCAGTAAAAATTCCTTTGACAGGTATATGCAATCATGAACCATTGCCACAATCAAAATATAGAACATCCTTAAACCCAGAAAGTTCCCTTGTGGCCCTTTGCAATCCATCCCATCCCCTTACCATTGATGTGATTTCTGCTCTGTAGTTTTGTCTTTTCTAGAATGTCAGATGAATGCAATCCTACAGTATGTAGCCTTTTGTGACTGGCTTCTCTCACTTTGTATAATGCTTTTAAGGTTCCTTCATGTCGTTAGTTCTTCATTGCTAAGTAGCATTCCATTTATGTACTATAATTTGTTTATGTATTTATCAGTTGATGGACATTTGGATTGTTTCCAGTTTTACACTATTATGAATAAAGCTGCTATAAACATTTATATTTTGCATATGGATACCTCAGTTTTGTGGGCATATGTTTTCATTTCTCTTGGGTAAATACCTAGAAGTGGGATTGTTGGGTCATCTGGTAAGTATATGGGCAACAGTTTGGCAATTTCTTATGAAGTGGATATACCCTTTTTGCATTCCCACTAACAATATATGAGATTTCAGGTGGCTCTATATCCTCCCCAGCATGTGATCTTGTCAGGCTATGTTTTAATTTTAGCCATGTAGTCAGTGTATAGTGATACCTCATTGTGCATCTTCCTAATGACTGATGTTGTTAAGCATCGCTTCATGTGCTTATTTGCCATTCTTACAGCTTCTTTGACGAAGCATCTGTTCAGATCTTTTGCCCATTTTTTTATAGGTCATGCTTTTTGTATACTATGAAATCTTTGCCTAAACCAAAATCACAAACATTTTCTTCTGTTTTTCTTCTAGAAGTTTTATTGTTTTAGCTCTTAGATTTAGGTCTACGATTTGAGTTGATTTTTGTATATGGTGCTGGGTAAGAGTAGAGGTTCATTTTTACCCCCACATAGATATTCAGATGTTCCAACGTTTGTTGGAAAGACTGTCTCCCCCCACCCACCTCATTTAATTACCTTGGTACCTTTGTCAAAATCCAATTGACTGTAGATGTATAAATCTTTTTCTGGACTTTATTCTTTTCCATTGACCTGTATGTCTGTCCTATGCCTAATTATAGTCTTAATCACTGTAACTTGATAGTAAGTCTTAAAATCAAGGCAGAGGTCTACAGCTTTGTTTTTCTATTTCAGAATTGTTTCAACTATTAAGTCCAGTATGTAAAATGACAATACATAGTGATCAAGTAGAGTTTATTTCAGGAATACTAGGTTAATTTCAGGATTCAAAATTCAGTCAATGTAATTCACCTTCTCAACAAACTAAAAAAGAAAAATCATATGATCATCTCCAGAGATGCAGAAAAAACATTTGGCCAAATTCAACATGTGTTCATGACAAAACTCTCTGTGTTCATGACAAAACTCTCAGCAAAATAGAAACAGAAGGAAACTGCCTGTGTAATAAAGAGTATTTACAAAAAGTCTATAGGTAATACCATTGTTCATGGTGAAAAACTTGAATGCTTCACTCCTAAGACTGAGAACAAAGCAAAGGTATATGCTCTCAGTGTTGCCAGCACAAGGCAAGGAAGAAACCCATACAGATTAGAAATGAAGAAATAATTGTCTTTATTTGCAGATGACTTTATTGTCTGTGTAGGAAAAAATCTCAAAAGACTCTCCCAAAAAGCTACAAGAAATATTACATGAATTTAGCAAGGTTGGAGAAGGCCTGGTCACTATACAAAAATGAGTTGTATTTCTATTAGTAATAAACAATTAGAAATTGAAATTCAAAAAATAAGAGTTTACGATAATATCCAAAATATGAAATACTTAAGGTATACATTGTACAAAATATGTGTAAGATTTGTATGCTAAAAACTATAAAATATTGCTGAGAAAAATTAAAAGACCTGAATCCATGGACAGATATACCATGCGAACAGATCAAAAGACTCAGTATTGTTGCATGTCAGTTCTCTGAATTGATCTATAGATTCCATCCAATCAAGATCCTAATAGGATCTTTAAAAGTATCTTTACAAGAAAGAATTGACTGAGATTCGGTCTATGATGGCAAAGGAAAAGGCAAAAGTTTAAAAAAAAAAAAAAAAAGAAATTGATGAACATTTTAAAATAATTCCAAGCTAGGTGCAGTGGCTCACATCTATAATCCCAGCAACTCGGGAGGCTGAGATAGGAGGGTCCCTTGTGCCCAGGAGTTCAACACCAGCTTGGGTAACAGTGAGACCTTGTCTCTTACAACAATAAATTAGAAAATTCTTTCACCTCTGAGAGAATCACATATTATTTTAAGTAACAGTATCTAATATTTATCAAATATTAAGTTATTTTAAAACATTTTACATGTATTAACTAAACTCATTTAATCTTTAAAACAATGCTATGAGGTACTATTATTGTTCCCATTTACCTTATGATGAAACTGAGGCTTAGAGAGGTTAAGTGACTTAACTAAGGCTGAATTCTAACCCAGGCTGTCTCTAGGTCCTGTGCTCTTTACTACTTTGTGTTACCTCTCCAGTATCGATTTCTAGGTATTAAACTGAGACTTGTTTTATATAAGGCTGATATGATATATGGTCTGCAAGCTGGCAAACCAGGATTAACAGCATAGTGTTATGGTAACTATATTTTCTAAACTAAAAACCAGGGGTTTTATGCCTTTTTATATGTGAGAGTCAGCCTATAAAATACATTAAGACTGAAAATTTTCAGTTTCCAGGCCATGAAATGACTTTTTCGTCTGATGTCAGAATCACATCTGGAGCTATTTTAAAACTACTTATTGGTATCCCTGTTCCCATTCTGTTTGAGAAAGCTTTATCGGTAGTTCTGATGTGTATCTTAGTTGATATCCACTAATTTATGGGAACAATTGGATAGGATATCCAGGATTTAGACCATCTCAAAAATTCCAGACAATACGGTCATCATGTTTAATAAAGGCAGGATTCTTAGTTCTCACAAATAATTATCAGCACAACTGACCTCTACTCTGAAATTCTTCCTTATCTGATTATTTTTCCCTCTCTCCATTTTCTTTATGTTATCTCTCTGGTCACAGTTGTGCCACAGCTCTGAAATTCTGTGATTGAAATAATTACATGGTAAAAAGGCAATTGGACTTTTTTCTTTTCATAATTTGAAATTAGAATTAATATGTTTTATAATAAGTATTTTGTTTATATGAGCTTTCAAAAAATTTATAAATATTACTTTTATTAGTTAATTTTCTTTAAAATAGAAGAGTCCAAATAATATTAGTCATAGTTTAAACAAAACCACTCCACTTAGAGCCCCCTTATACAATATAGACTTTAAATTGTTGAAATATTACATTTATGCATTTCCTGTCTCACTTATAATTTGTTGATGTTGATTAAGATTTTCAGAGATAACAGATACCTCTGGTTTCCAGATGAGAAGTATAAAGGGTCATTTCTTAATATGAAATGACTAATAACTGAAAGAGTAAAAGAATAGCCATGGAAAAGTAAAATTATTGGTGCTTCCTGTCTTAAGAACCATAAGAAGTTTGAACTGAAAAGACTTAGAGATTATCTAGTGTGGATTCTAATTTTACTATAAGTGAAATTAAGCTGAGAAAGGAGGATTGATTTGCCCAAGATAACTAGTTTATAGAAAAATACATGTAAAACTGAAATAATTATATGGTAAAAAGGCAATTGGACTCTTTTCTTTTCACAATTTGAAATTAGAATTAGTATGTTTTATAATAAGTATTTTGTTTATCTGAGCTTTCAAAAAATTTATAAATATTACTTTTATTAATTACTAATTTTCTTTAAAATAGAAGAGTCCAAATAATATTAGTCATAGCTTAAAAGAAAGAAAATTGGCCAAGCACAGTGGCTTTCACTTGTATTCCCAGCACTTTGGGAGGCCGAAGTGGGAGGATCACTTGAGACCAGGAGTTCGGGACCAGCCTAGGTAACATAGCCAGACCCTGTCTGCACACAAAAAAAATTTTTTTTATTTAGTCAGCTGTAGTAGCACATTCCTGTAGTTCTATCTTGGGAAGGTGAGGTGGGAGGATTGCTCGAACCCAAGAGTTTGAGGCTGCAGTGAGCTATAATCATACCACTGCACTCCAGCCTGGGTGACAGAGCAAGACTCCGTCTCTAAAAATAAATTAATAGGTAGATAGATAGAAAGAAAGAGAAAAATCTTTATTTAGTATCTTAGAGTTATAAAAGAAAAAGAGTCTGCCGTAAGTTGAATATGTCAACCTTCTATAGAAATTTCCTTTATGTTACTGCAAGTTTTTGTTCCATGGGTGAGAAATGGAAAATTTGTAGGAAATGTAGTCAGTCTACAGATATACAATTGTTTTCCATCCTTTGCTTATTATAGAAATTATAAGCCATATAATTGTTTTATCTTTGTATTTAATCGATTGAGAAATAATTGAACAGATTATTTTTGAGTTCTTTTTTTTAAAGGTTCCTATTTTAAGTTTCTTGTTTTCTTTTTAGTAATGCATCAGTAATATATCTTTAATAAACTTGTTCTATTTGTTTGTTTTCTCTTCAATGAATGTCAGTTAAAGAGAAATTGACTGCGGATCCAGACAGTGAAATAGCTACAACCAGTCTACGGGTTTCTCTGCTATGTCCAGTAAGTGTTAACTCATAATTAAACCTTCCAGAAGGTTGAACATACATTTCCTCTTTTTATTAAGTATTTCTAATATTTAAGAAATTCTATTTACTTTTAAAATATGCCCAACTTTGTTACAGTGTATGAGAAGTGGACAGACATTTAGGCACTGGATTTGGGATCTAAACAAGTCTAAAAAATTCTCTACTCTTAGTAAGACATATCTAAATATTTCCTGAAATTAATGAGGCTCTCCAAAGCTCAAGTATAAAATATCAAAATAAAGAAATGTTTATTGTCTCAGTATATTTATAAAAATTTTACTTTTTATATTAGTATTTTCTGAATAAAAAATCTAACCATGATTACTCACATATCAAATTTAACCATTTTGCCAATAGTGACTACATTATAAGAATCCACCAATTAAAAACTATTCTATTCAGCCTAAATAATTGAACTTGTTATGCTTATAAAAATTACCTAGAGATATTTTTGAGCCAGAAAATTAGGTCAAAATCAATCATTTTATGAAATAAATATACAGTCCCAAGACTTAACCAGATTATCAAACCTGTATCGGAAAAAGTCTAAAAAAATGTGTTTGTTAGGGTTTGTTTTCTTTCCTTTTTTTTTTTTTTTTTTTGAGACAGAGTCTAGCTCTGTCCTTTGGGCTAAAGTGCCATGGTGTCAGCCTAGCTCACAGCAACCTCAAACTCCTGGGCTTAAGAGATCCTCCTGCTTCAGCCTCCCAAGATGCTGGGACTACAGGCGCGTTCCACCACCACGCCCAGCTAATTTTTCTATTTTTAGTAGAAACGGGGTCTCGCTCTTGCTCAGGCTGACCTCGAACTCCTGAGCTCAAGTGATCCTCCTGCCTCAGCCTCCCATAGTGCTAAGATTATAGGCGTGAGCCACCGCACCTGGCCCAGGGTTTATTTCTTGACTAATTTAATGTTAGTTCCATTAGTAGAGATGATAGTTGAATATGGCTTTCATACAAAAATATGTGAAAAATTAATAGTAAATTACTTGACATTTTGATTACCTTTTGTTCTCTAATTTATCAAATTAATCATACTGAAACTGGGGAGAAAGTATAAAGAATGACAGGGCTCATCTATTTCCTGATTTGCCTGGATTGTTCAGGTGGCCCTGATACTGAAAGCCTTTGATACTGAAATCCTACTAATCAAAGATGACAATGAAATTACTGTATTCGTAAAGAAACAAAGAATTTAAACAGAAATTAAATGTTATTTGTCCTACATTGTAGTCTTTTGTAATTTATAAAACTTCAACCACAATATGAAAATATTAGTTTAGTTTTTTTAATTAGTTTTTGTAAGTTATGGGAAAAATACAGTGATGTTAATAAAAACCAACAAATCCTATCATTTTTGTATATATCCTTCTATTCTTCCTATAACTTTTCATTCCTTCTTATAGCCAATCTTTTTCTTAGGGAAAATATTTTGACTCCAGGCTTTTTATATTTTTGCTAAAAATTCTTTAATTAAGTAACCAGATAAATATTATAACAGCCTATGTTGTAAAGGAAACTGATTTTTTTGGTTTGTTTTAGTTTCTTTTACCCTTTTAAAAAATTTTTTTTATAGAGACAGGGTTTGGCTATGTTGTCCAGGCTTGTCTCAAACTCCTGGCCTCAAGCAATCTTCCTGCTTCCCAAAGTGCTGGGGTTACAGGTGTGAGCCTTCATGCCCAGCTTGATTTTTTTTTTTTCTTTTTAACATTTAGGAAAATGAGTCACAGACTAGGGAAGTAGAAGGTGGAATGAAGGCAAAAGGTTTTTTTTGGTTTTTTGTTTTTTTTTTTTGAGACAGAGTCTCTCTGTTGCCCAGTCTAGAGTGCTGTGGTGTCAGCCTAGCTCACTGAAACCTCAAACTCCTGGGCTCAAGGGATCCTCCTGCCTCAGCCTCCCGAGTAGCTGGGACTACAGGCATGCACCACCATGCCTGGCTTATTTTTTCTATATATTTTTAGTTGTCCAGCTTATTTCTTTCTATTTTCAGTAGAGACGGGGTCTCGCTCTTGCTCAGGCTGGTCTTGAACTACTGAGCTCAAACAATCTACCTGCCTCAGCCTCCCAGAGTGCTAGGATTACAGGTGTGAGCCACCACGCTGGGCCCGACAAAAGATTTTTAAAATAAGAAAATAAAAATATGGATACTTATCCAAGCCTTTCTCCCAAATTCTGATTTATCTACTCCCTTCTCCATGGTTCCTTGCCACCCTCTTTCATTATAAAACACCAATTCAGAGAATGTAATAAATTTAGAAAAGTACATAAGCCTCACTTTCCTGTTTGGGTGCGATAGCTCACCCCTATAATCCTAGCACTCTGGGAGACTGAGGCGGAAGGATTGCTTGAGGTCAGGAGTTGGAGACCAGCCTGAGCAAGAGTGAGACCCCATCTCTACCAAAAATAGAAAACTTAGCCTGGCATGGTGGTGCATGCCTGTAGTCCCAGTAACTCTGGAGGCTGAGGCAGGAGGATTGCTTAAGTGCAGGAGTTTGAGGTTGCAGTGAGCCATGATGACACCTCTGCACTCTAGCCAGGGCAACAAAGCAAGACTCTGTCTCAAAAAATAAAGCTTCATTTTCCATTTTAATCATTGGAAAAAGTATTGTTTTTCTGTAATCTCACTTTAAAAGTATTTATAGTTATGCTAATATATATGTAATGTATATGTTTAACATTTAACTTACATTAATATGAATCATTTATTCATATAAATAAGCATTCCAGTATAAATCTATTTGTAGAACTACTTTTAAATTTTATACTTCAGGTGCATTTTTCTTTCCATGTCCCCCCTGCTCCTCCCTCTTTAGTCTAACAGTTTTAGCAGTTCATTTTATTTTATTTTTATTTTATTTTATTTTTTTGAGACAGAGTCTCGCTCTGTTGCCCGGGCTAGAGTGAGTGCTGTGTCGTCAGCCTAGCTCATAGCAACCTCAAACTCCTGGGCTTAAGCAATCCTCCTGCCTCAGCCTCTGGAGTAGCTGGGACTACAGGCATGCGCCACCATGCCCAGCTAATTTTTTCTATATATATTTTTAGTTGGCCAGATAATTTCTTTCTATTTTTTTAGTAGAGACAGAGTCTCATTCTTGCTCAGGCTGGTCTCGAACTCCTGACCTCAAGCGATCCACCCGCCTCGGCCTCCCAGAGTGCTAGGATTACAGGCATGAGCCACCACATCCGGCCCTAAAGCAGTTCATTTTAAATTGACATCTGCTTTCACGATTCAGATTATAGAAAAAAAAACCACTATAGATACATAATTATAATACTTTCCAGGGGTCTATTTGGCTAAAAGGATAATCCCTGTACAGTGTTTCTGGAACAGTAAGATCATATATTTTAGGTATGTTTTTACTCAAAAATAAAATTTAGTAATGACAACTCATCTATATATCAAATTTATAGAATAATAAAAGAGATTTGTTTCCTTTGAAATATGTAAATATGATGTCTCTGTGTGCATTTGAATTGCCCTGGATGTGAGGTACAGAGCTCAAAATAAATGAGTTTCTGTTTTTCGTATGCCATTTAGCTAAAGGCAACAAAAATAATTAAAAATGAGTTTGCTCTTTAGGAATTTTTTGGTTCTGATTTATTCAAAAAGAGCTGGAAGAATCTTTGAGGACTTGCTTAGTGAAATACTCCCCAGATCTTTAAACCCAAATACAAATGACTTGGAGTTGATAGAAGAAAAAAAATAAACTCTTTGGAAATTTATTTATGGAATATTTATTATTATGAAAAATTTGTGAAATTAATCTTAATTCATACTTCTTGCTTTTTTGCAAGGAAAAGCATATATTTTATTGATATTTTTAGAACCCTTTTGATATAAGTTGGCTTAAACTTACATATATAGTGTTTTCTCTTATAGCATCATCAGTTACTAATATAGCACTATTTTATTATTATAAGGTTAGTGGCATTAGAAAACACATTTGGGAGTTATTTTCAAAATGATTATTTGGAAATGATGCAAATATCATTCGTGTCCTATAAAAGGAAAGGGGGAATTTGTAATCATGAGATGTAGATATTCAAAGCTTAGCTTCTTTTCTGATACCAAGTTAAAGAAAAATGGTGTCTGTCAGATAAATATTTAGAATTTAGTTATTTTTTTAAAAAATCAGGAATATGAGAATGATCACATAACAGTTATTTTATGATGTTTTGAAGCAGGGCATTTGTGTGACAGCTAATAATGCACTTGAGAGTGAACTTTTGCTTTCCTGTACCCATTTATAAATGTCCTTCCTGCACCATTCATGTGTCCGTGTTCTTTAAAAACTCTGTAGGTCAACTTGTCAATGTAGCTGATCATAAAGGCCTGAGAGTTGCTCTCTTGCCTAAAAAATATGAACTGACAGCTGGGGATTATGGGAATAAAGGTATGTGAGATAAAAGCTTTGGAGAATAACTGCTTTTCAGTGTAAGTTCTACAGCCTATGGCTTAGATTCTGAAACCATCTTTATCTCTTATTATCTCATTCATTATCTTCATAAGTCATCCGAAGTAGCCTTATAGTTCTGCAGTTCATGAACCTTGTATATTATTACTGGATTTGTCTAGAGTTTTTAGTCTATGATTTCTCTACTCAGCAGGAATTTGTACTTCACAGGTAAGTTAAGGTCTGACTTAAGATACAAAAATTTAGCTTGGTACCACCAACCAGATGGTTATTTGGAAAATGTTTCTGGACTAATGCAATCTATTTTACTTAATGGTAATTTTTCTGTTACAAGAACTAGTTTGTTCTTTTGGCCTTTTTATCAGGTACTTAGGTAAATCAAATCATAAAAATTAGATAGAAGTACAGTAAGGGAGTAATGAAGCTGTTTAATACTATGTGAACACAGAATAGAAGAATGACTTAACCTGAAGTTTGGGTGGTTTTCCTAGCATACAAAGTAACTTAAAGCAAATATGTTTCTCTACTTTAATTAATTAATGATAGTGCCATTTATTGAAAACTTACTGTGTCAGGCACTGTGCAACAAACTTAATTTAATCCCCATAATCTTATCCTGTGGATGCTCTTTTTATCCCCATTTTCTAAAACTGAGACTCTGAGTGATAAAATAATATCAAATAATATACAAAGTATTAATAAGCAGTGGGGCCAGGATTCGGTCTACCTCCAGAACTCATACCTAGAGCTGCATGTCTACAGCTACTACATACAATGTGTACACCCTCCATGAATGGCGTCTCCTAGAACCATTCAACATGCACAACTGATGTTTTATTAGTACATAGTACATAGGACTGTCTTCCTTCTGTATCACAGGTACATTTCCAAGTATTGGGAACATGGAGATTAGTCCCTTGTCTTTCTAGTAGGAGGAGATAAACACATAAAAAAATAGTATACAGTCATGTGTTGCTTCATGATGGGGATGCATTCTGAGAAATGCGTTGTTACATGATTTTGTCGCACAAATATAGTGTGCTTGCACAAACCTAGATAGTATAGCCAAAACTACACACCCAGGCTACAGACCTATACAGCATGTTGTACTGAATACTGTAGGCAGTTGTACAATGCTAAGTATTTGTGTATATAAATATATCTAAACATAGAAAAGGTACAGTAAAAATACAGTATAAAAGATAAAAGGTACACCTATATAGGGCACTTACCATGAACGGAGCTTGCAGGACTGGAAGTTGTGATGGGTGAGTCGGTGAGTGAGTGGAGTGAATGTGAAGGCCTAGGATGTTGCTGTAAACTACTGTAGGCTTTATAAACACTATACACTTCATCTATACTAAATTTATTTTTTGAAAATTTCTTTCTTCAGTGATATATTAACCTTAGCTTACTATAGCTTTTTTCCTTTTAAACTTTTTTAAAAAGTTTCCTTTTTAAACTTTCCTTCCTAAACTTTTAAAGTTTTTTAACTGACTTTTGTAATAACACTGGCTTTAAACACACATTGTACAGCTGCACAAAAAGATTTTCTTTATATCTTTATTCTGTAAGTTTTTCCTATTCTTAACATTTTTTATTTTTACTTATTAACTTTTTTGTTAAAAACTAAGATACAAACATGCACATTAGCCTAGGCCTACTCAGGGTCAGTGTCATCAATATCACTATCTGCCACCTCCACATCTTATCCCACTGGAAAGTCTTCAGGGGCAATAACACACATTGAGCTGTCATCTTCTGTGATAATAATGCCACTTTCTAGAATACCTCCTGAAGGACCTGCCTGAGGCTATGTTACAGTTAACTTTTTTTTTAATAAGTAGAAGGAGTAGAATGGCGGGAGGGAGGCAGGGAAAAAAAGAAAAAGAAAAAAATAAGTAGAAGGAGTACATTCTAAAGCAGTGGTCCCCAACCTTTTTGGCACCAGGGACCAGTTTCATGGAAAATCATTTTTCCATGGACTGGGAGTGGGAGGGCAGGGATGGTTTTGGGATGATTCAAGTGCATTACATTTATTGTGCAGTCAAACCTCTCTGCTAATGATAATCTGTATTTGCAGCCGCTCCCCAGCACTAACATCACCTCCTCAGCTCCACCTCAGATCCATCAGGCATTAGATTCTCATAAGCGCACAACCTAGATCCCTATGTGCGCAGTTTACGGTAGGGTTCATGCTCCTAGGGGAATCTAATGCCGCCGCTGATCTGACAGGTGGCAGAGCTTATATGGTGATGCAAGCGATGGGGAGCAGCTGTAAATACAAATGAAGCTTCGCTCACTGGCCTGCTGTTGACATCCCAGTTCCTAACAGGCATGGACCAGTACCAGTCTGCTGCCCGGGGTTTGGGGAACATAGCTCTAAAGTAACGATAAAAAGTATAGTATAGTAAATATATAAACCAGTAACATTGTTTATTATCATTATCAAGTATTATGTTACTGTGCATAATTGTATGTGCTGTACTTTTATACTACCAGCACAGTAGGTTTGTTTCCACCAGCATCGCCACAGAAATGACCAGTGTCACTAGGTGATAGGAATTTTTCAGCTCCTTTATAATTCTTATGGGACCTCCTTCGTATATGCAGTCCATTGTTGACCAAAACGTCATGTGGCGCATAATTGTAATCAGGGGTAGAGTTAGAAGCACAGAGAAGGGAACTGTCAGCATTGCTGTCTTCTCATAAGTTTATAGCATGTTCAGGGTTCTTTTTTAATTCATCATGACTACATCTGGTTGAAGTAAAGAGGAAACAATGTTACTTTAGAGATAGAAAAAGAGGCCCAGAAAGGTTACTAAGAGGCACAGTAAATCATTGCTACCAGAACAATAATTTAGGTCCCAAAATGACAGTTAATTTCCTTGGTAGACTAGGAAATTGCACATTTCCCTGAAAAGCAAGAATGTTTTCCTCATTTAAGTCATATCCTTTTCAAGCCTTCACGTTTCTCAAGCTCACAAACACGTGGAAACTCTTTTCCTGGTACTTGGCAAATAATGGGGTTATTGAAAGTAGGTAACTGCTATACTGTATCGCCATTGTGGGCTCTGGGGACTCTACAGTGGTATGAGCTATCTTCCAGGGAAGGGGACAGTAATATGGCAGCTCCCTGTACAGATCTCTGGGCAGCTTCTCTGCCTTGGGCCAAAGCTAGTAGATAGGGACCAGATGAAGCAGATTTCCTCTTTCATGGGATAGACTCAATCTGTGTTACCTCTAGCAACATTTGGAAGGCGAGAAGAGAAGTCTCCTAACATGCTAGAGATGCTAGAGGTCCAGAGTTGTTTACTAAATTACTTGTGACAGTGCTCAGTGAGAGAAGAAATACAGAGTACATGCACCTGGCTTCCTGCTCGGAGTTGCCACTTGGCAATTATGGGGAATGATCACTGTTGATTCAATTTTGTCCTGTGAACTACTCTCATTCATAGATAAGACTAATAGTAAATATCATTGTATCTCTGTATCCTGCCATATTTAATAAGGCATTCTTTTTTCCTTTCCCATCCCTAGTTAAGTAGGTCTTAGCTTTTGGGGGGCCAGGGACTGCTTTAAGAATTTGGTGAAAGCCAGTGTGGTGGTACCTGCTTATAGTCCTAGCTACTCAAGAGCCTGAGGCAAGAAGGTCACTTGATCCCAGGAGTTCAAAGCTGTAGTGTGGAATGATTGCACCTGTGAATAGCCACTGCATTCTGGGCTGGGGAACACATTGAGACCTCGTCTCTTTAGGGGGAAAAAAAAAAAAGCTTTGATGAAAGCACTCTAAAAATGCACACACTTACAAAATTTTGCTTATAATTTTAAGGGGGTCATGACCCTCCCCATCAAAAGCTGATCTGTGAGTTTTAGATCGGAGTAAATAACCTTGACTGTCCATAATCATTTTGTTTGTTATCCAAAGAAATACTGTAATTTTTTTAACCTGTAGATGTTTCACAGAAAATATGTTTAATGTTCTTCTGCATTGAGTAGACACACTGTGCTTTAGATCAGAACACATACACATGATGTTTCAGAAAACTTTTACCAAAGCTTAAATTTTGAGCAACAGTTGTCTAATATTTACTTTTTTCCCCTTTTAAAGCTTGGCAAAATGCGACTGACAATTCCATGCCGGGCCCTTACATGTTCTCATCTGCAGTGTTTTGATGCAACTCTTTATATTCAGATGAATGAGAAAAAGCCAACCTGGGTTTGTCCTGTCTGTGATAAGAAGGCTCCGTATGAACACCTTATTATTGATGGGTATGTCACTTCAAAGATTTTCTTTGTACCTTGAAATGACATGTCTTATCTGGGTTTGTTACTTATTGGGTTTGGGATAAAAATTCTATAGGTAGTGGTTTCCAAGTTACATATTTGTAGGATTTTTATGATTCTACAAATCAGTATTTCAAAGTAATTAATTTCAAATTAATGTTACAAATATTTTTCCTTTTTAACTTGATATCCCCTTATTTTGAAAATGCATGCTTTACTGTCAGTGCCTCCTGACATTTGTCATTTAAATGGTTCTAAGCAAGGTATGCTTATACCTTTTCCAAACATGAGTCCATCTATCCCTAGATGTGCAGACCATATTGGAGAAGGAATGAAAGAACTGTGAAATTCTGATTAACTCAAGCTCATGAAAAATTGGGCTTTTTAGTAGAAGATAGCCTGTTTCTGGAGATTAGATCAAGCTTCAGTCATGGTTCGCCATACTGCCTCTCCCACTGTGAGGGTTCCTAAAACTGATCAATTCATGAATAGCAGCTTCCTGTGCTTTTCTGTTTCTTCTAAAATACTTGTCTTTCTCTTCTTCTTCTTCTTCTTTTCTTTCTTAACACTCCTATTTTTTATCTATCCTACCAGACATCTTGGAATGTTCCTCTAAATTTTCCCCTATTCTGTAGCCTCCTTTTTTTTTTTTTCTTTTTGCCACTGTGAAAAAAAATAAACTGAGAAGGAGCATATCTACTTAATATTTCCTGTACTTTCCAGCAAAATAGTATTTGAAAAAACATAGGAGTCTGAAGGTAGTAATATAAGAAATGGAATATATTTAACAATAGAAGTATATAACCTAGAGCTTGAAAGATGTCAGACCAGGCATGGGGAAAGAATATACTTAGAACTTAAATGTTTTATGTTTAATTTTTTAGAAATGACAATGATCACTAATAAATCTGAATTGAATAGTAGTATTTTACCAGCTCTTCATGTTACATAGCTTTACACAGGGTTCTCCCATTTCTTGTTATGAAACCCATAAACATAGCCTTTTACAGAACATTGGAAAATAAAAAGGTTTTGTTGGTGTATAATTTTCTGGTTTTTGTTTTTACATAATTGTTATTATGCATTGTTAATGATTTTTATCATTTGGTTTCATTTAACATTATAACCTAAAGATTTGATCATCTTTTGCATTTGACCAATGCATAATTTTATGCATTCTTTGTAAATATTTTTAAATATCTGTATAATATTTTATCAAAGAGACTTAACATTTGGTTACATATTTTTATGTGTATTGCTTCAGTTTATCAAATAAGACATATTTATTGTAGGCAATTTGGAATATGCAAAAAAGTATAAGGAAGAAAAATAAATACCCACAAAGTCACCACCCAGAGATAACTGCTATTTATATCCTATTCACACACAAAATTTTATTTTTGAAATGTAGTTTTCTTTTGTTGGCCTTTCCTCACTTTTTGTGAACATTTTCTCATGTTATTAAAAATATTTGAAAATGTAATTTTTGTGATTATATATTTTCTTGCATAAATGTACCATAATTTAGGTAACTATTTTCCTACTTAGCACTAGATTTTGAGAACAAAGATAACTTACTTCTACTTTCTTTTTTCTAATTTATACTTCTATAAAACACAGAAGGTCTGAATGTTTTTTGAATAGTAATATTTTTAATTTATTTTCCTCTAAAATGTGATATTCCAAGGGTGAATTGTTTTTTATAGCTTGTTTATGGAAATCCTAAAGTACTGTACAGACTGTGACGAAATACAGTTTAAAGAGGATGGCTCTTGGGCACCGATGAGATCGAAAAAGGAAGTACAGGAAGTTTCTGCCTCTTACAATGGAGTTGATGGTGAGTGGTAGTTTTTCACAAGGGTGGGGCAGCCTCCCCTGCTGCTATAAGCCTTGGTTTTCACTATTAAAATGCATGTATTTTTAAAAACACTGAGCAGTTTATGGATAACTTAATAATTCTTATTAAATTATCGATCAAATGTTCAGAAGTAATAGAACTCCTTTTAAATTCACTTTTTTCCCAGCTTTTAAAATTTTCTGATATAAGATTTCAAAGTAATGTAATTTAATAAGTCGTTTGTAAAGTCATGATTTTGAAACCATATCCTTTTCAAATTTTTAACAGATTCGGTACAGAGTAGTGAATTTTCCTTTTTCGTTTACATTTTTTCCTGGCTTTTAATATGTTTTTGCTGGAAGGAGACTATGAGTTTTTTTTAAATGTTACCATAATATTTCTTAAGTATGTCAGGTACTGTACAGATGAACATTTATAATATACAGTCTCTGCTCTCAAATTGCTTTTATTCTGAAGTAGACATAAGACATACATTTTGATTTGCTCTAATTCAGAATTATTTTTTTAAATAATCCTTTAACAGTCGATAATAAATTATAGTTTTAAACTTAGTGGAACAGAGCCACTGTTAGTTTTCCACTCTCTAGCCCCAGCAATATTGTGTCTACACTGTAACTGATAAATTAATAAGGACACTGAGAAAAGAAGAGAGATGTCATAGGTCTTCTTTGCATTGAATTTTAATTATTCCCACACAGGATGCTTGAGCTCCACATTGGAACATCAGGTGGCTTCTCACCACCAGTCCTCAAATAAAAACAAGAAAGTAGAGGTGATTGACCTAACCATAGATAGTTCATCTGATGAAGAGGAGGAAGAGCCATCTGCCAAGAGGACTTGTCCTTCCCTATCTCCTACATCACCACTAAATAACAAAGGGTAAGTCCTGAGAACTTTAAAAAAAAATTGTTGTGAAAGTTAATTTGGTAAATAGGGATTAAAGACCTGCCAAATATTAATAAAATGATTGTGCTTAATTGTAAAACTTAACCTAGCAATCAAAAGATAGGCTGAATTTTTCCCAGGTTGTGATATTCTTGAGGGATTGGGGTAATGCATCAAAGGGGTCACTTGGATATGATAGTCATTGTATCAAAAGATAATTCTAGTACAGTGGTTCTCAAACTGTAGTATATGTACATCAGAATCACCTGAGAGCTTATTAAAATGCACACATCGATCCCCCATGTCTGAGTTAGGTACTGAGAAAATTTGTATTTATAATAAGTTCTGAGGTGATCCTGATACTGCTTATTCAAACTGGAAAATGTATGCTGTAACGGTAACCCCAAGTTGACTGTTTCAAGTAGAAAGCAGAGGGAGACCAGGTGATTTAAACCTGCCTCCAAATGTGTGTGAGGCCAGCAGTGAAGGAGGTCATAGATGACTTCACAGTACACAGTATTTTCTGTTTTGTAGACTTCCCCCCATATTTTCCATTAGTCTTATATCAGTAATAATGTACCTTGGTTATGCATCAGTTCATCTCATAAAGCACCGTTATCTACTTTGTGTAAAACACCCTGTGCTAAACATGGATGACAATAAAATGAGTAAGTGTAGTGCTCACCTTAAAGAGCTTAACACTTTCTAGAGCGTGGTAAAACAAGAAGTACACTCCAGCTGTACTCTCAACAGACTTTTATTCCCATAGACACATCAGGGATTCTCAGCAAAAAGATTTCATATTTTGCTGAAGCACAATTTTAGCACACTAATAGTAAATCTAGAAATAGATGTGCCCTTTTTAGGTGTATATCAGGATCACGTGGCCTGTGATAACTGAATAGGAGCTATTCAAAAAATCTTCCAACAGCAGTGGTGCCTGAAGAAAGACTGTAAGAGAGAAGGACAGTCCATAGATGGAATTGTTATAGATTGCAAGGTCAAGAGGGAAATTTGACACCAGGCCAAGAGCAGGCATTCTGTGCATGGAGTCAAATCATTTTCAGGTTTGATGTTGTATGGTAAGATTAAAAGGTTTCAGTCAAACATTACACAGGTTTATATTTTCATTCAGGAGTAGCTTATCTCAGCATATAGACAGACAGAAACAAAGACATTAAAAGCAGTATCATTATTCTAAACAAAATTAATATTTAAATACTAATTTTACTCTATGAACATTGCCTCTGATGAAAGCCTACCTTGATGGCTGTTACCCAGCAAGCCTCACCTTGTTATTATACCAACTTATTTTATAACTGAGTAGGAGAAAAGGTCAGATTACCTGAAGCTAGCATAGTTAGAACATACATATACCTGTAGAATTTTGATGCTAAGATATTTTATAAATAATCAAGCCATAGTATGAGCAAATACATGTTGTCATATGACTAAAAAAAATTTTTATTTGTAGAGATGGGAGTCTCACTATGTTGCCCAGGCTCTTCTCGAACTGTTGGCCTCAAGTGATCCTCCTACCTAAGCCTCTGAAAGTGCTGGGATTACAGCTATGAGCCACTGTGCCAGACATCATATGATTTTTGTAATGCCATAATTGCAACAGTAACATATTTCAGGCCGTGGTCGGTGGCTCACGCCTGTAATCCTAGCACTCTGGGAGGCCAAGGCGGGAGGATTGTTTGAGCTCAGGAGTTTGAGACCAGCCTGAGCAAGAGCGAGACCCTGTCTCTACTAAAAAAAAAAAAAAAAAATAGAAAGAAATTAGCTGAACAACTAAAAATATATATAAAAAATTAGCCGGGCATGATGGTGCATGCCTGTAGTCCCAGCTACTCGGAAGGCTAAGGCAGAAGGCTTGAGCCTTAGCAGAAGCCTTAGCAGAAGGCTTGCTAAGGCAGATTGCTTGAGCCCAGGAGTTTGAGGTTGCTGTGAGCTAGGCTGACGCCATGGCACTCTAGCCTGGGCAACAGAGTGAGACTGTGTCTCAAAAAAAAAAACAAAAAAACCCCAGATATTTCATAAACCTCTGGGTGTATAAATACTTTTGGGTTAAATGCATCATTCTATATGTTCTGCTCTTCAGAATATTAATACTACTTATATGTATTTATGTAAACTATGCAATTGTTTTACCGTATATTTTTTCCTTAAAACTTTTGCATGTTTAGAAATCTAATATTTCTTCTTTGGGTATTTATTTTGCTGTTTCTCCAAAAATAGCTCTGTTTATTATATTTGGAATATTACATTAGATGCATTAACTACTTCCTGAGCTTCCCAGTGACTAATTAAACCCAGATACTCCAGTAACTTGCAAATGCCAGACCTTTCTCTCTCTAGTTTCAGCTTAAAAACAAGAAACCTGAAAGTTTACAACATCTTTAGAAGAATAACACCATAGTGAGCACTAGTAGCCAATTTATGATAATCACTAGCCAGTAACTAGAAACCTAACCCTAGCATGTCGTGTTTGTTATTGTGTAGTATAAAGGTGGGAATGCATTTCAAAATATTATCACAAAATTGAAAGAAAAGCAGCCAGCAGGAGTCAGAAAGAGGCAAATAATCACTAAATGTAAAACACTTTGTTGTCTTCAGCCAGTGTTTAGTATTCATCCAGAAATTTTCTATACTGTTGGTATACTGAGATGATTTGAAAGACTAGCATTTCAGCTGCTTTATTCTCTCTTGTAATCCCTTAAACATTGTCAGAGGACACAGCTAATGGAAAATGGTACTTTTTATAGATGTAAGAGGTTTAATGAAGTTTCCATTAGATGAAACATTTTTATGAGGCGGATGAGAGTGTGTTTTATGCTTTATATCCCATTCATAAAAATGTGGTAGATGGTCATAACTAGAACTCTATTCCTGGAAATCCAACCTTGGCATTTTTGAAATATTCTATACCATTGAAATTGCATCCCCACATCCAAAGCACTTCACATGAAGGATTAAAAGCAAAAGACAGCCTCTTCATTGCTTCCTTCCTTTCTATTTTCTATAACTTATATACCTTTTACCTCTTGTATGGGGTAACATAACTCTTATGCTTCCTTCCCAGGGCTGTTAGAATTCTTTCTTTTTCTTTTTTAAAATCAGTTAAATTCTTCCTTTTCTTTTTTTCATCCTCCTTTTCACTTTTTCCTTAATTTTGCTTAAAAAAATTTTGGACTACTTTTCTCTCTATTTTCCTAGATTCCCTCTTTTTTTCTTATTTCTTTTTCCAGTTATATTATTCTCCCCTTAAAAACTCCATCACCTATTCATTATGAAACATTTCTTCTTGTCTTGTTGCTTTTGTTGAATTCAGCAGGGCTTTAATGCAAATGGTGTGCTGATAACTGCACTGGGCATTGGGTACACCAAGAGAAACACTACCCAGTTTTTGTTCTCATAAAGTTTAGGAGTCTAAGGGGCCAGCTGGTAACTCTCAACTGCTCAAATTGCTACATTCTCCCAGTGTTGGCCGTATATGTTTTATTTGCTAGGACATACCTATACTTCTTGCTAGTGAACGCATCAGTGTAAGTATCTTTCACTCATATCCTAGTAAAGTGACTCAGCTGTGCCTTTCCTCTGCATTCTGAAAGTATAGGTGGTAATATTCTAAAGACAGTGTGTGGTTTCTGAATGTTGCATCCATCTATTTCTCCTATAGCCTCTGCAAAAATGCTATTAAGCATACAAATTATTTTATAATAATTATAGATGGTCTAAATTATTGCTGTTCTTGTCTTCTGTTTTTATCTCCAGCACAAAAGCTAGGGTTTATTGTGAGATGCAACCCTCCTTCTTTTTAAACATAAAAGTTTAACTGACTCATGAAAATTAAGCAAACCTTTCCTTCTTACAGCATTTTAAGTCTTCCACATCAAGCGTCTCCAGTATCCCGCACCCCAAGCCTTCCTGCTGTAGACACAAGCTACATTAACACCTCCCTCATCCAAGACTATAGGCATCCTTTCCACATGACACCCATGCCTTATGACTTACAAGGTGAGTCACCAGTTCTTCTGTGTTGTCATATAGCATTATGAATGCCTTTGATCTATATCGTCCTCTTCTGGGTGAGTCTAAGGAAGACTTGTAAGGTTGGGAGTACAGAGCCTGTGACCCAGGGAACTGAGAGTAATAATATACTGCGGCCATAAATACTGGCCTGCTTCCTTGATTGCACCTTTACTAATAACCAGTGTTTTACTCCCAGTGGTAAAACTAATACAATGATCTTTAGGTTTTGTGAGCTTCAAAGTACTCTGTAAGTTGTTTTTAGATGACGTCCGGTATGTGGCTTTAAATTTTGATATTTATGAGCATTATATTTTGTTCCCTAATTTTAGTTGTAATGCAGCAGGCATTGTGTGTAACTGTGTGGCATTATCTTTTAGATAATGCTGAATCGAGACATTTGAAAGTTTTTAATTTTTGTTCTAGTATACCTGATCCTTCTTTTCAAAAGCAGTTTGAAATTAGTATACTCATTTGTGTAATATGTGAGTTCATAATAATCATTTATATTATCAAAAAGAATTACTAGTTCTCACATATTTTGTAATTTAATAATTTGTAGATTAGTCATATAACTTAACAAAATTTTTCTCTTTTATTACAAAGAGCTTTATGTGTAGGAAATTCAGTACAAAAACATAAAATGAAAGTTTCCCTCCACCTACCTGTCCCCCAAGCGCACTCCCTAGAAGTTACAGCTAGTCTTAACAGTTGTATAACTTGCCATACCTTTTTTTTTTTTTTTTTTTTTTTTTTTGAGACAGAGTCTCGCTTTGTTGCCCGGGCTAGAGTGAGTGCCGTGGCATCAGCCTAGCTCACAGCAACCTCAAACTCCTGGGCTCAAGCAATCCTCCTGCCTCAGCCTCCCGAGTAGCTGGGACTACAGGCATGTGCCACCATGCCCGGCTAATTTTTTCTATATTTTTAGTTGGCCAGATAATTTGTTTCTATTTTTAGTAGAGACGGGGTCTCGCTCTTGCTCAGGCTGGTTTCGAACTCCTGACCTTGAGCGATCCACTCGCCTCGGCCTCCCAGAGTGCTAGGATTACAGGTGTGAGCCACCGCGCCTGGCCAACTTGCCATACCTTTTGTCTACACATATGAAACATACTATCACTATCAAGAACCACAGTGCCGTGTACTTTGTAAGTCCTCAAACTGTAATCTGTTCTAGTGTAGTGAGTAGATCCCTAGTGTATTTGTATTATTGCCATATTTTTATCTACATCTGCTTGCTGTGCTTTTCCCCAGGTTTAGATATTTAGATATCACAATGAGGCATTTCATTTGTGTTGGTTTCCTTGCCCCTCGTCGCATTACACGATGGTGGTGGAGATGGGAATGTGAGCTGGCAGAGGTCTGCTTGTGGTGAATCCTGGGCAGCCAGGGGTCAGGCTGGTCTTTCTGTAGGTAACAGGCACGCAAATCTCTAACCCCCTCGTACCAGTGCAGCATCTCTCAGTTAGAATCTGGTACAGGTGGGAACAAGTGAGCAAATTTGAGAAAGATAAAACAAATCTGTACTACAATTTGCTTAATCTCTTTCAACTTCAAACTTTCTTGTCTGCAAAATGAGGCCAAAAATAATTACCTCATGAGATGCTTGTGAGGAGCAGCTTAGAGTAGATTGGAAGGTTACTAAAAAGGAGTGTGGGAGAGCATTTGTAAAAGGTGCTGTGCCAGTTTAAGGGATGCATGTTAGATCTAACAGGGCAACATGGCCCAAGTCCCGTAAGTGAAGTTACAGGGAGGACAAATCATGGCTGAAGCTTGATCTTCACCCTTAATCATCTAGAGATGGGAGAGACATAAAACATTTAGCTCAACTCTTCATGTGTAAATAAAATTCTAAATGATGTAGCATTTAAGACTTATATTTGTTTTTGACGTATTGGGGCATTTGGAGGGGGTTTTTTGTTTGTTTTTTTTTTTTCCAAAACTAAAATAATTTTTTCTCCCACAGGATTAGATTTCTTTCCTTTCTTATCAGGAGACAATCAGGTATGTTATTTTTTAAAAAATACTGTTATTTTAATTGTACAATAAAAATACAGTCATGCGCCGCATAATGACGTTTTGTTCAACAACAGACCGCATGTACAGCGGTGGTCCCGTAAGATTATAGTGGAGCTGAAAAATTCCTGTTGCCTACTGGTGTCGGTCACAGTGCAGGGCATTACTCATGTGTTTGTGGTGATGCTGGTATAAACAAACCTACTGCGCTGCCAGCCGTATAAAAGTATAGCACGTACAATTATGTACAGTACATAACACATGATATTAAATGACTGTGTTACTGGTTTATGTATTTACTATACCATACTTTTTATCATTATTTTAGAGTGTACTCCTGCTACTTATTCTAAAAAAAAAACAGAAGAGTTTACCATAAAAAACAGTTTGGTGTGTTATGGCCACACAGCCTCACACATCTTGTGTTTGCCACATCTCTTGATCGCATCGTTTTCTCTCGTGTTTGATTTAATCTCCTGTTTTGTTCATCGTGGCCCCAAAGGTACAAAAGCCACATCTAATGTTGCCAGTAAGGGGCTATGTCGAGTGATTGACCTGGAAATGAAATTAAATGTGATGAAGGACTATGAAGGTGGAAAATCAGTGATGGTTATGGCTCACCAGTCTGGCGTGTCCCATTCCACAATAGCTGCCATCTTAGAGAACAAGAACAAAGTAGTGGAAGCTGTTAAAGGGTCTGCTTCATTGAAGCAACAAGATTAACAAACATTCGAGACGGGCCTTTATCAGATACGGAGAAACTTCTAATGATCTGGATTGAAGACCAGACAGAAACAGATCCCTCTCAGCACCATGATGATCATGGCCACAGCAAAAAGTTTGTTTGTAATGTTGAAAGAAAAGGTTGGACCCGACTATGATGTTGAATTTACTGCTAGCTCTGGGTGGTTTAAACAATTCAAGAATCATTATTCATTATATAATATGAAAGTGAGTGGTGAGTCTGTGAGTGCTGATGTGAAGGCAGCTGAAGAATTTTTGGAAACTCTAGATAAGCTAATTGCAGAAGAAAATTACCTGCCAGAGCAAATCTTCAGTGTGGATGAAACCTCCCTATCTGGAAAGGGATGTCTGAAAGTACTTCCATCCATAAGGAGGCCAAGTCATTGCCAGGTTTCAAGGCTTTTAAGGCCTGAATAACAGTCTTGCTTGGGGCATTGTTGCAGGCTACAAATTGAAACCTTTTGTGATCTGGCTCAGTGAGAACCACAAGGCCTTCAAGCACATCGATGAGCACACAGTGCCAGTGTGCTACAGGAGCAATAAGAAGTTAAGGATGACCCAGCTCCTCTTCCAAGGTGCCCTCCTGAATTGCTGTGCCGTGAAATGGAGAAGTGCTGTTTGGAGAACAACATGCCATTCAAGATTTTGCTTATTGTTGATAATGCTCCCGCATATCCTCCTCTTATTGGTGGTCTTCATCCCAGTGTCAAAGTGGTGTTTCTCCCTCCAAATACCACCTCTTTGATCCCACCAATGAATCAAGGAGTTATAGCAGCTTTTACAGCCCATGACCTGAGGAGGACCTTTGCCCAGGTGATTGCTGCAACTGAGGAGACATTGGTGCAATTCTGGAAGGATTACAGCAGCTATGATTGCATCAAGAACCTTGCTGGGCTGGGGTGATGTCACCAAGGAGTGTGGGAATGGCATCTGGAGGAAGACGCTCAGGAGGTTTGTCCATGGCTTCAAAGGATTTGCCAAAGATGAGGAGGTTGCAAAAATCAACAAGGCTGTAGTTGAGATGGCAGACGACTTTAACCTGGATGTGGATGAGGACAACATTGAGGAGTTCCTAGAAGTGGTTCCTGAGGAATTGACTAATGAGGAGTTGTTCGAACTGGAACAGGAGTGCATAGCTGAAGAAGAGGGAAGAGAAAAGGAAACTGCAGGTGAAGAAAAAGAAGAATCCCCAAGAAAAGTCACAGGGAAGCATTTAGCAGAAGCTTTTGCAGACCTCAGCAAGCTCCTTAAAAAGTTTGAAAACATGGACCCCAGCATTGAAAGGTTTTCATTAATAGAGAGGAATGTTTGTGGTGCACTGTCTGCTTATAAGCAAATCTATGATGAAAAAAAGAAACCAAGCAAACCACCATGGACATATTTCTGAAAAGAGTGACACTTCCTCAAGAAGAGCCTCAGGCAGGTCCTTCAGGAGGTATCCAGGAGAAGGCATTGTTATTGTAGGAGATGACAACTCCATGTGTGTTACTGCCCCTGAAGACCTTCTAGTGGGACAGGATGTGGAGTTGGAAGACGGTGATATTGAAGATCCTGACCGTGTATAGGCCTAGGCTAATGTGTGTGTTTCTTAGTTTTTAACAAAGAAATTAAGTAAAAAAATAAAAATAGAAAAAAGCTTATAGAATAAGGATATAAAGAAAGAAAATATTTTTGTATAGCTGTATAGTGTCTGTTTTTAAGTTGTTATGAAAAGTCAAAAGTTAAAAAATTTAAAAGTTTATAAAGTAAAAAAGTTACAGTAAGCTAAGGTTAGTTTATTGTTAAAGAAAGAAATTGAAATTGTTAAAGTAAATTTAGTGTAGCCTAAGTGTTTATAAAGTCTACAGTAGTGTACAGTAATGTTCTAGGCCTTCACGTACACTCACCACTCACTCACTGACTCACCAAGAGTAACTTCCAGTCCTGCAAGCTTCATTTATGGTAAGTACCCAATACTGGTGTACCATTTTTTATATTTTATACTGTATTTTTACTGTACCTTTTCTCTGTTTAGGTATTTTTATATACACAAATACCTAGCATTGTATTACGAATACCTGCAGTATTCGGTACAGTAACATGCTGTACAGGTTCATAGCTTAGGAGCAATAGGCTATACCATATAGCCTAGGTGTGTAGTAGGCCATACCATCTCGGTTTGTATAAGTGCACTCTGATGTTTGCACAACAGTGAAATTGCCTAGCATTTGTCAGACTGTATCCCCATCGTTAAGCGACGCATGACTGTATTTAAAAGTATGATACATAACCAAGAGAAAGAATAAATTCACTTGGAAAATTTAGAGTGATCATACATACCCCTTATTGTTATGGCTTTAAGAATTTAAATAAAAATCCCTAGCTTCAGCAGTGCCTGCGTACACCGTAAGAACGGTGTCTAATTGTTGGTTTCCAGTACTGTTTTCTAAAGGAACAGAGGGCAATGAGTCAGACTGGTAGATTTCTTGGCTAAATATCTTCTTAAGAAGAGGTGGGTGACTGTCCTCTTTCCTGCTGCTTCTGAGCACAAGCTTATTGGGAAATAGAATTTCAAGAATTGCTTGCAATGCTAATTAAAACAAAGAACAATACAAATTTTAGTTTGTATTTTCCCCCAGTTTCAGATATAAAAATGTCTCTCAAGATCAGGGCTCCAGCCATTACATAAGGCCATTTGATTTTACAAAATGTCTTACTAAATGTTTCAGAAATATTGTATAACTCAGGATATATTAAATTTAGGACTTTGTTCTGCTGAGAAGAAAATGTATTAATTTATAAGTACTATTAACATGCTTTTGTCTTTGTTTCCCCTCCCTAGCATTACAACACCTCCTTGCTTGCCGCTGCAGCAGCAGCAGTTTCAGATGATCAAGACCTCCTACACTCGTCTCGGTTTTTTCCGTATACCTCCTCGCAGATGTTTCTCGATCAGTTAAGTGCAGGCGGCAGTACTTCTCTGCCAACCACCAACGGAAGCAGCAGTGGCAGTAACAGCAGCCTCGTATCCTCCAACAGCTTAAGGGAGAGCCACAGCCACACCGTCACAAACAGGAGCGGCACGGACACGGCGTCCATCTTTGGCATCATCCCAGACATTATCTCGTTGGATTGATTCCCCGGACCCTGCCGCTCCCATCCCCATCCCAGATTAAATGAACTTGGCAGAAAGAAGAGAACTTTGTGCTCTGTTTTACCTTATTCTGTTTAGAAAAGTACACAAGCGTGTTTTTTTTTTTTCCTTTTTTTAGGGAAAAAATTAAAAGAAATGTACAGAGAACAAAACTATATTTTCAGTTTTACTTTTGTATATAAATCTAAGACTGCCTGTCTGATAAAACACTTGTTTAAAAAAAAAAAAAAAGGAAAGAAAAGAAAAAAGAAAAAACAAGCACCCACAAACCACCTTCAGTTCATTTTTTCTGGATTCTGAAGATTTTTCATCATTTGTCCTATGGTTTTGGTTTTATTTTACTTCAATGGCATTATTTTATTTGCAATAACAGAAAAGGAATTGCATGTATGAAGTTTTAAATTGTGGGTTTTTCTTTGTTGTGGGGAGGGGGTTGGGGGGGATAGTTTGATTTCCATTTTCTAAAAATGACAGACTTGGATTCTGTTTGTGTGTGTGTGCATATTTTATCCAGCCTTAAGTTATAAAGCTCATCTGTCCCACTGCATTCCCTATGTATTCAGGACATGGCTCGTGGGGGTGTGTGTTCAGTGTGTGTGTCTGTGTGTATTTTTCTGTCATTACTGTTCCCTTTCCTCCCAAGTGTGCGTTCAGTTAATATAATCAGTTGCTTGCTTTTCTCAAAGTGCTTTGAAGGTCTTGAACTCACGTGTGAGCATCTTTATCAACTATCCCAATTGCATGTTCTCCATCACATATTCTCTCTTATTTGCTATATACCCCCTGAGAATATGTTTTAGAGATATTGGAATAAAGCTGTCTGGGTAAGAAGTAGGCTTAGCAGACCTGTGAATAATACACTTTAGTCTAGTTCTTTATTCTAAATCTGGATTGCCAGTATTGTGTATCTAAACCAAGTCTGTGAGTACCTGCTTTTTTTGGCCACAGAGTAACAAGTTTTCATGTAAGATCTTCGTACCAAAGTAGGAAGTAAAAATAGCTTAGAAAGCCTTGTTGGGTGTCTTTTGCAGCTGACAGAGGTAAGGTTTCATCACCTCAAAAAGAAAGATACACACTCAATTATCCTAAAAGTACATTCAGTTTGGAAAATACAATGCACCACACATGTCAATCTGTAGAAATCTATTTGATAAACAGTTGAAATTCAAAATGTGTTTGATCCTTAGTCATTTTTACTCTCTGGTTCTGAGTGTACCTATTTTCTTAGGCTATTTACCTTGTTTATTTTTTTCTTCACATTTTTAACAAGTAAGACATAGGAAAGTCATTTTTTTTAGAATTCGTGGATCAGTCTAATCTACTCTTATTAATAATGGAACATGTAAATATATTGAAAACTGTTTTTCAGGAGATGAATATGGGTTGGAGGAAAGGAAAAGTGGTTCTACTTACGTTCTGAAATCCTCATCAGAGAAGGTATGATGTTCTCAGGTGTGGAAAATATTTTTAGTTGATTGGGAATGCAAGTTTAACAGAAAAGATAAAGAAGGGGCATAATGATTGCTGGTTTTCCAGACTGGATTTTTCTATCACAACTGTTAATGTTCTCAAAGCTGATGAAGGACCACCTTTGTGTATAAACTTGTAGTTTTAAACTTCGCATTGGTAACAAAATGATCTCCTTTAATCCAGGTAGAATTCAAGATGGCTGTACTTCATTTGTATGATAAAATTAATGGTTCACATGACTGTGTGGCATCTAAAAATAATATCTGTTTTTACAGCATCTCTCTGCCACTAAATTGTTGACTTGAATTTTGAAAAAAAAAAGTTGGTGTTCATATGTATATGTGTGTGTGTATATATGTATTTATAAACAAGTGTGTGTGAGTAACAAATGAGTTACATAGTCTTCCCCTACGCATGTGTATTCCACACATAAATGGCTGAGTTATAGTCACAAAACAATTTGCAATAATAATAAAAGAAAACCCAGAGTCATTGTCAGTTAAAACAGGAAATAGTTAAGTTTTTAAATGAATCTGGTGTTGTGGTGAGCAAACACTTTAAGACTCTCATTGCCATATTAATTTAATCTAATTTCTAATAGTATCATAATTTGTGTCTAAATTTGGATTGGGGTAGAAATTAACTAAAATTGTGAAGAGTTATTTCTGATTTTACATGGCAATAGGAAACATTTCTGTTAATTCAGCTGCCTATGGTAAAATGAATAGTTTTCTTTATTCCTATTTTTGTTTTTGTTTTTCTGTCATTTTTGTCAGTGGTCTCAAAAATTCTGATCAATAACTTTGTATATGATGCTGAATTACAAACTCTTTGAATGATCCAGTTGAAAACCCATCCCTCTACTTTCTTCAGCCCAGTTTTGGAAGGGGTTAATTTCCCTGTGTCCTACATTATACCAACCTAAGGGAAGAACAGGTAATGGGGAGAAATAAATGTCTGATCAGTGGCTTTTGTCTCCATGTGAGAAACTAACCATTCAGTTGTCTTTATTTTTAGTTCATTCCACTCTGTGGGGAGTTAGTTTCCTTCAGTTGTTGACTTTACAAAATGTTGCATTAAGTAATAGTTACCACTCTGTTGGTTGCATGGTCAGTATCAGTCAATGGGATTTTCATGCACTACATCTTTATCTCCTAAATTAAAAAAAAAAAAAAGTACATAGTCACTTCATCTCTTTTTTTTCCTTAGCCCACTCTGACTCCCCAATCCATGCCAACATGGACATGCTGTCTGTGGATAAATAGCAATTCTCAGAATCTTTAGTCAAGTTGCCACCATCCCCCTTGCCTTGGTCTTTCATAACAGGTGTGCATATGTTCGTACTGTGTGTGCATGTGTGTATATACATCTGTATGCACACATCTTTGATAAAGTAGCTGTTTGACTAGCAGAGTTGAAGTGGCTTTTAATTACTTTGTGGGCATTATTGGACACATCTTTTTTTAAAAAGCAATCTGACTTTAACCATGTCACACTTGGTTGACTAATTTATTTTGAGCATTAAAATTTTTTGTATTGTTAATGTAGACATCACAATTCTATATCATTGCAGACTTAGGAAAGATTCACTTAAGCTTCTGAAAAATGTGATTTCTCGACAGATTTTCCTTTGAGTCAAGTGTTGAAACTGAATGAAAATATATCGTATTTGTAAATTAATGTGGAAAAAACATTGTTTTAAAAATAATTTCAATTTTAAATACATACAACTTAAAAGACCTTCAGGACTTTTTAAAGCACATTTGAAATTATTTTAGTAAGAGTTTTGTTTTATCAGTACATGTTGAATTTTGTTTTTTAATTAAACACAAAGCTTAGATTTCAGAAAGAGGGAAGGAGAATAGCTGGTGGTCCCAGAGTGTGCTGCTGTTAATTGTTTAATTAACAAAGGGGAAAATGTATATAAGCAGATATAAAAGTTACCGTAAATTCCATGAACTTAAATCTGTGATTCATTGCCTTAAAACTTTCTCTCTTAGAATTTCCATACCGCATGCCAAACCAGTAAAATGGCTTTTAAAAATGTATAGTAGACCAATGTCAGTTTGTATAAAAGTACCAAGTGAAAATATTTATTACATGCATTGGAAAAAAATTGTTTACCTATTGAATGTTACCTGTTTATGTAGAGCTCTTTAGATGTAATAAAAGAAAAGCCTTCAGTTAATTTGTCTTCTGTAAAATAATACTGCTGGGTATAAAAAGGGACAATTCCTATAACACAAGTGATAATGGTTTGTGCTTCCAAAGTACCTTTCATGCAGAGATTTCAAAGCATGACAAGTAACTTATTCTCTTGTGACATGCTTTGAGGTAAGTAATGACTATACAGCCATCATTTACCTTTTTTATTGAAATATGGCTAGCTCTGTAATGAACCATAACATCTGTTTGGTTAAAATCTATTTAATGTCTGCAGTTTGAGTGCTACTAGCACCATGGCCTTTTTTGTAAACAATACCGGTTGCTAGGTAAACCAACTGCAGTTTCAGGAATGAGCATGAAACCAGGACAGGAGTAATGCAAAAGCCTTTCCTCTGGTTGAGGTTTAAATCAGAACTCTTCACGGGATCTTAGGCTCTGGACCACTGAACCCCCTTAATTAAGAATAGTGAGTCAGAGGAGAGGAGCCCCAGGTTCTAATGACCACTCCACACCAGCATGTGGTTTTGGCAAGCTATACTTCAGATTCCTGTTAGGCAAATGAGATTCATAAAACTTGCTTTAAAACCATATTGGGACCATTCAGTTTTCTAGACATAAATGAGCTTTGAGGGAAAGTACCCGCTTTTATTATTATAGTCCAGAAATTCCTTTTCCTGTCCATCTAAGTCATCAGTATCAATCTGCCATGTAATCCTTGGTATTCCAGATTGGCTGTGCGGGATTTGCTTCCTAATGTCCATGACTAGAGTTCAAAAGAGGTGTGAGTCTGGGACCCTTGAGCCCTGCCTGAAAGGTGAAATACAGCAGTTCTCTCTGGGGGGCCAAGGTTCCACCAGCCCTCTGGTGGATTTACCAGGAGGTAATTAAGGCTAAGCATCAGGGCCCTCACTTGCTCTGGCCTCTTCCAGGGTCCTGGGAGCAGCCCCAGAAATTCTGCATTTCTATGTTTGTATTCTTAAAGTAGGCCGCCAAATCATATAAACCTCAGACCCCACAAAACCCACATCTGCTCCTGTACCATGTGGACCTGGGCTCCCCAGCCAGATGATCACAACTTTACCTAATTGGTATTTGAGCTATTTACCGCCTGCCCCTCACCCCCACCCCGACCCCCAAAACCCTTCTCTACAGCTCCTGGGAATTCCTGCTCACTCCCATTGGCAATTACACTTAGAAACATGAGAGAGTCACCTTTCTCAGGACCTTGGTTTGGTCTGAAGCTATACAATATCGGTGAGATAGTTGCCCTAAGACTGACTGTTTTGTCCCCTGAAGTTTTCCCAATGCCCAGCCTTTAGTAAAAGATTGTGTCTTGTATAACCTCCCAGAAGACATACCCCCTTCTTGACTTGGTATTCTTCTGCTTTAGCCACTAAGGCACCGTTAGACAAAACCACAGTCCAGAGAGCCCAATTTTGATACACATATCATGAAAATCGTTGTATACTTAGAGCGCTGTACCTCACCCCATCGCCACCTGTGCTAGTGTGGCACCCCAGCCCTTTTTTAGGGGTGTGCTGACCCTACCAATGGATCCATAGATTTGACAAGTCCAGGCAACTCTTAATCCCTGGTAGCACCAGCCTGGCACCTCCCGGCTGTGTAACTCAAAGCCACTTGAACTGGAAGGGCTCCTGAAGGCCCGGTGCCCCTACTACAGTTTTCCAGGGCTCTTGTATCCTGGCCGTGGCCTGTTACTCCCCGTAATTCTCTCCCTCAGTCCTGGGGAAGTGGCCATGATCATTCTGGAACCTGTCTGCCTAATAGCAGAGTCCAGGGGACAGCTCACAATTCTGACAGGAGCGTTGGAAAGGGTCTTAAGCGCTGCAAGGCCTCAGTGGATGCAAACTCACATCCTCTGCTTTCATCTGGGGTGGCATATCAAGTTAGACTTCCCACTGCTCAGCGGATGCTGCCTCACTTTAGCGTGTGTGTTTTCACTCTGTGTTCCGGAATGAAGATCCTGAGCTATGTCACTGTCTGTTGAGATGGAAATGAGACTCTGTAGGTGGGCTGTGGTGCTGCAAGGAACGCCCTAAGTGTTTGTTTTAGCTCTTGGTTGCTACTTCTCAGCTAGCACTGGCTTTAGCTTGGAAATGTGGAAGGCGGCTCCAGCACCCAAATGCAGAATAGGGTCTTTTGGTAGATTGCCCTTTTTAGAAGCACTGCCCTGGTAACTCAGGCTTCCACAATGCTCTACAGGTCGCAAAGGCATTTTCGAGTCATTATCTCGGTCCCTCCGCAATGGGCTCCACGAGGTAGGAAGTAGGAATTCAGCTTTAGTGAGGGATCCTGAAGCTTCAGGAAAGGATTTACACAAAGTCACACAGCTGGAAAGTGGCAGAGCCAGGACTGGAACCCAGGCCCGGCTCCAAACCACAGGCTCTTTCCCTGCTGTAAAGGGCCTGACTAATGGTAGTTACTAAAATCAATACAAATCTTTTATTAAAGACATCCTAATACCGTGGCTGACATCATTTATTATTGCTAGTTATCCTCTGCTACAGCTGGGTAATGTCATCTTGCTGCTGTGTCTGCCATCTCCCTAGAGTGAAAAGAACACTTTTCTTTTTAAAAATTAATCAGTCTAAGTTTCCAGGCCCAGGGGAGGCTCTCTCGTGTTCTCCTCATTCAGTAGTCCGGCACAGGAAGGGTGATCTTGTGGATAAATTCATCATACTTCACTTTGCCATTTGGTTCGATGTTTGCTTGCCTGAAAAGATCGTCCACTGCAATAAATCACATTAATTTTTCAGTTTGGGTTTAGTGTTATGTTATAAAACAGCGAGTTCTTTGGGGGTTGGGGCTCCCCATGGGCCTTCCCTGAGTGTTCAATTGATTATTCCCACAGACCAGGACGTAACTGAGTGAACAGAAAGGGACAGCCCACCCCTTACCCTCTGGAGACCACTGATTCAATTTTAAGCTAATCGGGTTTTCTGCAAGGGCAGGGAGTAGGGAGGTATACTGGTGAGGACTCAGTCGCTGAAGCCACCCTGTGTTTTATTTATTTATTTTTTAAAGAAAATATGTGACCCCTGTGCCTGTATTTCTATTTCTAGAAACCTCTGCCCTGGATTCTCTACCTTCCACAACCCCCCTCCCCCAGCCTCCCAGCAGAACAGACATCCCGGCAGCTCCTTCCTGGGCCTGGCCAGCCCGGGCTGTGGCCCGCCCCCCACTTGCCTGCCTTCTCCTCCAAACCGGCATTCCTCACCGACCTGCCCCCTCACCGAGGACTTAGTGACAAGTGGTGTCTGCTCCCATTACCTCCTTTAAAAAAGTGCACTTTGCGGGTGGGTGTTTTATGAGAGAAAAATAAATCCAACTGTGCTTGAAAGCTCAAAGCATACAAAACTGCCATTGTTCTACACTGCTCGAAAAAAAAAATCATTTCATTTGCTTGTTTCTTCTGGTTCTAGATTCCTGAGACAAAATACTAGTTTGTCCCAGGCGCTGGCAAGAAGAGCCATTTCTGCTTATATTCTCCATGGTGGCCTCTTGGGGCCAGATTACCTTTGGCGGCTCTTTGGACCATCCTCACCCTCCTGCAAAAACTGTGGCACTGCCCTGTGTCAGCTTGCTGGCCCTAGACACCCTCCACACGTTGACTCTCAACAGTTAGGAAATACCCTGTGATCTTCTGCTTAGCCATCCTCGGAAGTATAATTACCACGCTCTGTACTGTGAACTAAAATAAAATTTTAAGGCTCACCCCCTCACCGGCTGACTCAATGGACCCCCTCGTGGCCAAAGGAATATCCTAAACCCAAATCGCCTGCCAGGAGGAGGGAGGTCAGACATGCCTCATCATGCCCCCCTCCCTTCTTGGGGACATCCTTTGTAACCCATTAACAAGTCTAAGGGTATGCAAGACAAACCTACAGGCCCTCAATTTACACAACAAATCTATGTCCGGTGGCTTCTCTCTGATAAACAGCAACTATGCTAAAACATTCCAAGCCCTTAGACAAAGCTTCATGTCTTTGACCAATTACAAAACAAAGAATCTTTAAATCCACCTATAACCTGCAAGCCCCCCTGCTTCGAGATGGCCCACCTTTTTGGGCCAAACCAATGTATGCCTCCCACGTATTGATTTATGACTTTACCTGTAACCCCTGTCTCCCTGAAATGTATAAAACCAAACTGTAACCCAACCACAGCGAGTCCACTTGCTCAAGGCCTTTTGGGCGTGGCTCTGGGTCATGATCTTCAAATTTGGCTCAGAATAAATCTCTTTAAAATTATTTTATAGAGTTTGGTTTTTTTCTGTTGACAATACCTAAGCTGATGGTAGTTTCGAATATTTTGGAAATGTTGAGGAGACTGTAATTCAGCCCATTTCATGGAAGGAGCCGCTACCGTCCCAGGGAACAGGCCCAACATCAGCTCCAGGGCCAGGGGCTGCAGCCGAGAGGAGGGGGCAGCCTGGCGGGCGGTGCTGAGTGTGAGCATGCCTCCTGGGTAGGCCGGCCACCGTGCCTCCCTTCCAAGACCCATAAAAAGCCAGGTGCTGAAGTCAGCCGGTCCCCAGCCTCGGAAGGGAGGCCACCCCTGGCGGCCTTCTCCAGCCGCTCCAAGGATGCTTCTTAATAAAACTGGAAATTGCCTTTTAGTCATCCAGGGTAAAGGCTTCCTACTGCTATCATCCTTCCTGTCTCCACAGCAAGGGGGGAAATCAGTCTCCTTGCTTGTCTGGCACACAAACCAGTTTCTTTGAAATGTTCCTTTGCTGGTTAAAGAAACGACGTGTGTGAGTGGGGGCCACGATGTTGCTTTAGACAGGAATTATTAACCGTAGAATTAAGGCCCTGCTCCCTCTCTGCTAACACTCCACCGGGTCCCTAAGGGGCCCAGCAGTGTCCTCGGAGCCTGAGAGGGAAGGACAGCCAGTGTCGTCCCCCGTTCACAGGAAAACGGTCACAGTAAGAGGCGAGATCCTGATAGGGGCAAGCCCGAAAACGCGGGGGAAGGTGACTCTGCCTGCTGTAGCGCTATTTTTAAATGCTCTGTGCTGTGCCTTTGTGACAGCTGACAAAAAATCTGAGCAGACTGGTTTGTAGAATGGTAGCTCTTGGAGGGACCTGAGGAATTGCCTCCTGAGACCTCATTTCCAGCGAGGAAGCTGACAGGGGGAGAGAGGTTAAAAAACTCATCTGAGGTCCCCTGGAAAGGGGGGAGCCAGGATTCAAACCTAATTTAAACCATAACCTTAGCACCCCTCCAGAGGTTTGTTGTGATGTGAGCAGAGGCTAAAGGCCAGGAGTTATTGAAGCCTTTTTCCTGCCCCCTACTGTGGCCAAGCCCAGCCCTCCCCTCCCAACCACAGGCAAGCAGGGCAGGCTAACTAGAAACTTCAGGCTCCGTGGGTGGGGGACATGGCCTCTCGGGGCAGAGCAGGGCTGGCGCCTGCAGTGGGCCAGGCAGGCTGGAAACTGCAAATGGCCCAGCGCTGGGGTCCCCTTTGCAGCGTGCAAAGGGCGTTCCCAGGAAAGCCAGCAGGGCGTGCTGGGCTGCTGGAAGGTGTGCGGCAAAGACCTCCTTATAGGGTCAGTGACCAGGAATGCCTCTCCAGCTGTCCCAGCAAAGGCCCCCACGATGCCACCTTCTGGAAGAGCTCTTAGAGCTGCCCAGGTCGGGAGGAAAGGGAGCAAATTTGGAAACCCTTGACCTCAGCGGCAACTGCAGAGACCACTGTGGTGGGAGGAACGAGCCTGAGTCCGGGCGGGCGGGGGCTTGTGTCTAGCAGACCTGCCTGCGTGACTCCCAGCTCTGCTGCGCGGAAGCCACTCACCGCACCTGTTTATCAGTAAAAGGGGGCATGCGTGCTCCTGGGGTGTCAAACGCACTAAATGACCCACAGTGAGAGCATAAACACAGGGTAAGGCCGAGTCATGCCCTACTGCCTGGGGACCCTAGCTGGGCTTTCCCCCGGCTGTCCCTTCACCTGGCCGACTTCACCCCTCTCCCATCCGGGCCTCTGGTCCCCCCCCACACACCCCCCCCCGGGCTCCAGTCCAGAGCTCACCTGGCAGGACATCTGCTCACAGTTTTCTGGGCCCCCATCGACTGAGGGACCTGCACAATCCTGGGGGCATCGACTGGGCTTTGGTGTCCTCCTCCACCTCCCTGCCCCCCTCCTACTGTTGGGAGACAGGCCCCAGGCTGTTACCTTCTTTGTGGGTGAGCTTCTCCCCCAGTCTCATGAGTTTTGACCGCAGCTCGGACGCCATGATGTAACCTTTCTTCTCCTTGTCCGCCATTAACATGGCCAGTAGAATTTCTTTCTTTGGGTCCTCTTGCTTTATTTGCATGTGCATAATGGTCAGGAAAGTGGAGAAATCGAGCTCTCCATTTCTGTCTAGAAACCCCCAAACACAGCAGCAGTGAGCAAGGGGGAAATGGCTCTTCTTGGGGAAGCCAACTGGCCTGTCCAGCCCACAGGGCTGTCTCAAGGGCACCTAATTCACAGAGCGCCAGGCTGGGGCAGTGATTGTGCTAAAGAGGACACAGCCCCTCCGGGCCACTCACTGGCCTGGACGTTCCTCATTTCAACATTGCCAGTGACCGAGGTCATTGTCACCCCGCTTTGCCTACTGAGGAGATGGAAGCTCAGGGCGCACCGTCACATCACGGAACACGGCAGGACCAGGACAGGCTGCACCTCCTCTGCCTTCCAGTGCGTCCCTCCTGGCCTGTGCTAGAGGGAAACAGGCTCACATGTCCACCCCCCTGGGCTGCCACCACCAGGATGGACAGGTGACCCCACTTGGCCTCAAGCCCCAGTCCCAGCCTGGGCACTCACCTCACCAGAGCCTCCACCCTCACCCTCCTCCTGGCATCCCTGGGGACCCTGGCCCAAGCCCTGGCTGGCTACAACTGCAGAAACCAACACTTCCCCTGACCACAACTTCCTGTTTAGAGGAGGAAGGGGGGATTTAGGGGAGAATGGGGGATCTCGGGTATCAGACCACTGAGCACCCCGTCACCAGGCTCCAGGCCTTCAGAGCCGCCTGGGCCCAGCCTGGCCTGGCCCAGGACAGCGTCCAGCACCGCTGCAGGCACTCTGATGGGACCTCCGGTAACCCCCGTGGATGCTGGTGACCCATCTGAGAGGTGAGGGAGCTGAGGGCCAGAACTGAGAAGTGGCCTGTGGGCTCTAGGTCAAGTGCTCCTCCCAGGACACCCCCTCCTCTGGGCCAGTCCCTCCTTCCCGAGTGTCCAGCCCCCAGTGCAAACAGACACCTCAGCCTCTCAAACCAGTCTCTTTTTTTCCTTAAAAAAACAAACAAAAACCCAAATGCAAAACTTGTTTTGTTTCTGATTATAAAAGTCCTATATGTTCCCATTGTTGAAAATCACCCATAATCCCAGCAGCAGAGAGAACACATGGTAACATTTTGGGTGGGTTTCTTCCAGTCTTTTCTCTAGCAGCATTGCATCATTTTCAGGTCTTTGAAATCAGAAGAACTGGGTTTCAGTCCCGATTCCACCACTGGCTCAAGAACTTGCGCAAGTTACTTAGTGGCTGTGGACCTTGATCTTGGCTTGTAAAATGGGACTGGAGAACGCCCGTGTCATAGCTAAGCACACGGCACACACACAACGAAGGGAAACTTTTCTATAGAAACACATTGGGATCACTGTAGGCACTGTGACAGTTTGTGACAAACTTGTTGGAATGCCTGGATCCTGGGGTCCTCTGTGAGGTGGGGTGTCACCTGCTGTTGTGAAGATTCAAGGAAGCAGATTGAGGCATGGAGCACCTGCCAGTCCCAGAGATAACTCGCTGCCACCTGCCAGTCAAACTTCTGAGCTTTGCCCACTGCTGCTGTCTGCGCCCACGTGCTGGGCCCCTCCCCAAGCCCCCAGCTCACTCACCTATCCTGTGGGTCTGCAGGTGCCGCTGCACCTCCCCTGGTGTCGGGCTGGCCCCCAGGCACCTCATGGCCACCATGAGGTCAGTGGCTTTTATCTTCCCCCTCTGCTGCTTGTCGTACAGGGAGAAGCATTCCTTGTACTCTGTGCACGGCCCAAAAGCGAGAGTCAGTCAGGTTCCGTCACTCTGCACACCACGGCCCTCCCTGTCCTCTCCCTTGCTGTCCCCTGCCCAGCTCCTCCTCCCTCTCTCCTCCCTCCCTCACCCCACTACGGTTGCCAGCTATAGCAAATGAAAATACAGAATTGCCAAGGAAAACTGAATTCAGATAAATGATGAATAAATTTTTAGTATAAGTATGTCCCAAGTTTTGCATGAGGCATACTCATACTAAAAAATATTTGTTGTTGGTCTGAAATTCGAATTTAATCGAGTGCCCTGTATTTTCCCTGGCTTCCCTTCCCCTCCTCCTGCCTCTCCCTTCCCTCTCCTTCTCTTCCCCACTGCCCCTGCTCCCCCACAGCTGAGGAGACAGCAGGACATCCAGACCCCCAGGGGACCTTTGCAAACACAACTTCTCTGGGGGTGGGGTTAATAATGCCTCTGGGTTGCCGTGAGCACCAGAAACCCCTCCAGGAAGGGCTGGCGGAGAGAGGCTCTCACATGTGGTGACTTATCATCGTCATCATCATCTTCTTCTTCATCACCACAGCTGGGGGCACTTGTGAGTTCACTGCCCTGCCCCCAGCCTCCAGGCTACTGAACAAGCTGTCCCCTGCCCAGGTCCCAGTCCTGCTCTTAAAGACTTCAGGGTCCTGTGGGGAAGTTCTCCCAGGGTCTGAACTTCTCCCGTGGTACTTGGTGGAGGTGAATGGCTACTGGAGCTAAGGCTCCTCCAAAGCCACTGTCTCGCAGCCCAGAAGAGCGATGGCACCGGCCCAAGCCTTGGAGGCACAGGAAAGCCGGCCCGGGGCTCAGCAGAGGTCCCTGGGCCCCGCTGACTGAGTCTGGCTCAGGGCGGGGGCTGCCATCAGGCGAGGTGATTCAGTCCAATCCCAGATGAGGCAAGTGAGCCCCACGCTGGGAACCCAATGGCCCTCACTGGCCCTGCCCACCTGAGCCCCAGGTATCTGTTCTCTCTCCTGCTTCTCAGGCCACCCAGAGGGTCCTCAGAGGCCTGGACCTGGGCTCCTTAGCTGACGTGGCACCGTTATCATCCCCACTGGGCAGATGGCGGCAACAAAGGCTGGAGTGGCTGAGCACCTCACCCTGGGCAGCTTGGCCCCTGGAGTGGAGCTCCGGCCACCAGGCCACACCGCCCTCAGTGCCAGTGCAGCGGGGTGGGAGGGAGGCAGGAGGAAGCCCCTCCATCCCTAGCCCAGACCTGGGGCCCCTTCATGTCCCTCATTAAGGCATGCAGGCTTCCCGGGTAGCCTTCATGTCTAGGATTTCGGGGGGCTCACTGAAGGCAGACCAGCTGGGTGGGGTTGAGAGAAACTAGCAGCCTTTGTGAAGATGCTGAAGGGGAACTACACCCCCCCCCCCGCCAAACACACATACATACACTTGCCCTTTCAGAACTTTCCAGAGGCTGAGCTTCCGGAGAGCAGCAGCTGGAGAGGCCCAGGTGAATCAGGGCCAGAGCCTGGCCTAAGACCCGAGCCTTGGTTCCTACAAAACCGAATTGCCTATAAGAAGGCCCAGGGCCGGGGGCGGGGAGAGGGAAGCTTGCCCCATGTACAGAACTTGAGCCCAGCCCCACCTCCTAGTGCTGCCCTGGGGACTTTCACGGCCACCCCCACCTTGTCTTTCTGTCTGGGTTTGCCCACAGGCGACGGCGGGGGTGGCCCTTGGCCCCCCTGAGGCCTCATCCCATGACGGTTGTCCCCACCGGACCAGTGCTGGAAAGTGGTCATCACACCCTGGGGGCCTAGAACCAGCCTGGCTCTACGGTGGCACACTGCCCCCGCCCCGCCCCCGCCCTGCAACAGAACCGCGGGGCCAGTGCCCCCAACATGGGCAAGGCCAGGGCTTGAAGGGAGGCCACCTCCCAACACACTCTTACATCCTCTGACCTCGACAAATTTACCTTTTAATGACCTGGAAGGCCAGACCTGAACTCGAAATCCCTCGCTGGAACGAGCCCACAAAGCCCACCGGGAGAACCAGCCCTGGCTCCCCGCCCAGCCCCTCTGCACCCCTTACCCTCCACCCCTCCCGTCTCCCTCCCCCGAGTTTAGCCATGGAACATACTGCTGTGTCCACGTCACTATTTCCTGTGTCGTCCTCCCCTGCCTCGATTGCGACCCCCGTGAGGGCAGGCCAGGGGTTCACGGCTGTATCTCTAACGCCTACAACCGGGCTGGCACAGAGAAGGGACTCAGAAACACTTGTGGGATGAAGAATGAATTGGGTTGAATGAACTGGATTAAAAATCCCCTGTAGGTTTTCCCTTTGGAAATGCAAATCCCCAGGAACAAGAAAGAGACCTCCCCAAGGCCGAGGATGACACCCGTTGTGTGCTGAAGGTTTAACGGCTCTGATGACATTACATATATGTTTATTATACACTTTACAGACATAAAGAATGTATAGCACACAACTTACAAATAATAAAATATGCAATATTTTTGTTATAAATTCCATCTAGTCAATTGATTAACACAAATGAGTTTTGCCAACTCATATTCATTGCAACCTAGAGTTGTGATTCAACCAGGGCTTGACAAATGAAGTTGCATGCCAGTGAATACAGTTCTTCTTCCAATGCATGTATTATCATTAAATCTGATAAGGGATCTACTGTTAAACTATTTCTCACCCTTGTACCAATTATTTTTATTATTTTATTTTATTTTGCTTGACTTTATTTTAGAGACAGGGTCTTGTTCTGTCACCCAGACTGGAATGCAGTGACATCATGATAGCTCACCGCAGCCTCAAACTCCCAGGCTCAAGCAACCCTCCTGCCTCAGCCTCTTGGGTAGCTGGGACTACAGGTGCATACCACCACATCCAGCTAATTGTTTAAAATTTTTTTGTAGAGACAACGTCTCACTATGTTGCCTAGGCTGGTCTCGAACTCTTAGACTCAAGTGATCCTCCTGCCCAAATGCTGGGATTGTAGGCTTGAGCCACCTCACCTGGTCCTTTGTACCAATTATATTCATTAAACTGAAATTTCTTTCAAATCTCCAGCACTACTGGTTGCAATAGGTCTGTCTTTTAAACTTTGTGTATAGATGTTGGGATGGGAACATTGTTTGATCCTACATTATTTCATAATGGCTGGCTTGCAAAATTCCTAAAAATGTGGGTCTCGTTAGCTGGAGCAAACCAGCCCCAGCACACATATGGGTGACACCTGGACTGTGCCTGGCCCAGTGTCGAGCATGTAACTGACATTATCCCCTCTTTCCCCAACTCACAGCAGCCTGGTGAGGTGGCATCATTATCCCTACTTTGCAGATGAGAAAACTGAGGCTCAGAGGTGATCGGACCCAAGATCTGCTCCCTCCAAAGCCCCTGCTCTTCCCACTTCACTAGGCCACCCCATCCAGTCTTTCATTCATTCATTCAACATTGGTGGCCACTTTCGTGGTGTCAGACACTGGGATACAAGGAGAAATAACTTTCTTTCCTTCTGGGAGCTGTGAAGGCCTCAGGACGGAGGGTCATTGAGACTCAACACCAGGTATGGATTGCGGGGTGCAGAAACTGAGAGCTGGACTCCAGTCCTGAGTCTGCCGCCTTTAGACCTGGGCAAGAGGGGCCCCCACCCTGAGCCCTGTACTTTAAAAGTCCTTGCTCAGCTCTCCTCTGGCCGTAGCCCTCCTGGTGGGATAAGGAGTTCAAGGAGTCCACGAGGAGGTGCCCACCTGGAGCCCACAACTCCTCCCCAGCTCTAGACCAAATTCTGGATACCCAGCACTCTGGAACCCCTGCCCAGGTAACCCTAAGCCCACTTAGGGCTCTCAGGACCCTGCCCTGGTTACAAAGGCACCAAGGGCCCAAGGTGCCTGTGATTTCATCTCCAGTGCTCAGAAAGGGACTCACTGAGAAGGTAACATTTCAGCAGAGGCCTGGAGTAATGGGACACCCAGGGGTGGGCATTGCTGTCTGCTTAGGGACAGGTTCAGGGGCACAGCCTCAAGAAGCAGCTGGTTGTGTCACCTGCCAGGGGCTGGGGGGCTGCAGCCACAAGGCTTCCCTGGCCCAGATCCCAGCCTGACTTCTCTGTAACCCAACTCTTTCCTCTTGGCCTTGTGGAAACAGAGCTCTGCACTGCGTGAAACTGAAGCCCGGCTGGGGGCCAGCAGATTGGGGGACCCATGGAATAAAGTGCCCCACCAAAACTAGGCTTGATGCCAGGGCAGAAGGGACTTCAGCTGACCCCCTGTTTTACAAATGGGGAGACTGAGGCCAAGAGCATAGAAGCGTCCTGCCTGAGGGTGCAGAACCCTCCCTTTCCGCTCTCTCAGGCAATTACAGAGCCCCTCCTTTTTCCCTGCCCTCAGCCATGAAGTTAATGGTCTCTCTCCCTCCCATCCCCTCCTCCCCCAAATCCTCTGCCCTCCTCCCCCAAATCCTTCCAACTGTCAGGAGGGAACCCTAGTGAGCTCTCTCCTGACACCCCAGCTCCTGAACCTCACTGACAAACATGAAGCTACAAGGCCACCTTTGGAGGCTCCCCCCACCCCACCGGCCCTTGCCCATGGGTGGGCCCAGCTCCCCCGCCGGCAGCAAAACATGAGCAGAGCGAATCGCCTAATGAGACCCATATTGTGCTGTGAGTTGCTAATTAAAGAGCAAACCAACCTACCATTAATTTGGTCCTGGGAAAGAAACTTGGCCTGCAGCAGAGAGAGGAAAACAGTCAGGGAGGGACTCGGCTCGCAGCCCTCCCCAGGCCTGGCCGCGGCCCCGACCCCCTCACCATCGCGCCGCGCAGCGGTCCCCTCGCGCCGTCTCCTCCGCCTTGGGGTCCAAAGTCTGCCCCGGGTGGAGGCCGGTAATAAATCCTCGCTGCTTGGAGACCGGCCGCCGCCTCCTCGGGTCAGATTCCAGCCCCCGCCGCGCAGGTGCAGGGACAGGAAACGGCGGCGGAGGGGCTGTCCCGGGACTGGGGCCCCTGCCGCCAGAGGCCGGCGCCCGGCAGCTGAGGGACAAATGTCCACGCTCCCTCTGGGGAGCCCTGCCCTGCGAGAAGGGGACAGTGAACTCAGAAAGGGGCCCGGGTGGGGCTGCCCCTGGGCCACAGCCTTCTGTCCCCTGGCCTCCCGCCAGGAGTCGGGCACTTCTTTTCAGCCTGTCTTACTGCAGGCTGGTCACAGCTCTTAGGAGGGTGAGAACCCGTCCAGGACATGCGGCTCAGGGACAGGTCCCCTGCCCCAGCCCTGGGCATGGCATTGGAGAAGGAACACAGGCTTCGGTGCTCTCAGGCTGGGATCCAGCCCTTCCCCACCTGCTGATCTGCTTAGTGACCCATGAGTCCTTTGCCTTCCTGTGTCTCAGTTTCCCCACTGGGCTGAATTACGGGTCCGTTGGAAGAATCAACTGGCCAGCACAGTTGGGTCTCAGTCTGTGCCAGTAGTCCTCCCTCCTTCCGGGACTCTGGGGCTGGGGGTGGGTGCCTGGGCTGGGTCTCCACCACCCCTGTGGCTACTTGGGGCTGGGGATAAGGCCTCTTAGGTGACATCCTGGCCGGCCGTGAAGCTTCCTTTTCTTCCCCTCCTCCACCCCCCCCCCAGTCCCCACCCCTTCCAGCAGAGGTTGCTGACACTTCCAGTGTCCTCAGTGGTTTCTGCAGCTCCCCTCCCCAACAAAGGCAATGGGGCAGGGTGTGGCCCTGGGAGCTGCCCTGCTGGACACCACTGGGGTCCCCTCTTGTCTGGAGACCCAGTTTCCCTGTTGCAGGGTGTGAGGCTCTTGTCCACTGCCTGTCTGTGGGGTCTGGCCTGTCTGTGGGGCTCTCAATCCAGGGTTCATCCCACTTTGTCAGGGCCGTCAGGCGTGGCCGCACAGGTGGTGCCCTACACAAGGGCTGCCAGCCTAGGGTACGGGTGGGTGCTGGTGGGGGGCTGCATGTGCCCAGAGGAATGTGCCCTGTGCCTTTTGCTAATCTGTACAAAGGCACAGGGACAGGTGGGGTCTGCCTTTGGTCCATTCTCTCTCCCTCCCTCCTTTCCTGACCACCTCCATGTAGAACGTTCTCTTTTCCCCCAAATTGTATCTCCTGAGGTTTTTTTGAGACAGAGTCTTGTTCTGTCACCCATGCCACCATGCCCGGCTGGTTTTTCTATTTTTAGTAGAGGTGGAGTCTTGCTCTTGCTCAGGCTAGTCTCTAACTCCTAGGCTCAAGCAATCCTCCTGCCTCAGCCTCCCAGAGTGCTAGGATTACAGGCATGTGCCACCATGCCGGGCCCTGAGTTACCTCTTTACACCTGTTCCAGATCCAGAGCAGTGTAGCCTGAGGATTCTGACTGCCCTGCTGGGGCTGAGAGGCTGCAGGCCGGAGAGAAGGAAGTTAGGGGAAGTGTGTCGGGGCTGCAGGAGGGTGGGGAGGCCGGAGCGGGTAGTGTTCACTCAGAATCGCCCTTCCTTTGAGAAGGGCTTCAGGAGAGAAGACATTTCCTTGGGTTTAGGTCAGCATGTGCTGGGGTTTGAGCTATGTCTCCCAAGGCAATCCTAACGGACACCCTTGCCAGCTCCCTCCTTATAGTTTTAGGTGTCTCCAGGGAGGTGTCTCACAGATGATCAAAAACACCTGCCCTGGGGCAGTGTCTACATGAGGGCCCACGATAAACAAATTCAGCAAGCTGTATGGTGTATCCTGCGTATGCTACACCTCCATGCAAAGTGGGAAAAAAAAAACCCAGAAAAGATCTCCAATACCACCTGGGGACTGTGATTTTGTTTACTTTATTCTTGAACCCTGGTCCCCCTTGGGGGTTGACCCATCCCCTGGGCACTGCCATGACTTCCCTTCCCTCCTGCCCCCACTCTCTGGATCCTCGCAGGAGGGATTCTAGACGGAAGGAAGCTCCTCCTCCCTTCAGCCCCTCCCTCCTACTCCCTCCACCCCCCCGACGCTGCCCAAGAGGGTCCCAAGCAGAGTCTCTGGGCCCCAATACTGTATAAAGGTTTTGATGAGACGATCTTGGCTTTTGCTCATGGCGTTTCCGCCAACCAAGCCCTTTCCCCAGGAATGCAGGCACAGGCCTCCTTCCTCCCTGCCATCCCGCAAGGTGTTCCTGGGCCACACTCGTCCCTTGGGGCACACTCTCGTCACGAGGGCCCCCCCACTCCCACAATCAGGGCTAATGGGGCAGCCCCGTTTGCCCCCGAGGAGTCCAAGTCCTCAGCATGTTTCGAGTGTGCCTGCCGGGTGAAGGCACAGAGGGGGCTTTGCTCCTCCCACCCTGTGTGCCCCAGAACAGCGGACTCGGGAAGCCTAGGCTTCAGGTCTGTACTGGGTTGAAGAGTCCCCCCAAAACTCATGTCCACCAGGAACCTGTGACTGTGTCCTTATTGGGAAACAAGTCCCTGCAGATGTAATTAGGATGGAGTCACTGGAGTAGGGTGGGTCCTAATGCGGTGACGGGAACTTGAACACGCAGAGACACACAGAGGGGCAGCGAGCACTGAAGCGGAGACTGGAGTGCCATGTCCACAGGTCAGGGAGCGCCAAGGATGGCCTGCGTGCCACCGGAGCCCAGCGCTGCCAGCATCTTGATTTTGGACTCCTGGTCTCCAGGTCTGAGAGGACAAATTCCTGCCATGTTAAGCCACTAAGTTCGTGGTGCTTTGTTGTGTCTGTCCTAGCAAACTGACACAAGTCTCTGTCCTGGCCCCTGGCAGTGCCTGGCACTCAGCGGGTGTGGATGGAGCTGCGGGGGCCTCACACACAACCGGCTTCAGCGCAGGCTGGGCAATGCCAGCGGGGTGAGATGCCAAGTTCCTCACGGGCTCCCAGGTGAGGCTGGCGCTGTACCTCCAGGGACCACACTTGGAGTAGCCAGGGCCTAGAATGGTGGTCCCCAAACGTGGGTCCACATCAGAACCACCTGCAGGGCCCTGTCCTCAAGTTTGATTCATGGTTTGAGGAGGTCAAGAATTGGCGTTTTCCTCTGCCATCCTGACACTGCTCCACCGAGCCACACTTGGAGACACATCGCCCTATGGCTTGCCAGGCAGAGGGAAGCCCAGTTGCAGCCAAGAGTATTTCTAGGGGCTGGGCGCAGTGGCTCACACCTGTAATCCTAGCACTCTGGGAGGCCAAGGGGGAGGATTGCTCGAGGTCAGGAGTTTGAGACCAGCCTAAGCAAGAGCGAGACCCCGTCTCTACTAAAAATAGAAAGAAATTATATGGACAGCTAAAAATATATATATAGAAAAAATTAGCCGGGCATGGTGGCGCATGCCTGTAGTCCCAGCTACTCGGGAGGCTGAGGCAGGAGGATCGCTTGAGCCCAGGAGTTTGAGGTTGCTGTGAGCTAGGCTGACGCCATGGCACTCTAACCCGGGCAACAGAGCGAGACTCTGTCTCAAAAAAAAAAAAAAAAAGAATATTTCTAGGGAAACACTTAGCTGCCTGAAGAGCTCTGTCAGGACAGATGAGTCTCCAGGCCTCCGATAATTTGCTGTGATTTCTTTTCCTTTCTAAATATTCACTGTCATGCCTAATTTTTATTCACTTTCTTTTTGTTACTGTTTTCTCATCATGGGCCCCAAAGTCGTATAAGCTTCAAGCCCCACGTGGTCAGACCTGCCCCTGCTCGTGAAATTAAGTCCTTCTGTGGAGAACAGCCCTGGATCAGGGGTTGAAGGAGCAGTGTCCTTGAGGTAGGGATGGAAGCAAATGCGTTTGCTGGTCAGGTGGGGGGACAGGACATGTGATTTGAGCCATCTCCCACCCTGTGCTACCCCTCCTCTGTGTTGTCTGATGACACAAGCCCCAGTAAGTCTCTGGTCATGGTGTGGTGACGCTGAGGCCCCAAGAGGTTAAATGACCTGCCCAAGGCCAAGTGCCAACCTCCAACCCACCAGCCTCCCACCTTCCCCCAAAGGGCAGCCTCTGTCTAAGGCTCTGGAATAGGCTGCAGCGCAGCTG
>CM052442.1:99275771-99303140 GCA_028533085.1 Varecia variegata | reverse complement strand
AGAGCTGCTGCTGGGAGCCTGGGCTCCAGAGTGGCCAGCCTCTCCTCCACTCCAGGGAACTCCCTCCTGCCTCCCCAACTCACACCCAGGCAAGAAACAGGCGCCAGCCAGGCTTGGCCCCACACCGGCTTTTATTCACACCTCCCCCCAATGCTGCCAGCAGACAGGGACTGACCCAAGGGCTGGGGGACCCCAACATGAAAGGAGCATCTGAGGTACGGGGCTCCCTGAGAGCACAGGAGAGGAGGCTGGGCCCCTGAGACCCACAAGCGCACGTGGGCCAGCACTGGCTAAAAATGAGGCTATGGCGCCTTTTGCTACGAGGGGACCTGGACCCAATGCCTGGAAGAAGGCGGGCAGGCTGGGAGGTGGGGCAGGGAGGCCCACCGTGCTGAGAAGGAGGCCTCCCTGTTCTGGGAGCAGGGCCACTGGCAGCAGGTGTGGGACTCAGGCTGAGACAGGCTGACTGGAGAGAGCCTCAAGGTGTCCCGACCCCTACAATGGGGCTCGGGGAGCAGTGCCAGTGTTTGAGAACTCTGCCTTCAGGGGCTGCTCAGAAACCTGCGGTCAGGGCACCGTAATTCTTCTGGAGTGGGAGCAGCAGAGGGCTGGAGAGCTAGCACTGCCAGACCCCAGGCTCAGGCTGGCGCAGTCAGGGCAGTGAGCTGGGCCTCCGGCTCCCCGGGCCAGGCTGGGTGAGGGTCTGCGGTGCATATACCCTCCCAGGGACAGTGAGAAGACAGAGCCCCTCATCCATCCCCAGGCTGCCCTGTGGGGAGTCAGCAGCCCCAGCCCACGGACCCGCTTTGAGACCACGGCCCCATCTAGTGCAAATGAGGCCCAGAGAGGGGAAGTGTTTTGTGCAACAATGCACAGCAAGTTGACGTAACCCATGTAACCTAACGGCCAGGGTCAGGGCGGGCCTGAGCGATGAGCCAGGCGGGGGGTGGGTGAAATGACAAGTCCCCTCCTGGCCTCAGGCCTCTCCTGCACAGCTACCCAGAGACATCCCAGGAAGAGCAGACCAGCCCTGAGCAGGACTCTGCCAGCAATGTCAGGTGCAGAGGAGGGCAGGGGCCCAGGTCCTGGCCTAATCAAGCTCCCTAAAACTAAATCCGATCCTAAAAAGATCCAAATCAAACAGAAACTTGATGAAAATAATCAAGTCTTACAATGACGCACTCTGCACACGCATACACAACAGCCGCATGTGCACACACACCCCTGTCCCTGCACACGAGGCACACTCCGCCCGTGTTCTCAGCACTGGCTGCACACCCATACCCACCACGTCCACACCCACACATACCCCGTGCTCAGCTGCCCTCTGTGGCCCACTTCCCACCCAGCGGAATGCCAGGGTCTCAGTGATGACTGCTGACATGGAGGGTGTAGAAAGCCCAGGGCTCAGGGACATAGATGACACCCGGGTACTTCTTTCTGAGTACAGGGTCATTCCACAGCCAGGCCACCCAGAGTGCCACCAGCAAGAGGGTGAGGGCGAAGGAGGAGAAGAGGAAGAGGCCATTGCTGTCGAGGAAGAGGCGCTTGCGCTTCTGGTGCAGGACGAGGGCCAGCATGGCGAAGAAGGTGAAGATGAAGAGGATGAAGATCTGGCCCTCGGTGACCAGGTACCTGGAGAGGCCGGTGGAGAGGCAAGGTGGCTGCCACGGCGACTGCGTCCTGCCTGGCATCCCTCCCCGTACTGGGGCCCAGCCTGCCCTCCCGAGCAGTCAGAACAGCGCTCTGGTGAGAGGGCTCAGTGAACCAGGCCAGGCTAAGCCACACCCGCATGCAGAATATTGAGTTGGCTTGTAGAGTTACTATTAATGTTGTTTGTTGCCAATATTTAAATAATGGAATACCTGAAAATGGATTTCTGGCTACTCCGGTCACATCAGGCTTTATTTCCACATGATAAAAACCGACTAGAGGAGAAAGCAGCTGCCCCCTTTAGAGAAAGCATTGCTCTACAGTTCGCCACAGTCCTCACCATTCCCTATTGCCTCACTTGCTGCCTGCTTGATGCATTTCTGTTACCTGTTTGGTTCCTGTAGGTATTTGAGTTTAGAATATAGCAGCAATTTATGGAAGTTGTTATTACTGTCTCCTTGAAGGCTGAGACATGGTCTCAGATCACCCAGGGTTCCTGCAATGCCCAAGGCAGTACCTAGCATATGGCCAGGAGCTCAGTAGCACTTACTGGAGGTCCACTCCCCTGCCTCTAGGGAGAACCGTAATGCTGACCCCTTACACTCAAGGAACTACAGCTCAGTGGCTGTGTGACCTTGCAGAATTCCTATGACATCTTGGAGCTTCTGTTTTCTCACTTATGAAGGGGGCATAAATGGCCCTACGTCTCAAAGTTACTGACAAGAGCTCTGTACATCTCTCACTTGGAAAAGCATATTGTTCAACATATGATTGTAGCTACTACTGTAGCTATCACTGTACCAACACGCTATGGAAGAGAACTAGGCGGGCTGGTACCAGTTATCAAAAGGGAAAAAAGAAAAGAAAAATACTAGGCAGGAAGCTCTTTCCCTCTTGCTGTAGTTGCCACCCATTCCTTTTAATCCTGTCCTCAGGGAGTACACAGGTTAGCCCTGGTGGGCCCTCTCAGCCAGGCAGGGGACCAGCCTAGAGATGGGATGGAGCTTGCCCCGGGAAAGGAGGTCCTTTTCATTTTCAGGGAGGCCTCCCCATCAGACAAGGGCCAGGCCTGTCCCAGGTCCTTCCTCCGATACCTGCAATCCCCAGGGGGACCTATGGTAGCAAAGAGGCTACCATAAGGCACTGTCACAGTCCCTAGTAGATAAAGGAGGAAGCAGGGCCCTGAGAGGCCCAGTGTCACCTGGGGCCACATAGCAGGTCTATGGTTCAGTCAGTACCCCTCCCCCATGAACACTCACCAGTAGTACAGGCCACTGGGCACCACCAGCAGCAGGGCAGACCGTGGCATCAAGCTCTCAGCTTTAGAGGCAGTAAAACAGCCACTGAAGTACATGAAGAGGATGAGGAAGAAGGGGATGTACCTGCGACAGGGAGGCCAGTGCCTGAGAGGGCTGTGGGGTGGCCCTGGCCACCACCTCCACCCAGGTCCTCCTCCCTGCTGCCTTTCACAGGCTCCTTGCTCCGTCCCATAGAGTGTGGGCCCATGGAGCTGCCGCATGGTTTACAAAACACCTGGCTTAGGCGAGGGACGCTCCACCCCACCCAGCCTTTCCCGTGCTGGGGGTAAAGGTGGGACAGGAACAGAGCAGGGAAGACAAGGCACGTGCACACCAGAGGCCCATGGCTACAGGCATGGGCACCTTCCACCCCGCCCTGGCCACCGCTCACTCCATAGGGGTGGGGTGGTCTCTGTCTCACTCCCAGACACCTGCAGCCCCAACCCCACACTGGCCTGGAGACAGGTGTACCCAGTGGGCTGAAGATGGAGAGGGTCGGGGTCCATGAGAACAGCACCTCCCACGGGGGGAGGGCGGGCAAGAGCTCTGCGGGGCCCCTCACCAAGCTCAGCCCACAGCCTTACCCCGAAACATCTTGCCCCAAAGTACCACCTCCCCCTTCTGAGCAAATAGGTCCGCTCTGCCATCTGCGCTCTCACACCCCCCTCTTCTCTCCTGCGGGTCCACCCCCGTCTCCTTACCCCCCACCCCATCACCCCACTCCCAGAGCGCTGCTGCTGCCTCTGCTCCCCCTCCTGCCCCAGCCTTCCACTGGGCAGGGCTTGGAGGCTGGGGCGAGCTGGCGGGAGGCCTGGCCAGACGCCAAGGACCTGGAAAAACCCGGGGGGGGGGGGAGTTGCGAGGAGGGGAGCCCAAACAGCACTGTCCTTCCCCCCACTGCCCGCCACCCCCGTCCAGCTGGCTCTCCTCTGCTTCCTGCACAGCCAGAGAGCAGGCCTGACACGGTGGGGGACCCTCCTGCGCCCCGCCCCCACGGCACCATCTGGGGGGTTGTTTATCGGGGCTGCGTCCTCCCCCCCCCACCTCTGGGCTTGGCGACGGAGGGACGACAGCCCCCCGCTGCCCTCTGGTGGCTGCCGCGGGCACTGCGGGCTGGGAGGAGGCGGCCGGGCGCGGGGCCAGGCGGGGCGGCGGGGTCTCCCGGGCAACCTCTCAGGAGGCCGAGCTCAGGCGCCTTCCAGGGAAAGAGGAGCCATTCCACATGCTCCGCTCAACACACGGAGACCTAGGGCCCAGTTAGTCTCGTCCGGTGTGTCCCCGGGCCAGTGGGCCTCTGGGATCGACCACCGGGCCCATCACTCACCACATGGAGTGGCCCAGGTACTCGTCGTAGTAGTAAAGCAGCTCAAAGGAGTCGATCTGAGGAATAGAGGGGGACGTCGGTCCAGGGACCCCAAGCAGCCCTTCTGGCCACCCTCCTCCCACCCCCACGCCTCCCCCCAACAGGCCTCACTCCCTACCCTGGGCCTTGGGGGCCCAGGTGGGAGCCCCTCAATGTGCCACTTTCTAAAATGCATGTGCATGCTAGCTTGGCTAGGGTGACAGTGCTTTCACGTAACAGCATGCCTTTAGAAGGACAAGGGCAGTGATGCGTTGGGGCGATTCCTTTAGCCCTTGAGGACAGACTGTGCCCACAGGGCTTACATGTGGGGGGCGGGAGGTGGCCTCACCAGTGTCTCCGGCTTCAGATTCTTGATGATGGGGTTCTCACGCACGGACAGGTGGTGCTGGTAGCCGCTGAAGAGCAGGCGGTGGTTGACGGAGTCACCCACCAGGTGGATGCTGGCGCCCATGATGAAGGTGATGATGCTGACGTAGGTGATGGAGCGCGGCAGGGTGCGGGGGGACCGCTCGATGAGCTGAGGTTCAGAGTGAGGCCAAGAGCATGACCCTGTCTCTGCCTCGGTATAACACCATCTGCTTCCCTCCCTCACACTTGGGCTGGGCTGGAAGCCACCACCTGAAAAGTCACTCCAAAAGTGGTGGGTCCCTTCAGCAGGCCAGCCCAGCCTCCAGATTCTCACACGATCCCCGAGAACCCAGTAGGGGCCGGGAACAGCACCCCCTTTTCCCAGGGAGGAAACAGACTCAGAGGGCACAACTCATTGTCCAAGGTCACATCAGAGCCACGTGCTGGACATGACAACCAGGCCTTTAATGTAGGAGTCCAGGCTCCCGGCCCAGCCCTCCCACCAGCCCCAGCTGTGCCCCTGGGTAGCTGGGCTGGCCTGCTGAAGGGACCCCGATTTCTGGGTGACTGGATCATGGCAAAAAGGAAGAAATGTCAGGAATGGGAGCGGGTGCTTCTGACATGACATTATGTAACTGAAAACACACCCGAGTTCTGAGATTATACTCCTCCTACTTTTGGAGATTTGAACTGTCTTTCCTTATAACAAAATGACTGGGACAGTAGATGGTGATACTGGTTGAATATCCCTTATCCGAAATGCTTGGGACCAGAAGTGTTTTGCATTCTGTATTTTTTTCAGATTTTGGAATATTTGCACATACATAATGAGATATCTTGGGGGTGGAACACAAGTCTAAACATGAAATTCACTTGTGTTTCATATGTACCTTATACAGAAAGTGTGAAGGTAATTTTATACAATATTTTAAATAATTTTGTGCATGAAACAAAGTTTGTGTTAAGTACTTATGTGTGGAATTTTCCACTTGTGGCATCATGTTGGTGCTCAAAAAGTTTCAGATTTTGGAGCATTTCAGATTTTGGATTTTTAGATTAGGGATGCTCCATAGGTAGCAATTTTAAGAGCCATTATTTGGCAAAGTACAAAGCTGGCAGCAGCCCCTGCTCTGGGCTCCCAGTGACATTTCGAAGTCAGGACTCCCTAGGCCAGAGGATAGAATTCAGCCACCGCTGCTGCCCTTCCTTCTGCCCAGCACCCCCCCGCCTTCCCAACTGGTCCCTGACCTCTCTCTGGACCACTCCCCCAAATCACTTCTGTCTCAGCCTCCCCGAATGTTTTCTGATTTTCCAAGCACACCTAGTCCTTCTGCCTGAACCTCTCCCACTTCACCTGCTGCCAAACCAGGCTGAGGCCCACATCAAACGCCCCTCCTTGCGGGGGCCTTCTCCCTCCTTCCGGCTCTGCCTTCCCTGGGCCCCAGCAGTGGGCAGGGAAGTGCCCGAGCCAGGGCACAGGCCTTGGCACCAGGTAGTGGGAGGAATGAGGCTGGGGGGGTGGGAGGAGGACCTGGACTGTACCTTGAGCAGGAGAAAGGGTGTGATGACGTTGTAGGCCATGTGGAAGTAGTCCCCCACGCTGGGCTTGTTGAGCGGAAACCATTCGAGAGGGAACACCAGCTGGAGAGCAAGGAGAAGACCGGGCTCACCTGGGCACAGCCCATGAGGGCCCTGGGACCCTGCCCCACCCCCATCGCATGCACTCAGCTCTTGCTGTGATCTCTAGGCACCCTCTTGGCAGCCCTGGGATGAAGGTATTCACAGACAGGGAAACTGAGTCCCAGAAAAGGCAAGCAGACTTGTCCCCCAGTCACACAGTAGATGTAAATCCAGGACCTGACCCCGTGCCCCCTCGCCCAGTGGAACCTCCCTGGATACCAGCCTGGGAGTCAGGAGGCTCCTTTGGGACTTGGTTGTGCCACCAACTTCCTGGGTGACCCTGGGCCAGTCCCTTCCCTCTCTGGGCCTCAGTTTCCCCATGTGTAACACAAGAGAGGTGGCCCAGGTAGTCTACTTGGACCCTGAGGGTTCTGGCACTCCAAGGGCCTACGGTGATGACAGTATCTCCTGACTGCTAGGCCTGGGTGGGGAAAATGCACTCTCCACTGAGTGGATGGACTGCTTCCCAAGCAAGTCAAGGGTACATTAGGAAACAAAGTGGAAAATAAGTACTTTCTACAAAGTAGCTTCAATTCTTCCTTCCCCACCTTCCCTGAGAGAGGAAGAGGGGCAGGGGCCGTTCCTCCTGTTTAATGCCCTCTCCCCACCTGCCGGTCTACCGCCAAGTCCTGGCCTCATCCAGGACAGTGTGAAAACCCCCTATGCAAGGTCCAAACATTTACAAATTGTACTCCTAGTATCTGTTGATTGAAAACATATGTAATGACCAAAAGTTTCAATCGAAGATTTAAATGGTTGTCTCTTTTAACTCAGAAATCCCATATTGGATAAGACAAACCTGCAGAAAAAAGACTCTCAGGACACAGAAATCTCTCTGTCTCTCTCTCTCTCACTCAATGTGTGTGTGTGTGTGTGTGTGCGCGCGCGCGCGTGTGCATATCTGTATCCTTGCTTATATCAAGATATATTAATATATGTTTGCCGAAACACTGTGCTGGCAAAATCCCAGAAATAGGCTGACTCTTCAATCAAACAGGACTAGTTGAATACGTTATAGTACTTCTTTACTATGGAAGGTTAAGTAGCCATTAACAGAAATGACATTTTATATTCTTTTTTTATTTTTATTTTTTAGAGACAGGATCTCACGATGTTGCCCAGGCTGGACTTGAACTTCCAGGCTCAAGCAATCCTCCCGCCTCAGCCTCCTGAGTAGCTGGAACTACAGGCATGCGCCACTGCACCCAGCTCATGATATATTCTAAAGTAAAACAAGCAAGCTGGAGAATAACATATAGTCTCATTTTGATTAGAAAAAAAGAAAAAGGATGTATATATGTGTTTGTATGAGCAGAGAAAGGAGTGGAAGGATGTTCCCCAAACTGTCAACAGTGAGAGTGGAAAGGGCTAGGGAGAGTCTAACTTTACTTCTTTACGTTACAACTACAACATGTTACTTTGATAACTTGTAAAAGTTTTTATTTTTAGTTATTGCAAATCTGGGACTGTAATGCATACATTTGAAAAGCTCCAGTGTATACATGAGCTTTTCAAACGTACACTCTCCCAACAAGTCCCACATAGGGTTGCAGTGGCCACAGCAGTTCTGGGGAGGATGGGGGAAGTGAGGTGCCCAATAGGAGACCCTGTTAGGCCAGTGGAGGCTGAGCCCTCAGTGAGTGAGGAGAGCCACCAGCCCAGCCCTGGCCTTTCTCCCTCTCCCCAGAGACCAGTTTGATGGAAGCTCCTCTGGCCCCCAATATGTGGGACCTTCATGCTGCAAGAGGGCTCAGAGCAGCCAGTCTTCTTGGAGATGAGAAAAATGAAACTCAGAGGACAGGGAGTTGCCCAAGGTCACCTACAACCCACAAACCTGACCAGATGTCCTGACTCCTGGCTCAACCTCTCTTCTTTTCCCCACATTTAAACAGTGACATGTAAACCTTTGTAAGAGTCAGAAATGAGTGACAAGAAGAGCCAGCATCCACCATAACTCCCTTCCCACTGCCAGGACAGCTTTCCTTTGTCCCCACCGAGTCTTTGACCTCAGGCAGATGAGACTGTTACTGACTTGCAATCAGTCTACAGGCCTTGTAGGCACCTTTTTTCTCCACAAGTATTCCAGGTTGCTCTATAGTATCCGTAATTTCTGTTTAACGGCCAGGAAAGATTCTCTGTAATGGATACGGCAAAGCTGATTTACCCAGTCCCTACTGGGGGACACCACAGTCACTTCCAAGATCTGGCTATTATGAGCAACACTGCAGTGAACATCTTTGGGTGGAGAAGCTGTTGTTTCTTGCTGATGACATCCTCAGGGCAGATTCTTGGAAGGGACATTACTGGGTCAGGATGTTAGGATTCTGGATACTTATATGATGGAGAGTTGAACCTCGTTGGGAATGGGGTGGACTCTGGGCCAGAGTGCCTGGTGCAGAGGCTGGCTCCTCTGCTTGCCACTTGGGTGACTCTGAGCCAGTTACTTACTCTCTATCCTCAAGTTTCCTCATCTATAAAACTGGGATTAATAATTGTGTTGATGTGAGAATTAAATTTAAACATGTAGGCCGGGCGTGGTGGCTCACGCCTGTAATCCTAGCACTCTGGGAGGCCGAGGCGGGTGGATCGCTCAAGGTCAGGAGTTCGAGACCAGCCTGAGCAAGAGCGAGACCCCATCTCTACTAAAAATAGAAACAAATTATCTGGCCAACTAAAATATACATGGAAAAAATTAGCCGGGCATGGTGGCGCATGCCTGTAGTCCCAGCTACCTGGGAGGCTGAAGCAGTAGGATCGCTTAAGCCCAGGAGTTTGAGGTTGCTGTGAGCTAGGCTGACGCCACGGCACTCACTCTAGCCCGGGCAACAAAGCGAGACTCTGTCTCAAAAAAAAAAAAAAAAAACATGTAAAGAGCTCAGGACAGAGTAAGTACTCAATGTATGTTAGCTGCCATTTTTATCCTGCTGTAATTATTATTATTTCATGCAATAAAAATATCTTGAGCACTTACTGTGTTAGGTACTAGTTCAAGCACTAGTTATCACCTTGCTAACCTGCTTTCCAGGTTATGCAAAATCAGCCTGTGCTCTTCATCTCCAGAAAAATGCTATGGCCCAACGCAGTGGGGAAGGACGGCGGGGCACTCCCTTTCCTTCCCTGTGGCTTTTGTCAGGCTGATGATCTGGGTAACCTGGTTCACCTGCTTCAAGACCCGGTCTACAGGTGGTTACAGTGTGACTGCTCAGAGTCGGGCACAGTGTGACTAGTCAGGCTTCCCATCGCCTGCCCGTACTTGCTGGCAGTTGCCTGACCCGCCCCAGGCACACAGCTAAGGGACAGGACAGCATCCACGCTGTTCTCTTCACTTTACTGGGAGATAAAGGGGAAGTGACTTGTCTACGGTCACTCAGCGAACCCAGGTCACACCAAGCCTCCCCAGCGCTGGCCAGGGCTCTGTCCACAGCCTCACACTCACCATGGCAATGGGGCGGCCAAAGTCCAGAACCCAGTTCTGCAGCGTGAAGTAGAACCAGAGGTCGAGGTGGAAGGGCGCCGTGCCGGCAGCCTCGTCAGCGTTGACAGAGCCGTGCCTGGGAGAAGCAGACGGGAGGGGTCAGTCCTTCTCTCCTCCTGTCAGAATCTGCCCCCGAGTTGAGCCACAGCAGGGGCTGGGGACTCGAGGGCAGGAGGAGACACTCATGACTGAGTTCCAGGGGAAGGGTTTTGCTGGAAATACTGGGGTCGGGCCCTGTGGTCGTGGGGCAGGGGGACTGCAGCTGCCCTGACCACAGCTTCCCTGTGAGTGAGGAAGGAAGCTCCCAAATGGGGAATGGTGACTGTTGGGTGTTCTCCCCTAAAGAATGGGGGAAATCAAATAAAGCAAAGGATGTAAACGCAGCTAAAAAACGTGAAACATGACGAGGGAGGGCAGCAGTTACACTATACTGCGTACTTACATGTTCCAGGCGCTGTTGTTAGCTGCTTGCACATATTATCTCATTTAACTCATTTAATCCTCCCAGAAACCCTTTGAGGCTGGAATATTACCCCCATTTTACAAGTGAAAAGTTGACGCCCAAGAGGTTAACTTGCCCAAGGTGACACAGCCAAGGAGATGACCCCAAATGATTGGGCCCCGGAGTTTATATTTTTAACCTCCATCCCATAGTCGTATCCATAGTGATGCCCTATGGGAAGGGCATGTGACCTGCGCTGGAGCAACCAGAGCCCTCCAGTGAAACTGCCTTAGAGAGACTGAGAGGGACAGGGTCTCCACCCCCCCGGGCTGCTGAACTGTGAGGGGTGAGCTTGGGCTGCTGGTGTTCCTCTTCTCCCCAGGCCACAGTGGCAGCTGAGAGGGAAGCCTGCAGGGACACGCGGATGTGGGAGACACGGCAAGCAGTGGAATACCACCTCAACACACCTTTGGGCGCCTGTGCCTCTCACAAAGCAGTCGGTCATCTGCTGTCTGCAGGTGCGCTGAAGTTCAAGGGCCAGTGCTGCCTCCTCCAGGAAGGCTTCCCTGAGGAAGCTTTCCCCAAAGTCCCGCCAGCCCACTCCAGGGGACCCTTCTTTGCCAGCTCAGTCTGGCCATGCCACAATGGGGCTGGAGCGTGCTCTCCCTTCTCAACCCTCAAGAAAAGTGGTGCCCTTAAGGTTTTCCCAACTCACCCGCCTGCCTATCAGCATCCAAATCCCCTTTACCGCGTCCCTGCTGTTATTTGCACACCTCCAGTGACAAGCAGCCCACTGCCTCCTAAGGTGACCAAGGTGTGAGTTTCATCGTCCCCTTTGTGCCATGGACAGGTGCTGTGGGACACGGATCTGTATGCTCCAGCATCCTCAGCTCAGTGACTGGCTGATTTAGAACACTCACATTTACCAGCTACTGCTTTTCTAGGGGCAAACATGAGCTTAGAGGCACCAAGACTTCCCTCTGTCAATGCTGCTGTTGCTTCCGTAATTTTCCAGGACGCTTTTCAACCAATCCCAGGGACGACCCACACTGGGCTGGCAGAGCAACCCAGGACAGGGAGGCAAACTCTTGGGGATCTCAGCATCTTCTGATGGCAAGCAAGACAGGTGGAATGGGCCTTCCCTGGGTCAACTAAGTCTTCCTGTCTCCTCTGCTCAGTGCCCCCACCCACCACTTAGTGAGCACCCGCTGTGTGCCATGCTGGGCGCTTTACCCACACTGCCCCATCTGGTCCTTGCAGTAACACTGGGAGGCAGGAGCTGTTACCCTCCTGCTTTACAGATGAGGATGCTGAAGCTTGGAGGGGTCAAGTGCTTAGCCCAGGTCACCCACATAGTAAGGAGCTGCAGCAACTAGTCCTGTCTGCCTGTTTCCTACCTGCTGCTGCTTCTGGTGAGAGATGATGTTTCCTTGGCCACAGGGAGGGCTGGTGACCAAGGTTGGCCCAGTGGGACTTTTATAACTAGAGTTGGGGGACAGAGCTCCTTCCTTCCTGGTGCTGGGGTTCTAAGGATGCGAGCCCAGGGCTGTCTGCAGCCAAGCTTCCACCCTCAAGAGACAGCCAGGTGAGAACGTAGCACCCTGCAGAGAGGATCAGGGAAATGAGGGAGAAGAGGCCCCAATAGTGTTGGAGTTCCCAGTTCCAGGCATCCGCAGGCCAGTGGTCTGGCCACATGGGCCAACACACTCCCTTTTGCTAAGGGTGCTGCAGTTCACACTGGCTTTCTGTTACTTGCAACCCAGGAGTCCTGAACAGCACAGAATTCAAAACTGGGTTTATATGAATGCAAGACATGTGCTCTCAACAGCTTGCTCTTCTGTTTTTGATTATTGTAGTAAGCCATGTGGCTTATTAGGAGACCAAGTTAGAAAGGGATTGGCGCGGAGTGGAGCTGTATGCAAAGCCTGCATGAAGGAAGGGAGCCTCGATGAACTGACAGGTGGATTTAACTAGACAGAAAGCAGCAGGCAGGCAGGGTCAAAGGCCTGGAGGTGGAAGTGAGAGAAAGGCTCTGTGTGGAGTTGAGAAGCCTGGCTTGCTGGAGGCAGAGAAAGAGAGGGAGGGGTGGCTGGGTCTTCAGAATGGGCAGATATTCAGAAAGTAACCGTGAGGATAGCCCAGGGGTCTGAAACGAGTGACCAGCATCGGGGCCCCAACTGACCCCTTCCTCTAGTGACCATCAGGGCAAAGCCTCAAAAAGCAGACAGGGATAACCTCCAGGCCTGAAGAATTGGGACAGAGGAGGATAAGAGCCCTCAGTATTCTGCTCTGGAACCTCCCAACTGGGCGGAGTTTAGTACAAGGAAGAAAGGGATTCTGGAAGCCCTGGGAAGCACTTAGGTGTGTGTCTCTTGAAGCTATGGGTGTACACACTAGGGACTCAGGGACTACTTCTTCCTCAGTCAATGGGAATCCTTGTCATTAGTCTAGCCCAGCTTAGTAGGGCAGGGGGGAAAAAAAAGGCAAACACAGGGCAGACACCCAGGCTGGGAATGAAGATTGATCAGCACCCAACTGGTTTTCTTCTACTGGGACTCTGACCAAAGGAGGCAAATCGTGGAGGGTAAAGGCATCCTCTCCCCCAGCCCCTGTCCTGGGGATGAGAAAACCTGTCCCAGGGTCCTGACTCCACAGACTTCACACACTGAGCCCCCAGCCTGTGCCAGCCCTAGGTCTCAACCACCAGCAACTGCTGCTGGGAACAATGGTGAAAGCACAAAGGCTGGTAACCTGAAACAAGGTGATCTTTTCTCTCCTCCACAGTGTGACATACCCACCATATGGGGAAACTGACACCATGACAGCTGGGGAGTGCATGCCATACGGTTAAAAGTCAACAGCATGTGTGGGACTGCCCAGCAGGAAAGGAAGGGTCTCACCCTGAAGAAGTCAAGCAGTGATCCATGAATGGGGACTACAGACAGGCTGGTTTGGGTTCTATATAAAAAATGGTGAAATATCAGACATGATGGAAAGTTTGAACAACAAAATGAGGAAATGAAGGCAAATACTAAGAGAGAGAGAGAGACAAAAAGGCAATTAGAAACTCCAGGAAAAACAAAAGCAATATAAGAAAGCAAATGTAATTGTTGAACATTACTTGGCTCTGTAGGAAACAATATTTACATGTGTAAATAATGTAAACATCATATATTGATTTTCAATGTTTATAATCAATCCACAGACAAAACATGAAGATAATTATGGTTAAAAAAAACAGCAGGTAAATATAATCAACCTTGACACCATGAAAGTAAAACTAGAGATGACAAGAATTGGGGGAGAGGGTGAGGAAAGCTACAGGGGACTAATATCCCCTTTTTAAAAAAGGAAGTCAAGAGATATTGCCTATGGCTGACCAAAAAAAGAAATAATGTTATAGTCATATCCCCTAAACGGCTACAAAGGTAACAATAGAAAAACCTAAAAATAGTGATAAAAAGAATCATCTTAGGAAGATGAAGGAGGCGTAAGTGGGGCTTAAAAGAGTAAACAGGTCTACACTACATATACTCAGTAAATTGTATCTAAATGAAAAAGGAAACGCAGTCTGCAGTTCCTTAGTCCACATGCCCCTTAGTAGGAGGAGAAAGAGCCCAGCGTCTCAGACATCTCCCATCATTCTAAATCACAGCACAGAATTCCTAAAATCGACTCTGAGCACACGGGTGCTCAAAAACCTTCCATGGCTCCCGAGTGCCTATGGAATGAAGACTGTATCCTTAACCTGTGATTTAGGACAGTAACTAGGGTGAGGCAAGTGAGGCACCTATGGCCCAACATGTCAGTAGGCACTCACTCCCAGGGTCATGCCCTACTCCAAAAGCAAGTGCCCCTTAAGTTTTGCACTGTAGGCCCTCACTCTAGTCCCAGCCCTGCTGCCACTAAAGGTTCTTCACAATCAGTCTGCATCCTCCTGTCACTTCCTTTTACACCAAGGAAGTCCCGGAACCACTGCACTCCTGGTCATTCCCTACACCTTTCCCCAGCTGGAACAGCCTTTCTTCCCTGCATGCCCTCCTGAGTCCTCTGAGACTCAGCTCAAATGCCACTTCCTCCACGAAGCCCTCCAAGATGATCTTTCATCCCCCCGCGCCTTGGGCTCTGTCCCTCCTGGCCCCTACTGGACTATAAGCCCCTCCTAGCTTCACCTTGCCCACCCCTTAGTGCCTGGCACAGCGCTGGGCACACCAGAGGTGCTTAATGAATGCCTGCTCAACGCAATGAATGTTTCTGGTCAGTAAACCGGGAAAAAGGCAGAATGGAGCTCCGCCTGGTCTCAACTAGATAAAACAAAACTTCTCCCTTTTGGTGAGAGAAAGGTTCCTCATTCATCCATCCAGAGACGGGAGCTGTCACACTTCTCTGATGTCTCTTCCGTAACATTCTCACCTGCTTGGGTTCCCCAGCGCAAGGAGTGAGCCTCCTGATTAACAGCAGAATCTAAGTCCTATTCAGGGCTGGGGGGACCCCGAGAACTTGGAGGTGGCACTCGAAACTTGCAGATGAGTTGGAGGCCCGAATGAGCTAATGTGTGTCCTGCCACCTCCACCCAAGTCCCCCTGACCCCTGGAGCTCTCCCCAGCGGCGCGACTGTCCTAGCACTGTCCGGGTCGTGAGGGTTTGCGCCGGGAGAAGGAAAACCTCAAACTCCGGGCGGGGGCTCCTCCCACCGAGCGACATTGGAACAGGGGGCGCTGAGCCTCGCTGGGCCTGGGGCTCCCCAGGAAGAGAAGGGACTGCGGAGGCGGGGCTCGGGCGAGCAGCCGCGAGGGCACTGCGTCCCCAAGCCCCCAGGCTCCGCTCCCCCGTCCCGCGCAGCAGGGGAAAGTCTGTCCCCGGCCGCCCCCACTGCATCACGTGGCGGGGACGTGGGGCCAGGCGCCGAGCCCGCCCGCTCCACCCGGCCGGAGCGCGCCCACCTGGCCTGCAGGAAGGAGGCGCCCGGCTGAGCGCTCGGGCCCCCCGCCGCTCCCGGGTGCTGCCGCCTCCGCGCCGCCGCCTCCATGGCTGCCCCGCCGGCCAGCCCTCGGCCCTGCCTTCCTGGGGAAGAGTCGGGCTCGGCTCGCCCGGCGGAGGCCACTGCAAGCACCGAGGGTGGGGGCGGGCCGGGCCGGCGGGAGAGCTCCGGGCCGGCGGGGGCGGGGACAGCGGGGCCCGGGGGCGGGAGCGGGAAGGAGGGAGGGAGGAAGGAAGAGGAGAAAGGAGGAAGGGAGGGAGGGAGGCGGGGCGAGCCCCGCGACGGGGGGGGCGCGGCGAGGGCGGTGTCCAATGCGCGCAGCCGGGTGGCGGGCTTGCTTGCGCGGAGCGCGTGACCGGATGGAGGCTGGGATTTGTTAGGGTCCCCTGCGTTGCGGGGGACGGGAATCTGCCTAGGCTGGCTGAGGCCCGGACATTGGGCAGGGGCGGGGTCAGGACCTAGGAAGAGACTAAGATGACTGGAATGCTCCACTGGGCTGGAGGCGAGGCAGAATTTCTTGGGGGACAGGAAGGCAGGGGGTTTCATGTACTTCCAAGCTGTGCTAGGCGCCTTCCTTCTTCGGATGAAAGATGTGTCGTCTTAAAAATGTCAACCCTGTGACTCTTGATGTTAGGAGCTAAGTAATCGATGGGTTAGGAGGGTAGGACGTAAGGGAAGCAGCAAATTCTCACCAAGGTGGGGTGGGATGGTCCAGATTCCAGTCGTGGCTTTGTCACTGCCTTAGATTTTGTGGCTTTGGAAAAGTCTCTTCTGCTCTCTCTAGTTCAAACTCGTGCTAACTCCCTGCCGTGCGCAGCACTCTGTGCTGGGAGGAGCAGATAAACCCTGCTCCACTCGTGCACCCATTCGGGTTTATTGGTAAGGCGTGTCAGGGGAAAGTATTGTGAGGGCAGAGACATAGAGGTTGTGGGGTCCCACAGGGCCTCAGGAGGACGGACATCCTAGCTGTGACTTGGACTTCCAAGCTGACAATGAAGTGTGGGCAGGAGCTGGCCAAACACACAGGAGGTGGGGACCAGTGTTCTGGGTGAGGGAACAGCCTGCGGGGAAGCCCAGTGTCTGGAGAGAGGCTGGTGTTTGTGGAGGAGTGGAAAGTTCAGTGACAGCAGCAGAGTGCGGGGAGGAAGAGCAGCAGTTCTCTGGGAGAGGGACAAGTACAGGTTGGGGTCCTTTATCTTGAGAGCAATGGGGAGCAGATGAAGGATATCGGGCAGGGGAGTGGCACATCATATTTGCATTCTAGTACCTTCCATCCACAGTGTAGGGGTGGATGAGAGGAGGCAGGACTGGAGACTTGCACCTGTGGCACCTGGTGCAGCACGTGCGTTGCAGTTGTTCTAGAGAGGGGCCTAGACTGCTAACAGTGACAGTGGGAAGGAGAGAGTTTGTGACATCAAGAGTCACGTGGGAGGTACTGTGGCTGGGACTGGGTGCTTGGATGTGGGGGGTGAGGTGAGAAGAGTTCGGGCGGTGGGCAGGTTTTGCATCTGGGTGGATGGTAAAGGCCCCCCCCTCCGCCCCTGGGAAGTGGGTTGGAGGAGGTTTAGGGTAAATGAAGATTCAACCTTGGGCACATTAACCTTGAGGTGGGTCAGGAAGGCTGTTGGACCCATGGTCTGAAGCTTAGGTGAGACCTGGGAGCCGGGGGACAGACTTGTGAGTTGTGGGAATATAGATGACAACCAGAACCTAAGGAGGAGCATCCCCATGAGCAAAGAGAACAAAGGACTAAACTTGAGAACCATCTGCAGGGCAGATCGCCTGAACTTCAGTCCTGTGCCATTGCAAACTTGCTGTGACACAGGTAAATTGCTCAACCCCTCTCAGCCTCAGTTTACTCACCTGTAACAAGAAGTGGCCTATTGCACCTACCGCCTTGGGGTTGTGATGAGTAAATGACGTAATGCACGAAAAACCCTTAGCCAAGAGCCCGGTACTGGTGGACTAGTCATTTACAATAGTCTCTCACGTTTTCCTCCATGATGTGAGGGGTTGAGCTATGCCTGTTTCCATTCTATTTTCTTTCCTGTATTTTTTCTCTGGAGAGTTTTATTCAGCTTATTCTTTTCCCCTTTGGTCAGAACCTGCATGCCCTGTCTGGGCTGAAGTTGCATGGCTCCAGGTCATTTTCCATCAGCCCCATTCTGGGCTCCAGCAGCCCACAGGCCACACCTGAGTCCCCACCCCAGCTCCCTGAAGCGCACATTTGCCTTGTAGCTTTCCTTCTCCCATTTGATCCTCACTATGTCATAAGCAGAGCAGGGTCCCTATTGTGCAGTGGAGGACACCAAAGTCCTGAAGTAGTGTGCATAAGGTCAGCTATTGACAATGCTCAGGCTGGGTCCCAGGTTTAATTCGGATGAATCTGGTCCACAGATTAATCTAGATATACACCAGAGAAGAAAGATTGAGGCTTCCCGCTCTGACCCCAATCTCTCAGACTTTGCAAACCTGCTGGGCTCTGGAGGGAGGGGGACGAGGTGCCCATAATGTAATCATCAGTTTAATATGCGGTGGGCTTCCAGCCATCTGTGCAAAGGAAGCCTCTCTGGGCCCATTTAATCCTCCAATCCCTTAAAGACCAACAAATCTGCCTTTTGCCTTCTGCCTGCAGCCGGCAGCTGCCCTCTGAGTAGAGGGGAGTATAAGCTGGCAGGGGGGCCGGGCCTTCCTGAATGAACAAGATGAGAATTCCTGGTGGGATTATCAGCCCCTCTCCTTCCCATCCTGCCAGGACACTTTAAAAACATCATATTCATTAGCTCTTAAAGTGCATGGAAATTTGAATAAAGGGGATAAAGTTGGTGCCAACTCTTGGGCACTGAAGGGTACGATTTTTAGGATCTTGTTTGTGCCTCTCTGGGGACGTGGTCCCTGCACACCAGCAAGGCAACTGGTCTCAGCTCTCTGAGCTGCAGTTTCAATGACCGGCATCGAGAAATCTTTCAGATTTCTCTAAGAAGGTCCTTTGGGATTATCCAGCTCAGTGCTTTTGACTTTTATTTTCTAGTGGAGGTTCTCACTCCTTTTCAATTATAGCTGTATCAGATCCTTTGAAATGCACCACCTAAGACCCTCTCAGCCACACCAGGTCTTTGCCACTTGTTTTATTCCAGCTGCTGCGACAGCTGAACCCCCTCCCCTTGATCCCACACCTTTGGCCTCAGAAGTGCAGGAGTGTCGGACTCTCTGTGGGGTGAATGTTTGACCCACAAGAGGCAGGGGTTGGCAGATAAGTTCTTTTCTCTTCCTCTTTCTGGATGGACTGGCCTAAGCTTCCGAAGTCCACGCGGCCTCTTTAAAGAAGGTCCCAGAAGATCTAGTGTCAGTGGAGACCGAGCAGTGGCCGGCTGGGCCGTGCGCACTTGTGCGTGCTCTTCCTCCTCTGTCCCACTGCCCTCGTTCCTCAGTGGCCCTTCCCAGCCACTGCAGTCCCCCACGTAGTGTTAGAACACACGCTGCTGCCGCGAGCTCTGCTTCTTAGGGAACCTGGGCTACGACAAGGATCTTACAAGGATGCTCAGTGTACGAGACACGTCAAAGTGGGGCTGCTCTGAGTGGAGAGAAACAGGGCCCAGGTGCCATCCCTTCTACCCCCCCAGTTTCCAGGGCGGTGGCTGAGGCACCTCCACGGGGCTCCCTGAAAGGCCTTTGATCTCGTTCAGTCCCGTCATTCTGCAGTGAAGAAACTGAAGCCCACAGTCCCACATGAGTTAGCGGCAAAGCCAGACCGGACTCGGGCCTCCACTCCTACTCCAGCACCCTTTCTGTCCTGGCAGTTTAAGGGCTTTGAAAGATTGTCCTTCCCCAAAACTTCTTCCCACGCGGGCCTGCCACCAGAGGCTGAAGCCCCCTGTTACACTGCGGTGACCACCTGGCAGTCACGACACACAGACCCCTGGACGCAGGCTGGGATCCAAGAAGGCAGATAGAGGAAGGGGACAGATATGGGGACAGGGAAGGGTCAGTTATTCTGGAGAAAGGCAGCCGGGAAGGGCCTGACTAGGGACCTCTGTGTGTGGGAGACGGGACTGTGCACGGTTAGAAGGCTGCATGAGGACCCCAGGGGACTGGAGCACAGGGTGGGGGAGAGTGAGGGGCCACAGAAGGAGATGGGGACTGTATTTCTGTGGCAACTGGTATTGCCTGCAGGATACTGTCCTTCAGGCTGAAGTCACTCTCAAGGAAGCTGGGCGGGTGACCAGAAGTCACACTGTGGAGAAAGAGAAGGAGGTATTTGCCTCAAATTGCTTTAATTAAGATTCTTGGCCGGGCGCGGTGGCTCACGCCTGTAATCCTAGCACTCTGGGAGGCCGAGGCGGGCGGATTGTTTGAGCTCAGGAATTCAAGACCAGCCTGGGCAAGAGCAAGACCCTGTCTCTACTGAAAAAAAAAAAAAAAAAAAAAAAAGAAATTAGCCAGACAACTAAAAATATATAGAAAAAATTAGCCGGGCATGGTGGCGCATGCCTGTAGTCCCAGCTACTTGGGAGGCTGAGGCAGGAGGATCGCTTGAGCCCAGGAGTTTGAGGTTGCTGTGAGCTAGGCTGATGCCACGGCACTCTAGCCAGGGTGACAGAGCGGGACTCTGCCTCAAAAAAAAAAAAAAAAGATTATTGTGGTTGTGACTGCTCAAAACAACCGGGGACAGGTTGATGACAAAAAAGGTTTTATATTATAAGGATACTGGTGCATCTGAACACATTGACTTCCACATTAGAAAAAAAAATTGTACTTGGGGCCACAGTGTAGCCATGGCCTCAGCCAGCAGCTCCCAAGTTTGTCTCTCTTCCATCGAGACAGAGAAGTCAAATGAGACTGGACTCTTCTAGGCCCAATTCTAAGTTCCTGTGAAGGGATTCAGATTAGCTCGGCTCGAGCCAGGTGCCCACTCTGCACCAGGTGGTGTACAAATACAGCTGCTCCCTCTCTAACCAGACAGCTGAGGGCACGAGAAGGGGACAGTTCGCTACCCTGGGCTTGCACAATTGAACAGAAGCCCTACAGTAGGAGACTGGCTCTTATCTCACGCCTTAATGGAAGAGATCCCTGCCTTCTTTGTGTGTGTGTGTGTGTGTGTGTGTGTCCAGACCCTGGCAGAAGCCTACCGCCCCGTGACAGCCCAGAGCTTCCTTGTTCTCAGCTACCCCCTTCGCCTCCCCACTGTTGCTGACAGCTAGAAGCTGAGAGGGTCCCAGGGTCTGCCACTGTCCCAGTGTCCTCCCTTTTTCCTTTTCATTTCTTTTAACAATTATCATCTCTTGCACGATTCCTGTGTGCTAAGCCCTGGGCTCAATGCTTCGTGTGTATTCTCTCATGAACTCTTGCAGCAGCCCTAAGGGATGGGGATAACCTTGGCCCCTGCTCCACCAGCCTGTCCGTGCCGTGGTCGTGGGTGACCCTGGGCAGCCTGCCCTTGGTGCCTGCATTCTCCAGAAAGCTCCACAGGGAGGTTTTGCCACAGCTATGGCGAGCCATGGATAGTATCTGCTTTGAAAACTGCTTAAGAATTGTCACCGCTGGATCCTGTGTGGTCAGATTTGGAAATGTAATCATCTGTTGGAGTGTTACAGGAGGCCCAGAGCTATTGATCTTTAGAAATTTTCGACTCTTCCTGGAGGCACCTTCATAGGCCTCACCCTCTGAAAGTTGGGAAGCCGTTCTCTGAGGGGACAGCCCTGCCCTCGTGGTTGGCCCGGTCTAGCAGAGGAAGCCTGGGCTTTGAGGAGGGAAACCTTAGCTTTTGGTGCCATCCTGCTTCATCCAAGACCGTGTGATCCTGGAAGAGCCAGTGGGGTTCTCTGAGTCTGGGTTTCTTTGCCTGTAAAATGGACATGGGAAGGCAACATTGCATTCAGAGAAGGTCAGCACCGACATGGAGGTTGTCTGGAGAACCTACTAGGTCCCCTCCACCCTTGCCAAGTGGCTCTGTCCCTTCCCACACCAGAGGGGTGGCCCTGAGTTCCTCTGCGGGCTTTGATTCCGCAGACTGATTCTATGGAGCGGAAAACACCACCCACAGGTCTGGAATTAGAAGCCTCACCGCAGCTTTTCCACCACATGCTCAGAAGCCTTGGGATTCCTCTGGGGCCACCGGCCTGCCTGAAAGGTGAGTCCAAGAATAGACTCAAATAAATGTCTCTAGTCTCAGGATTTACTGAGAGATAAACGTAATAACTTTGTCACACCTTTTTTTTTTTTTTTCTTCTGAGATGGTCTTGCTCTATCACCTGGGCTAGAGCAGAGTGGCATCATCATAGCTCACTGCAACCTCAAACTCCTAGGGTAAAGCAATCCTCCTGCTTCAACCTCCTGAGTAGTTGGGACTACAGGTACATGCTACCATCATGCCTGGCTAATTTTCCTATTTTTTCTAGAGACAGGGTCTCGGGTCTCGCTCTTGCTCAGGCTGGTCTCAAACTCCTGAGCTCAAGTGATCCTCCCACCTCGGCCTCCCAAAGTGATAGGATGACAAGTGTGAGCCACCGCACTTGGCCACATCACTTTTTCTTTTAAAATCAGTTTTACTGAAGCATAATTTACACACAATAAAATTCTTTAATCTTCAGTACAATTTGGTGAGTTTTGGTAAAAGTATATTCTCACAGAACCACCACCACAGTCATGATACAGAATAATTCCAATGCCTCAAAATATTCCCTGTGCCCTCTGCAGTCACTCCCCTCTACTACCCCCAGCTCCCGGCCACCACGGATCTTTCTGTCATACAGTCTTACATTTCATATAGATGGAATCATGCAGCTTTTTCTGCTGGGATGCTTTCACTGAGCATGGTGTTTTTGAGACTCGTTCATGTTGTAGTATGTATTAGGAGCTCCATGCTTTTTATTATTGCGTAGAATTCTATTGTCTGGATATACCTAGTTTGTTAATCCATGCACCAGTGAAGGACATTTGGGTTGTTTCCAGTTTGGGGCTGTTACAATAAAGCTGCTAGGAACATACCATGCACCGGTGTTTGGACAGAGGCTTCATTTCTCTTGGGTAAACACCTAGACGTGGGATTGCTGGGTCATTCGGTCAGTATATGTTTAACTTTATAAGATACTGCAAATTGTCTTCCAAAGTAGCTATATACCATGTCAAGTGATCTTTAATCTTAAAAACCTCAGGTACTCTGCCCGGTACTAGCAGTCAAGAGAGATTGCTTTCTAGGCTTAGAGCGTGGGTAGCCCCAGCTATATCCTCTTGATGGCAAATCAAGTTGAGCGTTTAACTCCTCTGCCCTGGAGGCTCCTCATCCCTGCAATGGAAGAGGAAAACTCTAAACTGGGTCATCCACCCCGATCCTATCTCTCATGCTCCGTTGCCCTTCCATGATCTTCCTGTGTTGGGCCCTGGCCTGCGTGCCAAGACCAGAATCTATACATAATGTATGGATTGTCTGGGAATTAAGTTTCCACCCGAAGCAAAAAACCCTAGTTGTCTCACTTTAAATTAAATATTCATTCGTTTGGCTACAGGATCCCCCATCAAACCATGGGCCAGTCATAATTCCAAATGGCCCCGCAGACAAAGCTAGACAATTAACCAGGGGCAGTTCTCAATTACCCAATAAGCATTTGCTACACTGCACCAGGATGGGGCCCTCACAGAACCAATATTTCTTGCGACCTTACAGTGCTAGCCTGACCACTCTGTGAGCATTGTCATTTCTCCTTGACAGGTGATTAAACAGAAATGTGGAGCTGTGAACTAACCTGTTCAAGGCACCCCGCAGAGGCCAGAGTGGACGCCCAGGTCTTCCTTCTGCGCAGTTCCTTCCCCGGTGCACCAGATCTAACAGGCATGAAACAAGGCAGTCCAGTTTTTGCCCAGAGCATTCCTGAAAACAGTTCAAAACACTGACCCCAGCATAAAACCGTGCTCTCTGCATAAGAACATTGTTTTGGTTGGGAGTTTGTTCCTGATTAAGGCATTGACATAGTGATGAAAATCTCACATAAGCAAAGTTACTACAAATAGAAACCCTAATAATAATTTGTTAGTAAAACTATGCTCAGTGTTTATGAGACAGACATGAAGGTATTAATTACACAAGGGGGCCTATTCCACTGCAAATTTTTTATGCAACGTGATGAACTTTACTATGTCTTTAATATAATTTAAAACCAGTATGCTACCAAGAGTGAACAGTGAACACTTAATTAGAAATGCTTTTATGTGTGTTTAGAAAAGCACTGGGAGAAAAATTCTGATGGTTTTGGTCTAAAGAGACATAAACGCTGAGGTTTTGCCTGTGACTTACTTGTTTTTGATTAGGTTCTTGCTCTCCATGAACAGGGTCCACAGATGGATGTCAGGGATCTTTGAACCGCCTGAAGTTGTATGCAACATGTTTTGAGGATATATATATTTTCTGGAATCCCTAGCTTTCATCAGATTCTCAAAGGCCTCTATGATACAGTCACAAGTTTGAATCATTTATCTCTTCAGTTTTTTTCTTTCTTTTTTTTCCCGTTGGCCATGCTGATCTTCTCTGTATTGTTCCAATTTTAGTACATGTGCTGCCCAAGCGAGCACATCTTCGGTTTCTTTCTGCTGCTGCAGTGGGGATCAAAATTATTCCACTGGCTTTAGAGGAGTGTTCCAAGTTGGAATCATTCTTTTAAAAAGTGGCCTGGATCTTCTGCTTTTGGCAGTGTGATTGGATTAGAATCTCTGAAGGGCTTTCTCTCTCTCTCTTTTTTTTTTTTATAATTTTTTTTTTTTTTGAGACAGAGTCTTGCTCTGTTGCCCGGGCTAGAGTGCCGTGGCGTCAGCCTAGCTCACAGCAACCTCAAACTCCTGGGCTTAAGCAATCCTCCTGCCTCAGCCTCCCGAGTAGCTGGGACTACAGGCATGCGCCACCATGCCCGGCTAATATTTTTCTATATATATTTTTAGCTGTCCAGATCATTTCTTTCTATTTTTAGTAGAGACGGGGTCTCGCTCTTGCTCAGGCTGATAGGGCTTTCTCTTTACAAAACTAGATATTGGGGGGGAAATGCTTTTAATGCATTGCTGGATATGCAAGAAGTAAGGGAAATCTCCAAGGTTCCCCCCACTAAAATCAAACACACAGAAACCATAGAGCTGAGGCTGGGGCAGGAAGTAACGGAGAGCAAAGGACAGGCTGGCTGCCTCGTGGGCAAACTCCCAGTCACCTGCCCTGGCTTCCTAAGACCCCACACTCACTTAGATCTCTCTAAGGGATTGTGTATTGTTAATGCCTGTCCCTTCTGAGGTCTCCTCTGCATCACAGAGGAGAAGCGAGGAACTGCATTTTCTAGACCCCTCTGCCACGTGGGGCTTCAGCTGAGCCTGCAGATGAGAGGCTCTTGGGAGAGATTTGGAACGCAGGTAGAAGGCAGAGGACTCAAATTTCCAGAGCTAGCCTTCACTCTAAGAGGAAAGAAAAAACCTAATAGAATAAGCCCAGAAAAAGTGTAAGGAAAGAGATAATAAAGATAAAGACAAAAATGAATGAAACATAAAACAAACATACAATAGAGATTATCAACAAGCCAAGAACAGATAAAATAGATAAATCTTTGGCAAAATTCATTTTAAAAGAGGATAGTAGCACTCACAAATAAGCAATATTAGGAATGAAGAACAGAAGAAACCTGCAAATATGGAAGGGAATAAAAGATAAGATGAGCATAGCATGAATAATATTATGCCAATAAATTTGAAAACTTATTAGAAAAAGAAACATTTATAGAAAAATAAAACTTACCAAAGCTGTATCCAGAAAGCCTGGCGATTCCTTCCAGTTCTATAATAGCAATGTAGAAGCAAGCTTTCTTCACTCCCCCACTGATAGAATACCAAAACCAAATATACAGCACTGAGATTATCATCAGCAATATTCCAGAACTCAAATATGAGGATGAGGCAGTTCCCAGGGCCACAGAGAAGTAATAAAACTTCAAGCAGACAGTAAAAGAACCAGATTTCCATATCTATGATACTCTTCCCCTTAGTCTGGTTGGCACCAAGTGCAGGAAAATTTCCCTTTACTCAGGGTTTCTACACTGGAAAAAGTGAGATTGCAGTGGACAACCAGCTTCCCCACCATCTTGGGTTTCCTGGCAGGAGACCTGTCCCTGCATCACAAGTGCCTGAAGGGAGAAATATCACTGTGGACAGCCAGAGACAAAGGGAGGAGGCAGGATTACCACCCCCAGGCCTGGAAAAACTGCTCTGTAACTTGGCCAAAGGAGACACCAAATCAGAGTGGCTGTTCAACAGCACCATGATGTAGGGGGTACATTCCACAGGTCCCCTGGGTACCAACCTCTAGCCATGAACACCCCACCCTGTCAGGATAGCCCTTTTGGAACCTTCCCCATTTGGGGTAGGCAGCATTCTCATTTTTTGCTAGAAAAAGCAAAAGCAGTACTAAGAGCGAAGTTCATAGCAATAAGCACCTACATCAAAAAAAGCAGAAAGACTTCAAATAAACAACCTAATGATGCACTTCAAGGAACTAGAAAAGCAAGATCAAACTAAATCCAAAATTAGTAGAAGGAAAGAAATAATAAAAATCAGAGCAGAAATAAATAAAATTGAGACTAAAAAGATACAGAAGATCAAAAAAATGGAAAGCTGATTTTTGAAAAGATAAACAAAACTGACAAACTTTGAGCTAGACTAAGAAAAAAAGAGAGAAGACCCAAATAAATAAAATAGGAAACAAGAAAGGAGACATAACAACCGAGACCACAGAAATACAAAGAATCTTGAGAGACTATTATGAACAACTATACACCAACAAATTCTTCTATATGAAAACCTAGAAGAAATGGATAAATTCTTTGACACACACAACCTACCAAGAGTGAACAATGAAGAAATAGAAAACCAAAACAAACCAATAACAAGTTAAGAGATCCAAGCTGTAATAGAAGTCTCCCATCAAAGAAAAGCCCAGGACCTGATGGCTTCACTGCTGAATTCTTCCAAAATTTAAAGAATGAATGCCAATTCTACTAAAACTCTCAAAAAAATTGAACAGGAGAGAATACTTCCAAATTCATTCTATAAGGTCAGCATTACCCTGATACCAAAACCAGACAAGGACACAACCACAAAAAAAGTCAACTACAGGCCAATATCACTGATGAACATAGATGCAAAAATCCTCAGTGAAATACTATCAAACAGAATTCAACAGCACATTAAAAAGCTCATTTATCATGATCAAGTGGGACTCACCCAAGGATGCAAGGATCATTCAACATAAGCAAATCAATAAATATGGTGCATCACACTAACAGAACCAAGAACAAAAACCATATGGTCATTTCAATGTATGCTGAAGAAACATTCAATGAAATTCAACATTCCTCTATGATAGAAACCCTCAATAAACTCAGTATAGGAAGAACATACCCCAAAATAATAAAGGCCATATATTACAAATCCACAGCCAACATCACACTGAATGGGAAAAAATTGAAAGCCTTTCCTCTAATATCTGGAACAAAGCAAGGATGCCCACTTTCACCACTTTTAATAATCATAATACTTGAAGTCCTAGCTGTTGCAATTAGGTAAGAGAAAGAAATAAAGGGCATCTAAACCAGAAATGAGGAAGTAAAAGTTAGCCTTGGATGTAGATGACATGATCTCATATTTAGAAAAACCTAAAGACTCCACCAAAAATCCATTAGAGCTGATAAACAAATTCAGTAAAGTTGCAGGATACAAAATCAGCATACAAAAATCAGTAGCATTTTTATATATCAACAGTGAACAATCTGAAATAAAAATCAAGAAAGCAATCCCATTGACCATAGCTACAAAGAACATAAATACTTAGGAATCAATTTCACCAAAGAGGTCAAAGATCTATACAAGGAAGACTATAAAACACAAGGAAAAGTATAAAACTCTGATGAAAGAAATTGAAGAGGACAAAGAAATGCAAAGATATTCCATGCTCATGGACTGGAAGAATTAATACTTTTAAAATGACAGTACTACACAAAGCAATTTATAGATTCAATGCAATCCCTATCAAGATACCAATGACATTCTTCAGAGAAAAAGAAAAAACAATCCTAAAATTTATATGGAACCACAAAATACTCCAAATAG
>CM052442.1:99256505-99275271 GCA_028533085.1 Varecia variegata | reverse complement strand
AATAAATAAAAATGTGGCTACTAGAAAACAAAACTACGTAAGTGGTTCGCACTATATTTCTTTTTTTTAATTATTTCAGCATATTATGGGGGTACAAAACTTTAGGTTATGTATATTGCCCTTGCTCCCCCTTCCCCCCATCAGAGCTTCAAACGTGTCCATCCCCTAGACAGTGCACATGGCACTCATTATGTATGTATACACTCATCCCCTCCCCCCCTTCTGCCTGACACCCGATTAATGTTATTCCTAAATGTGCACTTAGGTGATGATCACTTAGGTGAAACCGATTTGATGGTGAGTACATGTGGTGCTTATTTTTCCATTCTTGGGATACTTCACTTAGTAGAATGGGTTCCAGCTCTATCCAGGAAAATACAAGAGCTGCTATATCACCATTGTTTCTTATAGCTGAGTAGTACTCCATGGTATACATATACCACATTTTATTAATCCACTCATGTATTGATGGGCACTTGGGTTGTTTCCACATCTTTGCAGTTGTGAATTGGGTTCGCGCTATATTTCTACTGGACAGCAGTGTCTTAGACGTTATTACCAATAGAGTATTTGTTTACTGCAGTATTAGTTATTACAATACTACACCTGTGATCCCTGCACACGCGGCTGGCTTCAGGGTGTGTCCAGAGCAGTCGCACAGGGCCCCACGCTCGGGAGGGCCTCGCATGTGGCTTAATGCTCTGTCATTGCCTTGAAAACTTTAATTTTATCTTTGAATTCGTTTTCTAAGCGAAGTCTCGTAAGACAGTGGAGCACGTTCCAGGGGCTTGAAGCCTTGGTTCCTCCGCTGTCCGCCTCCCTCCGCCCCCCGGGTGCGGCTCCCCCGCCTCCCGGAGCTCTGGCCCTGGCCTGCTCTCCCCGCGCCCCCCAGCTTCTGTCGGGAGACTGCCAACACTTTCTGCCCCGGCAGCGGCCCTGGGGAGGCTCGGGGTGCGCGCCCGACGTGGGGCGGGGTGTTGTGGCGGCCATCCCCTGCTTCCTGGGGCTGGCCGGGCAGGAGCGGGTCTCTGGCACACCCGATCTAGGGCCTGGAGGCGGCCGGCTCGGAGGTCGCAATACCGTTGTGGGCTGCATTCTGCCATGGGTTTGGGGAGCGGGCCCATGACAAGGCGAGACACGTGGCCTGACTTTTTCAGAGGCCTCCCGCCAGGGAGCGCACGGTGGCGGCTGCCTGGGGCCTGCGGGAGCTGGAACGCAAGCTCCTAGCGAGAGCGATCAGCCCCCGGCGCCGCGGAGGGTCTGCGCCTGCCCGGAGAGTGTCCGCGTGCCCGAGGGAGCGCGCCGAGTCTGACTCCGGCCCTGGGAGGGGCCGGCAGGGGAGAGGGATCCTCTCTTCCTCCTTCCAACCTTCCTCAGCCTTCCCTGTGTTTGTCTCTTCCGGGCAGTTCGAGGCATCCTCTGGGGATGAGCTATAACAAACGAATTGGGTAATTCCGTAATGCCACATGCGAGTTAAATGCTATGGTATCTGCATTTAAAACTGGCATTGCACAATATGAAGATGAATGGTAACATTATTGCCAATAATTTACAATTTTAATTTTTCTGTACTTAATAAGTAGCAAATAATAATAGTCTTCTGAGAGTAAGTCAATAGAGAGATGGGTGGAAGAAAGCAAAAAGCTTTCTGCTGCCTTTTTTTTTTTTGAGACAGAGTCTCGCTCTGTTACCGGGGCTAGAGTGAGTGCCGTGGCGTCAGCCTAGCTCACAGCAACCTCAAACTCCTGGGCTCAAGCAATCCTACTGCCTCAGCCTCCCGAGTAGCTGGGACTACAGGCATGCACCACCATGCCCAGCTAATTTTTTCTATATATATATTTTTAGTTGGCCAGATAATTTCTTTCTATTTTTAGTAGAGACGGGGGTCTCGCTCTTGCTCAGGCTGGTCTCGAACTCCTGACCTTGAGCGATCCACCTGCCTTGGCCTCCCAGAGTGCTAGGATTACAGGCGTGAGCCACCACGCCCGGCCTCTGCTGCCTTTTGAACAAGGGACCCTGCATCTTCATTTCGCACTGGGCCCACCAATTACATAGCCAGTCCTACCTCCACCGTCTGCATTTCCAGCGTTCAGGGCTGTGAGCACTTCTCTAGTGGTCCAGCTCGCTACATCCAGCACCCCAAGTCCAGCAACTCTTTGATTCCAGTGGGACCTACAACTAAGTGATCTTGCCACCTTTTCTCTGTCTTCACCTCCTTCCCATATCCTGTCTTCCTTACCCAGCTTAAATTTCATTGTCCACTGTTATGGTCCCTCCTGGGAATACATCGTGAACTCCCTTGCTTCCTCTCCCTTCCAAACCTTCTCTGGCCAACCCCAGTAAAACCCAACTCTCTGCGCTGTGTGGTCTCTCATTCCCCACTGGGCAGCTCTGGGTTCTTCACGTGGCACTCTCTGGGTTCCAAAGGGCAGCGAGAGAGTAAGCCCCAACCTGCATGAACTTTCCATGCCTCTGCCTTAGTCATAGTCACTAAGTCCCACTGGCCAGAGCAAGTCTCTAAGTCCCATTGGCCAACCCAAGCCTCAAAGGGTGGAGAAATAGAGTCCATCTCTTGATGGAAGAAGCTACAAAGTCACATTGCAGAGGGGCTCATGTACGGAGATGGGGGAAATTTGCAGCCATTTTTTCAATGTGCCACAAACTTTAAAAGGAAAGTAAATCTTAACCTTTCTCCTCCTGGGAGGTATCTTAGTTTCTGCAAATATGACTATTCTCACCAGGAATCTGGGTTCTTGAGATAATAGGAAGGAGAGCAACAACTTTGTCAAGTCGCTGAATTCTCCAGAATTATGTTGATCTGGTCACCATACATAAGGTGACTGCTACTTAAAAAACACACACACGCAACTTTTAAACATCTATTGAGTACATTGTTTTTTGCATGTATTATAATACTTGTTCTCCATAACATTATGAGGTAGGTAGCATTCTTAAGCCCCTTTTATAGGAGAGGAAACAGAGACAAGTAATTGAAATATTTGCATGAAGTCACACAGGTAGGAAGTGGCAGAATCCAGATTTGAGTCCCAGTCTGTCTCAAGTCAGAGCTTGTAACCATTATGCTATGCTGTCTCTTAAAGTGGTTCTTTCTCTAAAATAAGGAAGATCTGCTTCAGAGAAGGTCCCTGATTTAGGATGTTTCACCAGTGAGTGATTTTTCAACTTTACGATGGCACAAAAGCAATATGCATTCAGTAGAAATTGTACTTTGAATTTTGATCTTTTCCAGAGCTAGTGATACGCAGTAGTATACTCTCTCCCTATGCTGGGCAGCAACAAGTTGCAGACCCCAGGTGGCCACGCACCCAGGAGGGTCACGGCTGACACCCTGCAGTGGACTGTGTTGCCAGATGACTTTGCGCAACTGTAGGCTAATGTAAGTGTTCTGAGCACGTGTAAAGTAGGCTAGAGTAAGCTATCATGTTCAGTAGGTTAGGTGTCTTAAATGTATCTTCAACTTGCAATATTTTCAACTTACAGTGTAACCCTAACCTAAGTTGAGGAGCATTTGTACTGTTTCATTCTATAACTTTATTACATGTCAACTACGTACTAAGTTACCTTTAACAAATTAGGGTAAAATAATTTTATGTTTTAATCCCATTGAGTCAGATACAGAGAAATGCCATATAATAGCATAATGTTAGACCCCATATTAGATTATAAAGGTCATAAATTTGTATATCAGTATTTAATTTACTTTTTTAATTCTTTTTTTCTCTTTTTTGCCCCACCCCCTTTTAACTTACTTTTTAATCTTCAAAGATTGTTCTAAAATTGAAAGAAAGATTTATTCTAAAATTTATTTTTGAATAGGTAGACACAACATAGTCGTCCCCCCTTATCCAAAGTTTTGCTTTCCGTGGTTTCAGTTACCTGCCATCAACTGCTGTCCAAAAATATTAAAGGGAAAATTCCAGAAATAATTCATACATCACGCCATTCTGATAGCGTGATGAACTCTCTTGCTGTCCTGCTCTGTCCACCTGGGATGTGAATCATCCCTTTGTCCAGCATATCCACGCTGTATACACAACCCACCTGATGTTCACTTAGTAGCCCTCTCAGTTTTCAGATGAAAAAACATACTATATATAGAGTTCAGTACAGTCCATGGTTTCAGGCATACAGTGGGGGTCTTGAAACACTAATCAGGGGGGACTACTATACATAATTTAAAAAGTACACAACAGTGGAAAACAGTTTGGTGGTTTTCCACAAGTTAAACAGCAAATTACCACATGACCCACAAATTCCACTCCTAGGTATATGCCCAAAATAATTAAAAGCAGGTTCAAATAACAATTTGTACACAAATGCTCATAGTAGCTTTACTCACAATAGCTCAAAGGTGGAAAAAACCCAAATATTCATCAATAGATGAATGGATCAGCAGCAAAATGTGGCATAGCCATAAATGGAATATTATTAAGCTATAAAAAGTAATGACATAGTAATCTATGGATGAATCTTAAATACATTATGCTAAGTGAAAGAAGCCAGACACAAAAGATCCCATATTGTGTGATTCCATTCATATGCAATATCCAGAACAGACAAATCACAGAGACATAAAGCAGATTGGTGGTTTCCAGTGGCTGGGGGGTAGGATTGCTTTATGGGTACAGAGTTTCTGTTTGGAGTGATGAAAAAGTTCTGGAACTAGACAATGGTGATAGTCACAACAACATCGTAAATGTACTTAATGCCACTGAATGGTATACTTTAAAATCATTACAGTGGTACATTTTATGTTATATGTGTTTTACCACCAAAAAAAAAAGCCCCCAAAGGGTACACAAGAATATAGAGTGAAACTAGGTCCTCTTCACACCCTTGTCTTTTAACACCCAATTTCTTTCCCCAGAAGTCACTACTGCCATTAGATTCTCCTACATTTGTACTGACAAATTTGGTGTCTCTACTAGCATATATATTTATATTTAGTTGAATAATATTTTTACATAATTGTAAAATACTATTGTAAAATATACCTACCGTTTTTGTTTTTTGCTCTCCCTGCTGCCCTCAGTAGAGAGATTGTTCCATATTACTACCAATAAAGAGCTATTTAATGTTCTTTTGTTTGAAAGTTTTTAAATTTGTTTATCCCTTTTTGATAGAAATTTAGGTAGTTTCCAGTCTTTTGTTTTCTTTTACTTTACAAATATCCTGTGAACAATTATCCTAAATCAGGGGTTAACAAACTACAATTCATGGGCCAAATCCACCACCTGTTTTCATATGACCTGCAAGATAAGAATCATTTTTCACTTTTAAGTGATTGAAAAACATTTTTTAAAATTTTTAATTGTAAAATAAACATAACAGAATTTGCCATCTTAACCACCCATTTTTAAGTGTACAGTTCAGTAGTATTAAGTGTATTCACATTGTTGTGCAACCAATCTCCAGAATTTTTTCATCTTGCAAAACTGAAACTCTGTACACATTAAACAATTCCCCATTTCTTCCTTCCCATAGTCCTTAGCAACCACCATTCTACTTTCTTTCTTTTCTTTTTTTTTTTGAGATACAGTCTCACTCTGTTGTCCAGGCTAGAATGCAGTGGTATCAGCCTAGCTCACAGCAACCTCAAACTCCTGGCCTCAAGGAATCCTTCTGCTTCAGCCTCTTGAGTAGCTGGGACTACAGGCATGCGCCACCATGCCCGGCTAATTTTTTCTATATATATTTAGTTGTCCAGCTAATTTCTTTCTATTTTTAGTAGAGATGGGGTCTCACTCTTGCTCAGGCTGTTCTTGAACTCCTGAGCTCAAACGATCCACCCGCCTCGGCCTCCCAGAGTGCTAGGATTACAGGCGCGAGCCACTGAGCCCAGCTCCATTCGATTTCCACATGGCTTTCTGTTTCTATAAGTTTGACTACTCTAGATACCTTATGTAAGTGAAATCATACAGTATTTATCTTTTTGTAACTGGCTTATTTCATTTAGCATAATGTTTTCAAGGTTCATCTATGTTGTAGCATGTGTCAGAATTTCCTTCCTTTCTAAGTCTAAATAATATTCCATTGTATTGTATATATCACATTGTGTTTATCTATTCATCAGTCGATAGACCTTTGGGTTGCTTCCACCTTTTGGCAATTGTGAATAATTCTACTATGAACATGGATGTACAAATATCTGTTACCAATCTTTTGCTAGCTTTCTCCCCAGGCTGGAGTGCAGTGGCATGATTGATCATAGCTCACTGCAGCCTTGAACTCCTGGGTTCAAGTGATCCTCCTGACTCAGCCTCCCGAGTACCTGGGACTACAAGAGCATGCTACAACGCCTGGCTAATTTTTCTATTTTTAGTAGAGACAGGGTCTCACTCTTGCTCAGGCTGGTCTTGAACTCCTGAGCTCAAGCAATCCTCCTGCCTTGGCCTCCCAGCGTTCTAGGAATACAGGCATGAGCCGCCACACCCGGACCTGTTTCCAAACCTTTAGATCTTCCACAATGTGGCAGATTAAAAGAGTGGTGTTTACCAAAAAAATGGTATTTCTATCAGTAAGAATGGATTGAAACATGTGAAATATATTTAAATCCATGAGTTTGTAGTGATACAAAAACAAAACAAAACAAAACCAAGTAAACAAACCCCAAATACCTCACTGTTTTTATCTGGAATATGCCAGGAAAACAATTCACTATTTTGAAAACAAACAAACTGGAAAGCAAAAGAAAAGAATCAAGTAGGATCCGTCTTTTCTACATAAACTGTGTATCAGGATAGCCAAAAAATTGATGCGAGAAAGTTGCTCTTTATTTAAATATTTCAGTTATTAAATAAAGAAGAAATAATGCTACCCTTAAGGATACCATGGATGTAGGCAATGATCATCAATGGTTGCAAAAAAGACAGAGACAAAGTGAGAAAGAGACAACTAGATGTCCTGTGCTTCCTAACAGGAGAACACGGCACCATTTCTGAACTATCTTGCCTAAGCACCCAACCTGATCAAGTCACTAAATCTAACTACCGCTTACCAACTTACAGAAAACATAGGGATAAGAAGAACATGTTCAATGGCATACCAAGAGGATGCAGTCAGCAAAACCCAGACCATAGGAAACAGTCTCTACTGGACAAGTGATCTAGTTTCTCCAATAAATAAATTTTTTAAAAAAGAGAGAAAGAAGAAGGAATCCCTAAATTAGAACAAATTTAGGGATGTAGCACACAAATTCATTGTGTAGATCTTATTTAGATCCTGATCCAAACAAAAATAGCATGAACTATAATTTATGAAACATTTGGAAATTTGAAGCAATTGGATATTTAAGGATATTAAGTAATTATCATTAATTTTTTAGATATAATGGTGGTATTTTACTTAGATATAATGATATTTTGATTATATATCATTGAAAGATATATACTAAAATAGTTATTGGTGAAATGATGCAATGACTGGGACTTCCTTCAAAGTAATACAATGGGATTGTGTGTGGGATGGGGTATGGATGAACCATGATTGACTATGAGTTTATGACTGTTGGATCTGGGAGATGTGTACTCTACAATTCTTTCTACTTTTTATGTGTTTGAAACTTTCCAAATAAAAAAAGCTCATTCCAAAAAAAGGTGGAGTGAATGAGAGGAGAGTAATTGGAAACAATGTCTATGGACAGCTCTTTTTAGGAATTTTGATATTTTAAAAAAGCCAATAGCTAGCAGGGTCAATGGAAGGGTATATTTTAAAAGAAAATTTAATTATTCAAGTATTACATACTGATGGAAAAGTGCAAAGTGCAATGAATCATCACTAAGTGAACATCCCCACATATGAAAACAAAAAGGTATCTTACTGATTTTTTTGGTAAACATTTTTGTAGAAATGTAAGTTACATATAGTAAACTGCATAAGCATTAAGTATACTAAACCTGATGGATTTTACAAATGAGCTGTCCCCACGTAACCAACAACCTACGTCAAGATTAGAACATTTTCAGGATGCTAGAAACTTCTTGCTCGTCTCCTCTCCGTCACTACTGCAAAAGATAACCTCTCTGTGATTTTCATCATCAAAGCTTAGTTTTGCCTTCTATATATTTATTAAAAAATCAAGTTAAGAAATTGCATCAGCTTCCTTGAAACACTATTTCTTAGCAAATATAATATACCAAGATGATGCAGACCTTTTTTTTTTTTTTTTTTTTTTTTGAGACAGAGTCTCACTTTGTTGCCCGGGCTAGAGTGAGTGCTGTGGCGTCAGCCTAGCTCACAGCAACCTCAACCTCCTGGGCTCAAGCGATCCTACTGCCTCAGCCTCCCGAGTAGCTGGGACTACAGGTGTGTGTCACCATGCCTGGCTAATTTTTTCTATATATATTTTTAGTTGGCCAGATAATTTCTTTCTATTTTTAGTAGAGACAGGGTCTCGCTCTTGCTCAGGCTGGTCTCGAACTCCTGACCTTGAGCGATCCACCCGCCTTGGCCTCCCAGAGTGATAGGATTACAGGCGTGAGCCACCACGCCCGGCCAATGCAGACCTTGCATATATGTCAAGCCACATTTTTCTTTGCTTTTGTGTTTATTTAGTTTAAAATATGTTATTGTTGTTCTGTCCCTTATTTTTGTCTTCATAAGTGGTTTTTCTCTTAAGCTGTCTTTTAATTTTGCTAAGTTTGATGACTTAGGGAATCGAAAAAGGACTTAGACAAGAACAAATAAAATCATGAGCCAAACAATTTTGAAGCAACAAATTTACATTTGAGAACCTCTACTTACAATGATCCTACAAGTTCTGGTGTGTTGTGTTTTCATTATTATTCAGTTCAAAATATTTCCTAATTCTAATTGTAATTTATTTTGGACACAGGAATTATTTAGAAGTATTACCTAATTTCAAAGCAGTTGGGGGTTATATTACTATCTATGATAGATGTCTGGTTTAATTCCACAGTTGAAGAACACAACCTGTAGGATTTCATTCCTTTGAAATTTGTTGAGGTTTGATATATATCAGCAGGTGGTTTATCTGGGGGAAATGTTCAATGTGTACTCAAAAAGAACGTGTTTTCTATAGTTGTTGGGTATAGTGTTTTTTGTTTTTTTGGTTTTGTTTGTTTGTTTGTTTGAGACAGAGCTTGCCCTGTTGCCCTGGCTAGAGTGCAGTGGCATCATCAGAGCTCACTGCAACCTCAACTCCTGGGCTCAAGTGATGCTCCTGCCTCAGACTCCCGAGTAGCTGGGACTATAGGCATGCACCACCATGCCTGACTAATTTCTCTATTTTTTGTAGAGAGGGGGTCTTGCTCTTGTTCAGGCTGGTCTTGAACTCCTCACCCTCAAGTGATCTTCCCACCTCAGCCTCCCAGAGTGCTAGAATTACAGATGTGAGCCACCATGTCCAGCCTGGGTATAGTGTTTTAATTTTGTCAGTTAGGTCAATTTTGTTAAGCCCATTCCTCAAATATTTTATATATTCATTGATTTTTTTTGTACTTATATTGCCAGTTACTGACAAAGGAAAAATTTTCAACCATGATTGTGGGTTTGTCTATTTTCTTTATTATTTTGGTCTATTTTTACATGATACATTTAAGGCTATGTTATTACATCAGACAAAATTGTGATTATATCTTCTCATTGAAATTAACCATTTATTAATATTATTAGAAGTATTCCTCTTTATCTGTGTTAATATTTATTCCTTTAAAGTTTACTTTGTTTTACATTAGTAAAGCTACATTAGTTTCCTTTGGGTAAGTGTCTTTTATATTCTTTTAGTTTCAAACTTTCTGAGACTTTAAATTTAAAATGTATCTTTTGTAGGCAGAATATACTTGCTTAAAAAATCCACTGTGGCAATTTTTTTTTTTTTTTGAGACAGAGTCTCGCTTTGTTGCCCGGGCTAGAGTGAGTGCCGTGGCGTCAGCCTAGCTCACAGCAACCTCAAACTCCTGGGCTCAAGCGATCCTACTGCCTCAGCCTCCCGAGTAGCTGGGACTACAGGTGTGTGTCACCATGCCTGGCTAATTTTTTCTATATATATTTTTAGTTGGCCAGATAATTTCTTTCTATTTTTAGTAGAGACGGGGTCTCACTCTTGCTCAGGCTGGTCTCGAACTCCTGACCTTGAGCGATCCACCCGCCTCGGCCTCCCAGAGTGCTAGGATTACAGGCGTGAGCCACTGCGCCCGGCCCAGGTTTTTTTTTTTAATCCCATTTTTATTGTTGCTCTCAGCAGTAGGGTTAATTTGATATATTCCAGTCTGTCATGTGTGTAGTAAGACATACTATTAATACAAAGCCATAGAAACAAAAACTGTATAATAATGACATAGGAACAGACACACCAATGAACAGACAAGAGAGCTCAGAAATAAAACCATGTGTGCAGGCAAATTTTATGGATGATAAAGGTGGCATCAGAAATCAATGGAGAATGATGGATTTCTTACAGATAATTTTAGGAAAATTAGCTTATTACATGCAAAAAAATAAAAACAGATCCTTGTCTCATACTATGTTTGAAATGTGAAAAAAAGAATTGATAAGAGAAGAAAATATAGATTACCTTTGTGACCTAAAAATAGGGAAATACCTCAAATAAAAGTCCAAGAAAAAATCATAGGCTCATAATTTGATGGATTTGATTACATCATAGTTAAGCATTTCTGTTCAAGCCAGGTGTGAAGGTTCACATCTATAATTCTAGCACTTTGGAAGGCTGAGGGAGGAAGATTGCTTGAGGACAGGAGTTCGGGACCAGCTTGTGCAACATAGCAAGACCCTGTCTCTACAAAAAAAAAAAAAAAATAATAAGCCAGCTATAGTGGTGCATACCTGTAGTCCTAGTGCTACTTAGAAGGCTGAGGTGGGAAGATTGCTTGAGCCTGGGAGTTTGAGGTCACAGTGAGCTATGATTTTACCACTGCAGTCTAGCCTGGGTGACAGAGTGAGACCCTGTTTCTAAAACAAAACAAGACAAAATAAAAAGAGAGCCATTGTACCAACCTGTGAGGACAATGAACTATGAACTGAGAAGTGTGATTAACTGAGTTCCAATTTTAAAAAAGAAAATAAAACAAATAATTTTAAAAATTAAATAGAGCTAGCAAATTTATGGAAAAAAATGAAAATCAATATATGAAAAAATTCAGAATATTTTTAGGAATCTAATATAAATCCATATAACATATCAGTTGCATTATCAAATTAGCAAGTATTTAAAAAATTAATATTACGGAGAGTTTGGTTAAATAGGGTTCCTCATATGTGGCTGGAAGGTATGTAAATTGGTAAAATTATTTGGGAATGCAACTGGTAATGCTTATTAATGTCCTAAAAAGGTTTATACTTTCCGTCTCATTAATTCCATTTCTTGGAATCTAGCTAATGATATAATCTCAACAACTCAACAATCTCAATAATAGAACCATCAAAATGGTTTTTATAAAGATTGCATGATACAATGGCAAACGCTTATGACACAATATTGAGGTTTTAAAAAGCAGAAAGTAAAAGCGAATATTATATTAATAAATAATGAGTATCACACATGTGGCTACAAATAGGTAAGAAATAAACAAACCCCACATAAAAGCAGGCCTCATAAAAGTAGGCCTCCAGTTTTACGAGAAAGGAGATTAGGGGATTTTAGAGTAAGAAGCTGGTCTTGTTGAATGATAACAGCGACCATGCTGGTCAAGATGACACAACTCTTCCAGGAAATTCTTGCCCAGGAAGATAAGGTGGTAAACAAATAAATAGATTTATTGTTTGCTTCAATAACTTAACATATCTGGGCAAATAGTTTGCTCATCTGGCTCTTCTATTGGGATAATAGACTGCTCATGTAGACAAATAACTCAATTGTATGACAGTTTATTTATCCAGGCTTGCTTGGACACCTTTGCTTCTCTGTGACTACTAATTCTAAACTCTCCTAAATATTATTGATATAAACTGTGCTCAATCCCTACCAGTTTCTTGCTTTGTAAAACCACCTTAAACCACTTGAGCCCAGACCCCAAAATCCTATAAATATCCTTCTTTGAAATCTCCCTCTGACATACTACAAATTCTCTATCAAGGTGTTGTTCTCCCTTTCTGTAGTAAGTCTAAAATGAACTATGCCCTACCCACTTATTTTAAAATAAATACTAAAATAAGTACTTAGACTTACTTCACTTGATCAACAAGTTTTTCTGGTATTCTTTTCAAGAGTTGGCAGTATTGGGAGGCCGAGGCGGGCGGATTGTTTGAGCTCAGGAGTTCAGGAGACCAGCCTGAGCAAGAGCAAGACCCCGTCTCTACTAAAAATAGAAAGAAATTATCCGGCCAACTAAAAATATATATAGAAAAAAAAATTAGCCGGGCATGGTGGCGCATGCCTGTAGTCCCAGCTACTCAGGAGGCTGAGGCAGTAGGATCGCTCAAGCCCAGGAGTTTGAGGTTGCTGTGAGCTAGGCTGACGCCATGGCACTCTAGCCTGGCAACAAAGCGAGACACTGTCTCAAAAAAAAAAAAAAAAAAAAAAAGAGTTGGCAGTAGACAAGAGTTCTCACAAAATCTGTGAACTTGAATGACAAAAAATATACATTTATTTTCATAGACCTTTAAGTTAAATTTATCATTTCCTTTAATTATGAATGTAAGCAACCGGTGACTTTGTCGCCAGTAAAAATTATAGGTATTTTCAGTCTGCATTAGAGTTGTTGCATATATCTCAAAATATCATTTATACTTACCACTACTTTGAGATCACTGTAGGGTTGGAACTGTGAAGCCACTGAGATTTTGCCCTGGCCATAGTTTCATGGATAATGACAGAAGACACGAAACTCCTGCATCAAAGATGAAAGACTTTCTTACAGCAAAAGCAGTAGCCAGAGTGTCAGTGTATTTGTGCCATTTCTCCAAGCTCTAATTCCCACAGGCAACATGCTGAGCCAGGTGACACAAGCACATGAAGTAACTAGATCCTGTCACAAGAGAGGAATTTAGGGCCAAGGGCCCAGCACTTTTTGAGTAAGTAGCAATGTAGCAAGCAGCAAACAAGCCAGTCTGGTTGCCTCAGTGACTAGCTATAGAAACTGCTCGGTATCAGGCAATGGGTAAGTCTTGCAGTGTGGTGCACTCAGCAAGAATGTTCAGGGACACTCAGGACCCATGGGGGACTGCCTCTCAGCATGTATTACTAGACCTTGCTATTCAATGCATTTATAAAGGACAGCATGTATGACTATATCATTTTGCTTTTATATTTTGATATGCCTGGTTTCCCATATATTTTATTATATTTATATAAATACATTGTTCTGAGAAGGTGTTGGTTGGCTTAACCAGACTGCCAAAGGGGTCTATGGCACAAATGAGGTCAAGAAACTGAAGATTTTGAAAAACATTTTCACCAATAAATATTAATATGAAAAAGTGTATACAACTCCATTACTAACGAAAACCTCTTCAGAGCTCTCCTTGTCTGGAAGACAGAGTGGGTAGGGCCCTGAGACCAACTCCAGGAGGCCAGAGTTTGGGTCTCAGTTGTAAGAACCTGATCTATTTATTTAACCTCTTTGTGTCTAATTTTCCTCATCAGCAACATGAGACGCTTGTTACCTAACTCACTGGCTCACAGGCTCCACACGTAGAGGGACAGGCAGGTTCTCACACATTGCCGGCAGGAGAGTAAACTAAATATATTTTTTGGAGAGTAATTTGGCTATATATATAAAAAAACTTCAAGCCCTTCAAACCAGTAATTCCATCAGTAAAAATTTATTATTGGGACATACAGACAAAAATGTGAGTAAGAAGATGTTTATGGCAGTATTATTTATAATAGTAATATTTTTGTAAACATCTCGAATGTCCAACAATCAGTGCATGGCTACTGAGATTGCAACACATCTATTCAGATAAATGCAGCTATTATGAATTGTTATAGCAGAATGGTAACACCAGAAAATGCCCTTGATTTTATGTTAAGGGGTGGGGGGAGGGGGGAGATACAGAACTCTTTATGTGGTCTGGCTCCAGTTTTGTTTAATGAACCATGTATGTTTATGGGCTTAGAAAAAAGACTAGTTGGAAATTTACTGAAAGTCTTATTGCTAGGGGTATATATATATATATAGTGATCCTATATATATATATATATATATATACTTGAAATTTTAAAATTTACATTTGAAAAATTTTCGCAGTATTCCTCCATAAGCATGTGTTGCTTTCTAGTAAAAGAAGAAAATTATTTTAAAGAAAAAACTGAAAATTAAAGTTATTTGTGGGAAAGTGCTTTGAAAAATCATTGTGCTGTACCAACGTGAGATGTTGCTGGTGTGTTTCTGGGGCTTTAGAAGCACAGTTGGATTTGCATTTAAATCAATCAGTTTGACTGAAACTGGAGGAGGATGAGCGGGGGGGGGCGGCTGGCGGCGGCATAGGCGGCCCCTCTGCAGGCTCCGCGCCCGCCCCCTGCGGCGCAGCAGCTGCGAGTCCCGCCCAGCTCTAACCTCTGCTTGTTTTTCTTCCCGCCCGGGATCCACTGCCCAGCCCGCCTTCCTCCGGTACGAACGAGTCTGTCTGGTCTTGTCTGCTGCGTGAATCATGCCTCAGAAATGGGAAAAAGCCTCAAGGCCAGGGCCTGTCTCCGTGCAAGAGCTGGGCCCAGCCTCGAGTGTGACATCAGCGTGCGTGATGAGGGCTCTGCGGCAGCTTCCCGGCTGCAGGGCGGGCGTGGGTGTTGCCATGTTTCTGGGCTTCTTGGCCCAGGCCCTGACGGAATGCTGAAGCGATGCGGCCACACACAGGTGAGGCCACACACAGGCCGCTTCTCCGGTGGTGTGATGTGAGCGCATCGTGCGTTCGCCGGGAGGACGCTGGTGCTGACTCACTCTCCTCCCCTCCTGGTAGCTCCACCATCAGAAAAACTCCTTCGCCAGGGAAGACGACTGAAAGGAGTGGACGCAAGGCTCCTGCTAGAATGTTCATAGCTCGTAGGGGGTCAGCAACATACCTCATTTTAGGACTGAGGCTCCAGGATCAGCCAAACTTAGGTTTGGATCCCAACTCCACCACTGCTCGGGGACGTCACTTGATTTCTCTGAGCGTGGGTCTCCTCATACGTAAACTATGACAAAAAGAATGCATTTGCATACACCAAGCATAGGCCAGGTACAATTCTAGGTGCTCTTCTATGAACTCACTCAATGTACACAACAACCTTGTAGGCAGTTACTGTCATCATCATACCTATCATACCGATGAGGAAACTGAGACACACGGTGGTTAATTGACTTGCTCAAGGTCCCACAGGATCAGCTCTAGGATGAACCCATACCTAGTGTGGCTCCAGAGTCTATGCTTTTACTGACCATGTTTGTATCTTTACAAGCTGGGATAACAACAGTCACTACAATTCATTAGGAGCTTTCTCAGTGCCAGGCACTGTGCTAAATGCTATAGAGAAATTTTCTCATTTGCCTATCCCAATGCCTAGATGAGGCAAGGACTATTATTACGTGGTAACATCGACCTGGCAGGACAGCCAACTGTATGCAAGGCCCTGTATTAAGGGCTGGGTCTTTAGGAGATTGCTACAGCACAAAGAGCTAAGATGTGTCCATAAATAACTGTGATTCATGGTAGAATCATAGCTTGATGGAGCCGAAAGAGAGCTTAGAGGTCATCTGGTTTAAAGTCGTTTTTACTGATGACAAGAACTGACTTGCTTTGTTTATTGCCACAGAATTTCGGGAGAAGATTCAGTGAGATAATGATAAAAATAGCCAACACTTACAGGGTTTGGGTGCTGTGTGTGTATGTGTGTGTGTTATCTCATTCAACTCTCTAATCAGACGGGAGCGGCGCTATTATCCCCATTTCACAGATAGGGAAACTGAGATGTTGAAAGTAACTTGCCCAGCGCCACACGGCTAGCAAGAGGTGGACCTGGGATGCTGGCAGTGTGCATTCCGGAGCTTGTGAGCTGAACCCTGTGCTCTGTGTCACAGTTACAGAAGGTGGTTAAAAGGCCTGGGAAGTAGCTGGATTAGGTGGAGGAGAAAGTGCTTTGCAGACTATGAAGTGCAGTATGGACATGAGTTATCAGAAAGAGGTAAGTGTCCCAAGAGAGGTATAAAGTGGTATAGACCTCAAGGCAAAATCAAGGAAGATCTCCAGGATGAGATGGCATTTGCTTTGGATTTAGACCTGTGTTCCTGGAGAAGGAATGAGGAATTTCCAGTGTGTGTGTGTGGGGGGGGGTTGGTCTCTATACCTTCCCCATTACACAGGATGACTCATTAAGTTAGCTAATTGGCACCTTGGCCCAGGTGAAGTGATCAGGACTACAGAAAGCCTTGGCTACCTAAAGTTGGGGTCCCAGCTGCAGAGAGAAGTTGGGCAGGTGCAACTGAGAGGGGGTAAAGGAAGGCACAGGTTAGTAGCAGGGGCAGGGGGTCAGACAGCCTGAGTTCAAATCTTGGTGTTCTACCACACTCTAATTATGAGGCCATGGCCAAGCTGTTCAACATCTCTCTGTCTCAGTTTCGTCATCTGAAGAATGGGAATGATAATGATGGTGTGTACTTCAGAGGCTTGTGTAAATCTAACATGCTAATCTGTGTTAAGTGTTTACTATGATGCCTGGCACAGATAAGCACTCAATAAGAGCTATTGTTATTTCTGTCATAATCCCAGGATACCTGATTGGTCCCACTATCCAGGGAAGAACAGCGTCAGGACAAAGCAGACACACACGCCTACTTCAGTCTACTTTCCAGGCAAACCTAAATCTGGCAGGGGCGAGTTGGTTTGTAAAATAACCCAGACCAGCTGCCCCCTCTCCTCCACCATTGGTTTTGTTTTTGCCTGTCATTAGATTTGCTTTTCGGGGAAAGGCAAGGGGCACGGGAGGCAGAGGAGATGGAAGCCGGTGGCTGCCAGTCCTGTGCAACTGGGCTAACAGACTGGTCTTCAGTGCTTTCTTGGTTGTCACACTGATTTCTGGCCACTTCCTTGTGTAGCTCCCCTGGGATTTCTGAACACTTGTTAATTAGCCTCCCTGGTCCCTTGTGTACTATGGATTTACTCTCCATCCTCAGGGGCAGACACATTCCTGCAGAGAAAAAGCAGACAGGGAGGAAGTCCTTTCTTGAGCAGGTTAATGGCCCAATAGAAGGGTGAGTACTGGGGTGGGCGTTATGGGGAAGGGAAAATATGTCCTGGGGCACCCCTTCATAGGACCAGGCTCAGTGAAGGAGCTAGCACGTCCTCATCACCTCAGTCCTGCGAGGAAAGGATTTATTAACTCCATCGTACAGATGAAGAAACTTGCCCAGAGCCACGGCTAGCCCAGAGATATGGGAATCCCATCCAAATCTATCCAACACTGAGTCACCCTATTCCTTTTTAGTACGTAGGAGGGTTATAGGACGAAAACAAGCTGTCTTTACTGGTGCTTGAAAATTGACATTTTGCATGCACTTTGAGAAACCCCATTGACTCCGTGCTGTAGGCTGGGCCAGCCTGGCTTGGAAAAAGGAATGCTCCATGGAAAATATAGCCAGTTCTGCTCACAGGCTACCATAATCCCTAGGAAGCAAAGTGCTGGAAAAGTTCAGCCCTGCCTTTTGTCCAGGTAGAAGGCTGTACTTTGTTGTCATCAGCCAATCGAGTTCCATCAGGATATAGCTACTTACCAGTTATATTTTACTAATGCTCATTGGCTCAGTGGCTTTCTATCCAGGGAGTGGGGAATAGGTCAGAAGCACAAGGAACTATTTCTGGGCTCTGGCCTTTGGGAAAGCAGCCTGTCCTGTTTACACATCCTCTCTCCAGATTTGCACAACCTGACCACAGAAATGTCATCCTCCAAGCTCAGGTAAACAGAGGCAACCAAAGTCTCCAGTCAGCCAGTGGCTATTGAGCAACCAAGGGGGCCCAGAACCCTGTACTAAGCAACTGTGATAAATATAGAAGAAAACAGCAGCCCAAGGTTAGGAAGCAGAGGTGTATTCCTGTTGGGGGTGGAGGCCACACAGTGCAAGTTCTGAGCCCCTTTCTGTCATGACTCTTGGGCCAGTCACCCCTCCTAGCACCCATCCAGTTACACCACCAAACTGAGGTGGGGAAGGCAAGAGGAGGTTGAAGGAAGTCTCTAATTCAGCAAGTAATGTCTGGATGAATCAGATCTCCTTTAGAAAACAAAACTGGAAGAAAGGGCCTGTGTGGGGAGTTAGCTATGCTCCCAGCAAAAGTTTGGGTTCCTCAGACAGGGGTCATCGCAAAGGATGAAAAAATAGTCAGAAATAGAAATAAAAATAATATATAGAGCCAGAGATATAGTCTATGAAGTCAGATTTATGAAGATAGACATAGTAAGTAGGGTGTCCAGAAGGTTACATCTCTTTCCGTGGAAATGTAACCCAGACTGAAGTTTTACACAGATACTTATAGGGCAGATATAGTTTTTTGGTTGCCAAGGGCAACAGGATTTACATAATAACAGGTAGTTTGGTTTAGGGTCAAAGTCTTCTAAAAGGCTACTACAGATTTTTTTTTAATTTTTTTTTATTTATTATAGCTTATTATGGGGGTACAACCGTTCTGGTTAAGTATATTGCCCATGCCCCTCCCAACCCCCCAAGACTGAGCCTCAAGGGTGTCCATTCCCCCAACAGTGCACATCGCACTCATCATGTAGGTAAACACCCGTCCCCTCCCCCACCCCCAACACCCCCAGTCAGATCTTCAAGTATGTCCATTCCACTGACAGTTC
>CM052442.1:99236121-99256005 GCA_028533085.1 Varecia variegata | reverse complement strand
GGGATAGGCAAGACCTGCTTTGTCTTTCAAAACAGGTGAGAGCCATAGGCCCTAATAGCAGCAGTTGCCTTGGAAAGCAGCTGCTACTGACCACTGAGACGCCCTCCTGAGGTGAGGCAGCTTTTGATATGGGAACTAACAAGTTTACATTTTCCTTTAGGGCAAAGCCTTGCAAGACTTCTGAAATCATATCTGTCTCTAAAAATATATGGGGCATTTCTATAAATTAATATTTCTTAGGCTCAACAGGCCTGTGTCTGGACTTTTAAATCACCTTCTTCAAAAAGTCAGGTGCAAAAAGAATGATGCAGAAATAGAGCAGAAGTCTGTGGGGCAGGGGTTTTTCTAAAGAGGCAGGCACTCCTTTGTGGCTGTCAGCTTGTGCCCAGGTAATCAAAGTGTAGGGGAGGGGAAGAGGGAGAGCAGGAGGGAGATAGAGATAGAGATGGATAGATATGGAGAGAGATAGAAAAATAAAGAGGTGGTGGATAAGGGGCCTGGTTGCTCTACAGAGAGAGAGAGAAGGACATCAGCAGACAGCCCCAAGTCACACATCTGAATTTGTCACTGCCATGTTCCCAGAGGCCAAAAAGCCTAGATCAGGCTGTCAAAAACTGGATTTTCTTACAACCCTGAAGCCCCAGAATGAAACTAACCAGCTTCTCCCTCTTTTCCATCAGAGACACTACCAATAGAATGTCATTTTCAGCCCTTGTTGCCAATGCTGTTTTTGTTTGATACAGTAAAGGGAAAAAAAAAAACCCAATGTTTTTGTATGGAGTTGCAGATGGGTAAAGTTGTACTGTAGAATGAAGGAGAGTATTTGAGAAGTGGCCCAAACCCCCACCAATACCTCTGCAACGGAGGGGAGGCTTTCACTTCCTAGATTGGAATGGCAGGGTCCAAATAAAATAATTTATGTGAACTTTTTGAGCCCAGCCCCATTCTGGGGAGCCAAATACATGTTCTTTCTCTAGGGTAGATACTGTCTTTTGGGGTATGAGGAAAGGGAGAAGAAGTAACTTTCATACTAAGCTTTTTGCTACTGCTGCAGGGGCTTCATCACTTCCATTCCTACTATCCTAATCTAAGACCTCTCCTCCTAACTGGCCTCCCTGCTTCTACTCTTGCCTCCTCGGGTTTATTCTCCACACAGCAGCCAGAGTGATCTTTTTTAAAAAAATACATAAATAGCATTTTGTCACTTCCCTGGTTAAAACTCTTCAAATGCCCCCATCACAGAGTAGAATTGAAACCCTTTGCTATGGACTATCAGGCCTAACATAACGTGCATCCTCTGACTTCATCTCCTATCATTCTTCCTGTGGCCCACTCTGCTCCACTGACTTTCTGTTCCTGAGCTTCCCAGACTGTTCCCTCCTAAGGGCCCCCCCCCCAAGAGTCTTACTCTGTTGCCTGGGCTAGAGTGAGTGCCGTGGCGTCAGCCTAGCTCACAGCAACCTCAAACTCCTGGGCTTAAGCAATCCTCCTGCCTCAGCCTCCGGAGTAGCTGGGACTACAGGCGCACGCCACCACACCCGGCTAATTTTTTCTATATATTTTTAGTTGTTTGGCTAATTTCTTTCTATTTTTAGTAGAGACCGGGTCTCCCTCTTGCTCAGGCTGGTCTCGAACTCCTGAGCTCAAACAATCCGCCTGCCTCGGCCTCCTAGAGTGCTAGGATTACAGGCCTGAGCCACCGCTCCCGGCCTCCTAAGGGCTTTTGTATAGCTATCCCCTCTGCCTAGAATATCCGCTGTTCTTGTCACCTGTCATGAAGGTCTTGTCTGACCACCCAAACTAAATTAGTCGCCCCCCCATCACTCCATTTCATTTGCTTCATAGCAAATGGTAATGATACTAGCCCAACCCATCTTTGTCTATCATTTACTTGTTTATTGTCTGTTTCCCCCACAACAACACAAGCCCCTGGAGAAAGGACTGGTCCATCACTGAATCCCTAGTGGCTAAGCAGAGCCTGGCACACAGCAGACTTGTCGTATTCGTTGCATAAATGATCTTTGCAAATCCTAACAACAATTTTGTGGGGTATGTGAGAGAACAGAGGTTCTGCCGGCTCAGGATTAGATTCCTGCACTGTCTGAACACGGAACTCGCCGTCCTTCCCAGGAGACCTCGCCCCTTTGCACCGGGCGCAGTTCCCCTTTGAGCTCCATCTTTCTCACACACTTAACCCGCCTCTCCACGGAGGGCAAGCTTCCACTCCCTTCTCAGAGCCTGGTGCTGTGCCTCTCACGTCGCCTCACTTTTCAGACGCAAGGAGACGCCTCCCTTTTCCTAAAATGGACCCACCCCCACCCCGGGTGCGTGCAACCCGTCCTTGGGCCCCCGAGCAGGGACAGAGAGGGGTCCACACCGTCTATGGTAAAATGGGGTGGTCCCCCTAGCCCACCGGTGTTGCGCCCTCACTCTGCCTCCTACCCTTGCTAGGGACCCTCAGGGCCGTGTGGGGGCGAGGAGGAGGCTCCAGGTGTCAAGGGCACTGGGGACGCCCAGGCCCGAATTGGGAATGGGCCAACTCTGCGCAGCAGAACCTTTCTTCACCAAGGCCGCGCTGCCTGCCGGTCGGCTTTGGCGGAGACACCCCACTTAACCGTCCCTCCGCTCCTCCCCCAGCCCCCTCCCGGCCCTGTCTGCTAAAGCTCGCCTTCCTCCCCGCCCCGAGTCCTTGCGCTGCTCTTCCCGGAGCGTTCCGCATCGCTCCGGGGGCCCACGCGTGGCTCTCCGCAGCCATTGACAGCGCCCGGCACTTCTGAGCTCCAGCGGGCGAGGGCCTGCGGCTTTCCTCCAGCCAGGGACGGCGAGGAGCGAAGAGCGGAGGCGGAGGCAGTTTTAGGCCTTCGGCCGGGTGGGCCGGGTCGGGTGAGACGCGCCCATCATTCGCCATCCGGGGCGCGCACCGCCTTCCTGGGATCCCGTGGGCGACCCGTAGCTCGGGCACGCGCCTGTCGCATCCCGCAGGAAGGAGGGGTCCGGCCTGAGGCCCGGGGCGGCAGCCGCCATGGAGATCCCCTCGGCCCAGGGCCGGCGCCTGGGGCCTTGGGGGCGGCCCTGACCGCCGTCCTCCCTCCCCAGGCTGGATCGCGGACGTGCCCCCCGCGGCACTCGGCCACCTCTGTGTCTCCGCCCTCCCCGGGCTGCGCTGCTGCCTGGGCGCGGCGGCGACGGCGCCCTGTTGAATGGGCTGTGAGGGCCCAGGTTTGAAGCTCTGGCGAACGCGGCCTCCGGGGGCGCAAGGCAGCAGCAGCGGTGGCGACCAAACGGGTGTTGGAGTTGGCGGCGGCCATGGAGGGCCTGGCTGGCTATGTGTACAAGGCGGCCAGCGAGGGCAAGGTGCTGACTCTGGCCGCCTTGCTTCTCAACCGGTCTGAAAGCGACATCCGCTATCTGCTTGGCTATGTCAGCCAGCAGGGAGGGCAGCGCTCCACGCCCCTCATCATCGCAGCCCGCAATGGACACGCCAAGGTGGTGCGCTTGCTGTTAGAACATTACCGGGTGCAGACTCAGCAGACTGGCACCGTCCGCTTCGACGGGTAGGTACATCCCTACTCCAGCCTCCTCTCCGACGCGTGTGGACTCACCAGTTCACGGATCCTCCTTTCCCTCACCCTCTTTAATGGAGGCATTCACTTCTCCCCTTTTGTACCTCTTCCTGGCCCATTAATGCCCAGTTCGTCTTCCAGGGCTAATACTCCATCCCATGTCTTGCCGCCCATCCTCATCGGCCCTTACCCCTCATTCCCTCTGTAGGTAGATAGCCACACCCTCGGTCTTGAGATGTAGTAGATGAAGTCCTCTTCTCTACTAGATAGTCTGTGAGCAAGCCGTTTGGAGGAGGTGGCTGCCTTTCTAGGTTTTACCTTTAGTAGTACTGGCGTTATGACAGAGATCAGAAATTAACGAGGTCAGTAATAAACATTGAAGACCTCTGGTGAGTTATCTGGACATCCAGTTTTACCCCCTTCAAGTGAGTGGTCCCGTAAAGCCCTCAGCATGTTGCTGAAGCTTAAGGTCAAAATAAGCACCTAGAACCAGCAGCAGCTGCAGCCTCCAGAGGGATTGTCACGCAGCCAGTCATTTCAAGACGTGATTCTGACTCTTCTACATTGCTCAGGGTAGATGTGTTGGCTACTAAAATGGCACTGGACCTGGTGTAGGAGATGATGCCATTGTTAAATTACATATTACCCCATGATGTGGATAAGCTGGATCATTTACTCAAGGTGGGGAGTTCAAAAATTCATGTTGTCATAGTTAAAATTTGCCCTTTGAGGTTAATTGTACATGTTTTTGGTTTGGGTATGATAACGAACACAGAATTGTCTGGTTTGACATTACCCATTTTTCTGTGCTGGAGGATTATAAAATGTTTTACAGATTAGAGATGCATGAAGATTCTGCTTCATTGATTGAATTTTTTTGTTGATTTGTGGCAGTACCTAAGCTATCTTAGAATTTTTTTCTTTTGAAGTATATGGAGTCTAAGTATAAAAATATGTATCTTTAGTTTTGGTGATTAAAAACTGGCTGGTTAAAACCTGATTGAAGAAGCATTTTTTTCTTTAAGATGACTAGGGCTATGTTGAATTTTCGTTGATTCTTTTTTCAGTTTAAATAATAAAAGCCTTTTATTCTGTTTTAGATGTGTGGAAAATATTTTAGAGCACTATATCTTAATGAAATGAGAGCCCGTGGGTAATGGCTTATATCACTGGTACCACCTCTGTAGACGTTAACAAGATGGCTTTTTTTCACATTTACCAAAGATGGCCACCTGATTCATGTTTGCTCCCTTACTGGCTTCTGTGTCCTCTCTGTAAGTCCTTGCATTCCCACACCTAGAGGAGGAGTAAAGCAGAATGACCCTTGAACCTCCAGCACCATTCCAGCTGTATAGGCACATGCAGCCATTGATAGGAATCTCTGCAATAACAGCTGCTGGGAAGAACGCTGCTGCTGAGGAGCTTGCTGAGGCCTGTGTGGATAAGGGAGAATAGTCGGGAAAGAAAATAGTTTTCTAGAGAATTCAGAAAGGCTTTACTTATTGCCATATTACTTGACCATCAAAGAGTAATTTTTTGAGATGGCAATGGCAATGAAAAGAACTTGATTAGAAATGTAGCACTGAGCATGTATAGTAGCATACCTTGCTCAGTGTTCTGGACTGGCCAGTGAAATTAAGGGTTTAGTAAGTAAACATTTATTGAACACCAACTGTGTGCCAGGTTCTGTGGTGGGGATTGGGTATGCAGATGTGAATAACATACTGTTCTGTGGAAGGATGACAGTCTAGGGAGAGAGAGAGAAATAGATACATAAATGAGTAATTGCAGATGCCATGCCATTTAGGGTTATTGAGGGGAAACAGGAATAGGAAGTGCTGGGCCTGAGGGAAATCAGGAAAGGCTTCACAGAGGAGGTGATATTTGAGCTGTGTTTTAAATAACATGATGTGAAGAAGGGGGGCAGTAGCCTGGTGCATTTGCAATCATGTGTATTTCAGTGCTGTTGCAGGAAGGGATTCAAGCCAGGGCAATTAAGAAAGATTGTGGGAGACTGGAGAGAGGTGGAGATTTTGATGATCTTTGTATAAACTACTAAGAGTAAGACTGGTGAAACTGCCATCTCAAACGTTTCTATCATTTATCTGCACCTTCTTGAATCTATATATTTGTTTAGTGTATGGATTATTACAATATGAACTTATTAGTGGCTATGTTAAAGTAGTTTAATATTTATTTTATTTATTAAATGCCTGTGATGGGCCTAGCCCTGGGTCATGTTCTGTAGAGTATACAAAGGGAATGTAAGGTTTCTACTTTTGAGGAATTTACGAATTAATTAATGAAAGAGAGGTATTGACGTTCCTGGCCACCTTTCTGCCCACTCACACCACTCTGTGAGATTACTTTGCAGTTTATCCCAGTCATTTTGCCGTTTCAGAACCACCAGAAAAAGACAGTGTTATTTGCAAATGCCATGATTTCACTTTGCACTCATTTCAGACATTGTGAAAATGTTAGCTTGAGTGGTGTTAACAATATGAAGCTCACTCACCCTTTGGGGGCTGGCTTTTGAAAGTTACTTAGCCAGCCTCTCTCTATGTGAGCTTCTGTTGGCACTTGGGACTCATGATTGTGTGGGGGTCTAATAGGTTCTCTGTGTGTGCTGAAGTAGGTTAGTGTTTCCAATTTTTAGTCACTTGCATGCCATCTTCACAATTTTTGGCCAAATGGTTCACTATCTATCCTGCTGTTTACTTAATATTTTTCCTTAAAATGTCTGTTGTTTACTTGATATTTGTCTTCAAAATGTTTTACTTCTTTTTAGCTTCATCCTGTGCAAAAGTTTCTGTGTAATTAGGGATTTAATATGTTGTGTTTTGTGTGTGGGTGGGTGTAAGAGAGAGACAGACATTAAAATAAATAACTTAAATTTTTTTAAAAGTCTATATTTCACCTAAAATCTTATATAATACCTTAGGAAATTAAAGTGGATTCATAATATAGTCTCCAGTGGGAAGGGACCACCCACTTAGATTAAGCCCCACATTGATATTTGAGTCCTTGTTCGCATTTTTAGGAGTAACATTTGAGATTATTTTACTTATGACTTAACATGTGAACACCAAAATTGACATAGAAGAGTGGACAAGAAGAAAAGTCACATGAGTGGAATGAAAGAAGACCTCTTAGTTGGAGAATGGGCCGCTGTTAAGAATGTTATAAAAATGGGGCCAGGCGCGGTGGCTCACGCCTGTAATCCTAGCACTCTGGGAGGCCGAGGCGGGTGGATCGCTCGAGGTCAGGAGTTCGAGACCAGCCTGAGCAAGAGTGAGACCCCCGTCTCTACTAAAAATAGAAAGAAATTAGCTGGCCAACTAAAAAATATATATATATATGTACAAAAAATTAGCCGGGCATGGTGGCGCATGCCTGTAGTCCCAGCTACTCGGGAGGCTGAGGCAGAAGGATTGCTTGAGCCCAGGAGTTTGAGGTTGCTGTGAGCTAGGTTGACACCACGGCACTCACTCTAGCCCGGGCAACGGAGTGAGACTCTGTCTCAAAAAAAAAAAAAAAAAAAAGAATGTTATAAAAATGGAACAGAAACAAAGAGAAGGTGTCATGTGACCATGGAATATTGTGCTGGCCTGAGTTCTTCTGAGGGCCTCACTGCCCTGTGCCAGAGTTTGCGGGGACCACCTGTCCTTGAAGAGGTTTGCTGACATGAATGGGGAGAAGAGGACTTCTGAGAATTCTGAGGCTTTTTGTTGAGTGCTCTTACTTTTAAAGTCAGTTCTAGTACTAATACTTCTAATAAATATCCAGGTAGAGGAAAGGCATGAGGAGCATGCCATCATTTGCCTTCATTTAGAAAGTCGTTGGCAATATATGTTTCAAGGAACTGCATTATGATTTAATACATGATTTGAAGGACTTTGATTAAAATAAAGTGCTAATTATTTACATTTAGTGAATTTTTATTTTATTTCCATTTCAAATGCTTGAACCAGACATTTCTGTTTCAGATTGAACCAGGAAATAGATGAGCTTAGCTTTGTGATCAGAAATGTTCTCTCTCATTGAGAAAAGTTTCTATCACCTGATGCATATTTTTTGTTTGAAAAGGTGAATATCAGATTATAGTTTCTTGATTTTAAGATGCAATACATAATAAAGAATTTGCATTGCAATTTTGGATTGTGTCTAGAAAGATCATTGTTTTATAGTGCTTTTCCTGTAGGAATTTAGTAAATGTTGCTAATGTTAATTTTATTATATCTTTATTTTCTGTTAAATGCATTTAGTATTTTGTTTTGAGACAATATAGTCTTATAAAATTTTAGTTAGATTTTATAGATGGAGTAATGCCATAGATGTTAGGGTTATAATTGCCTTTAATCTGTTTAATATTTTGATTTAGATGTAGAAATTCTAACTTCACCAAGGCTAATGTTTCTGAAGGACTAGTCTTATTATAAAATATTCTGCAGTGAATTTTTTGTCATACAGTATCTTAAAAATTTTAATTGCCTAAATAAAAATAGTTAATTGGAACTTTTGTCACATTATTATATAGCTCAAGGAAAACAATGGAAATTATTAGACTATAGCAGCAAAAAATATTAAACTGACCAAATAGTTGTCATTATAAAAACCAAGTGAAGTACATACTTGTAATTTAATTTTTACTGTTACAACATAGAGGCTGGGAAGTTTGAGATCAGAGAAATATTTTAATTACTTTTTGTCTCTTTTTTTCATCTTTAAAATGAGGGTAAGACTTAGGGTTATTGCTAGAGTTAAAGATAATGTATGTGACTGTCAATTTTAATGTAATATTTCTTGAGTTTCAGGTAGTCTAGATTCATATTCCTTGGCATAGAATAAATTTATAGTTTAAAAACCAGGCCTGGCGCGTTGGCTCACGCCTGTAATCCTAGCACTCTGGGAGGCCGAGGCAGGTGGATCGCTTGAGATCAGGAGTTCGAGACCAGCCTGAGCAAGAGTGAGACCCCCGTCTCTACTAAAAATAGAAAGAAATTATCTGGCCAACTAAAATATATATAGAAAAATTTAGCCGGGCATGGTGGCACATGCCTGTAGTCCCACCTATTCGGGAGGCTGAGGCAGTAGGATTGCTTGAGCCCAGGAGTTTGAGGTTGCTGTGAGCTAGGCTGATGTCACGGCACTCTAGCCTGGGCAACAAAGTGAGACTCTGTCTCAAAAAAGAAAAAAAACAACCAGTGCGAGAAAACATTGTAGCTATGTAAATGTAACTATACATTAACTATGTATGTTTTTAAATAGATTATATTAATAATCAATTTGAAAAAATGCTCTTTAAATTGAAACATGTTTGAACAATGACATGTACTGTTTCCTTATATTTGATGCATTTTATGGTATTCAGAGTACTTTTGTAGTTTTAATCTCATGTAAACCTTTTAGTTATTTATCTATAAAATGGGTATAATAATAGTATCTACCTAGGGTTGATGTGAAGAGTAAATGAGGCCGGGCGAGGTGGCTCACACCTGTAATCCTAGCACTCTGGGAGGCCGAGGGAGGCGGATTGTTTGAGCTCAGGAGTTCGAGACCAACCTGAGCAAGAGCGAGACCCCATCTCTACTAAAAAATAGAAAGAAATTAGCTGGACAACTAAAAATATATATATAAAACCAAATTAGCCAGGCATGGTGGCACATGTCTGTAGTCCCAGCTACTTGGGAGGCTGAGGCAGAAGGATCACTTGAGCCCAGGAGTTTGAGGTTGTTGTGAGCTAGGCTGACGCCACGGCACTCACTCTAGCCCGGGCAACAGAGTGAGACTCTGTCTCAAAAAAAAAAAAAAAAAAGAGTAAATGAGATATATTGCATATTAAGCAGCTAGTACATTGCTTGGTACATTGAAAGTATTTGATATAAGCTGTTTGTATTCATTTGAACTGTTTTTCTTTGAAGTTGTTTGTGCCTCTTTTTCTGGTTTTTGTTTTAATTATATCTATTTTTAGTTAAGGTGTAAAATATCTAGTAAAGTGTATGAATCTTGTGTATAATACTGTACAATGAATTTTTAATATGTTTACATCTATGTAATCACTTTCTAGATGAATGTCTAGAACACTTTCTCACTCTAAAAGTTTCCCTGTGCCCCTTCTTAGCCAATTCCTTGCCTTTCCCTTTCCAGAAGTAATGATTATTTTGACTTCTATCACCACGGATTAGTTTTGGTTGTACTTGAACTTCCTATAAACAGTCATACAGTATATACTCTTTTGTAGCTGGCTTTTTCCACTTAACACAATGTCTATGAGCTTTATCCATGTAGTTGTATGTATGAGTAGTTTCTTTTTTAATGCTGTGTAGTATTCCATTGTATCAATATACTGCAATTTATTTATCCATTTTCCTGTTAATGGATATTTTGATTGTTTCCATTGTTTGACTACTTATGAATAAAGCTGCTACTACATTCTTGTATTTGTCTTTTAGTGGACATTTGCATTCATTTCTCTTTAGTGTATATATCAAGGAGCGGGGTCATAGGGTAGGTGTATGTTTAACTAATAGATATTGCCAAACAATCTTCTGAAAGTGGTTGAACCAAATTACATTCCTACCAGCAGTTTCCACCAGCAATGAGAGTTACACTTGCTCCACATCCTGGTCAACACTTAGTATTGTCCTGCCGGTCTTGTTAATTTTAGCTGTTCTGGTGGGTGTGTATTGGTAAACTGGTTTTAATTTGCATTTCCCTGGCAAGTAATTATCTTGAGCATCTTTTCATATACTTACTGGTTATTTGGATATCTTTTGTGAAGTATACTTGTTCAGTCTTTTAACTCATGTTTTAGTTGGGTTGTTTGTCTTTTTGTTACTGATTTGTCAAATATGTCTATTTCAGATGTCTTCTCCTGGTGGGTGGACTGCTTATTCACTTTCTTTATAATGTCTTTTGATGAAGAAAAGTTCTTAGTTTTAATGAAATCCAGTAAGCCATTTTTTTCTTTGATGGTTAGTGCTTTTCTTGCATTCTGTTTAAGAAATCATGATCAACTCCAGGGTCATTAAGATAGTCAATTTTTTTTTAAAGAAGTTTTTACTGTTTTGCTTTTCACAGTATAGGTCTGTACTACTTCTCTAATTTTTGTATGTAGTGCGAGGTAGGAGTCAAGGTTAATTTTTTTCTGTACAGAATATCTCATTGCTCCCGCAGTATTTATTACAAAGACGATGCTTTCTACCTGTATTCACTGGAGTCTTTGTCATAAGTTGAGTGATTGTATACGTGTGAATCTGTTTCTGGAATTTTTTTGTTCTATTGACATATCATTCCTATCCTTGTGGCAGTGACAAAATTATTGTAGTTTGTCCTCCAACTTTATTTCTTTAAGATTATCCTGGTTATTTGCATTATCATATACTTGTTAGAATTGGTCTGTTAATTTCTACATGCATGTGCATGTGTGTGCACACATATACACACCACATATCCCTGCTGGGATTTTGATTAGGATTATATCCACTCTATAAATCGTTTGGGGGAAGAATTGACATCTTAACACTTTGAAGTCTTCTGAATCATGAACGTGGGATATTTTTCCATTTATTTAGGTTTTCTTTCATTTATCTCAGGAGTGTTTTATAGTGTTCCATGTAGAAGTCTTGCATATTTTCATTAGATTTATTACTAGATATTGATACTTTCTGATACTATTGCAAATGGTATTTTTTGACAGTGAAAAAAAATTATTGAACCTTGTAAATATAATCATGACAGTAAAACATAAGTGAATTTTAATTTTAATTCAACTGTTTGCAAAAGGTACAGTTGGCAACCATTAAAACATTAATGATATAATGTCCTATTTTCTTGATTCATTCTTCAGTTTAAAAAATGAATTAACAATTAAATGCATTTTTAAAAATAAAAATTTAAAAAGAAACTTCAGGCTAAGTTTTTTTAAGGTATATTTTACATACAGTAAAATGCACAGATGTAAATGTAGTTTGATGAGTTTTTTTTCTTTAAGTGTCCATGTGGCCACCATCCAGATTAAAATATAGGACATTTCAGGGACCTTTAAGCCTCTTTGCAGTCCATACTACCTTCTCCCCCATAGGTAACCACTGTTACTAAGAAGGCTTTTGCTTATAAACATTTTGTATCATTATTTGAAATGAAGAAGTATTCACTTGAATTATTATAAAATGGATATTTTATTTTCAGCAGAAGTGATAGAGGGTGTTGTTTTTGTGGTGGTGTTAACTGTGGTTGAACTATGATATTTATATGTCTTAGTCTGTTTTGTGCTGTTGTAACAAAATACCTGAGACTGAGTGATAAGAACAGAAATTTATTTCTCACAGTTCTGGAGGCTAGAAAGTCCATCAAGGCACCAGCAGGTACAGCTGGTGAGGAGTGCTTCCTCCACATGGGAGGATCAATGCATCCTCACACAGTGGAAGATGAGCCAGCTGAATGCAGCTGAAGCCTCTTTTATAAGTTCCTTAATCCCATCCATGAGGGGAGGAGCCCTCATGACCTAATCACCTCTTAAAAGTGTCACCTGTTAATCCTCTCCCATTAGCAATACTTGAATTTTGGAGGGGACACATTCAAACAATAGTACCAGGGGAATTGTGCTCTTTTTCACTTCATGGGAGATATAATTTCACCAGTGTTATAAGGTTGTATAGTGAGAAGCTCACTAGTGAGGTTTTTGATACTGATTTGATCAGCCTTTTCTTTAACACTTCCAAATACATTTAATTGCTTCTAGCATAGTAGATCTAAATATCTCCAGCAAAAATCCACATTCAGGTCTTTTGGTCAGTAATAGGATAAAAAACTGGAAAATTGAGGTTGGGGAAAAGTTGAAGGCAAAAAGATGGAAAGACTGGACTCCTAGCAAGAGTCTAATTGTGTATGTTAAGTAGTAAACCTAGCACATGTCAGATGTTTTGTAAGTTGTGAACACGAAACTACAAGTCCAATCGTGTCAGAGAAGATACCTCCTTGGTTTTCTAAAAATGCTATTTGCTTCTTGCTGTTAGTATTTTTTTTCCTATAATAGTATTTTTTTCCTGTAATGGTTTGAGGAACATACGTAGAGATGTGGTATATACATGCGCATATACATATTTTTTTAATTAAAAAATTTTTTTTTTTTAGAGAGAAGGTCTTGCTCTATTGTGCAGACCTGAGTGTAGTGGCTAGATCATATCTCACTGCAGCCTTGAACTCCTGGGCTCAAGTGATCCTTCTGCCTCAGCCTCCTGAGTAGTTGGGGCTATAGGTACACACCACCATGCCCATCTAATTTTTCTTATTTGTTATAGAGACGGTGGTCTTGCTGTTTTGCCCAGGCCAGTCTTGAACTCCTGGTCTCAAGTGATCCTCCTGACTTAGCCTCCTAAAATGCTAGGATTACAGGCTTGAGCCACTGTACTCGGCCTATTTCTAAAACTTCTAAATTGGCATGTAACATAGAGAAAATGCATTAATTGTAAGTGTATAAAGATTTCACAAAAATAAACATATTTGTTTAATACAGTCCCCCTTTGTGCTTCTTTCCATTTACTACTTCCCCCCCAAAATAACCAGTACCCTCACTTCTAACACTACAGATAGGTATGTAAATATAACACAATATGTATATGCTATATTCATTTGACTTCTTTGGTCAGCATCATGTTTTTGTGATCTGTCCATGGTGTATGGAACAGTAATTCTTTCTTTATCATGCTGTAGTAGTGTAAGTATATTTGACTAGCTTAGGGGAAAATGCTTCACTTTTTTTCTTCCTAAAACGGTTTCTAACACAATGTTAACAGAGGATTGGGTTGGCTTTCATAATTGTGAGGACTGTGATGCCTAGAAGATACTGGGAAGGAGGAACATGCTATGCTCTTAAGAGCCAGTGGGCCAAGTTGGTGGTAAAGAAGTTAGAAACTTCCGTATGTTTCCTCTGTATTTACTCTTGCTAGTAGAAAGTTGGTGATTCTTCAGGGTTTTCTTTGTTTTGTTTTTAGATTTATATATTACTCAATAGTAATAGCTAGCATTTATTGAGCTCATACTAGGTACAAGTACTATGTAAAGTGCTTTACTGAAATTACCTGTTTTTATTTTCACCAAAACTGATGTTTTATTAATGTTCTGGAGAATGAGGTCTTGGTTGGTGCAGATGAATGCATCCCTTAAACTTATGTGAGGGCCTGTGGCCTTTATTATCTAACTGGTTTTTCTTTTCATGCGTAGGTATGTCATTGATGGTGCCACTGCTCTTTGGTGTGCGGCTGGAGCAGGACATTTTGAAGTTGTTAAACTTCTAGTCAGCCATGGAGCCAACGTGAACCATACTACAGTAACAAACTCGACCCCCCTGCGGGCAGCATGCTTTGATGGCAGACTGGATATTGTGAAATACTTGGTTGAAAATAATGCCAACATCAGCATTGCCAACAAGTATGACAACACCTGCCTAATGATTGCAGCATATAAGGGACACACTGATGTGGTCAGGTACCTTTTAGAACAACGTGCTGATCCCAATGCTAAAGCACATTGTGGAGCCACAGCATTGCACTTTGCAGCTGAAGCCGGGCACATAGATATCGTGAAAGAACTGATAAAATGGCGTGCTGCTATAGTAGTGAACGGCCATGGGATGACACCATTGAAAGTAGCTGCCGAAAGCTGTAAAGCTGATGTCGTTGAACTGTTACTGTCTCATGCTGATTGTGACCGAAGGAGTCGGATTGAAGCTTTGGAACTCTTGGGTGCCTCCTTTGCAAATGATCGTGAGAACTATGACATCATGAAGACATACCACTATCTATATTTAGCGATGCTGGAGAGGTTTCAAGATGGTGATAACATTCTCGAAAAAGAGGTTCTCCCACCAATCCATGCTTATGGGAATAGAACTGAATGTAGAAATCCTCAGGAACTGGAATCTATTCGGCAAGACAGAGATGCTCTTCATATGGAAGGCCTTATAGTTCGGGAACGGATTTTAGGTGCTGACAATATTGATGTTTCTCATCCCATTATTTACAGGGGGGCTGTTTATGCGGATAACATGGAATTTGAACAGTGTATCAAATTGTGGCTCCATGCCCTGCACCTCAGGCAGAAAGGTAACAGGAACACCCACAAGGATCTTCTTCGATTTGCTCAAGTTTTCTCACAGATGATACATTTGAACGAAACTGTGAAGGCCCCAGACATAGAATGTGTTTTGAGATGCAGCGTCTTGGAAATAGAACAAAGTATGAACAGAGTAAAAAATATTTCTGATGCTGATGTCCACAATGCTATGGACAATTATGAATGTAATCTCTATACCTTTCTGTATTTAGTGTGCATCTCCACCAAAACACAGTGTAGCGAAGAAGATCAGTGCAAAATTAACAAGCAGATCTACAACCTGATTCACCTTGATCCCAGAACTCGTGAAGGTTTCACCTTGTTGCATCTAGCTGTCAACTCGAACACCCCGGTTGATGATTTCCACACCAATGACGTCTGCAGCTTTCCAAATGCCCTTGTCACCAAGCTCCTGCTGGACTGTGGTGCTGAGGTGAATGCCGTGGACAATGAGGGAAACAGTGCCCTTCATATTATCGTTCAGTACAACAGGCCCATCAGTGATTTTTTGACCTTGCACTCTATCATCATTAGCCTAGTTGAAGCTGGCGCTCACACTGACATGACAAACAAACAGAACAAGACTCCGCTAGACAAAAGTACAACTGGGGTATCTGAAATACTACTTAAAACTCAAATGAAGATGAGTCTCAAGTGCCTGGCTGCCCGAGCAGTTCGGGCTAATGACATTAACTACCAAGACCAGATCCCCAGAACTCTTGAAGAGTTTGTTGGATTTCATTAAGTGACTGGATATGTAAAATTGTTTAATGTGGTGCTAAAAAGTAAAGGACTTTAATCACAGACAATAGAATTATGTGTTCATAAATTCTACTTTTCTTTCCACTACCCTTCCTCCCAACCCATCCTTCCTTAGTTCTGTATTTGGTCTTCTTGCTTCATGTGGTAATTGATTTCAAACACACTTTAAACAAAACCACATTGTTTAGGTGTAACTTTTATCTAAGGTGTTTGGATATTGGTCACCTAACTATTTGTCTTTTTTTTTTTTAAGGAATGAATATAAAATATTTTGTTTGTGTATCAAGGTACTTTTATGATTTGAAGTTGATCATGTTTTAAACAGCTGCTTACAAAAGTATTTCTGTTAAGCCTATGTCAGTGTGTTATCCATGCAGCAGTTTCGAGGATTTCGTAAAGAAGAAGAACTAAAAAGGAACATTAAAAGTAATGGGGTATCCAGGTGTTCTGCACATGCCAAACTGCTGTAGGTAGTTTTCACTCTTCCATTATTTATGTGGAGTGATACAACGTATTTTAACATGGGGAGGATTTAAAATGTAGCTGCAGGTTAATCTGAAAAATGTGCTAATTTGATAATAGTTACAAATTTATAAAGTTAAATTCATTGTAATTGTTGCATTATTCTGGATAGTATATACACAAAGTGGTAATAATCTTAAACCAGTTTTTCAAAGAATATTGAATGGACTCATTGCCTTTAGGCTTGAATTCTTCGAAGTCTGTTTTAATGTAATTTACCTAAATTGCAGCAGTCTGCATTTGATTCAGCTCACAGACTTGTAAAAATCATGAGTGCTGTTTTCTTATGAAACAGATTGTCACAATATAGTTACACATTCTATTTTTGTCTCCTCTTCCCTTTCCTCCTGTGTCCTATCTTAAAATTTGGAAAATACTTTTCCAGAGGGTGTTATTTGTACCTCCCTAATAAGGTATTTATGACAGATGAAAAGGAACCAGGATATTTTTGAATTTTTTCACTTTCTTTACTTAGTCTGTGACAAGAAGTAGAAAAATCACTAGTGTGGTACAGGAAATTAAGTATTTTTGATGCCAGTAATTCTCAATGCCACTTGAAAGGTATTTCTGAGAGCTGCAAAGTTTTCAACCGCAAAATGTCACTCATTCCAACTGATTGTACAGAGGTGTTTATGGCTTTTTGTTTTGTTTTGTTTTAATGGCAACATTTTAACTGTCAAAAGAGTATTCTGTGATTATCTTTTAAGCATCACAGAAATTCAAGTAAAGGATACACACCTATTTCTATTGATGTTAAAAATGATAATGAAAGTAAAATTAGCTGTGTCTGTAATTTTCTCTCTAGTGCCAAATGAATGCCTTAGTTACACATAGTGCATGGTGCTGTAAGTAAAGACTTACAGCTTTTTTTTTCTTTAATGGAAAGCATTATAATGATGTAGCAACATCAGATATAAACTTAAAAAAACTAATAAGATTTTAATGAACATTTTATGTATGGATAATGTTTTGTAAAGTATCTAAGAGAAAGGTTGCAGTTGGATTAGTATAAAATAATGACTAAGCCAAAATCAGCACCTAGGGCCTTAAATAAAATAGAGATACCCCACAAAATGAAATATTTGAAGGTGTGGGAGGGACGGAAGGGGGGACTTTAAAAAAGTTTCCCCTGAAACTGCAAAATGCTTTTACAGTTGCTATAGGTATACTTAGTGTGTCTTCTTGCATCAGTTAGGAATGTTTTGATGGTAAATTCTGTCATAATAGATTTCTATTTTCCTAACCTGAGATTTTACAAGGAAGGTTTTAGGATGGTATTTGAATGAGCCTAATTTGAAAATTACTGACCTTGATCCTCCTGGTATAAATCAAGGAAATCACCTTGCTCTTGGCAATACGCAGTGGCCTGAAAGAGAAAATGCACTTCCTCAAGGTGAGTGATCACGCCTTTTCCAAGCTCAGATCAGACCCTTTATTTTTCAGACTACAAGGCCTGCTTGTTGGAGAGTCTGAGGAATAGTTATGATCCATGGTATTCAGTTGGTTCCATTATTAACATGTATGATTTTTAAACATCAAAATTTAAAATATCAGATAATGTTGCATGTTTTAAAAACACATTTCATCCCTTTGGCTACTCAGAACCAGCACTATTTAAGACATTGCTTATTTACAAACTGAGGATAATGATCATGTATGTACATATTCAGACATCAAAATTTAATGACACTCTGTTTTTGAGAACGGAAGACAATGCTGGAGAAAGTAAAACTATGCTGAATGAAATGCTGACAAAGTTGGAGAAAGAAATTTGAAGACAGTGGAATAAACTATGAATTGTGCTAATGGTAATTAGATTTTTTTGTTGTTTAGTATAGTAGTACATTGTGCAGTATCTTACTGAGGATCTAATTCTGTGTTGTAAAAATCAATGCAATTGTGTATTGTGAAACACCTGTATAAAACCATTCTTGAAACAAATGATCTACATGCCTTTTTTTTTAATGTTTTTGGTAGAATTATTTTAAAATATGTTTAGCCAAACCCTTCCTGAACTTAACTTTTTTTTTTAAAGGAAAACAAATAGGTAAGAAAGTGATAGTTCTATATCTTAGCCCTCTGAGAACTCTAGGCTGTCTGCATTTTGCAGCCACTTTTGTCATTTGATATTTATTATTGGTATACTTATGCTTTGACTTGTAACTTTTCCTTGATAGCATTATAAATTCAATCAGAACTTCTCTATCCTGCTCAGTAATTGTCATATATATATATATATATATATATATCTGGATGAACTAGAGGCCCAGGTGGGTGCTTTCATTTGTAAATCATGTGAAACTTAAATGGGTTTTATGCTCTCAATAGAGTTGGTTAAACTGAACTCTTGAGTTTAGGTAACTATTTAACTCAAAAGATGGGCAGCAAATCCATCCCCTCAACTGGTGAAGGAGGGGGAACATTTTCACATAACAACTGACACTGACAACGTAGCTTTTTTCAGTCCACTGTGGATTGCTCTGGTAGGCCACAGCCCAACTACCTTAAGGTTCTTTGCTGTGGGAACTTTAAATAAACAAACCAAAAAGCAGACCATCCGCAAGCTTTGGTCTTGCTTGTTTCTGAGAAGGGTTCTATTTCATTATACTAATGGTTGATTAATAATTGGTAACTGTGAGAACTTAGGTATGAAAGCATTGTTTGAAGTAAAATACGATTTGGGGGCAGCAGCTTCCTAAATACCAACTCTGTATTTGATAAGCATTTTGAAAATTAAAATTTCAAGGGAGCAACAACACCCTGTTAAGTGTTTCCACCATAGTTGAGGCAGCTACTTTATGAATAAGATCACTTTAGATTGTTCAAGCGGAAGCATTTTTTTTTTTTTTTGGAATGGGGTGGGGTGAGGGGTGAGTTGCTAGACCTTGGATTACAGTTTGCTGGTTTAGAAGCAGTCAGTCAGTGGTTGAACTAGTGAGTAGATGGATGAAAGTATAAAGGACTTGTTTTATGGTAGATTTTCTGTAAAAATCTTAAATGTTCCTTTTCAGGCTAGCCAGATGTGTCAATGCACAGATGACTATTCTGTTTTCTCACTGACTATACTATAACAAACATTAAAAGGGGTTAAAGAAAACAAAACTCTGCCTTTTGCTCTATGAAAAGTTTTTAATCCAGAAGATTTTAAGCTATGTGTTCATTCCTACTATGAAAATGCATAGCTTTGTTCTGGATATCATCTCTTGAAAATAGAAAGCTCCTATTATGTATGTCACATTGCAGGGCTTTCTCATACATTTCTGGCAGACTTGCCCAAACCTTCATATGGGCTGGCTTGTACAGTATCCCCTGCCCCAAATGTGGGATCTGAACTAAGCACTACACTGATAGTGGTGATATATTAATTTTTAAAACTGTAAAGTAAATGTCTCTAGTCCTAGGTTTGTGGTGTGTACCTTTGTGTTAATGTGTAGGGAATGGACAGTGACTTGATGGTTATGGGGAGTGTATCTTGATGTGTGTGCAGGGGTGAATATTGCTAAATTATTAACAGCTTTTTATTTAGGGGTGAGTCATGTGATGAATGGCCTAATCAGAAAAATGAAGGAGCGAAGATGCAAGCTTGCCAAGTAATGAAGTGAACAAGGTTTTGTATCAAATTTTTTATCAGGTGTTGTAAAATTTGTGCATGGCTTTTTCTGTTGTTGCTTAGTAACTGGTAGAGGAGAAAAGATGAGGAAAAATACTCAGCTTTCCTAACCAATCTTTTCAGAGGTACATAGTTGGGGAGTAAAATCCGACTGGCCTAATCTATTGAAAAAGATCCTGTCCTTTATAATATTTACCCCATCCTGCAGTCCTCCATGTAGAGGAACTACATTGTTGTATTCTAGTAATTCACTGTGATTTATAACAAACCAGTGATGTCATTCTGTTGTGCACTTTTGTCAAACCATTTATG
>CM052442.1:99200682-99235621 GCA_028533085.1 Varecia variegata | reverse complement strand
AGTAAACTTGCTGACTGCATCAGAGGTCTATTAGTGATTTATATATTGCATGGCATTTTCTATTTGAGTTTGACATGTAGAATCATTTTTAATTTCATGGCATTTGACAGTCCTAATAGCTCAGCTAATTTTAAACTAACAATCTTGCTGTGTAAAAGGAAAAAATGGTGTTGTGTTCAGTAAATGTTTGAAAAAACTACTTTGAGGTTTGTGTCTTTATTGTTCAGTGTGCCTTAGTAGAGATGATCTTTTGTTGAGCTCATTAAAAAAATTGTCAAAGTTATACATGTGCATGGGAAAAATTCAGATACTAAGGAAAAATTCAAATAGTTTTAAAAAAAAGTCCCCGTCCCAACTCTCCCCACCCTCCCCCATTTGGACTCTGCAGAGACAGTCACTATTAGTAGTTTTTTGAGTAGCTTCCTAGAATTTTTCTGTGCATATATAATTTCTCCTTGTCATTTTTTAAAATGCAAATGAACTTTTACCTTTCCTACACTATTCTGCATCTTGTCTTTCTCATTTAATATATTTTAAGCATTTTTCCATTTCCATATTAATAGATTTTTAAAAAACAACTTCATAGCATTTAATTCTGTGGATGGACTTAAAATTTATTTAACTAGGTCTTATGGACTTTTAGGTTTTCAGTTTTTGATACTCCAAATAATGCTGCAGTGAACATCCTTATGTACAGTATTCATAGGACAAATTTATTCCTAGCACTGGAACTTTTGCTGTAGTGACTATTTAAAGTCTTGACAGAGGTTATCAGATTGCCTTCCATCTCCCTACACCTTTATTGGCATCAGATATTACCTAATCATTTAGTTTTTGCCAAGGTTCTTAATGAAAAATAGTATTTCATGGTTTAGATTTATTTCCTTTATTATGAATGAGGTTGAACCCTTTCATGTATTTCCTGACCATTTATATTTCCTTTGCTTTTGAGTTGTTCTCTTTTTCTTACTACTAGTTAGAAATTCCTTTGAAGTTTAAGGAAAGTTTCTGTTATTTAACAATTTTTTTTTTTTACTTTAAATATGGTAGTTTTCATATCAGAAGTTTACATTTTTGTGTAGTCAATTTTTTTTTCTTTTTTTATGCTTTGGACAGAGGAACATGTAGTCAAATTTATCGTAATTTTTTTTAGTGGATTCTGAGTTTCGTATCCTCCTTGTAAGGCAGTCTCAATTCTAAGATCATACATCTTTTTTACCCATGTTTTCCCTACTTAGAAGCTTGTATGGCTTCTCTTGCCTTCTTCTTCTCAGGTTTAAATTTTTGATGTACCTGGAATTTATTTTGATGTAAGGATCCAGTTAACCAGAAGCCTCTCAATTATTTCCCACTGATTTGAATTCCCATAATGTAATTGGATCTTTTTCTGGATTATCTGTTTTGTTGATCTGAAAGTGTGGTGGAGCTCTGGGGAGTATTGTCTGGATTCAAATACTGGCTCCTCCACTTCTTAGCTCTGTGACCTTGGGCAGGTTACTTTTCTACCTAAGCCTCAGTTTCTGTAAATTGGGGCAGTAGTGTTATCTAACTTTCACTGTTGATGAGCAAATGAGATAGTTAAAATGCTTTAACATAGTGCCCGACATATAATAAAGTGCCTGGTAAATGTTCAGTATCATTAGTTGGGTACGTATTTCTTCACTTTTTTTTTTTTTTTTTTAGCAGGGGTGGGTGGAGGTAGATGATTTTTCATTATTGTATATTTATTTTTCCAGATGAACTTTGGTGTCATTTTATCATGTTAAGAGATTATTTTGTTTAGCATTGTATTAGTAGATTAACATAGAATTGACATCTCTACAATTCTGAGCCTTTTTATCCAGAAGAAATATGTCTGTTTAGTCAAGTCTTTTATGTCTCTGTCTAGAGATTTTTTAAGGGTTTTTTTTCATGAAGGTCTTACAAATATCTTCCTTTTATTATCATTAGTTTTTTTTTATATTGTTAAACTTCTAAATGTTTTTACAAAGGCACTTTAATGGATTGAACTTTTTTAAAAAATAATTTTTCAGTTGCTGCTTTTGGATGCCCCAGATACACTAATCATCACTTTCAAGTAATGATAATTTTGCCTTCTTGTTTCCAGCATTCATACCTCGTATTTCTTTTGCCTAATTACACTGGTTAAGATTGCCAAGGGAATATTCAGTGGTGGTATTGGAGCACACCCCTGGCACATGTTTGTTTTCAAATTTAGATTTTAAGTAGGCATCTCAGTCCCTTTATAGAGATCTGAAAAAAAACCATTGAGTGCAACCCTCTCATTTTATATAGTTGAGGATACAGGCCCAGAAAGAGGTGACTTGTTCATCTAAGGTCACACAAGGACTGAGTGTGTCAGAGCTGGGAGTAGGCTCTGGGTCTCTTGACCCATTGAGCAGTGTTCCTTCACTATAAGACTCCCAGGTCGCTGCCTGCCTGGCTGCAATACACAGTGGGACTGCAGAAATCATCTAGACAGTTTTTAAAGCTTTTTTTGTTTCAAGTAATGTACACTGTATTAAAGTAACATGATCAGACTAAAGAAAATACTGGCAGGCTGGACGTGGTAACTCAGGCCTATAATCCTAGCACTCTGGAAGGCCGAGGTGGGAGGATCGCTTGAGGTCAGGGGTTTGAGACCAGCCTGAGCGAGACCCCTTCTCTACTAATAATAGAAAAATTAGCCGGGCATCGTGGCGCACCTGTAGTCCTAGCTACTCGAGTGGCTGAGGCAGGAGGATTGCTTGAGCCCAGGAGTTTGAGGTTGCGGTGAGCTAGGCTGATGCCACCCCACTCTAGCCCAGGCAGCAGAGCAAGACTGTGTCTCAACAAAAAAGAAAAAAGAAAATACTGGTAGTAGTATATTTCTTCAGATATTTGATCCAGAAAATTTCAGTGTGAGAAATGCAAATTTTAGATGGTTCACAAAATCTAATTTGCCTTTGTTTTTTAAATTTGGTGTGCTCAGTCCATCAGAGAGGAAGACTGGGGTTTTGCTTTTGCCTCAACCACTGGGAACAAACTCTTGGAAATTGGCATTTATTGAACACCTACTATATATCGGGTACTGTACTAAGGATGTGCATATAAAAATAAAGATAGTCCTTGTCCTTGATAAGCTTGTACAGGTAGATGCACCTATTTGAAATTCGATTTTCTGTTTTTCCTCTAATTTCCCAAATAAAAACTTTTGATATTTTTTGACTCTGGCTTGGGACACCTGAAAACATTTTAGAAAACATCATTGAGTTGCTGCACATCTTGTTCAATGCAGTGCCAGGGATGGAAGAACAAGGAACATACAAGACTGATTAGAAAGGATGAACCTGTTAAGGAATGGTGCCCGTATCTCCTTTTTAAAAAAATACCTTTCTGCTCATACTCTACTTTGAACCTGGTGAATTTGCTAAGTACAGTTTAGACACAAGTTTTAGAGCCCAGGTGCAAAGCTTCTAACCCTCTCTTCATGCTAAACCAGCAAAGCTCTGTTCCTGCTTCAGTTTCTGTTTTGGAACATGCTGTCCTACTTTAGCATGATGTAAAAGCTAATAGAATAGACAGTGACACAAAAGCTCTCTGCAGATTTTAATGTGGCCGATTAAGCTTGACTGCCCTTTGAGGAGAACCTAGTTGATGTTAATACTAATATAATTTGGGGGATTTTTTTTTTAATGGTGAGAAGCAGTGCAGAATAAAGGGCTGGCACCATGTCAGCTGAAGGTAAAAACAAAGACCAGTGTGGTGTTGGAATGAAAACGGGCCCATTCATTACTAATGGCTGTATTCCATGCCCAAGGCACATTTGGGTAGTGGAGAGCCCTGGCCACCTTTTTTTGGGGGTGAGGCATGGTTGCAGTGAGTCATTATGCCAGGAAAGGAACATGATTAAGCCAGCTGTTTCTATTATAGGCTGCTTGGCATCCTGGGGCTTGAAGCCTGACTGACTCAAGTTTAGTGTCTTATTCTGGGAGAGTATTGATGCTAAAAGCTCTTGAATGCTGATGGAGGTAGCAATCTGTCTTGTAAAGACCTCTAGGGAAGGAGAGGTCAACATCATCTCAGAGAAGCTCTTCCATATTTCCCTGTGCAGAGCTATTCCATACTCTCTCTGTGTGTTCATTTTAGCACTTTGCCCCTTCCACCTGGATACCTGCCTTGTTAAGAAACACTACCTTCCTTAACAAAAGTAAAACCCAGAAACTCTGCTGTTTGCACCAGAAAGTCACCCCTTGGGGGTTTTTGCTGATTATTGCTGCCCTCAAGATAGGCCCAAGCACAGCTGAAGAGCAGCTGAGACAGGCCAGACTCTAAGAAGCTGACACTGGAGATTAGGGAATAGCAGAATATTATGGCTGTACGTTGCTAGTTCAAAGTGTGTAGAATTACCTCATAGAAATTGAATCTATGAGGTCTAAGGTAGAATTTAGCCATTTGTTCTGGTTGAAGCAGCCCTGGAACCCCACTTTTGAGAAGCTCAGCTCTGTCTAGATGCTCTGCTTTAGGAGGCACAATTTGCCCTACGAACTTGCATGCCCATGCCATCTAATCCCAGAAAGAAGCAGCACCCGTGCTTAGATTTCTCCTTTCTAGCTCTCAGCTGGCTGGAACTGAGAGATGCCCTAACTGACACCCACTTTCCTACAGAACGCTGTACGGAGGCCTCTCTTGCATTTACCCAAGATCTGCCCCGCAGCTTCTGTGTCTTCTCTGAGGACCTGCCCCCAGCTGATTGGTAGGGGCTCATGTGGGCAGGGGTCTACTGGCACACCATGTCAGAATCACCTGGGAAGCACCCAGGATGTCTTGCTCATCTCGTCTCACAACTCCTTATGGAGGTCTGTCTCTTCTGCTATCCAGTGAGCCTAGAGCTTAGAAATCCTGACAGTCCATGGACCAAATTCTAAAACCATCTTCTGATGGTGATTTGGTTTACAAGAGTCAGACCTTGCCCCAGACATGTTTTTCTCCAGTGCACTTAAGTTTGTTCAGAGTGGTGTCTAGGGTGGACCAATAATGCTTTCAAAGGACAATGCATTTAAAAGTTGGTTATATTTCCTGTTAACACAGAGCCTCCTTCATGTTCTTAACTATCTGATAGAACATCAATGTTCTATTAACGATAATAACATCCATCTGTGAACCACAATATGATTTTAATGTCGATTTGAGGTTGCATTTGGAGCTGCTTGTCTCTAAATGCCAAACTTGTCTTTGGAGACTGCTGTTCAATTTCCATTCCAGACAAAAGCCAATGTGCCCAATTCCTCCAAGAGCCCCCTTGGGGTTCTGAGGACCCTAGAAAACTGGACAAAATCTATCCCTTCCCCCCGCCCCACAAATTTCTGTAATAAGGTCTTCTAGATTCCGGGCTAGAGCCCAGTTAACTTGAATGGCACTGATGACGACAGCGCAGTTCCCAGTATTCATAGAAAGTCACCTGTGCATGTTAACCCCTTGTTTCTTCATTTTCTAGCCTATATGTTCAGTTTCCTGTTGAGCTCAACTCACGTTAGACTCACCTGGGGAAGTCTGAAACAAACTTGACCCCTCTTCCAACCAATGAAGTCTGGTTCACTGTAGGGGCAGGGGCCCTGGCATCAGGATCTTTTACAGCTCCCAGGCGATTCTCATGGCAGCCAGGACTGCGAAACACTGCTTTAGCCTGGGACTTTGCTCCCTATGAGATGCATCTTCTCTGTTTGCCCTGCCAGGCACTCCTAAGGCTAGTTCTGGACATTTATACTGCAGAGTAAATAGATTCAGAAAGCGATAATTGATAAGAAAAAGAGGAGAAAAAGGATTGATATAACCCCAGGGCTAAAGCACTCGAAGATACAAGCCTATCACTTTCTATACCTTTCGATCATTTCGTGGGTCTTGGAGGAGGCCTGGGGGAGGCTGTGGAGGGACTGTGGAGTCCCAGGGATCAGGACTGCCTGTTTCTGACTGGGGGTCCAGAGTTTGCAATTCAGTGGCCTCAGGGCTGCATCTGACCTGCAGATACATTGCCTGCAGTGTGATCATACATGGCAGTTTCTGAAAAATTAACGCCAACCTCTAAAAATCAGGAATTCCCTAAGAGCATTCTCTCAGATCTGATGGGATTTGACCAGAAGACTTGGTGCAAAATCAAACAATACACTTCTCAGTGTGGGCTCATTAATGCTCATTTAGCTGGGTTCCCCATTCATAAGGTGATAACTGAGGTGGAATATGATTTAACATTTTCTACTGATTCTGTTAGAAGGAAATATTTTTTTTTTTGGAGACAGGTCTCACATCTTTGCCCAGGCTGGTCTCAAATTCCTGGGCTCAAGTGATCCTCCCGTGTAGCTGCGACCACAGGTGTGTGCCACTGTGCCCAGCTGAAAACTAGTTTTGATATTCAGATTTTATTTGCTCCTCATTAAGTCCTTGTGATGCTGGCCGAGAATGACAGAGTCTGGCTGGGGAGGCAGCAGTCCTGGGGTTAGTCTGGGTTTTGCTGCGGGGCCTAGGGCCCTCTCTCTGGTTCTGAGTGTCCTCATCTATGCGGGAACAAGATCAAATATTTTCTAAGCTTCTACTTATTGGGATTCCAAGAAGTGAATGGCACAAGAATAGACTAGAATAGAGAGGCCTTGTTTTAAGAGCAGCCCGTGTGTTGAGAAGAAACTGGAAGTCAGGTCTGAGAGGGCCAAGCTGGAACTAAGGGCAGAAGCCACAGTGACACATTTGAGTCCTAACCATGCACACTGGCAAAAAATGGAATGGGCGACCTTGGGAGGGAGAGGGTGCCCCACCAGTGGAGATGTCGCACGGAGGCCAGGCGGCCACCTGGAGGGCATGTTGTAGGCAGCAAATCCCTTCCCAGCATTTGGAGCTACTAGGAAGGAAGCAGAGAGCCCCTCATCCACCTCCTCCCCTTCGAAGAAGAGCACGGCTCACTGCACCACGCTCTGCCCACAGAACGGGATGTCAGTGCCTTGGTTGTTTTTAAACACTGTATTTTTAAAAAATTTCTTAAAAATATTTACGACAGTGAAGGTCGTACTGTGCACAGGGGGACAAGTGCCTTTGATTTGTACCCCTTTCGTTTCTACCTCAAAACAAGGTTAAGGCATAAATTACTCCGCTGGGCACCAGGCGTGCCCCTTGTCCTTGGGGCACCATCACTGGTCATGCCACTGGTCCCGTGGGCTGGCGGATGAGATACTTGTCACTGAGGCTGTGCAGGCTCCGGGGGTCCTTGCACGGGGCTTTATTCAGTGCATTCCAGAGAGGACCCCTCAACGGCACCGGCTGGGCCCTTCTGCCCTGCACTGTGGGCACGAGGGAGGGATGGGAGGCAGCGAGTGTGTGTGTAGGGAGGGGGGGTGGAGGGAGGGGAGCCTCCCCACCCCTGCCCCTGCTGCCCGGCTGCAGCCAGGCCAGTGTATCTGCCGCAGTGGGAGACAAGTGGAAGTGGGAGCCCCAGGGAGTGTGTCATCCACGCGCTTCGCATGAGGTACTCAGGAATGGATGAGCCCGGGAGGGGTGGCAGCCGGGAGCACAGGAGGTTGCGAGCCCGTTGGGGGGGGTGTGGGTGGCGGACAGTGTGGACGCGAGTGGGTGGAGCGCCTGGCTGCCTCTATCTCAGGGCGGTGCCAGGATCTGAGTCCCACTTGCCCAGCTGTCACAGTCTCCGCATCCCAGAGTCTTTCTTCATCCCCGGCCCACAGCTGTTACCACCAAGCCCTAGGGCTCAGGTTCATTCATGGCGAGCCCCGGGGCCTATCTGTGGGTGGGGGCAAGTGTGACTTGGGAACCAATGGTGGAGTGGGAGGACGTGGCAGAATTCAGCTCTGCTGTCCCCTGGGTCCTTTTGGAACTAGAGGCCTGGAGTATGTGCAGAGTGGGTTTGTATTTACAGTCTTCCTCCCTGTGTTTCTTCGGAGGATTGGGATGAGTAGGAATTCCTAGCACCTTAGTGGCTGGGGCAACAAATGCCCTCCACAGAGCCTGGGGGAGGCCTTGCGGTGGGTCTGGGGAGGGCGGTCCCTTTAAATCCCTAGGGATCTGTGTTGGAGGTGTTCCAGCCTCCCGGTAGGGCCCGTCCTGGTCCTCTTAAAGCCGGCTTGAGTTCCATCCTAGAAGGAGCAGGCGCCACTGCTCAGGAGATGAGGTCAAGTGCAAAGCCAGCTGGCGTCCTCTCCGCTCCAGCTCCGTGGGGCCTGGGCCTGGGCCTACACACCGCCTGGACTGGTGTCCTGGCCCCCATCAACTTGAAGCCTCCTCTGGAGCCTCACTCCAGCCCTTTGGGGGTGGGGTCCAGGCCAGGCTCCCTCCTGCGCTTGGCGCTTTTAAAGAAGCCGAGCTGTGGGGAGGCAAAGGGAGAAGTCTCAGGGGTGGGTAGGAGGGACAAGGCCTGCCCCCTCCTGATATCCCTCTACCACCCCTCCTCAGGCTTCCTCCCTCAGAGGGCTTCCCTGAATGTCCCAGCTCACTCTGGGCACCCCTAACCCCAGAATGCCCTCTATGGTCTGGAGCAGAGTGGATGGAGCTCTGGGAAATAGGCAAGAACTCATGCTGGCTCCCACCATCTTGCTGTGTGACCCTGTACCAGCCAGTATCCCTCTCTGGGCCTCTGTTACTTCATCCATAACAGGAGGAGGTTGAGACCAGCAGTTCTTAACCAGAGGTTCAGGGACAGAGAAGGGCTTTGGGAGGTTTGTTAGCAGCCTGATATTGTTGAAGATATTTTGTGCAGTTGTGTGCGTTTGCTTTTTTTTTTTTTTTCTTTTTCTGGTAAGAGAAGCTTAGTTTTCATCAGGTTCCCAGAGGGAACAAAAGGGTCAGAGCCACAGCATGAGTGCCCTCTGTTGGCCCTGGCCAATCTGCCCACTGTGGTGAGGGGCCAGGTGCTGTGTGCAGCCCGCAAGTTCTGGAGGAGGCTGGGTGGGTGCAGCTCCCATGGAGAGAATGTGGCAGTGACCACAGATCCAGAGGCTGGAGCCCCATGCCCAGGCCAGCTGGCCGGGCTGCTGCTCCCTCCCCGCCCTGCAGGTGCTCACCTTCCACAGCGCCAGGACCAGCAGGGCCAGCAGCAGGAGGCCTCCCAGTGTGCTGCCCACGATGATCCAGATGGGGATCTGTGAGTCTTCCTGCTTGGAGACCTCAAACGTGATCTGCAAGGGGGTGGGGCCAGGCCAACTGCATTACTCTTGTGGGGCGGGGGTGACAGCCTGGGCAGGGCAGCAGGCAGGGGACAGCGGTGGCAGTGGGAGAGTGGCACCCCCTTCCTCAGGGGGAGGCCGAGGGATGGGTGGCACAAGCCAGCTGAGGCCGCGGGACAGCCAGCTGTGCAGGCACAGTGGCCACCTGAGCTGAGCGACCCAGGTGGTCCTGCCTCGGTGAGACACTCTGCCTGTGGCCTCGGGCATCCCGCTCTCCCGGATTCTCCTCCCACACGGGCTACTCTTTCTCTCTTCTGTGCTGCTTCCTCATCATCTCCCAAACTTCTAAATGTTGGTGTGCCCCACGGTTCAGTCCTTGGACCTCTTCTTTCCTTACAGTCACTCCCTGGTGAGCTCAGGGCTGAGCTACCCACGAGTCACAGCAGGCAGGTGCCTAGGGCTGCAGCACTCTTAGGGGCCCATGAAAATGTTTACATGTCTTTTAAAATTAGAAGAAAAAAACTGAATATAATCTAACCTGAATTAACTTTCATTTGTCTTTATACCAACACAGTTATAGAACGTCATTTTTAATATTTCTCTGTGAAGCAAGGGGCCCCAAAGGCGAGGGTGGCTGGGGCCACGAGGGTCATGCAGCGTGGACTCCATCCTGTGGCTTTCTCCAGCCACACGCCTTGTGCGTCTCCAGCCAGACGCACAAGGACTGTCTCCTCGCCCGCCTGTGACTGTACCAGGCCCTGCACCAAACTCTTGACCGCTCTCCTCGCCCCAAACCTGCTCCTGCCACAGCTTTCTCATCAGAGCACATGGCAGCATCGCCCTCCGCGCTGTTGCTCAGGCCAGAAGCCACAGGTCCTCACTGGCCCTTGCTTTCGCACCCATACGGAATCTCTCAGCAGTCTGTCCATTCTCCCTTCAACGCACCCGGGACGTGGCCACTCCGCCTCCTCCCTCTCGCCGCCCACCCATGCCGGGCCTGAGCACCCTCCTCTCCTCTGGAGGCCGCCAGGGCTGCCCAACTGCCTCCTGCTCTGCCTTCCTCTCTGCCGCGCCCCTGCAGCCTCTTCTCAGCACCGCAGCTGGAGGGATGCTCTAAACAGGAAGGCAGACCTGGTCTCCCCTCGGCTCAGCGCCCTGTCTCCCCGTCTCCCGCAGAGTAAAGAGTGGAGTCCTTGCCCCGGCCTGAAGGGCCCTGCACTCCTGGCCCCACGTACCTCACTGGCCTCATCTTCCACTGTCCTGTGCTCTGCTCAGCCCCCACCCCGGCCTCCAATGTGCCCAGCACGTGCCTGCTGCAGGGCCTTGGTGCTGCTGTCCCTCTGTGCATGCAGACAGCCACCCGACACTCCTGCACCCCTCACAGTCTCTGTCCGACGTCACTTTGCTGGTGAGGCTTTCCCCACCCTCCCTGTATCTCTCCACCCTTCTGTATTAGCACTCTTCTGGGTAGTCCCTGTCACCACTCGATAAGGTAGATAATCATGTTCGCTGCCTTTCTTCCCATCTAGAGTGTCAGCGGCGAGGGAGCAGGAGCTTTATCTGCTGTGTTCACCGTTCTGTCCTCAGTACCTGGAACAGTGCCTGGAACATAGCTGGAGCTCGGCAAGCATGCTGAACGGAGGAAGCCCCCGCACAGCACATCGAGCCCTGCTTTGGCCACTGACTCACCCACTACTCAGCTCCAGGCAGGTCACTGCTCCCCTCCTGCTCTACCTCACACAGACCTGAAAGGTGGGGGACGATGGGGTGCACCTCCCAGTGCTGCGAGGAGTGAGTGTGACAACATGGGACGTGCCTGTCACAGTGCTCGGCGCGTGGGCAGGGCTGAGTGAACGGCAGGTCCCTCGTATGTGCTCTTTCTACCCCTGATGGCTGGGGGCCTGCTCTGCCTCCCAGCCCTGGCACCTGGCACCTGGCACCGTGTCCAGCACACAGGGGCTGAATTTTGGGGTTGCTGGGTTTCTAAAAGGCAAGTGAGGCACCCAGAGGGTATAAGAGGGACTGGAGGTGGGGGTGGAAGGAGAAGAATTCACTAAAAGACACGCACGAGTGGGGGGCTAGGGGTGGTCTGTGTGTGTGCTAGCCCGTGCCTGTACCACACCTCCCCTCTCTTGGATGCCTGGAAAATTCCAACGTATCTATCTTTCAGGATTCCGTTGAAAAGGACTATCTCCAGAAAGCTCCCCCTGGACAGCCCCTCCCCCAGGGCCTGTGCTCTCCCCTGTGCTCACACCACCATAACTTGTCATTGTTTTCCTGTTGCCTGGTTCATCTCTCCTCTGTGGGGCCACCAAATGAATGAACAAAAACATGCTTTTTAGGTGGGTCCCCTGAGCTGCTTCTGGGCCTCTGCCCCCACTACCCCTCTGCCTGGCATCCCCCCAGCCTGTTTGGCTAAGGGCTGCTTCCGACCTTGCCCGCTTTGCTCTCGCGGCTCCCTGGGGGTGGGGTGGGAATTTACTGGGCCTCTGAAGCAGGATGGTTCACCTTGAGCCCGGGCTGGAGTCTCTGGGACCTGGCCAGTGGAGGGCAGCAGCGTCCCACGCCCAGCCACCCGTCTCTAGTCACAGGCTCGGGCTTCTCTCTAAGACTCAACTTCCTGTTGTCCCAGGAGAGCATCTCACAGAGCCCCACCCCCTTCCTAGCCCCTGATTTAAGCCAGTGTACCCTGTAACGGTCTGGTTTCACCCAATGAACAGAGCCCCAGTACAGAGGCATCCTTTGGTCTTGCAAATTCAGTTCCCACCAGTCTTCCAAAGCCCACGTCATTTGCAATTCATTAGATCTGGGGTGTGGATGGACGGAGAGGAGAGGGGTGGATGCTCCCTTCAGGCTACCAGCCTGCCCAGGACACAGCCTCACTGCTGGGGGTGGCAGTCGGTGAGCACCCCTGAGCAGATAGGCCTGGGCTCCACTTTCAGTTTCCTCCAGTGTAAAATACCTGGGTTTCCTCTCCTCCTCGTCCCATGGGGCAGTTGTGGTGCACACAGCACAGAGCCTGGTGCCCCAAGGCACAGGGCAAACGCCTACTTCTGCGGCCCTCCCCAGTGTTGCCCCCAAAGGCCTATTTGTCTTGCTGCCCTGACTGCCGGCAGGTCTGCCTGATTCTCACGTGCTGGAACACATGGGCAGGGGTTGTAGGAAAACTCAAGGGGAGGGGGCAACCCTTTCCAAGCTGGCCGGGCCCTAGTCAGGTCTGCAGGGCTCCCAGGGACTCACCTGGCGGCTGGGATCCTCCTCGCGGAAGATGAAGGGACTGTGGAACTGCCTCTGCAAGGCTGCATTGACAATGATTTTCATGGACTTGAACTTGAGCTGTACAATTAGAGGCCTCGTCAGAAGCTGGCCCTGGAAGATTCTTTCCTGCCCCCTCCCCCGGCAGCCCCAGGTGGAAGACTTGCCAGAAGCCACTCCCTTCCCTTTCTTCCTTCCAGCCTCGTCCAGGGGCTCTTACTTACTGCTTTTAGGGACCTCAACCACAGGTTCCCCAGCAGATGGAAATTGATTTCCTGGTTGGGGGCCAGCCTCACATTGCAGTTGATGGAGACTACATCAGAGTTGCTGTGATTCTGAAAGAGAAGATGGGTCTTGGGGCTGAGCAGCTGGGTTGTGGGGAGCAGGGGGAGGCAGCCAGCCTGGCAATGACCTGAGAACATGCGCAGGGGCTTGGGCCACCGGGCAGATGGCTCAGCGGCATCGCTTGACTGGCTGGGGCTTTGCTCCTGGGGGTTGGGGGACTCATGGGCTGGAGCTGCCAGGGGAATTTGACTGGAAGACAAATTAAGGATGGTATATCTGATGCTCCATTTGAAGTGCATAATGACCAGGCTGGGCGTATTCCAGGAACAGAACTTGGGTTCAACATTAGGGAATCTCTAAATGTCACTGCTGTATAGACATTAAAAGAAAAAAAAAATGATATGATCACTCCAACAGTTGCAGAAAAAGTATTTTAGGACATCCAACTTCTGTTCATGATAAAAACTCCCAGGGAACTTCCTGAATCTGATTAAAGGGTATCCTACAGCAAGTATGATATTTAATAATAAAAAATTGTAAAAGGTTCTTTTAAATTCAGGATCAAGACAATCCTGATGATCTGTTATCACATCTATTTACCATTGCCCTGGAGGTCCTAGCCAGAGCAATATGACAAGAAAAACAGTTTATTAAAGATGGAATGGAAAAAAACTAACATTAATAGAAAACCCAAAGAAATCTTCAATTAGAATTGATTATGTTAAAGTTATTTGTATTGCTATCTTCCTGCCAGCCCGAACCCAACCATGCCCAAATCTTTGGTGAAGTGTGCTACACTTAAAAAGTGCTATGCATGACGTACTTGTTTTGTAAAATTAAAGCAGCTACTGAGATTTTTGTCTGGGTAAAGAATAGTGAAAGCATACTGGGAAATTGGTATCTAGAGGCAGAGGCAACCTTGGGAGAACATCAACCTGGAAACTAGCAGATGTCTTGGGAGGGCTTTGGGAGTTGGAGCTGAGCTGCGTTCCATCTCTAGGGGCAGGAGGCCCCAGTGGACGTGGTCAAACGTCTCTAGTGCAAGCCATGTGTGTCCCAGCCTCCATCTGGTTTCTACCCCTTACCTCTGCCTATCTGTATCCACCTGGCCCTTTTAGCCCAGGTGCAGGTCCACTATCCCCAGTGCTTTCTGCTGGCTCACCCAACGCGCCCCAGGCTGTGGCCTGGCTTCTTCGGCACTCACTCTGTGTCTCTCTGCCCCAGCTCCTGCGAGACAGTGGGGGGCACGTACAGGGCCAGAAGCAGCTTTTCCTCATTCTATTTGTGCTTGCTTTGAGGCCGGCACATATAGGTGCTCAATAAGCTCTCATTGACGAGCTATCGGATGAGGAGAGAGACAGCTCTCGAGCGCAGGTGGTACTCCTCTACCCTGTGCCCCAGGGCTCCTGCTTTGGGGGACACTCACCAGTTGTGGTGCACGACTCAAGTCTTCCTCCGTGGGGGTGGGCCGGTACTCAGTGCTGTTCCCCCAGATGTTACAGGACGTGTTCACCTGCACCGGGGACACACACACACACACACACAGACACACAACCTCACAACCAGCTCCAGCAGACTTGGGCTTCTAGAGATGTTTCTTTTCTCCTCTTCCCAGAGAAGGCCCAGCAGTCCTGGTCCTGGGAGAAAGGAACTGGGGTCTGGGGACTTGAGGACACACCTAGGGGTTACGTCTGTCTCCTTCCGGTACCCTCCCCTGGGCCAGCTACCAAGGGCATTCGTACCTGGTCGGTGAGGAAGTCCCTCAGCATCAGCAGGCGGTTGCCGCCCCTGGTGGCAATGGGAACGGTGACCTTCATTGTCATCCCATGGATGGGGAACAAGCCCAAGTTCTGGATCTGTATGCAGAGGGCGAGGTGTCAGTACACACAGCGGCCGACGGAGACAGGTGAAGAACGAGGTCCACAGGGCCCAACCAGGCCCTTGGTGTGGCCATTGCCCCAGCCAGGCCTGGGGACGGGGCCCACTCATGGCCTGGTGTTTTCGCTGTGGATTTGGCTCTGCCACGTCATGGCTGGTGGCTGTGCATGGAAATGCAAGCCCTGAAAGGGGATGGGCTACTGAGGCTGAGGACAGGTCAGTGGGGCTGTGAACCTGGACAGCAGGGTCACTTCCGTTTCAACTCCTCTTGGCTGAGCGGGATTCTGTTGAGGCCAGGGGTGGAGATGGTGACAGCAGTTATGTGTCAGGAGAGAGAATCATTAATCAATGAGGGATACAAATGGAGAGTGTGTGATAGTTCACATTCTAGCCGTGACACATTCCGTGCCAGAGCAGCACTGATTATAAGCAGGGCTTTGCAATTAGAAAGATGGGGAATCTAACCCTGGGCCTGCTGCCACAGGTGAGCTGTGTGGCCTTGGGCAGGTTACTAAACCTCTCTTGGAGCCACTCAGGGCTCAGTGTCTGAAGTCCCGTTTCCGGCTGTCCGCCTGCCCTCTGCTCTCATGCAGCTATAGGAGAAGTTGATAAACTTACAGCAATTCAGGGGTGGGGGGCATCTTGGGGCCCCCGGAGCAGAGACTGCCCAGGTGCTTCCTAATTCTCACTCTCCCTCCCTCCTTAGTGACAGAACTGAGACAAAAAACCACATTCCCCAGCCTCCCTTCCAGCCCAATCACAATGTTTTGGATAATGAGAGATAACTGGAAGTGTGAGGAGCTGCCAGGGAGGTTCCTTAATAGGGAGGGGGCATGCTCTTCTTCTCTTCCTTCTTCCGGCTGCCTGGGATGAGAATGCAATGGCTGGAGCTGCAGCCGTTTTGGACTGTGAGGTGAGCTGGAGGCCAGTGATCTCATGCCACAGATGGTGGAACAGAAGACCCCATCCTGGATGGCTCTGTAAGCTGGCAACTCTGGACTTCTTTTATACGAGAGAGTAAACCCTGATGTGTTTAAACTACTGTTTTTTTAATATTTTAAAAAGTTTCAGCAGCCACACCTTATCTTCACTGATGCATCCCCCCAGTCCAGTCTGGTTGTTTTTCAGATGAGGACTGAAAAGCCCAGAGAAGGGAAGTGACTTGCCTAAAGTCACACGGTGAGTGGGTGGCAGGGTCGAGGCTGGACTCCAGGTATTAGTGAGGATTCCAGATTCCTCCCCTCCCCAGTGGGGGGTCCCCAGCTCCTGTCCTTCACTCTCTGCCCTGGCCCCCCTCCACCCTTACCTTGAAAATACAGCTGAAAGGAGGTCCCAGGCCATCGTATCTCTCCAGGGAGCTGTTGGGCTTGACCTCGTAGTGGCTCAGGCTGCTCCTCCTGCAGAGACAGAGCACAGGGCCGCCGTGAGCTCAGTCAGTGTTGGCTGGATGGATAAATGAATGGACAAGAGTGTGGGCATATGCCTGCCTCCCTCTAGACCACAAAAACAGATTTCCTCTTGTGTCCATTGGGAGTGCTGTGTTGGGAAGGATTCTGAGGTTCAGCAGGAATAAATGCTGCCATCAGCCAGCAGTGTCTGCCTCATGTGAGGGTGGCATGTGTCAGAAGAGCCCATTATTGGCTATCCCTGCCCTAGCCTCTCCGCCTGGGGTGCAGCCTCTTCTCAGCATGACCTCATGCTCTGTGCCCGCTTCCAGCCTCTAGGGGCAGCTGCCTTGGGAGGGCCTGACCTTCCTCTCTGTGTTTGCTCTTACATTCTGCCTTCTCTCTCTGCCTGTGAGCTCTGGAAGGACAGGACCCACTTCTCCCTTCAGACTGGGGCCAGCAGCACACCAAGGGGGTGGAAGGTGGGAGCGGTCTAGCCTGCGGGGAAATCTCCTCTCGCTGACGTTGTTTAGGATTGCTGGTGCAAGGTGATGGACAAAGGAGATTGGCTTGCAGTAGGTCTTATTCCTGTTTTCAAATTCTCTACAGAACCATGCACCCTCCATGCCTATGTCGGGGTTGGGGGGGATACCTCCTGCTACCCTGCCCTCCCCTCTCACCCTCACTGGGGGCTCCCTTGGGGACCAGGCCTGTGTCTCCTCCTCCCTCTCCTTTGGTACCCACCACGGATAGGGGCTGCACTCTCTGACCCACCAGAGACACACCTGTCTCCATCTCATTGTCCCTCAGTGCTGGGGCCGGGCCTCAGTCCTCCCACGCCTCCCCGCACGCACCTGGGCCCCCAGAGCCCACCTACCTGGTGAAGAGGACATCAGCCTCGTATTTGAGGTGGAAGCGCAGGAGGGCCGTATTGTCTTCCTTGGTGCTGTCCTGCTCGTCACTGTCACTGCAAGGAGAGCCAGGCAGCAGGGTCAGGAAGAAGCCGTCTGTCTGCTCAGCCAGCACATGCAGCGGGAGGGCGTGAGGCAGGCGGAGGAAGGAACACACTGGTTCCCTGGAGCTGGTCACACCAGACAGGCCAGTCAGAGAGCCTGAGGCTTCTCCCAGGGGAGAAAGGGCTGGGAGCGGGGAATGGACATCAGCTTTCCTGCTGCCTTCTCAGGTGCGGCCCCCCGGGCTGGTGTGGGGTCAGGAAAGGGCTTGGTGGGAGCTGGGAAGCCCGCGTCTGGCCTCGCCACAGACTGCCTGTGTGACCCCTCGTGCAGAGCCCCCATCTGCTGGGCGGGCCAATCCTGGGCTCCCTGCCAGACTCTCGGGGGCTGTGGGAGACGACACCTGCGGGAAAGGTGGCCCGCTCTGCCCAGCCAGGTACAGATGACCAGGAGCTCACAGTCGGGTAGTTCATTTAGCCCTGAATGGACTGGGGGCAGCTCCTACAGGGCTGCTGAGGGCGCTTTGCAGCTGTGAGAATTCTCGAGAGTGAAATGCAGGTGTGCAGGGGGAGTTTTGTCAAATGTGTTTCCCTTTGTATCAGGGAACCGTGCACTACCAGGGCAAATAATTTTAGACATAAAAATGTATGGTTCCTGCTTGATATTTGCACTGGGTTTCATTCCCTTTGGAAGCCTGACCCAGGATAGGTGTTAGTTAGACAAGAGATCCCCGGTACACACAGACATCCCCCCAAAGCCCCCTCCCTAATTCACAACCACCCACAGCTGTGCCAAAGACACAGCCATGCAAGTGCATTCAGGTCCTGCGAGGACGGGACTGTGTTTTCTAAGAGCAGGGAAGAGCGCAAGGGAGGCCTTGCAGACTGTCGCATGGCGAGTGCGGATTCTACCAGACCTGCCACCTGGAAATGAGCACATGCTGGTGTGTGGTCCCCAGCACTCCTGGCACCTCCAACCTGTGTGTGCTGGAATGTTGGTGTTTGCTTTGCCTGAAGTATTTATTTCTCAGCTAAGGAGTTTGGCCATTTATAAGGCTCCAGAGGACTTGGAACCCCTCCCTCTTTCCCCACCCAGAAGTAATTCTATGGAAAAAGAAAAGTGTGTTTACTACTGACACGGGGTGATTCATGGTGTCAACAAATAGCAAGCCACCTCAGGGAGGCCTGGGTGGCTCCCCAAACACAGAGCAAGAAAAGTTCTCTTAAAAATGGCAAAACTTTCAAGAGGAGAGGGGTGACCAGGACAGGAAGAACACTGGATGAGATGTAGGACAACTAGTGTTCAGCTTCCAGTGGTGCTGTTTCCATGCTGTGTGTCACTGGGAAATTCACTCAACCTCTCTGAGCTTTCCTTTTCTTACCTGTAACTTGGAGGGTGGGGAACAACCGCTGCTTTGCTGATCCTAAGGGCTGCTGTGAGGACTGACTGTGATATACGGACAGTGCTTTACAAGTGGTTTGAAATAACTGCTATACACAGTGCTATATAAAGCTAAGGGTCTGGCGTTATTATTTATATCCAAAGAATGAGAACGGTGGCAACCCAGGAGGCAGCAGGTTGGCCCACACTCTCGGCTGACCCTGGGCCCCCCTGGGGCAGTGAGGGACAGGGCTTGGAGGTGGGATTCAGAGCGGGGAGGGGCAGCTGCTAGTGGTGAGAGGAGAGAAAACAGGGCTGAGGAGGAGCGAGCCTGGGGGAAGAGGAGCAGACAGGCCCTGACCTGCCCGCCGCGAGCTGGATCTCCAGGTGGTGCAGGAAGACGGATTTGCTGAACTCAAAATCTAGACGGAAGGCCACCTGCAAGGAAGTGGTTTCATGTCTGGGCCTTGCCCGGAGCAGCTGTGGTCTGTCCCCCACACCCCCTGCAGGCTTGCTGGGGGCAGCTGAGGGGGACCGCAGCCAGAGACAACAGAGGAGCCAGACCCTCCCTCCTCCTCCTCTTCTGCTTTTAATGAAAGGCAGCTAGAGGGCAGCAAATCCAGCTCTCAATGCAAGATATTCGGGGTGGGGGCCTTGGTGGCAGGGAGGGGAGATGGCCATCACCATGCCCCACTGGACGTCGGGTAAGAAGGGAGTGGTGGGACGGCCATACCTGCCCTTGCTCTTGTGGTGGGGGAGGAGGGGAAGGCCCAGGAGGGGTGAAGCTTGCATGGCCACCCGGCTGCACCCTCCTGCCACATGCTGACCAGGGTCCTGCGCTCCCCTTGCCCTTTGCCCAGTGTGGGGCGGGGCCCCTGACTGTGGCCTTATCACATCCTACTGTCCTCACCTCCTCCCTGCCCCCCCAGCATTACTGGGCGTCTGCACAGACACCTTCTGCTGTCCCCACGTCTGACCCTCGTGAGACGGCAGGAGCCCCATTCTCCCAGGGAGTGGCTGGGCATGGGGGGGAAGCCCATGCTGTGTTCTGCCACCCCCCCGCATCCTCACTCCAGAGCTCCCGGGTTTGCCGGTGCCTCCACCTGGAGACCACACCCTCGACTTATATCTGACTGGGGCGGTTCTTTTCCAACGAGCCCTAACCCCACCCCCCATTTCTTCCTCTTCCCCAGCCTTGCACACCCTGCTCCTGGGAACATGCTGCTATCCAGTGGGATCCTGCCCCAAGCTCCTGTCTCTGATTCCCCTGTACAGGCAGCCTGGCCTCCTTCTCCTGCTCCAGCACCTTCTGTGGCTGCCACTGCCCACGGCTGATGACCGAGCACCCCCGTGGTCTGGTGTCTCCTGCCCTTTCCCAGCTACCTTCCTTCTCCCTCACCCACCGACCCTCTTTCCACATGTGCTCTTAAGCACACGGTCGGCAGGTGCTCGAGAGGTGGTGGTGTCTCTCCCACCCTGGCCACACACAGCACAAGGCAGAGGCTGGGATCTGAAAGACTGAGGAGGGACGGTGGGATTGGCCAGGAGGGGTGGGAGTAGTAGAGATTCCCTCCAAGAAGAAGGGGGCTGAGTGCTCTCTCGGGTGGGCTGCCAGCCCTGGGGGTGGCTAGCTAATTAGGCCATTGGAAAGTCATTTCATGGGAGAAAGAACTAATAAACTTAAAAGCCACCACAGGCCTCTCCGCCCTTCCCTCGTCTTCCCTGTTCACCCCAGTTGCTCTGCCTCCCTGTGCCCCTCAGGGCCCACCCTGGTCCCTTCCCGCCCCCACCGTCTCCACCGCCCCCAGCATCCCCACTGCCCCCACCGCCCCCACCGCCCCCAGCATCCCCACCGCCCCCAGCCTCAACCTTGGCCTTGGCCCGGAAGAAGGGGTAGCTGACGTTGCAGACTTTCCTGTGCAGTCTCCGCTCCTCGTTCACGCATTCGATGCTGCCGTCCGAGTCCTCCTGGGGTGGGTGAAGGACACCACGACAGCAGTTAGGCAGGGCCGAGACCGGGTCTGGGGCCACCCTCGCCCCGCCTGCCCCCCAGCGGCCGCCCGCACCCCCACCCCACGCTGAAGCCCGGAGCACGGGTTCCCGGCGCGTGCCGGGTTGCGGGGAGGACAGGCAGGTGCTCACACGCGTGCTTCGTCGTTCCCTCTGCATTGATGGAACGCAGGCCTTGTCCCTGCACAGGCAGGATGCCGAGGCCCGGAGATGGCGAGTGACTAGCTCAGACCCTGGAAAGTGGCTCGGAGCTGGGATTTGGAGCCGACTCCAAAGCCTGCGCTTTTTCTACCTAAAGTGGAGGCAGCCACGCTCCAGTCTCTGGCTTCAGGGCTCTGAGTGACCGCTGTCTTTCCGTCAGAGGGACGGGAAAGGATCCTTTGAGCCACTAAATGGGGGTTTCAGGGCCTCGCATGACTTTGTAATCCAGAAAAACAGTGAGCAGGTTGTGGGCTGAGTCCTGGCAGGGCTGTGAGGGACTTTTCCCAGCTCTAGTCCACCCACCTGCAGGGCAGGCGGGTAAAGAGACAGCTCCACCCCCGTCAACCCCTCCCGGCCCCGTCTAGGTCTGGACTCTGCACAGCAGGTCACTCACTGGCTGCTGCCACTGAGGAAAAGGTGGCTGAGTTCAAGGGGGAAACACCAGCAGGCTGCCCTGGCCTGTCTGAGCTGGGCTAGGACGCTGTCCCCTGGACCCAGGTCCAGAGGGAAGGGACTCACACAGTGCTCTAGCTTGATGCTGCTCACTTGCTTGCATCTCATTTAAAAAAATTTAAATTAGCACTTAATAATTGTACATATTTATGGGGTATACTGTGATGTTTTCATACACGTATACATAGGTAATGATCAAATAAAGGTGGTTAGCATATCCATCCCCCAAACATTGATCAGTTGTTTGTGGTGGGGACATATAAAGTCTCTCTTCTAGCTATTGTGAGCTACACAATACCTTAGTGTTGACTATGCTTGTGTCTCATTTTGCTCATCTGTTAAATGGGCATGATAGCACCGACCTCATTTAGTTGTTATGAGGATTAAATGACACAAGGCACGTACATGCCGTACCTAGTTCAAAACCCAAACTGCTGTTACGGTGATTGTTTGTACCTGCTGTGGCCTCTGTGCTGTTGGGTACGGCTGGGCTTGCGCACATGTGGATGTGAATGTGCATCTGTGTAGACTCTGTATGTGTAGGGCTGCACGTCAGTGCATGTGTGTGCACGTGCCTGCTGCATGCACACAGAGCATGTGTTTCCTTGCATGTATATGTAGGCTGGTGTGTTTTTGCAGGCGTCTGCAAAAAGCGTGTGTGATCAGACTAACACATTCATATTTGGCTGAGAGGGGTGTTTCCTCCACGAGAGCTCACCTTGGCTGCATGTGGGGGAGATGGGGAGAGGAATGCTGGCCTTCCGGCTGCGAGAATCTCCTGGGCTGGGGACAGGTTGGGGTGCCCCGTGAAGGAGGCAGGGCCGGGCTGGCCCTGCACACCTGCCACTGGGGTGGGCTACACAGCACTCTGTACGCTGAACACGTCTCCCACTTCTCTCTGCCTCACTGATTTCCACAGCCCTTCTGCGCCTCGGAAACAAACTGAACGAGTCCCTCCCCAGGGTTATAAGCAGACACAGGACTGGCCTTGTGAAGTCTGGGCCTGGGAAGCTGGGGAACATGGATATAGGTTTGGGGCTTGATTCTCTCTGAACACCCCCAAATCCAGGCAGACACAGAGTCCACGGCAGGAGAGGACCTCAAGAGACCACCAGATGGGTGCTGCAACAGTTGCTCTGGGCAGCAGAGATAGGGTCATGTCGGCCCAGAGCTGGGCCTCGCAGAAGAGACGGTCTATGGCCGCAGACAGGTGGCACCTGGAGGTCTGTGTGAGAACATGAGGAGCCCCCTGAGGAGGAAGGGAGGACACGGGCAGGCAGCCCTTTGCTTGTCCTGGCAGCCTGGTTCCACTCAGCGCCCCTCCTGGCTGCAGGCACTGCTCCTGGGTATGCAGCTGGCTGGGTGGGGGGTGGGAGGTGGCATTGGGCAGCAGTTCCGACGCTGAGGAGAGGACAGACTGGCCACTCCCTGGCCCGCCCTGCACTCTGGGCTCCACACTGGCAGGGAGATCCCTGAGGACAGAGGCTGTGTCTAAGGGGACCTGGGATTCCCCAGCACCCACACGTGACACTGATGTCCTAGTTTACTCAACAAACATGTCTTGAGGGGCCTTCTCTGTGCTCAGCCTGGCCCAGACCTGGGGACAGACGTGGTGAGGCAGAGCACTTGCCCTCTGGGAGTTGACAGTTTGGACAGGGCGGCACTCAGAGCACACGTAGGGCTGTGTGAGGGAGCTGTGCAGGGCTGGAGGGCCCTCCGTGGCCTGTGGGGGCTTCAGGAAACACACCCCACATAGCACAACAAGAGGACTAGGCTCCGTCACAAAGTGCAGGCTTAGGATCCGGCTGCTGGGTGGCAATTCTGCTCTGCTGCTTACTAGCTGTGTGGCCACTTAACCCCTATCCATGCCTCAGTTTCCTCTTCCATAAAATGGGGATACCTCCTCCACTACCACTACTGCTACCCCCAGGACTACCACTACCTCCGGACACTGTCGGGAGGGTTAAATGCATGTGAAGTGTTAGCACAGTGCTTGGACGTTGTAAGTGGGAAGCATGTGGACAGTCACCAGGTAGGACCAGAAGCTTGTCCGGCAGAGGAGAGGGGGAGTGCCAGGTAGGGGCCACAGTGGGAACCAGCAGTGACCTGTGGGGGGTGGTGAGGGGAGAAGTGGCAGGTGGTCGGTGGGACGGGCCTTGAATGCCACAGTGAGGAGTTCAGAATTGGTTGAACAGCAGCTGGGAATGACCAGAAGTTTTAAGGTGGGGAGTGACCAGTTCTGATTGTTAGAAGGCCCTTCTGGGCACACTGGGGGATGGATTGCAGGTAGGTGTGTATGCGTTGTGGTACATGCGTGGTGCGTATGTGTGCCCCTAACCAGGGCCAAGGACAGGGCTGAAGGACATTCTTCCCCGTGTCCCCAAAGGGCTCAGGCTCCCCAGCCAGTGGCTCTCAGCCCTGGCCCCATACTGAAGTCCCCTGGGGACCTTTAAAAGCCTCCTGCTGCCAGGGCCCAGCCCGGACTAAATCCATTCGGATCTCAGGGGGCACGTCAGGAGTTCGCTCCCCAGCTGATTTCCAGGGAGCAGCCAGGATCCCTCCTTTCCTTTTGTGTCAGGCAGGCCGGGCAGGGCGCTGAGGTCTTACCCTCTGGATCAGGCTGGCAAACTGCAGGTTTGGGGACTGGGAGATGTTCAGGACGGTGCTGTAGGCGTTCTCGCCCCTGTTCTCCAGCGTGGCCTCCACCGCCACCCGCCGGCGCATGCTCTCTATGATGAAAACTGTGGTGTCAAAGGACAGCGTGTATGCGGAGCAGTGCTGTGCAGGCCTCCTCAGCACCCTCTGGCAGTACTCCCTGTGAAAGCGACGCCAGGATCAGGCAGGTGGAATGGGGAATGCAGGGGCGAAGCGGCCCCCCAGGTTGGGACAGAGAGGTGGTCAGGGGTGCTTGGCTGGCCTCTGCCCATGGGAACAGCCACTGAGAGAGGAGGGGAGATGGGTGGCAGGGCTGGAAAGAGCTCCCCCTTCAAGATCACTTCCTGCCCCCAAAGCCCCTGCCTTCCCACCACAGAGATCACAGCCTCCTCTGAGCTCAGAGTTCTTCTTTGACCTTATTACCCATGCATCACTCCACTTGTCATGTTTCCTTTTTGGCCTTGGCTGCCAGGAAGCTCAGAGCTAAATATATTGATGGAGATAATCCTGATTGCTAGCCTAGATGGTTAGAATATTTGCTTCATTATCCTTCTGCGAGGGTTGGAAGTGCTACTTTTGTTTATTGTTTATGTCATGGAATGTATGTCTTCTATCTAAATCTTCTCATCCTTGGATAAAAGTTGAGCATAAATTACTGAAAAATATTAATATATTGCATAAATTTAAGATATGATGTTCCTTATTTTTCATTAGATGCTAGTGTGTTTCTTCCTGGGGATTGTGGGTCCCCTGCTCATCCACTGCTTGTCCCCTTGGCATTCTTCCATCGCAAGGACTGGAAAGCCCAGGCGTTCAGCCAATGAGGTCACCTCACCTGGGGCTTGGAGGACAAGCACCCAGAACTTCAAGTCCCCTGTCTCTACCTTTCTCCTGTTTTGTAGTGTGGCTCCAAAGGAAAAGTTTCTTTTCTAAACAAAATTTGTGGAGATTTGATTAGACTTAGTAGTATTCATTTTACAGAGGAGGTAACTGAGGCCCAGAGAGGGGAGGGGACTGCCCTGAGGTCACATGGGAGCTAGAGGCAAAGCCTAGGCTAGACCCCAGACTCCAAGTTCAGTGTCAGACCCTTGCTGCCTGTGAGAAGGCCGTGCAGGAAACAGTCCAGGGCCCCGGGAGCCCAGGCCACAAGCAGTGATGAGGAAGGAGCCAACTCACATGGCTGTGGGCAGGTCACTCCGGGCGTCCAGCACGAGATCAGGGACACAGTGCTCGTCCTCATTGCAGCCGTTCCAGAAGGGCACCTGGGCCAGGGAGAGACAGGTGTGGGTGGCTGGCTGGGGACCTGCAGCCTCCAGCCCTCGTCTTTGCTGCAGGCCCCTTCACCCCGAAAGCACACTGGTTTCTGCCTCTACCGCTCTGTCGTTCCTGCCCCTTCCCCAGACACCACACTGCTTTTTCTCCTGCATTTGCATAGACAATGCCGTCTTTAAAACGCGGCTCAAAACTCAGCTCCTCCTGGGTCCCTCCAGTTCTGAACTGAGCTGGTGGCACAGAGCTCCCCACTCACCCGCAGAGCAGCTCTGGTCAATATTTACCACCATCGACTGTGTGTGGGGCCAGGTCTTTGGCACTGGGGATACAAGATGAGAAAGACACAGCTTCTGCCCTCAGCTCATGGGGAAGATTAGGGTGTGAGCAAATGGCTATAGTGTGAAATGTGCAAAAGACCAAAAGAGAACTATGTGTGTTTGAGGAATAGAAGAGTCAGAGAGAGAAACAGTCATTACATTTTGGCCTGTAGGTAGTCAGAGACGGCTTCAAGGGAGTGACAGTAGGTCATTGTTCTGAAGGAAGATCAAGTTAGCTGGGTGGCCGGGGGAGAGGGAAGTTCAGGAGGAAGGACGAGCCTATGCAAAGGTCCTGGGGCAGAAGCGGCATGGTGAGTTTGGGAGACAACGGGCAGTTCAGTGTTGCTGTAGTAAGAGCTGCAGGGGTGGTGGAAACAAAGAGATGGGCAGGGGCCGGTGCTTACAGGGCAGTGAGGTCATGCCTTGCAACTGGTAAGTGTCACCGAATCTTTAGGCAGGGAGTGTCCTGCCAGACCTGCACGCAGAAGGCTCCCTCTGGCTGCTGTGGGAGCAGGGACTGGAAGGTGGAAGCCAGAGGCAGGGAGACCACTGAGAAGGCTGCTGCACCATCCAGGTGAGGGGTGCACTGGTGTTGGGGGGTAGCGAGCATGGAGAGGAGAGACCAGGTTCGAGACCTCAGAGGTAGGATTAATAGGACCTGGAGGTTGTCAGGGGTAAGGGAGAAAGCGGTCCAGGGTGTTGGCCCAGTTTCTTTTTCAGGTGCCATTAATTTATAAATGCAGGGGTCGAGTTGAGGGGTTCAGTCTGGGGGCTCCCGAGTGATGTGCTCGGCAGGTGGCTGCATATTCAAGCCTGGAGCTGAGGGGCGGTGACTGTCACTACCAAGGACACAGGCCAAACCCAGGGGTGGGAAAACAGGTTTCAGAAAGCCACAGGTATCTTAAATTCATTAACTTTTCTCAAAGGAGAGCTCCCCGCCCTCCCTGAGACCTGCGTGCCAGGACCTCAGCTCTGTTCTGTCGAGCTCGCCCTTGGCCTCCCCTCCGAGGGGTGGACCGGCGGCTGCAGCAGCTGCCGGCACACGGGACAGCAAAGCCACACAGAGTGGGCAGGGCGGGGCTGCTCAGGAAAGGGATGTAGCTTGAGATGGGCGCTTCCCTGTATTCTAGCACTGAAGTTCTTGCTGGTGAGTTAGAGTCTCCAGTGAAATACTCCCTGCTCCAGCCAGCACGCTGTTTAGGAAGTTTGACAACTATATAACAGCCTTCAGAAAAATTCCATCCAGCTGATTAAAAGAAAGAATTCGATGTAACAAGCAACTGCTACACTCAATTATATGGAAAGGCTTACTCCCTAAGAGGCCAGGTGTTACAGTGTTAGAACAGTGCCGGGTGTCTAGTGGAGGCTAGTAAGCATCAGTGGAGTGATGGGAACAATGTGTCTCATTTGCAGGGGGCTAGAAATCCCCATGAACAAAAGCTTTAGGAACTTAGCTGCTTCCCAAGCCCTCCATATTATGCCCCAAACTCTTTTTCAGCTCTATTTCTCACCTCTTCTTGACATAGCCTTTCACCCTGCCCTTCCCATTCCCTGCCTTGGCGACACTGTCAGCAATCCTGGAACAGAAGCCCCTCCTCCCCATCTCTGCCTGTCAGAGTCCTGTCCACCCTTTAATGTCCAGCCAAAAGCCACCTCCTCCAGGAAGGTCCCCTGCACTTCCACTGATTGCTCGATTATACTTCCTCTGCGTGCACGCTGCCGCTGCCTGGCCTGTGACGCCATCACCTCCATGCACGAAGACCCCCAGTGTCAGAGTGGGGATCGCCCTGCGTGTCAGTCTGCACTGCAGGCTCCAACACGCTTGTAGAATGAGTGGCAGGTACTCATTCATTTGCTACGTCCACTTTGTAATTACTGTGATAGGAAAAACGTGACTTTGTGTGCCCAGCGTTTCCCGTCTCCTGGCGCACTAAGCAGGGACCCGGCTTTGCCAGTTGCGGACGCAGACGCAGGAGAAAAGGGGGAGGTGTGAAGGGGGAAGGTTTGGCGGAGCAGTGTGGGAGGTGGGGGGTGATGGGCATGAATCAGAGGAGCGGGTTCCCAGGCACTGCTGTGGCCCGCGCAGTCCTTTCATAGTGTTGGGGAAGTGCAAGTAAGAAGGGGGGTAATCCTGACATCCCTCACCGGCTGGACTCGCGTCACTCACAGAGCTCAGTGACTGCATCTCAGAGGTCAGGGCTTAAGAGCACAGTGGCGTATGTCGAAGTTGTTTCCTAAATCCCCAAGGCCCCAGGCATCAGACATTCCACTTTATAAATTCTGCCTGCTCTCCCGGCACAGCCCTGGCATCTGTGACGGAGGGAGGTGGGTGACTGGGAACTCAGGTCCCTGCTGGCCTGTGGTTCCCTGTATCTCTCCAGCACCCACTCAGCGCTCCCCTGAGAAGCCTGGTCCTTCCCCTCCTGGAATCATCCAGCTAATCCCCAGCGTGGGCCACGGGGAGGGGAGGGGGCCACGTGTGGGTTTGCTGGGACGGAAGGTGGGAAGGTGTGGCAGGGGAAGGACCCCTCAGCTCCCGGCACACAGTGGGTCTGGGCTTTGGGGAAAGGTAGGGGTGGAGGTGGGGGACGTGCCGGGGCATGTCCCCTGCATGCCAGGACGTACCGAGACTCTGAGGGTAGTGGGCCAGCCGTCGTCCAGCATGGGGCCATGGTCGGGGTCCTCCAGGGAATACTCAACCAGGAAGGTCACCGGCTTCACGTAGTCAGCAGTGTCCTGTGGCATAGAGGAGGGCAGGGGTGAGAGAGGAGAGAACATCCTTTTCTGGGCCAGGACCACTGACGCTGAGCTGGAACTTTCACCTCCCCCAGGCGGGGGAGTGGGCAGCTGCCCTGTCGGCCATCAGGATGAGTCCGAGGTGGGTGCAGGTGCCCCGTGGGGTGTGTAGGTGGGTAGAGAATGTGCCATGAGCAAAGGGCCCCTTGGCCCAGCTTATGCCAGCCCAGCTTCCTGGCTGTGTCACCAAGCTCCTGCTCATCCTTGGGGGCCAGGCTCCCATCACTCCTTAACTCGGCCTCCAGGAAGCCTGGCAGTAACGCCCCGGCCCCCACCACACCCCCACACCGTCAGACCTGTGACTGCCACTGCTCACGCAGCATCCGAACCAACTGCCTATGCGGCAGTCTTCCCTCCCCAGCAAGGAATAGGCCAGCAGCCTCTTAGCACAGGCCTGCCACTGTGATGAGGCTTAACGATGTTGGACTGATGACTGAACAGACAGGGCGGTCCTGAGCATGGATGGTAAATGAAGGGGGTGCTCCGATCTGCTTAAAAATCTCCCTCTGGAACCTGCGAGCCCTGACACGAGTGGCTTCTTTGTACTAAGGCAGTGGCTCTCAAACCTGAGCTGACAGCGGAATCCCCTGGGGGCCTATGAAAACATGGGGTGCTGGCCCCACCCCCAGAGTTTCTGAGTCAGTAGGTCTGGGATGGGGCTGGAACATGCACATTTCCACCCGGTTACCAGGTGATGAGGTTGCTACTAGTGTAGGACCACAGCGTGAGAACCACTGCACACATACATCAGAGGGGGCCACGGTAACAGACCTGCGGGCTTCCCACCTGCTCGTGTCTCTGACCTCTGGCTATTGAACAACTGGGGCCAGGTGGGCTCTGAGTGCCCGGGGCATGCATCTCTGATGCAAGAGCTATGACCTGGGTATCTGGTGTTCCTGGATGGAAGCAAACTTCTCATCCTCTTCCTTAGCCATAAAATAGGGCACCTGCTCGTGACACCACTGGTCCCCCTCTCTGTTCCCCCTCCCAGCTTGTCCATGCACTGTCCACCTCACCTGGTCTTTGTCTTCAGCTGATGCCCACTTGTCCCTCCCTTAGAGTCACATGCCCTGCTCACTGACCCCAGTTCTCTCCGCTAAACTGCACCACGCCCACCTCCCTCCCCTGCACACCTGAGAGCTGGGGACGAGGGGTTTTGGAGGGAGTACAGTGAGGTGTTAAGTAGTGTGTCCCAGTGGTCTCTCTCTGGGGCATGAGGTGGGGCCTGGGGTGGCCGAGGTCTGGAACACTGTCCCCACTGGCCTCCTGAGGGCCGCTGGGGCTCAGAACCAGCCTGGCTCCAGCCAGACTCTCCCAGAGCGGGTGCTGGACCCCCTTCCTGCAGGAGCTGGGGCTCTGCGTGTGGGGCTGCCAGCCTCACCAGGACGTGGAAGTTGATCCGCTCACAGTGCTCCTGGCCAGAGGACAGCAGGACAGCTCTGTTGGTGAATCGGTCCCCGCCCTCATCCAGGTGGGCCCTCGGCGTGTACCGCCTCTCGTCCATGGTGGCGTTGTATCTGATGCCTGGGGGAGGGAGACGACCAGACCACAAAAGTGGAGCCACATTCCCACCTAAGACTGTTTGCCTCTCTTTTAAGATAGCCTCTGGGAAGTCTGCCTCCTCCAGGAAGCCCTCCAGGCTGGCCAGCGAAGAGCTGCTCTTCTCCCCTCACAGGGCCAGTGTGGGTGTGAGAAAGCGGGGAGGATGGAAGCAGACGAGGGCCAGGGTGGTGCTGCGTTGAGCCTCTGCTGGCATCAACACTCCTCTCCACCACTCCCATCACTTTCCCTGCCCCGGCTTGGTGGTCCCTGTCAGGGCTGGTCAGAGCCTCTGCCATGGTGGTTTCTCTCTCACTGGCGAGGGCTGGCCAGGCCCGGCCTGCCGGCTCCTCCAACCTATGACTCTATTCTGGGGTGTAAGACCTGAAACCTCCCCTGTGTCCAGCCAGACTGCTGGGCTTCCACACCCCACTTGCTCCGCTGCCTTCTGATCTGAACTCTGCACTCAGACTGTTTCCCTTTTCTCCTGTCCTCTCCCTCCTTGGTCACCCCTGCTCACTGCCACCCTCACCCTGGCACGACACCCCCTCTTTGCCCCTTGGAATTAGAGCATCAAATGGGCATCTGGCAGTCATCAAAGTCGTCACGCTAGGGTGACCCAGCACTTAGTCCCCATTTCGGGGAAAGCCCAGGTTTTGACGCAGAGTGACTGGAAAGTCCAGGGGGGAGATTGAAGCTGGGGTGTGGGGGGGCCTGGCTTACCAACAGTTGCCGTTTGGAAATGGGGTGCCAGGAAGACGGGAGTGAAGCAGAGGAAGGCAGCCAGGCAGGTGGCGTCCCTGCCGCTGCGCTTGCAGTCCTTGTGGAAGATGTTGATCTTGGCTGGCTCAAAGTGGAGGCTGGCGTTGATCTGGACCACGGAGCGGGACCTGGAGGAGAAGGGCCAGTGAGCTGGGCGGGGCAGGGGCTCAGCTTGCCCTGCTGTGACCATGGGGAGGGGCAGGAACCAGACAGCAGTGGGATCTGCAAAACCACCACTGGAGGCAGGGGTGGAGGGCAGAGAGGGGCTCTGGATGGCAGGGGGATGAGGGCTTGGCCACGTCACAGCCCCCAAGGCAGCCCTTCGTCATTTTCCCAGTGGCTGTACACGCTGTGGACCTCTTGCCCCTCAACACCTTTGACAGCAGTGGCTCCCAGCCCTGGGTGTGTGCTCAAATCATCTGAAGAGCTTTAAAAAGCTCCTGATGCCTAAGCTGTCCCTCAGCCAAATTAAATCAGAATCAGGCATCAATGTTTTAAGCAGTGCTTGAATCTCAACATCTCTGCACACCCCCTGATTGTGTTAAAATGCAGATTCTGACCCAGAGGGTTGGCCTGGGTTCTGCATCTCTACCCAGCTGTCAGGTGATGCCCATACTGTCCACAGACCACACTTCCAAGAGCAAGGTGTGGAAGCTCCCAGGTGGTGCCAGTGTCAGCCACCGTTCTAGAGATTCCCTGCTATCCACCCCAACACTGCCCCATCCAGGCGGCCAAGGAAATAACGAATTTACCCTTATGTTGGTCTAAGTCAGGAAAGGAAACTTATTGCCTCTTCAAACCATGAAATTATACAAAAAGAATAGAAGTAGTGTGATTTAGATGTTTCAGAGTTTCAACGTGATTATTCGTGCCAATACTCTGTTCTTAGTGTCAGGATGACAGGGCCACTGTGCTGGAGAGAGAAGGGGTAGATCTGAGCCTTGCCGCCATGGGTTCCTCACTGTACCTTGGCAGGTCATGTGACCTTGCTGATGGGGGCCCAGGAGAATCAGGGAGGTGAGCATGGGGGCCCAGGAGAATCAGGGAGGTGAGCGAGGTCACCTCTGACAGTGTAGAGCGAGGTGCAAACATAATAGCTTACGTCAGCGGTTCTCCACTGGAATCGCCTGGGGGCTTTTAACTGCTGCCCGGGTCTCTCCCGCAGAATTCAGTTTTAATTGGTCTGGGTAAAGCCTGGGCAATGATGTTTTAAAAGCTCCTCAGTGTGACCATAAAGTCTTCCCCGAGGCCTCTGGCCCACAATTTCATCACTGTGTAGGCAGCACGTGGGTCTAGATTTAAGCAGCTAGTGCTTGGTCAAATCCCTTTGTGACACTGAGTGTCTTGGGGCCTGTGTATGCATGTGTGTGTCTTGTTTCCTGTAAAGACGTTTACGGGACACCTTAAAGACCTGCTAGGCTATGTCCACTCCCTACCCCGGGCCTTGGTCACTGTCTCGCTTTCTTGGCTGGAACCAACACAGTGAATACCTTTACTCTGCCTTTCAAGCCCAGGCTGCTGTTTCTGCAGCCACCACCACCAAAGATCTAAGAGCCCCCCCACGCAACGCAGACCTTGGAAGACAGACAGACCATGAGCCTGTGCGTTGGCTGGGCTGGACCTGCAGAGACCCTGGCTTCCTGGTGCAGCCCTGGGAGTTTGGGGCAGGGGATGTTTGGCCTTGACAGGCAGGGGATCTGGAGGAGCCAGCAAGTCTGCGGCCCCCCTTCCTCCACTACAGCGGCTGTTTCCCGCTGCCGCTCTGGGGGCAAGGAGCTGCTCTTACAGCGAGGCGGCTCGCTCAGCATCTGCCCGCCTTCACTGCTTCCCTCCTGCTTCTGAACCCGCTCCCAAAGTGTGCACAGAGGCTTTCGCCCCAGGCTCTGTTTTCTAGGGCACCTGGACAAAGACATTATTCCCCCACTGGATCGTAATATTTTTGAGAACCAGGAGCACGTCCCTCCTTTGTTCTCCCTGCGAGGTCGTATATCTCTGTTTCAAGCCTTTGCAAAGTCGTATGAAAAGTATGATTGCATTTATATAAAATTATAAGCAAGTGGGAAACAAGGTTGGGAGGAAATATGCCAGAACATTAATAGTGCTATTGTTAAGGTGATGGAATGCTGAGCCATTTTTTCCCTTTATTTCACAAATTTTCATTAAATTATCATATTTATGGTGAAAAATATCTCATCAACATAGGCGGAAAAAAAGCTCAACATTTTTTTTGCCTCAAAAAGTAGCCAATGGTTGGTAAAATGTATGGACTCTTAGCATTAAAATGAGGTCCTGAATAAAGGAAGTGAGGCATCAGAGGGGCTTTGGCAGAAAGCATCTCTGTATTACATATGCATTCCTCCACGCAGGAGACAGGGGAAGAACCTCCCAGCTGCTAAAATTATGATCTACTTGTTCCTCTAAGTACCTTGAAAAGCTGAAGTGGAAGAAATGCCCAAGTAGCCAGAACTTTAAGGGCAAATTCTAAGTCCTTTTGGACAGAACTTCAAGATAATTTATAGTGATTCTATGAAAAGGAAATTTGTAATCAACATGGGATGAGAACAGCGTGAGTTTGGCTGATGATGGTTAAAAACAAGAAACAAAAATCCCAAAGTATATCTTTTGTTGTCGTCTTTTTTTTTTTTTTTTGGAGACAGAGTCTTGCTCTGTCACCCAAGCTAGAGTGCAATGGTGTCATCGTAGCTCACTGTAGCCTCAAACTCCTGGGCTTAAGTTATCCTCCTGCCTCAGCCTCCCGAATATCTGGGACTACAGGCATGTACCACCATGCTCGGCTAATTTTTAAGTCTTTTGTGGAGAAGGGGTCTCAAAATATTGCCCAGGTTGGTATGGAACTTAAACTTCCCACCTTGGCCTCCCAAAGTGCTAGGATTACAGGCCTGAGCCACCGCACCCAGCCCTGAAGCTTATCTTTTAAATCTTGTATCCATCATGACCCTCAGGAGACCCCAACAGTCAGGAGAAGTGGGGAAACCAACCACAGAATCACAGCATTGCCAAGGGCGCCCACTGCCAGGTCGACGAGCCCATCCTCATTGAGGTCCAGTTGCCCGTGGATGCTGCAGCCAAAGTACTGGAGGCCTGGAGCCAGCTCTGATGCTGCGATTCTCTGCAGGGAGTGGAAAGAGCATGTGCATGCTGTGAGCCTGAGTGTGGGCAAGGCAGCCTTAAGGGGTAGGCACAATCAGGAGCCATGGGGAGAGGCTCTTTCAAACCAAAATGACCTCCTCCCCTGTCCTGTCATTGGCATCTGAAATTCCTACCATTAAAGTCATTCTTTTGGGTTAATATAGGCAAAGAATTTATGACTAAGATACCGAAAGCAAATGAAATAAAAACAAAAAATAGACAAATGGAACCTAATTAAACTACAAGCTTCTACATAACAAAAGAAATAATCAAAAGAATTAATAGACAACCTACAGAATGGGAGAAGATATTCACAAACTGTGTCCAACAAAGGACCAATATCTAGAATCTACAAAGAACTCAAACAACTCAGCAAGAAAAAAAATAAAACAACCTCATTAAAGAGTGGGCGAATGACATTCACAGGCATTTTTCAAAAGAAGATATACAAATGACCAATAAACATATAAAAAAATGCTCAATATCACTAATCACCAGGGACATGCAAATGAAAACCACAAAGAGATACCATCTTACTCCAATTAGAATGGCCATTACTAAAAAGTCAAAAAAACAATACATGCTGGTGTGGTGGAAAGGGAACACTAACACACTATTGGTGGGAATGTAAATTAGTCCAACCTCTATAGAGGTCAGTATGGTGATATCTCAAAAAACTAAAAGTAGATCTACCATTTGATCCTGCAATCCCACTATTGGGTATTTACCCAGAGGAAAAGAAATCATTATATCAAAAAGATACCTGCACTCTATATGTTTATTGCAGCACAATTCACAATCGCAAAGATAAAGAATCAACCTAAGTGCCAATCAACTGACAAGTGGATAAAGAAAATGTCGTAGGAATACACCATGGAGCACTACTCAGTGATAAGAAAGAATGAAATAATGTCTTTTGCAGCAACTTGGTTAGAACTGGAGGCCATTATCCTAAGTGAAGTAACTCAGGAACAGAAAAACAAATGCTTCACATTCTCACTTATAAGAGGGAGCTAAACTATGGCTACATAGGGACACACAGAGTGGTATAAGGGACATTGGAGACTCTCAGCAGGGAGGGTTGGAGGGGACGAAGGATGAAAATTACCTATGGGGTACAATGTATACTACTTGGGTGATGGGTACACCAAAAGTCCAGACTTCACCATTATATTAATACAATATATACATGTAATGGAATTCAACTCATACCCCTTAAACCTATCTTTAAAAAAACACTTAAAAAGAAGAAAATGAAAAAGAAAAATCCCTGGAAAGAGTTCTGATTAGTCCAGCTTGAGTCTGTTTCCCACCCTGTGGGCAGGATATAGACTTTTGGTTTTTTAGAAGAAGACAGAGAAGGGGTGGTGGGCAGAGAAAACAATAGCTAGTACAGGTGACACTTCATGTCACAGTGGGAAAGATGGACAACTCAGTGAATGGAGTTGGAACCACTGGCTACCTCACCATTTAGAAAAATATTAAGCTGAATTTCTACCTATCTCCTTAAA
>CM052442.1:99145342-99200182 GCA_028533085.1 Varecia variegata | reverse complement strand
ACTTCTTTCAGTGCCTGTGCACTTGCTATGTTCCTCTCCTGCTTGGGGTGCAGTGTTCCTCACTTCGGTGACAGCACCATTCACCCCCTCACCAGAAACCTGAGCGTCCTCCCCAGCTCTACCCTCCACTTCTCCCGCCAGCAAACCTACCAGCAAGTCCTGCCTGGCGAGTGCCAACATCAACTGCTCCCCGCTGCTTCTTCCCCAGGCTTCCTCCTAGCCTCAGGCTGGCCCCTCCAACACACCCCCATGGCAGCCACAGTGGCCTCTAACAGCTGACCATGCTGCCACCTTGCTTTAGGGATAAAGTCTAAACTCTTCAGTGTGACCCTGCTAGACCAGCCTCCCTTCCCAGCCTCTGTCCCCGCAACCCCTGCTCCCAACGCTGCACTCCTGGCTCCTGCCAAACCCAGGTTTTTCTCTTCTCCAAAAGCCCTAGTTACTTAATTAATGCTTATTGGATCACTGGGTTGCTTAGGAAAGAGGAAGTCACGCTGCCCACCTGGGTGAGATGCTCTACAGCCTTAGGATAGCACGTGAGCCCCATGCTCTTAGGAGATAGTTGTCATCATTTTACAGGGAAGAAGCGGAAACTCAGAGAATGGGAACTGCTTGCCCAGGGTCAGAAGGCTGGTCACCGCCAGGCTGCTTGGAACTCAGGTCTGACACCCCTGCCCACGGTTCTCCCTCCCCCCGCAAGCTCCTGGCTCAGAGTGTTTTCAGAAGAAATCTATACTCAAGCACTAACAACTTTTAACTAAGGAGAAAGATAAAAAGCAACCAGAAGAGAGAAAAATGGAATAATACGCACAGGCGGAGAGAGGGAAGAGATGCGCCTACCTAAAGTAATTAAGAGGCAGACAGGGAGCGAGGAAGGGAGGAGGGAGGGAGACATTTGTCTAAATATGTGGCCTCAGCTATGTGGGTCACTGTGATTTGGAATCCACTTAATTTAGCTGCCTTCAGCACTGTGGTTTCTCGTTCGGATGTTGGAGGCGGAACTGGGCAGGAAAAATGTCATAAATTCATCAGCGAATTCCCTCCAGCTCTCAAGGTCTAGCCTTCGATTCCCAGGAGAGCTGGCCCTGGGCAGAGTGTGGGTGAGCAGGGCGGAGGTTGAGAGCCCAGCCGCCTGGTTGGCCAGTGTCATGAGACAGGAGAAGGACTAGCGGCATGGTGGCGCTCTGTAGCAAGAGGGATGCAGGCTAGACGCGGGGAGGAACGGGCCAAGGGCAGGAGGAGATGCAGGGGCCAGGGCCGTCCCAGGCTCAGCAGAGCCAACGGGAGCTGGAGATGACAGGGAGGGGCCCAGACAGCGCTCAGCTGGGGCCCAGGGCCATGGATGTTGCCAGTCAGGAGGAGCTGAGTTCTGGTCTGGGGGTCGCTGAAGGTCAGGAAGTGGCATAGTGCAAGAGAGCGCCACCAAGAGGCCTGGGTTCTCAACTTGACCCGGCCACAAATCCTCCATCCTAAAAGAGCCTCGTTGCTTCCCTGGGCCCCAGTTCTTGGCCATCAAAATGACGTGGATTGGAAGCCTGATTTCTCCACCTATGACTCTTATCACAGCGTTCCAACTTGCATCCGTCACTGTCTGATGCGAGACTCTTAGCAGCACAGTCTGCCAGCCACATCCCGGTGGGGCAGTGGCACAGGCAGCGTTCCCATTCTGCACTGTCACCATTCCAGGGAAAGGGGCCCCGTGAGGCCTTCTGCGGGTGGATGCGTCACTCGTGCTGCTGCCTTCAGGCCTGCCTGTGTTCCCTGCCCTTCCCGTTTGACCCGCCCGCCCCAGCCGCCCCCTCCGTTACCTGCTCGCCGCGCAGAGCCTGGTGGATGGCGAGGCTCCTGTTGTTGTGCATGGTGAAGAGGATGACCTTGCCCGTGTGGTTGAACCGGGGGGCTCCAGCCACGTACACCCGCCCCTGCCTGGAGGACACGACCGATGTGACTGTGTACCCTGCCACAGGAGGAAACAGGCTGGTTTGGTGCTGAATCCTCGACAGGTCTTGCCAGGGCCTGGCTGGTGGCTCAGCTGTGCCGGAGGATGCGCCGCCCGTGGTGGGGGTGGGTTCAGGGCCGGCTGACCGGGTTCAGTAATTTTGCCCGGGGCAGCCGGGAGGCCTGGGAGAGGCAGGGCCCAGGAGAGGGGCCTGGCGGGTGGGGAGGCCTCACTGCACCCCACTCCATGCTGGAGAAAATACAGGAAGCCAGGTGGGGCCGCTAAAGACATTACTGACTTGAAATCCCTTCTTCTCATGCTCACGAGCAAGGCGGAGCAGGGAGCAAGGAGCTGGGCGACCTCGAGCCACACTTCATTTACGTGGGCAGACTTTGTTTCCCATCCCCACCAATCTCCACTCCCGGGGGCCAGCCAGCATCCTCTTCATTGCCACAAAGCCCTGCTAAGCGGCTCACTGGTGACTGGAGTGTCAGCTGCGAGGGTGGAAGGAGTTGCTGCGCTCTGCATATTTACACAGGGTCTTAGGGATCCCTGCAGCCCCAAAGCTTTGAAGACTCCAAGGAGGAAGCTCCCAGGCTCCTCTCAGTCCCACACATATGCCACACAAACAAGAAAGAAATGGAAACCAAGGAGCTCCCGGAACCAAAGGGCTCTTTTGAAAAGGCTGCCGATCCCGCTGTGTAGCTGTGCTCAATCACTGTGAATCTCGAGCCTCCCACCCGGCACCCAGGAGGTGAATGTCCGGCACCCCCAGCCACTGGCCTGAAAGTGGGGTCCCAGCAGGTGTTCGAGGCCCATGGCCTCCCAGAATCCCATGTCCTGCTGGACGATCTTGGATACTGGATCCCAGATTTCACATGGGTGTTGGGCCTTGTTGACAGTTCCTGGGGAACAGATGTCTCTTTCTGCCGTGTGCATGTGTCAGTTCATGTGTGCACGTATGTGCGTGTGTGCACGTGCATGTACACGTGTGTGTGACACTGTCCCTCAGGTCCCACTGGCTGCTTCCAGAGTGGCTGCAGGATGTGCAGATTCAGTGCCTGGCTGTGTGGCGTGCAGTAGGGTGGCCTACTCTGGTTCCAGACACGTCTTTGACTCTTGGCAGTGTGTTCTGGGAAATGGGGCTTGATGGGTCCATAAGATCAGGACCTTGCACATAGAGGGTGGCTAACGTGGCCCTGTACTTAGGGCAACCATAAATGCACGGAAGTGGGGTGGAATTAGCTTTGCGGTGTGCAGCAAAAATTTCTTCTGAGCTGTGCCCTCAGTGGCACTGCTGAAAATGTTCTCAGCCTTGGGCTTTTGGGCTTCCTCAGAAGGAGGGACACTGGGCGGGCCTGGCAGGACTGTGGCCGGCTCTCAAAGCTCATAGGGCTTCCTGCTTCCCAGCCATCGGCTGGCTGTGCCCTCCGTTCCCAGGTGGTCCTGTGGCCGTCAGGAGGGGCCATTCCAAAGCCGGGCCAGCCTCCCTGAGGCCTGATGAGATGGTGGGGCAGAGCCCCGGCTAGAAGTCCTCACTGCTTCCGCAGGGCCAGGCCTTCCAGTCCCCTCCCCCACCCCCGTAGCTCCCTCTCTCGCTGGGACACGTGGGGAGGAATCTTCCAGCAGGGATCTCTGCCCCAGCAGAGAACCCACACACGGCCCTCACTGGATGACTCCCAGAGGGAGGAGGCTCTCCCTCGGGACCCCTCAAGGCGGTGACTGTGGTTAAGGCGGGACAGCTGGGCCTCATGAGTGTCCTTGAGCCTGGCTCCACCCTGCCAGGGTCTTCTGGGAGGAGAAGGAGGCCAGCTCTGCTAGGCAGGGGGGATATGCATCCTGCTGCACCCTCACTCAGATACCTTCAATAGCCCCTCACTGCCAACATGAAAAAGCTCAAACCCCTTAGCCTGGCATTTGAGGTCTCCTGCTGCGCCAGCCCTAACCTGCCTTCCCCTCCCTGTCCCCACTCCTCCCCTGTGCTCCATCCATACTGGTCTATTTCCCAGGTCCTGAAATCACCTGGCACTTCCCACACCCCCTGCCATTGTTGGGCCCTCCTGGGCTTATTCAAAACTTTCCCTTTCTTGGAGACCTGGTGTAGGCTCCACAGCGAGTCCAGAGTGTGCCAGCCTGCTGGACCACAGCCACCCATGTCATTTCTCTCCCTCACCTGGAATTAACCCCGTGGGGCCCTGGGACATTGCTGCTGTGATCTGCCTTGCTAGTTCATGCCTTGTGGCACCTGCACCTTGCACTCCTTCCTTGGTTTCCTCACTTTTAGTGCAGTGCTGCACACTTGGGGGGCACACAATAGGCCATGATCGATTCCAGTTAAAGGGGTGCTGGCCTTTGTCTCTCTGACATCTTTCCTAGTGTTTGAGCATTTGCTAAAGCAAGGACTCGAACCCCTGCCTCCTTTCTTTGTGCTTTTATCTAAGCCCTTACCTCACTTGTATTATAATCACCTGTGCACATGTCTCTGTCCCCCACTGGCCAGGAAGCAGCTTGAGGGCAGGGGCTGTGTCCTGCTCACCATTGCACTCTGATAGCATCAACCACAGACACTCGTCACACGGTCCACATTTAACACCTTGTGAATTATATGGAACCCAGGCCCCAGGGCCAAGTGCTGTTGGGAAATTTCTCGGGACCTACACCTCTGGATTTTCCAGGACAGTCCCAATTCCAGCATTTTGTCCTGTTCTCAGTGCACAGTCTCAAAGTTGGGGTTGGAAAATGGGGTAACTGTAGTGTGGGCAGTGTCACAGGCAGGGCATGTGGCTGAAGAGGTGAGGGACAAAGGTGGGGATGGGATGAAGCCCCTGTTACACCCGGGCATGGTGCCGGGTGTGGTGGATGCCAGGCTGGAGAGGAAACGGCCCCTGAGTTGCTCTGCAGGGTCGGGTGTTTGTGTGTGCTGGGGGTTCTGCAGCCCCGGGTCCCCTCTTCACCCTGCCCGCCCCCTCCCCTCACTCCGGGCTCTTACCCAGGTATGCACCGTGGTTCTTGAGCTCCTCGGGGAACTCTTTCAGGTAGGACTCGCGGTGAGGAATGACCTTCCCGGCACTTGTTTCCTTTAGCACAGCTCCGTTCCAGTCATAGGCGCCAACAGCTCCCAGCAGAATCCCGTCCTGGCATTGGGCAGGGGACACACATCAACTCCTGTTCCCGCAGGCGCCTCGCTGGGAGCCACACCAGGTCCCGCGACCAGTGAAGCATCGGCCAGCCACCTTGGTCACCTTCTCTGGGGGTCACTATCGAGCAACCCAACTTCCAACCCAGGCTCTTGGCTTTCCCATGAGACAAGGAGACCCTCTTGCCCCATCCCAGCTTTAGCACAGAATAGGTTAAGCTGATCCTGAGGACAGGAATTTAGGAAAAGAGGAATGTTCTAGAAACAAACTCCCAATCCAGAGCCAAACCTCTATTCCTCCTTGGGCTTCAACACTCTCTGGAAACTCTCTGGTCACCATTCCCTCCTTCCAGCACTCCTTCCAGCTGTGGCTCTGCACCTGTACTCCTTCAATGTCCCCTTTCAGTGTCCCAGCTGCTTCCCTGTGGGTAAATCCTACTCCCTCTTCATTTCTTCAGCAAATATTCACTGAGGTCCCCTTTGCACCAGGTACTTGCTTGGTGCTGGGGATATTGTCCCTGCCCTCACAGCGGTCAAAGATACTAACAAATAAACAAACATGCAGTTGCACACAAGCAGTTGCAAACTGCGATAAATGCACTCAGGGAAAACCACGGTGAGCTGTAATTTTGATTGCAATGGGGGTCAGGGAGAGGCTTTTTGAGGAAGTGACGTTTACTCAGACACTTGAAAGCTGGGTATGGCCGGGCAGAAGGGCTGGAGAGAGGCCAGAGCCTTTGCTTTCAAGGAACTGAGCACTGTTTGGTGGAGCTGGAGCGCTGAGTAAGAGGGGCAGACAGGCTGGACATGGCTGGACAGATAAGCCAGGGCCACGCCCTGAGGACGGGGGCTTGTTTCTCAGGGCTTGGAGGGTGCTGTTCTACCCACTCCTTGCAGGACAAGTGATGTTGCAAAGCTTGGCAGGAAGACAGGAAGCTCCCGCTCCCCGAGGGGAAGTTTCCATGTACCGACTGCACGGCTATTTCCTGCGGACCGGGTCCACTCACCCTCTGGGCTGCCCCTGCACCCCACCCCCAGCTCAGACAACCCACGTGAATAGTGGGTACAGGAGGACAAACAGCAAGCACTTGGAGGAGGAAGAAAGTTACCAGGGGCAGTGAGGGGCCTGAGGAAGGTGGTGGAAGCAGGGAAGGGCCACTTTCCCGGATTGCCTTGCGGATGACAGGGCTGGGGGCAGATTGTCTGTATCCCAGCTTTGGGTTTTTTTTTTTGTTAGTTTGTTTTGTTTTTTGAGACAGAGTCTCGCTCTGTTGCCCGGGCTAGAGTGAGTGCCGTGGTGTCAGCCGAGCTCACAGCAACCTCAAACTCCTGGGCTTAATCGATCCTCCTGCCTCAGCCTCCCGAGTAGCTGGGACTACAGGCATGCGCCACCATGCCCGGCTAATTTTTTATATATATATTTTTAGTTGGCCAGATAATTTGTTTCTATTGTTTAGTAGAGACGGGGTCTTGCTCATGCTCAGGCTGGTCTCAAACTCCTGAACTTGAGCGATCCACCCGCCTCGGCCTCCCAGAGTGCTAGGATTACAGGCGTGAGCCACCTCGCCCGGCCCCAGCTTTGGGTTTTTAAAGCACAAGCAGTACAGTCACCTCTCTGTCCCGCTAAGCCGTCCCTGAACCCAGCTGGCTGGCTGGGTTTGAGGTTCCCCACCACTTTAAAGAGTAAAGTTGGTCTTATCAAAGGGTTAAGAAATCCTAACCCTCTAGAGGTAGAACCGACCGTTCAGACAGAATGTTTTACGACTGTGAATAAGCTGGTCTTGGGAGAGGCTGTGCGTTCGGTTATGTCTAACATTGCATTTTCTAATTAGCCTGCTTCCTCCTCCTCTGGGCTCGAGCCTCAGCCTAGGAGGCTCTGACAGTCTGTCAGGGCCAGGATTGGAGCCAGGGACTCAGACACTCGCTGTCCACAAAGTCACCACCGACATTCCTCGTGCATGGGTGTGCCCCATTCTTTCTGCAGTGTTTTCTCACCCAGCCCCCTATTTGGGCTTACAAACGCCCTGTGAAGCCAGAGGACAGAGGTTCTCAGTCTGAACTTGAGAAATCAACATCTGAGGTTCAGAGAGGGGAAGGGACTTGCCCAGGATCACACAGCAAGTCAGAGGAATGGCTGGGACTTTGACAGGGGAGATGGGTTGGGCAGAGAAGAAAATAGCCCAAAACTCAGTGCGGCTCCTGCTTCCAGTTTCCCACCTGAACCCCCTCTGGGAGGAGAGCACTGTCTGGGCTTGTCTTTCTTCCTTCCTTCCCTCTCTGCCTGCTGAGTCCAAGTTTGTAAGTGCAGACCAAGCTTCTCCGCACATGGAGAGCGCTTTGAAGATGAATTTTCGGGTCTGCAGGTGACAGGGAGCCTCTGCAGTGTATAGAGAAGGGCTGGTTCAGCACAGGTGCCTGGGATTCACCTGGGGGGACCCCTCATGCTGACTCCCCATAAGCGGGGTGGGTTGGGAATTCCTCCAGCGCTGGGCTGAGCGGTCGCTCCGGTCTCTCACCTGTGCCACTTTAACCCTGGCAGCAGCTGCAGCCTTGGGCCCTCAGTGGGAGGCTCTTTCCCTAGAGTGGGCTTGTCGGGGCCATCGGGTGCCTGCCTGAGGACAGGGGCATGGTGGGGAGTGGGCAAGTCGAGGCCACCAAAGCAGACCTCAGCATGCCACAAACTCTTCCCAGCTGGAGGAACCCAGACATTTTGAGTTTGGAAAAAATCTGGAAGGGCAGGGCAAAAACAAGAGGGCCAGAGCCCTGACAGGGGAATCCAGGCTTGTGGGCCCAGGGAAACAAACAGAGGGCATTCTGGGTCAAAGCTGTGTCCCATGCGCTGCAGGCCTCGCATGGTCTCCCTGAGTCATGGCTTCCTTTCCTGGGGCCACCCGAGCCCCCACCAGATATCACCAGGGTGTGCCTGGGTGGCCTTGCACGCAGATGGCCCTTCCCACAAGCAATTTTCCTGGAGCTCCATGCGGCCCTGAGGTCGGTCGCAGGCTTGGTAGCTGTCAGAAGGTCTGAGGCCAGTTGTGTCCTCCCCCAGGACATTGTAACTGTACCTACTGGAGTGCGTGTAGCACCCACCATCTGATCCTGCCAGCTCAGCTCTTAGCTGTCCTCTGACCTGGCCTTTGCACCCGTCTGCTGAATGCTCCTTGGGCGTGTGACCCTGTCTCCCAAAGCTCCGTGTGCTGGCCAGTCCGTGTCTGAGCCAGGGTTAGGCCACAGCCCCGGCACTGGAGGAAGCACAGTCTAGGGCAGTGGTTCTCAACGAGGGGTGGTTTTGCCCCCCAGGTGATGTTTGGCAATGCCTGCAGAGACTTTTGGTTATCACAGTTGGGCAGGTGGTGAGGGTGCTACTGGCACCTAGCGGGCAGACGCCAGGGAGCTGCTAAACTTACTGCAATGCACAGGACAGCCCCACAACCAATGGTTATCCAGCCCCAAAAGTCACTAGGGCTGAGGGGGAGAATCCCTGGCACAGTGGTTAGAGCATTACAGGATGAACGCTAGAGCCAGACATTCCTGAGTTCGGTTTCCCGCTCCAAAATTTCTAGATGTGCGACCTTGGGCACATTTCTCCCTCTCTCTCTCTGAGCCTCAGAGTCCTCAGCAGTAAGATAGTTTTGTTGTGAGAGTTAGCATTTTTCAGTCTTCGCATGGTGTTTGCAGCCAACGAGTACTTGGTACGTGGTAGCTCTGCTTATTTGTGAGTTTACCTGTAAAGCATCTCCCAGAAGGCCGGGAGTCAAAGAACGAGATCCCAGGGTCAGGTTTGTGATTACGGTAGCATGTGAAAAGTGCTCCAATGGAGTCAAGGACAGGCTATTTTGGGAGTCCCAGGAGCAAGTGACCTCCTGAGTGAGGGGTGAGTGTGTAGTGGGTTAGGGAAGGATTGTAAGAAGACCTCACTTGATTTGTTAGTAAGTCTCAAAACGTACACTTCCAGTTCCAAGCCTCAAGATTCAATTTCACAAATATTTTCCAGATATATACTCAAATCTGAAGTTCAGAGAGGTTAAGTGATTTGTCTGAGCCCACACAGCCAGACAGTGCTTTCCTCTTGCCCAGCAGTAATGGAATTAGGATGCCAGATGCCAGCATTTCTTCCTTCCAGCTCTTCTTGGCTTTTTTGAGGCAAGACTGAGGAGTGGGTGCAGGTAGCTGCTGGTAGTACCGTGGGCTAGTGTGACGGGAGACCCCCTAGAGGGCACCAAGGCTGTCCTCTTTCTCCAGAGTCCCGTATAGTGACTGCAGAGGGGCGCAGCTCTGTGCCCAAGAGCCCCTCCTAAGGCAAGTACGTCATTTACAGGGTGGATTAGGCTCTCACTGGTTGCTCCAGTTCTGTCCTTAGAAGCCTTGTTTCAAAAGGCTTAAAGTGGAGCTGAGCAGGAGATGCATGGCCGGGAGATTTAGGTGGGGTGTAGGCAGGAAAGGCCCAGAAGTGGGCCCTCAGCCCTTCTGTGGACAGGAGGCCCTCGCCATGGGCTGTGCTGGAAGCAGTGCCTGGGGTGGGGTCGGGGGCACAGTGCACTGACTCTCATTGCAAATCAGAGGGTTGGTTGCCTCTGGTCAGGGGTCTTGGGAATGAGGCCCAGAAGTGGAGTGCTGGGCACCAGGGTACATCCTGAGGACATGGGGCTGGGCTTAGGAGGACCTTAATGAACTGGAAATGATTCCTGCCACCAGGAGTCAACTTGCAAACCATCTGGAACAGCATGCCAGAAGACCCCATTTACCATGGCCTGGCCTCCTGGGGAGTGGGCCAGGGGATAGCCTTGCCTTCCTGCCCATGCTGGCAGGTGGAGGAGTCCACTGTTTAGGGCTATGGGGGTTCAGGAGGGGTTTATAGCCTCTAGAGATCAACTCCTCAGTTTGCCATTATGGGTCAGTTTCTCTCATTTTTTTTTTCTTGAGATAGCTTCTCGCTCTGTCACCCCTGCTAGAGTGCAGTGGTGTCATCACAAGGCACTGCAACCTCAAACTCCTGGGCTCAAGCAATCCTCCTGCCTCAGCCTCCCGAGTAGCTGGGACTAGTAGATGTGCACCACGATGCCCGGCTAAGTTTTCCATTTTTTGTAGAGACAGGGGTCTTGCTCTTGCTCAGGCTGGTCTCGAACTTCTGACCTCAAGCGATCCTCCCACCTCAGCCTCCCAGAGTGCTAGGATTACAGGCATGAGTCACCCCTTCATTTTTGATTGAATTAGATATGCAAAACTAGTTCCAAAGCAAAACATTTGGGAAGATTATACCTTTAAAGTTTCAACCCACTAAGAACCTTAGAAAATAGCCAATGCCCTTTGCCAGCCAGTCCACAACCCCCCGGAGGGCCTGGGAAGGGTGATGGCTAAAGAGGCAGGAAGGCAGCAGGGGCAGCTCATTTGATGTAGGAGGCTCCCTGGCCTTGGTTTGTTGCAAAACTGAACTGGGCGCTGGTCCTGTGAGACCACCACGTGCGGTGTGAAAACAGACCTCATCCTTAGGTAAAAGAAAAAATGATCTCTTCCCACCTTGGGTGAGCGACCAAGATTTTTGTGTAGACAAGATCTACCCTAATAAAGCTGCTTCCTTCTGTAAACTTTTGGAGTTGGGGATGACTTATGGACTCCAGCGGGGGAGGGTCAGTGCACGACTCCTCCTGCTGTGTCTGTGTAGGAGGAGTTTCTCTGCAGCCGTCACCCTGGGGCATCCAGCATTCATAGTCCTTGCCCTCCACGTCTGCCCTCAGGGCCCACGGGAATTATAGGCTGTTCGAGTCCACTCCCCTTTTGGGAGTACGGACCCCTTCTATAAACTTTCTGGCACAATCACGCAGCTCCTGCTTGATTACCCAGCTTGACAGGGAGTTCACCACCTCAGCAGGCAGCCAGCACTCACAGAAGCCACTCCAGCTCTTAGTGACCTTTGCATTCATTTCCAAATGCTAATGGAAACATTGGCTTAAAAATCCATTCTAAAGTCTCTCCAGGGATCCATAGCTAGCCTTCCTGATGGTAATTTTTGGAATATTCTCTCTCCCCTTTCTATATATCAAGACTAGTTTCCTGTTTTCTAGTTTCCCATTGGTTCTGACCTTCTGCCGTCAGCCTTGTGGCCTGGGGCCTTGGACTCTGGGGGTGTCCAGGTGATGTCTTGGGGTGTCCTCTCTACCCTGGGCTCTCGTCACTCCTTTCTCTTGTTTTCACTCTTGCTAATTCCAAGGCTGGTGTCCTCACTAGATAAGATGGCGGCAAGCCAGGAGATGCGGAGCCAGGCCTTTCTTCTGCGTCTGGGAACATTCTACTAGAGCCCCTGACCAGGGCGAGAGACCTGTCTCCTTCTACTAGCACCAAACTGGCCCAGGGAGGCTTCAGGCTCCCTCAGCACGTTGCCAGGCAGCAGCTGTTTGAGGCCATCTGTGCGCACTTCTGCTGGACAGCGCTCCTGCGGGCTTTCCCAGGACCCACAGCCCTCGACCCCTGGAGAGGTCTGACCGCTGAGAGCTGAGGAGCTGGACCCCTAGGGACAGGAGAGCTGTGGCCAATCATGATGGCATCAGTGGCTGGCACTGGAAGACCTCTGTGCTCTCCAATAGCCACCCAATGGCCCATTGCAGAGCTAGACAGACCACCCTCATTGCACCATTCCTTTGGATTTGGAAGGGTTTTTTTTTTTTTTTTTTTTTTGAGACAGTCTCACTTTGCTGCCTGGGCTAGAGTGCTGTGGCGTCAGCCTAGCTCACAGCAACCTCAAACTCCTGGGCTCAAGCAATCCTTCTGCCTCAGCCTCTCAAGTAGCTGGGACTACAGGCATGCGCCACCACACCTGGCTAATTTTTCTATATATATTTTTAGCTGTCCATATAATTTCTTTCTATTTTTAGTAGAGACGGGGTCTCGCTCTTGCTCAGGCTGGTCTCGAACTCCTGAGCTCAAACGATCCGCCCGCCTCGGCCTCCCAGAGTGCTAGGATTACAGGCGTGAGCCACCGCGTGGAAGGGTTTTTTTTGTTTGTTTGTTTTTAGTACTAAAGCATCTCAGATTCAAATGTGATCATTGTCTCTTTAAAAGTCTTATCAGATAGAAACCTCTGGGCAATAGAAAAACTAGCGTGTGTGGGGAGAGGGAACCTGGCTCCTCTGACTGGAGGAACAGAGAAATTGCTGAGTGCACGTAGAAGGAGCTGCACAGGGCAGTCGTGACCTTGACTTGACCTTAGTATCAAGCAGGGGCTCTGAGCCTGGGGTCTCCCCACTCTGGAAGCTGAGGACCCCACTGGGCCCACGAGGGCTCATCTTGCTCAACACGCCGAGCTGCGTGGGTCACTTCCAAGGCTCAGCTGAAGCTTTGCTGAGTCCCTGAAGCCCATCTTAATGTCCCCTTCTTTTCAGGTTCCTCAGTCCCTGGACACACATAGATTGCAGTATTAGAAGCAGGAGAGTGAACTTATTAACTGAGAGTCTTTCTCCCCAACTAGGCTGTGACCTGCTGTCAACTGAAATGTTACCTTAATGTCTGTCCTCAGTGCCTGCAACAGAGCCGGACACAAGGAAAAGATGGTTGGAGAACCGACAAAGGAAACATCAGGACATTCATTTTCTTTCACTGTCCCTGACATCAGGGCTGGCCTCTGGTCTGCGCCCAGATTTCTCCCAGACTGTGCACACAACTCTCTGCTCTCCTGCTCCCTGCCGCCCATGGCTGCTGAACTCCTGTCCTCCAGGGTCCCTCTCCAGTGCCACGCTCCCCCCAGATCCTTCCCTGACCTCTCCCTCCTCCGTCGAGGCCTTTCCTTCTGTGACATCCTGATCACACGTGGCCTTGGTTAGCATTCCATGTGGACATGTCTGCCCCACCCGCATTGAGCAGGAGCTCTTCACAGGGGCTCCACGGCTGGGACCCTCCTAGAGTTGCACACTTTTACCTAGGAGACACCTACAGTTTCTTCCAGCCTGCTCTCAACCCTAGGGACTGCTGTTCTACATTATTTGCAAGTTGACTCCTGGTGGCAAGAATCCTGTCCAGTTCCTTTTTGTATTTCAGCTGCATTTGACAAATGCTTGTTGGATTTAATTAAATTGCATTTCCTTGTTGCATGTTCTAATTGACTCTGACCCCAGAGTCTAGAGACCTGGGCTGGTCCTGCCAGAGCACATGACTCACTGCCTGGCCTCATGCAAACAGATGCTGTCGCCTCTCTGTGCCCGGGCTCTCGACCCTTGGACCATGAGCTCCTTAAGGGCGGGGCTCTGACTTCTGATTCCCCCCAGGGCCCAGCATAGATAAGGCGCTGAAAAGATGGGCTGACCCAAGCACCTAAAGCAGGGTTATTAGCACAGCCTGCTGACCTTGCAGGACTGTGCTGAGCATGCAATGGAACAGTTTAAACTGCTGTGCATATGTAACAGGGCTGTCATCATGAGGGGGCAGTATGTCATCTTGCTGTATTCAAGACACGGGCGTGAAACTGTCCACATGCAGCTCAGGAACCTCTGAGCATGAGTCACGTCTCTGTCAGCTGCCTGCTGCGTGCTGTGTGTGTGTCCCCTTCCCCTCCAATTTGGGATTTCTGACTCAGACCCCCTGAGCTCCCTGGTCCTGCTCTCTCAGGGAGCAGCTGCTCAGGGTAGAGGGGAGAGTGTGAGCCTAATATTTTTCACACTAATTTGACTTCGGCAGATCTCTTAACCTTCTCATGACTCGATTTCTTTATCTGTGACCTGGGAACAAGGAATCCTGCCCTGCCCGCCTTACAGAAGAGTTAGGAAAACTCAGTGGGACGATGAAAGGAGTGTATAACTGGGGTGGACTAGCAGGCCTTTTCTGACAAATTAGGAGGCATAAGTACACCCCCGTGGTGCCAGCCCAGGCAGAGCTCGAGCATGCACGCGTGCGCGCACACACACACACACACACACGTGCACCTGGGACAACCGTCTGTCTACAGCACACCCACAGGAGCACATTCAGTCAGTATGTTTCCCCATGTGGGACTTTACAGTTTTATAAACAAGGCAAGACTTCACAGTCTATAAAGTATTTTTACAGACATCGACTCTCTGTCCCCCTGACAAGCCTGTGAGGCCTCAGCCCCATCCTATGAGCCAGCACCAGGTGAGGCACATGGAAGGTGAGGGACTCAGAGTCCCAGATACCACCTGCTGCTGTGACACCACATGGCCCTCCCTCTGTGGGCCAGGCCCCCCTGGACTTCTGCAATCTGACACAGAGTCTGCACAGAGAGGGGGACCACACGGGCCACCTGCCAGAGCATAGCTGGGACACCTGGACACCTTTCCAACATCGACACAGGGATGTGTCCCATGCCATGGCATGCCCAGGCCTCCTGGGGCACTGGTGCTGTCAGAGGCATGTGTCCTTGGTTTTCCCACCTGACCTAATTTTTGCGCAGGGCTCTGTAGACTGAATGGGACCCTTGGTCTGGGAGGGGGAAATGCCCCACTCAGCACCTGCACAGTGAGGGTCACCAACCCCCTTCCAGGTGGGTACGTGGGTTTGTCATTTGTAGTCCCGCTCACTTCTGTAGAGGGCTTGTGACAATATGAATAAGTGGAAGCCCTTGAACATGGCAGGCAGAGAGACCCCAAGAAAGAGAGGAAGCAAGGGAAGGAGCCAGCCCATTCATGAAGGTGGGAGGGCAGACCTGGACGCTGGGGCGGGGAAGAGCACGCAGGCGAGAGACAGAGGGCGGCTATAAACCTGTACCTCCACCACGTGCGAGGAAAAGCCTGTCTGGGACATCTCCAGCCCAAAGGAGGTTTCGTTCTTGTTGGTGCCTACAGCAGAGGGACAGAAAGACATTAGGTTAGCTCTCCGGCTGGTTGCTCGGTGCCAGACAAACCTGCAGCTCCACCGCAGCTCCTGTGTCCCAGGGCAACGTCAGGAGGCGGGACTGTCTATGGGGGGTGCTCTGAGGCTGGGGACAGTCGTGGGTCAGCCTCGTCTGCCCTCCCCAGCGCCCTGCGCAGTGAAGGGGCACAAAGCACCTTCCAGGTGGCCACGTGGGTTTATGATTAGCAGCCTGCTCACTTCTGAGAAGGGTTTGGGACAAGTTATACTGCAGGGCACGTACACTGTAAGACTGCTAACATGGGGGAAATCAAGAAAAGTGCATGGGAGTAAATGGTGTACATTTCTGGCAAGAAATGCCCACTTTGTTCATTTCTTCTATTCACCAGATTGGGTCCCAGGTGCCTTTGGATGGTTCCCAGACATCAGATCAGCCCTCCGAGGGAGACCTGTCACCACTGCAGATTTGCATAAGAAATCCCACGTGTGCTAAAAGCCTCTCCCCACAGAGGGGTTCCCTGAACATACCACTGCGACGCATGTTCTCATCACCCGAGGCGACTGTTTCAACGAGAAATGCACGGATTTGGATATTGAAGTTCTGTGTGGGTGTCAGAGCTCATGTTCACACTTAGTGTTTATCTACCCTTGTTTACGGGGGCCATTGTTATCTCCTTTTGGGTGTCTGTAGTTCACCATTTCCAATGCACTGCAGACTTCTCAGGCTTTGTGTCACTGCTTCTGTTTCTCTTTATAATCCTCCACATACACGAAGCCCGATATTGGAAGGGCTCACTATAATGATATATGGTGCAGAAGAGATCTATGCAAATCAAAAATGGAGTGTAAATCACAAGCAGGGAGGCATTCTGAAGGAACCCTGCAAAAAACATGCTTTTGGTGGAGTGGGAGTTGGGGTTTCAGACTATGGAGTCAGGCCCAGCTGGGTTCAAACTAGGGTTGCCAGATAAAATATAATTGAATTTGAATTTCAGACAATGAATAGTTTTTTGGTGTAAGTCTGCCACAAATACTGTATTTTATTTTTGCTAAATCTGGCAACCCTAGTTCAAAGCCCACCACCTTTCCAGGCTGTGGGAGCGGTGGCAGGTCACTCCTTGGAGCTTCAGTTTCCTTGGTGGTAGAATGAGAATATCAGCAAAACCATCTCTCAGGCTTATGCATAAAGCACACGGCCACAAGTCCAGCTCGGAGTAACACTCAATTGTTGGCATTAATTGCCAAGGGAGGGCTCATGCTAAGCCATATTCCATTTTGTGGGATTGGATTTTGCTCTATGGTGCAAAATCCAGGAGAGCAGACCCCTCTCGGCATGCACTGCTCACCTTCCAGGCTGAAGATCCTGTCCCCCAGGGCATCAACAATGTCCTTGAGGGCCGCCTCGTCGGTGACGTTGAAGAAGTGCTTGTCATCAGGGTCGCTGGCGATGTACTTGATTTCGTTTAGAAAAGTTTCCGGATTGATCCCCCTGCGGTTGTAGTAGCCCAGGACCTGCCAGGGAACAGGGGCAGGAATGACAAACCAGAACAGGGCGCAGACCTCCCCACACACCCCACACGCCGTGATGGTTTTTGGTCGTCATGGGTGCTCCTCGAGGTGCCACCGTGTTTTCAAACAGCTGTTTTAGGGGAAGATAAGGCACCTGTGCTAAGCTAGGGTTCTGGGAGTGGGGAGGCTTGGGGGTGTTATTTAGTTTTCTGAGGTTTCAGAACCTTCCTGGCAATGGAGGGGGAAAAAAACCAACAAAGCCACAGCTTTTGTGGGTAGGCCAGAGCAGTGCAGAAAGAAGATTCTCAGCTCGTTCTTTAGAAGAGGATGACATGAGAAGCCCCTGGACACTACAGGGCTGGACACTCATTACACTGCCCAGAAAACACCCTCTTGGAGTCCCCAGGATCTGGTGGCAAAGTCTCGGGGGTATCCCGCAGCCCTCGGGCAGGGCGGGACTCACAGCCACAGCGTATCTGGTCACGTTGTCCCTCTCGCTCTGCTGGATCACCTTCTCCAGGTCCGGACTGTCGTGGGACTCCCCGTCTGTGATGACAATCATCACCTTTTTGGCCCCTTTTCTTCCACCCTTCTGGAAAGCCTCTGAGCTGGAACCCAAGCACAGGCAGGGTCGTGAGAAGGATGTGGATACAGGGTGGCCCCAGTGCTCCTCCAGAGGGGCAGCACAGACACCAGGACCGAGTCCCCTTGGGCCACCCAACAGGTAGTAGAACCTCGTACCAAAGAAGTAGCTGGATTGAGATGACCCGGCTACTCTTTCACCAGCTGCTCAAATGCTCTTGAATCTGTTGTCTTTAAAAAATGACTTTAAAAATCCCTATTGGAGTCCTGACCTTGCTGTTTTGGGCAGGCCGAAGGGGTGAGGTGGACCTGGGAGAGGAGTTCAGGGGCAGACAGCGACCTTTAGAGGAGCTAAGCTACTGGTTCAAAAACCAGCTGCACATTAGAACTCTTGGGGGGAGTTTTCAAAAAATATTGGCCAAGTGCAGTGGCTCATGCCTGAATCCCAGCACTTTGGGAGGCTGAGGCAGGAGGATCGCTTGAAGTCAGAAGTTCAAAATAAGCTAATTAACATAGCCAGACCCCATCCCTACCAAAAATTTAAAAAAATTATCCAGGCATGGTGGCATGCGTCCATAGTCCCAGCTGCTCAGGAGGCTGAGGCAGGTGGATCACTTGAGCCCAGGGATTTGAGGTTACAGTGAGCTGTGATGATGCCACTGCACTCCAGCCTGGGCAACATAGCAAGACCCTGTCTCAAAAAAAAAAAATTGATGCTTAGGTTCCACCTCGACCTGTGAAATCAGAATCTCTGGGGAGGGATGGAGAGGGTTGGGGAGAGTGGCCTGTGGGCATCAGTATTTTTCAAAAGTTCTAATGAGCATCCAGAGTTGAGAACCACTTTCCTAAGTACTGAAAAGGTGACATGCCAGGGGACATGCCAGGGTGATTCAACATCCAAACACTGACCCATAAAATACGTGCGACAGAGCCTGACAAAGTTCTGACTTCTCCCACCAGGGCTGCTTTGATCCTATTTTTGGAAATATTAAATATCAAATTCCATGAAAAATATTTATCTTTCTCACTTTTTATTTTGTTTTTCAGTGCCTGAAGCATGAGCTTGGCCCACCTGTTGGGGCATCCAGCCTGGGGGATGGCAGTGGCGCAGTGGCCCTGAACATGGCAGGGAAGCTCTTGCAGCTGGCCCCATCGGGCTGCAGAGCATGAAAATCCACCACTGGGTCTGGGTGCCTCTGTGGCCAACCCTCCTTTAGACCACGAGGTTCTGAGAAGCACAGACATGGTCTCACCCAAGAGTCTGGCCCAGCAGGTAGACATTTCCAGTAAGGATCTAAAAATAAATGTTACTCTTAGACCCCATGGTCATTCTTCCTGGGTCTACCCATGGCAAGGCAGGACAGCCCATGGATTTAAGCTCTATAGTGACAGGTTAAAGGGCCACAAGGCTTTGGTTACCAGAGGTATCTCTTGTTACACGGCACGCTGACGAGCTGATGTGCATGATTTAGATGTTGAGGAATTCACAAAACCTGGAATAAATTAGTTCAGAACATCTTCAAGCTACCAGTGAAGAGAAAAAACCATCTACCATTCTCTTAGCAATGCTGTGATATTCTGGATGTGTTGACTTAGAAACAACCCTTTAATTTTAGTACGAGCTGTGGACGCAGGCTGCAGAGGCACCCTCCACACCACTAGAGCAGGGTTTGAGCTTGAGCCCAACCCAGCAGAGGGAGAACTCTACTATTCTCTCAAAGGAGCTTCTAGATGCTTCCATGACCTCATTGAAGGGCCAGGGCCAGGAATAAAACTCTGTGCAAAATAAGTATAGCAGGGGAAAAGCAGGTTTTATTATATATGGAGCCAAGAAGAAGTTCAGGATCATATTTCCATGGAGTGGAACAGCGTGACTGCCTATACGAGTCTGCGACAGTGTGAATGTCAGCATGAATCATCAGATTTTAGACTGTGATTTTGTACTGGGGAAAGACACTTGGATTTGTTCCTTTGTAAATTAGATTATAAATTCCTTGAGAGCAGCAAGATCTTTATACTCATAACAGTTTCCATGAACTTAGAAGTCACAGTGACTTTCACAGTGAAATTTAGGCCACGTCGTGTCTGCTTTCTGCTCAAAAGCTGCACAGGCTGCTCTTTCTCTCCGACAGTGGCCCACTGGGCCCTCTGTGGTCTGGCCCTGTCCCTCTCTGAGCTCCTCATCCCGCTCACTCCCGTCCCCCAACACTGGGCCCTTCCGTGCCCCTGGAAGGTGCCAGCACTCTCCCCTCGAGCCCTTCTCTGAGCTGCTCCCTCTCAGCTGTGCGCCTTCAAGTCGCCTCCCTGGGAGGCCTTTCCTCACCACCCCGTTGATACAGACTCAGTACCTGCCCTCTGCACCTGCTCCACCAGCTTTACCACGCTCCAGTCCCCAGAGCTTCTGTCTCCTTCCAGCATCCTGTGCTGTTTATTTGTTTGTTTGCATATCGTCTGCCTCCCTCTCCAGAACGTCAGCTCCATGGGGGCAGAACTTTTGATCTGTCCTGTTCACTGATCTAGCCCTGGTGCCTGAAACAGAGTGAGGCGCATAGTACGCACTTGGTGGAAAGTGTTGTGTGGACAAAGTGGGAATCATACCGCATGGTTCAGGGCCCTCACCCCTGCCAGGCCACACGTGGCTGCCAGGCCTCCTTCTTCACGGGCACATCTGATGATAACATTCTCGTACCCAGGAACCCGCAGTGGCCACCCATGATCATTTTAACCACAACATCGGCACCCTCACAGTCTGGCTCTGTGCCCTCTCTGCAGCTGTGTGGCTCACTACTGCCCAACACAACCCCCATGCCATGGTCAAAAACAGCACAGCTCTGTACCTACACGTTCCTTGACTTTCCCCCTCCTCTGCCCTCATCAGGATGGAATGTCGTGTGTGGCACGGCTTCCCTCCACCTGTCCCTGCTGGAATCCCAGGGTCTTGCCAGGAGAGGTCACATGCCGCTGACTGCTGGACCTCTTCTCTGTTCCCGCCACGGGGGCCCTCCCTCTCTCATCCTCACTGAGTTAGGGTCAGGGTTAACGCTTGTCACAGCTCCCCTATGGGGCTGGGAGCCACCAAAGCCAGGGGCCACAGGGTACCGTCTTTGTAACCCCTCAAGTCCACGGCCTGGATCTTTGCCCTTTAGAGGGTGCACAGAATGAAGAATGCATTATGAATAAACTAAGTGAGGAGAGGAAAACTTTCACCTTAAAGGCACTGGCAGTAATTTGGGCCTGAACTGGCCGGCTGGGAAGGTCAGAGTTTCAAGCTTCACTTGAGGTGAAGATTGCAACCCCGTGGTGCTTATGAGTCACTGACGGTTCTACTACCTGGTGAGTCACACACGTATGATTGACCGCAGGGTGGTGGGTTACAAAATGGGACCAAAACAGTGGGCTTCATCCCTGTGTGAGCCAGTTGGCTCCGCATTGAGCAAGTGAGAGCCAGTGGTCGCCGCCTTCCTGCGTTGCCCCGGCCACTTCAAAAGGGCCTGCTGGGAGTCCCAGGTCTCCCCCCAGTCATGGCACAACTGCAACACGGAGGAACACTCATTTAGGAAAAGCCTGAGCAAGTTTTATCAGCAAACAGAAATACCCTAGTTGAGCAGTGACTTAATCATAGAGAGTTGTGAGGTTGGAAAAAATCTTAATCTTCTGACCACATGAAATCCTGATACTACAAAATTGCTCTTACATTTTGGAATTCTGCTAAACACATTGACTAACCCTATATGAGGTGGGATTATAAGGTAACAGGACTGTGGTCCCAATGAAAATAGCAGAACTCATATTCACAGGTATAAAATTTAAACATTTCATATCTAAATGCCTTTGACATATTCATTTTAGGAGCTTAGCCATAGGCTCAAGAGATCTTGGGGGATCTCTTTAAAATTGGCTAATTTCAGTGGGGTGAGCACAACATCTTGAGCAACAAGAGCTCAAACTGGAATAAGCATGTGGCTTTCTGCAAGGACAATGTCTAGAGATAACATTTATTTGGGTGAGTGAGTTCTGGTGTGATTTTTAAGGAACCAGCCTCATTACCATCTCAGGCATGAGATTTAACTAAATTCTTCACACTCCGTTGATGACTGACACTCCACAGGGAGATTCTGCCCTCATAGAACCTGCATGCTTCTAGTAGGGTGTCTGTGGCAGGACACACTTTCCAAAGTTGGCTGCAACGACATCCCCTATCCCAAATGCTCTTCTGCAATGTGACCTTGCTGCTGTTCCTCTACCCAGAGGCAGAGTCAAATTCTCTTTTCCTTGAATCTGGGCTGGCCTTAGTAACTTGCTCAACCCATAGAATGGAGCAGAAGTCACATGCTGGGACGTTGAGGTCATGGGCAGTCTCCCTGTTCCTGCTTGGGGCTCTTAGGAAGCTTGCTCTTGGGACACTGCCTCTCAGAACCCAGTTGCCACACTGTGAAAAAAACCAAGCCCCATGGCCGTGTGCGGTGGCCCTAGCCGAGCTCCCAGCCAACAGCCAGGGACAATTGCCAGTCACGTGAGTGTACCATCTTGGGCGTCCAGCCCAGCGGAATCTTCAGAGGACAACAGCCCCAACTGACCCCAGACTGCATCGACATGAGAGAACCCAAGAGAGAATCAACGCGCTGAGCCCAGTCACCCCCCAGAACTTGGAGGAACTGGTACATTATTGTTTCAAGGCACCAGATTTTGTGGTAGTTTGTTATACAGCAAAAGATAACTGGAACTGTATTTGAGATCTAAAAATAAAAAAAGATTTTTTTTAATTACCGAGCAAATTCGATGCCAAATGCCGTCCGAGTCTCTGTGCCTCCTCTCTGCTCAATGTGGCTGGCAGCTTCCACCACATCTTTTACAGACCTGTAGTCATTGAGATGAAACTCATGTACCACGTCTTCTCCATACTGAACAACTCCAACCTGCAATTTAGAGGACAGGGCAACAGAACACCGTGACTCCCTGAAGCTCAGACCTTGGGTGGTAGGACCCTGGGAGTTGCCTCTCTGTCTATGACGGATGATTCGGGAGTGAGGAGGGTTCAGGACCTTCCCCAGACAGTGACTGCAGCTGAAGGGAAGCCGATGGCTTGGTGGGACAGGTGGGTCGTGCGTACAGAGAAAGGAGACTCTGTGATTTAAAGAGAGGCCCAACAATTATGTGTCTTTCTTAGAAAGACAAAAGTTCAGCATAAAATCAAAATCTAAAATATTAGACCAGTGTGGGTGGAAGCCCATGAATCTGAGGTTCCTTAAAACCTGGAAGAGAAGAGGTTCTTTTATTCCTGAGGTTGATAAAATGTTGACAATATTAAACCTTCAAAATGAACAAAAACCCTTAAAGACCTATGGTAGGAACAGAACAATGAAACATTACTGTTGGATGGGTCCACAAAGCTTGTTTGCTACAAATGTCCTTCTGATGCAGGACTCTCACCCGGATACCCTAAAGGATGGTCTTCCGGTGGCAGGGAACTTGTTATTTCATGAAAACCTTCACTCCTTTTTTTTAAAATTAATTAATTAATTGATTTATTATTTATTTATTTATTTTGAGACAGAGTCTCGCTCTGTTGCCCTGGCTAGAGTGCCGTGGCGTCAGCCCAGCTCACAGCAACCTCAAACTCCTGGGCTCAAGGGATCTTCCTGCCTCAGCCTCCTGGGTAGCTGGCACTACAGGCATACGCCACCATGCCCGGCTAATTTTTTCTATTTTTACTTGTTTGGCTAATTTCTTTCTATTTTTAGTAGAGGCGGGGTCTTGCCCTTGCTCAGGCTGGTCTTGAATTCCTGAGCTCAAGCGATCCTCCCGCCTCGGCTTCCCAGAGTGCTAGGATTACAGGCGTGAGCCACTGTGCCCGGCCCACTCCTTTTTTAACAGCTCTAATTGTTCCAAATCATTTCATAGATTGACTTGAAATCTGCCATCTTATAAGTTCTATTCATTGGTCCTTGTTCAGCCAAAATAATAAGGAATAAATCTATCCCCTCTTTAGCCAGGCAGCATTTCAAATACGAATTGGCAGCTCTTACCTCTTCCCCCTCTGTCTTCTCTCCAAGGTCAATACGCCTAATTCTCCCTGTGCCTCACCAACAGGGCTCGGGGGTCCACTCAACCACCCCTGCCCTCCTTCTCTCTCTCTCTCTGGCTGGTCGCAGTCTTTGTAGGTGGTGTCTCTTCCAGAAGACAGAGTTTGACCCATGAAGTGAGGTCTCCCCTCAACTGTCCCTTGATGTGCTCACCAGAGGTGGGTGTCCTGGGCTGCAGGCCCTGGTATTGGCTACCCCTCTATCCGTTTCACCCACGCCTCCTTAGTGCATGCAAAGATGTTCCCTCACACCCCAAGGCAGCACCTGTCAGGGTTTGGGGGTTCTGTTCACAGGAGGAAAGAGCCCCCGAGACGCTCACCTGGATCTGCCCCGGGCCGATGTAAAACTTCTTCAGGATGTTGATGAGGAAGTGCTGAACCTCCACCCAGGGGTAGATGCTGTTGGAGCCATCCAGGACAATGACGATGTCCATGTAGGTCTGGCACCCTGGGAAGTGGGGTCACGGTTATGGCTACCCAAGGACCCAGTGTCTGCAAGTCTCTGATTCTCCAAACCGTTGTTCAAAGGACGACAGAAGAATGACTCTGCCACATGTGTGTCATTCTTGGTGCTGGGGGCTGTCTTTGGGCTGGACATTTATTTGGGCAACGTGAATGACAAGCCCAGGAATTCCTGGCTCTGTTCCACCACTCTGCTGGCTGTTTGAACACAGCTTAAATTCAGCCTGACCCTCTCTGCTCCTAGGCAGCGACTGACCTGACCCCCACTGATTGGCCGATGCTTCTGAGGCGGCCAGTGCTGCGCAAATCAGTTGTCACTGTCATGCACAGGCTGGCACTGCCACTTTCAGCCTGAATGAATGGACTTCCCTCTTTAGGAGGCAGATATAATGTCATGGCCAGGAATGTGGAATCCAGACTGACCCCTGGCTTTGCCACTTTCTAGCTGTGTGACGTGGGGCCACTCACGTAACCGCTCAGCCTCAGTTTTCTCTAGTGTAGAAGAGGCACAGTGGTGGTGGAAAGTCTCCACGAGGAGTCAATGAGAAGATGCTCTAAAGGGCTGAGCACAAAGCAGGTGCTCAATCAACCTGAGCTGACCCCATTCTTTATTTCATTAAGCAAACCACTAAGATAACCTGGTACCGACATCCTCGGGTCACGCTCTCACGCCTTTATCTCTGCCTCTGAACACAAAGCTTTCTTTACATTCTTGTACTATTAATACCAAATTAAAAGGAGTAACAAAAACCAACAAAGAATATTAATAAAACACCAGGACCATAACAAATGTAAAAAAACCCCACCTTTTTAAAATCTAAGTAATTTATCTCTGTTTGTCAATGGTTCGAGCTGCCATGAAATATTGCATATATGCTGTGTCTGGGCATCTGCTTATTTTGACAGGAGAATTTTCAGACAGTTATAAAATCTACTTTGCAACAATGCTGCAGGAGCCTTTTGTGTGTTAACCATTCCAGTAGTTCTCGCATCATGACGGGGTGGCATATTGGAGTTAGGGCTCACCAGACAGAGGAAGGTGGGGTGGATTTGACCCAGCTGCCTGTTGCATTGTGTTTAATAGAGCATTTCAGAAGTGTTTGGGTGACTTAGCTGTTCGGCCACTTCTTGTCCCACCTGCATGCTGTGTCCAGCATGTGATGACCTGACACTTTTGGTGTGTCATAGCCTGATAGATTTGTCCTGTTCCAGTTGGGTTTAGCCCAACACACGTGGACTGAGCACCTGCTGTGGGCTGGAGCTCTGCAGGGTGCAGGTGGCCACAGAGGGGACTGAGGCAGAAACTCCTTGATTCGGAGTTATGATCCAGTGGTAGGGACCAGGTTTCTTTTATTTGTAAGCCAGTTTTACTATTATAATGCATTTATTATTATTGATTTCTTTCTTGTAAGTTCAAATTTTTCTTAATTTTTAAGACACCTTGGAAAGAAACTGGCTTTAGGTCTGTGGTTGCTAAACTTGGCTGAACACTCCCTTGGGGAACGTGCACGCATGTGCACGTGTGCACACACACACACACACACACACACACACTCCCACTGAATTAGAACCTACATGGGGGTGCCCTGGAATTTGTATTTGATAAGCTCTGAGCGATGCTGCCGGTCGGCCAGCTGAGGAGGCCTGCACAACAGGAGATTCGGGGACACTAGGACGGTCACATCTTGGCCTGGAGGCAACAGCAGCTCTAGGGGCGGTGACAGTCCCTAGAGGACCCCTCATGTGCCCTGATCTGGGCCTCCCCCTCTGCCATGACTCTGCCTTTCCCTCTGCCATTTTGTGTGAGTAGAATCCACACCTTCTCGTCCCCTAAGAGGACCACTCTCCCGCCCCTGCTGGGTGGATGCTTCCTCCTCTCCCGTCCCCCCAGCGCCACCTCCCTCCTCTGACAACCCTGTTGTTTGGAGGGAGGCTGCCGGCAAGCTGGAGGTGCTAATCCCCTCACCCTCCATAAAACGGGCAGCAGCTGCTTGGGTGATGGTGTTTAGCCCAGAGGAAATAGTGAGGCTCAGGGCCAAGAAGTCTGGGCTTGCGGGAGGCAAGGTCTGGGCATTAATTCCCCAGGTTTTCTTGGCGTGGGGAGTGAGTGGGAGGTTTTGTGCTCCATGAGGCTCTGGGCAAGCTGGACAGAGCTCCCTGAAGCCCAGGAGCAAGGGCTGGGTGGAACTTATTATCCCGGAGATTTCTGTTCTCCTTGGCCCTCCACCTACAGGGCTACTGCACTGCACAACATCAGGGGCGCCATTCACACTGTAGTCTAAGTGAACAGTGCACCCAGAACTGTGCAGTGCATAGCTTGCTTGCTGGTGGTGGCCCAGCCTGGCAACCACCTTCATGCTCAGGGTTTTTGCAGTGAGTCCCCTTGATGCCAGGATTGTCTTCACAACCTTAGCTCATTCGCTCCCCACCAGCTTGCCGTGGGGAAGGGCAGGCCAGGATAACAACTCCCACAGAGGCCCAGAGAGGTGAAGTGACTCGCCCCAGGTTGTTCAGGGGCAGAGCAGGGCTACAGTACAAATACTGTTTCTTAGTCACAGGATAGCAGTGGTCAGAGCCCCGAGCCTCTCTGGACTGTCCACTGCTCAGCCCGAGGCTGCAAATTTGAAGCCACTTACTTTGGAGAGCTGGGGCCACGGTCTTGGAGAACCTGAAGTTGGAGTTGACTCTTGAACACATCCCTGTGGTGTAGTAGGAGCTCCCACACTCATGCGACCAGAGGGGGCTGCAGGCCTGTGAAGCACAGTGGAGACCCCCAGTCAGTGACAGGGCCTCAGAGAGGGTCCAGGTCCAACAGCCTGAGGCCCAGCTCCAGGCCCAAGACAGACCAGGGGTTAGAGGGTCTTCTTTGAGTCTAACTGAACTCTCTCTTGCTGTAATGTGTATTATTAATAGTTTCCTTCGTTCCAGGTGTAATGGAGCAAAACTAACCTGGAGTCCCCTTCCATTGTTTTTCCAAGGCCCCCTTCTCCATCCCATCATTGAGGGTTCCTCGGCCTGCCTGCCCACCCCACCCACCACACAGCCTGGGGAAGCCTTTTCATCCACTGGAGTGGACCCTTCACGGGTCACTAGAATAATTCCCCTGTTTCAAGTGGTCACCTGAAGGTCTTTAAGGGCCAATTTCCAGGACTGAGTCTCAACAACATGCTGTGGTTCTTACTAGTGGGAAAAATGTCACTGTTCTGTCTGTGAAATTTGCTACCAAACACATTGACGTCAGCCCCTCTTTGAAGGACTAAGTGACGAGTCCCCCTCAGAGACAGGGTCCTTAAAAATGCAAGCCCAGCTCCATGCCACCATTGCTGCCCTGTTGTCAGGAAACCCAGGGCTAACTTTTGTGCTGTAATTTACTTTGGTTTCAGGGAGTAATTATTCTATTTGCAACCCCTTTCTTTAATTAGCTTTATATTTTTTTTTGCCCAGATCTTAAAGGTTATGTTTTATTTGTATCATTTGTTGAAGCTGCTGTAAATTATTTTTGGAAGTAGGAGGAGGATAAAGAATGGATAGATGGATGGATGGATGGATGGATAGAGAGATGATGGATGGACGGATGATGGGTGGATGCAGGAAGAGATGGATGGGGGGATGAATGATGGATGGGAGGATGAGTGAATCAATGAATGGGTGACTATGTATAAACCAGGGACTCAATCTACACACAGAGGCCCCCATGGGTGTATCCCGCCATTCCTCTGGGGCCTTCAGACCACCTTGTGAAGTAGGCGAAATCAAGCTAGTAGGAATGTGACAAGGAGCTTGAGAAGGAAAGGGGTCAGAGACAAGGTCCCTGAGGGCTATGTGTGTGGACAGGGCCAGGGGGTCCTGCTTTGCCCTGGGCTGGGGTAATGAGGGGCTGTGGGCTGAACGTACATCAGGCACCCCACGACTTTCCCTGGCAGGGCCACTGTGTTCTCAGGTCCCCGTGTGCCCCAGTCACCTTGCTGTCCTGGTGTCCAGTGCTCCACGCCCCAGATGTCTCAGCTGTCAGCAGAAATGGACTGAGGGACAAGGCTGAAGAGTGACACAAGTCCCTCATCTAAAAACGGGTGGTGCTTTTTATTGGGGTTTCCAGGGTAATTTTTCTCTGAAGTCTCCTCTTGCAGCTGTTCCTAGGAACTGTTAGTCCCGGAAGGATCCTGTTTTGTACCCCAAATTGCCCACACTCATGGCAGTTGGCTGCAATGTGGTGGCAAGGAGCAGGCAGTGCCAGTAGGTCACACCACCTACACTTGCTCTGCGTGCTCACCTGGCCAGGCTACAGAGACCTGCAAGCACCGCCTGCCGCTGTCTTTCCGTCCCCAACGTCATGTCATACATTGCTCCTTTGCTCGTCTGTCCTCTGACCAGAGCGTAAGCCCCAGCAGGGCGGGCGGGATCTCTGTTCTGCCGAATCCCAGTGCCCGGCATTGGCTTCGTACATACTAGGTGCTCAGAAAAATTGTTGTTTAAATGAATGAATGTTTCTACCACCTCAGCCTAGACACTCTCTTCTCTTTCTTTCTTGCTAAGACCTGCTGCTTCTTTAAAAACAGAACAGAAAGCCCCTCCAGCCTTCTCCATCTAATCCTGGATAGTCCAGAAGGCCTTTGTCCCTTCCCTTGGGTGTAGCAAGTCTTTGTTTACTCATCTGTGATTTCTCTTCCCTTAGGGTGTGTGGTGCAGCCTGTTTCTTTTTCCAGACCCAGCAGAGATTCGGCCTCTGCCCCAGAAAACTAGCTTCCCAAGGGAAGGGACTGGCCCGCATCAGGCTGTCTCTACTTATTTTTGATTCGCTCAGTCCTCTTTCCTGCCTGCACTGTCCCCTGTGAAACGCTCAAGGCCCAGCGGCTCCCAGCGGTGTGAGTGGGAGCTGGGGGAGGAGCAGTTCCCCGCAGCCTGGTGGAGGGAGTGGGGGTGACTGGGTGTGGGGTGCACAGGAGCCTGTGCGAGGAGATGCCCACCCCCGCCCTCCACTTCTGACCCCAGGCAGCGGCAGGTGGCTCTTACCAGAAAGCTGTTGTCCTTGGGGTTGGTGGCGAGGCTGAGGCCGAGGCGCATGTTGTCCTTCCGCTCCGACACATTGGACAGGGTGACCCTTCCTAGGTGAGGGGAGAAGCTCAGCCTGCATCCCCCTCCTGCCCACCTTCTGCCCAAAGACTCCTGCTGTCGCTGGTCACCTGAGGTGCCCATAGCAGGATCGGTGCCAGAGAGAGTCCACCCTGATTCTCCCTGCCCCCCAGGGACCCCGGCTCTCCTGCATATCGGGAAGCTCGTCACGGTTTACTGAGGCCTTCCCCAGACATAGCTCATTACTTTCTCACCACTCCCTGTGAGATGAGGAAACTGGGTCTCAGAGAGGCCAAGCAACCTGCCCAAGGTCACACAGTAAGCACACAGTGGAGCCTTCCACCTCCTGGGTCAGAGCTTTTCCTCCAGCCATCTGACTGGGCCCCGACGTCCCCACCGTGATGGCCCCCCACAAACACACCATGGGCCCCACCCAGGCTGGCTTCCTCTGTGCCGTGTCCCCTCACACTCTCCTTCAAGCCGACCCTGCCTCAAAACTGACCAGTCCTGGGTCCTATTCTCTGGTGCTCAGTTCTCTGTTTGTCAGATAACTGACATGTGACAACTGGGAGGACTGTCTCGCACAGGCAGCCAATAGCCAACGTCACAAGAGCCTTCCAGAGGTTCAAGGCCTTGCTGGGAAGCTCATTCTGGAGTGGCTGCCAGGAGAGGTGTTTAGGACAGGTGTGTGTGTGTGGGGGGGGGTTGGCTCTGTGGCAGATCAGAACCATACAAAATGATGTCAGTTTAGGTTTCACTGGACCATCCCACAGCACTGGAAGGGAAGTGAGCTGGAATGCCCCAGAAGTTTGCCGGTGCACACACGGGAAGGGGTGCCGGGAGGAGGGAGGTGCCCCGACCTGCTGTGAGATGGCATCTCCACTTGCAGGAGGGGCAACTCCTAAGGTTTGGGAGGCCTAACCAGGAACGGTTTGGGTTCTGCTTTGTGGGGCTCTGCCTGGCCCCCGGGGGCATGGGGATGTGAGGCCCACTGGGGCAGGCGCCGGGGGTGGGAGCCCAGCAGAGCCCAGCTTGCGGGACACGAGACTGTTTTGTGAGCTGGAGGACGAGGGAAGCTGTGTTTTTTTTTTTTTTGTCTTTTCCTTTTGGTTTTGCTCAGTTTTTAGTATGGATTCTTTTGAAATCTGCCCCTGTTGGCGGTGCTAAGTGACTGGATAGTTTTCTGTTTTGTCTGTCAGGGCAGGCCAGAGAGAAAACAATAGAAATAGCTCTGGAGTTTCTGAGGTGCCTTATCATCGGCAAAGTGCTGTGAACACCTGCCCTCTCAGGTGCTCTTGGTCCTGGGAGGCCCCATGTCACCATTTCCATTTTACAGATGAGAAAATGGAGATGTAGAGAGGGTTAGTGGCCTCCACAACGTCACTCGCTGGTAAATAAAACAGTGAGGACTTTAACCAGATCATCTGACAATTCGTCCTGAGTCCTGCAGTTTTCTCTATCTGATGGCATCACGGGCAGTGGGGACCAGAGGAAGCTCTGAGCTCGGTTGGGTAACCTCTACTCCCTGCCGGCTGGAGAATTCTGCCCTTCGTTTGTTTGGGGACCCATCCCTCACACCACCCTGCCGCCTCTTTCCTCCCTCTCCCCTGGGATCGAAGTCCTCAGTGAAACTGCTGCCGGCTGGAGGCAGAGGGGCGAGGCAGGAAAGACCCCTGCATGGGAGTAAGAAGGGCTCAGGCTCACGTCCTGCCGTGCCCTGCCCCTCTGTGAACCGGGGAGACTGACGCCTTCGCCAGCAGGTCCGGGGGCACCAGCCCCTCCTTGCACAGGGCCTGGCTTCCGGAATCACATCACCTCCCCCAGCCCCTGCCCCTCATTGAAAACCCTGACTCCACCCAGGAGTTGGGAAGAAGCCTCTCACGGTGGACTCCTTCCCGCTGAGGTGTGGATGACCGACACCCGCTTAGCCTTCCCTGGACAGGGAGGAAAGAACATTCCTGGCACCGTGCGGCCCGGTGCCTGGAACGGACGTAGGAAAACCCAGGACTCAGGTTTCCCAGCCTTGCGTTTTCCACTGTGGGGATAAACTGACAGATGTTCTTTCTGCCCTGCGTTTTCTTCTCAGCAGGCGGGAGAGAACCACCCCTCAAATGAAGAGTGATTTTCCTCTGTCCCAACTCACTTTGCTACCCACGGCCTCCTGGGCTTATGCCCCAGCTCAGAAGAGTTTTCCAGGCTCTGATGGCTTTATGTCTCCTCCTCCCTCTGGAGGGACGTGGGGTTTATGTAGGAAACCAGAGCAGCAGAGAAAACGGATGGCATCACGGGCAGTGGGCACCAGAGGAAGCGCTCGGCACATAGGGGCTGGCTCATGTGTCCATGTCCCTGCCTGGACCATGGGCTTTGCTCAGTGGCCTGGGCCTAAGCACAGTGCCCACCTCTCCCCCAACCCCTTGCTCCCCTTGTCCCATCCACATGGCCTTTCTTTACGTTCTCCAGCGGAGCAAACTCGTTTCCACTGCAGGGCCTTTGCACTTGCTGCCCCTCTGTCTGGAATGCCCTGTCTCCACCTGACTCCTTCTCGCCATCAGGCCTTTGCTCAAATGTTACCTGCTTGGAGAAGCCTTCTCTGAGCTGCTTGCTAAGATATACCACCCCCCGACTCCGCCACCCCCAGCCTCTTGTTATAGCACCCTGGTTTACTGCACAGCATTGTCACTACCCAAAACTATCTTGCTTCCTAATTTGTCAACTCGCCTATTGTCCCCTCCTGGCTGAGCCCGTTGGTTTCTTGTTCCCTGCTGTACCCCAATAACTAGTACAGAGCTTGGTATACATTAGGTGCTCATTAAAGGTTGGGGGACAGATTAGACCTGGAATGGATTCTAGGGGTTGTTGAGTTCACCCTCCTCACTTTACACATGAGCAAACAGGCTCAGAGAGAAGATGTGACCTCCCTGTGGACACACAGCAAAGAAACAGTGCAGCTGGAAGGGGTGTCCCAGTTTGGCCTGTCTGGGAAGCCTGTGCTGTCAGGTGGCGGCGATTGGGAACCACAAGCCACCAACCAGGCTCCCACCTCACTCAGACTGTTTCCTCACTGAAGTTTGGGCCCCGGCTGCACTGGGTTTTGTGCTGTTGCAGATGTGGACAGTGGGAGCCTCTGGCACCACGTGACAGACAGCTGGCCGTCCTGGGGATCCGAGTTCTTTGGGCTTTCCCTTGGATGCCGGCCTTTCATCCCTGGCTTGTCTCCCGAACCTCTGCCATCTCCCCCTAGGGGGCTCCTGCTGCCCTTCCCATCCCCCACCCTCCCAGGGAGCCCACCCCTGCTCTAGGGCAGGGGCTCCCCTCCTAGAAGGGGGTCCTGGACCTGGGGAAGGCCATTCCTCCAGGCCAAGGCCTGGAATTGCAGCTTTTCAGCACAAATGAAGATCAGAGAAATGGCCCAGAGGCTGTCTGACCTACAGGACAAGGGAAGTGCTTTAGTGGACTGGTGTGTGCACTTCAGTGGATGCACACACATGCACACACACTCAGACATGCACATGTGCACATATATACACGTGCATGCACACACAGTCAGACATACACATGCGCACACACACCCAGACACATACATGTGTATATACACACAGGTGCACACACATACATGTGCATGCACACACTCAGACACATACACGTGCACACACACACCCAGACACACATGTGCACACAAATACATGTGCATGCATATACTCAGACATATACATGTGCACACACATACATGTGCATGCACACACTCAGACACACAATGCACACACATACATGTGCATGCACACACACTCAGACATACACGTGCGTATACATATACGCAAGTAGATTTTACGAGAGTTTCGGAGGCTGAGGGCTGCTCACAGCATCTCCCCTGCTTCTGCTCCAGAGTACGCCTGGAAGCTCTGCAGTGAGGAAAAGCCTTCTTCAGAAAGGCAGTGCCGCGCAGTGGTTAAAGGGAGCCTGTAGACGGCCTGGATTGGAATCCTGGCTCTGCTACTTGCTAGCTGGGTGACCCCTGGCAGGTCTCCTCACTTCTGTATGCTACCATCCCCATCTGTACCATGGTTAAATCCCATATGGGTATTGCAGGGATTAAATGAGTCGAAATGTGCCTGGCACATGGTGAACATTACCTAAGATACATGAATGTTTGCTATTGTTGTTATTTCAAAATCAGAAAGAAGACAGGAAATATATTTCTCCTGTTGGGAGAGAAAACCCTCAGTTGAAGGGCAGTGGATGATCCGGGCATGGGAGGCCTCCGCTGGAATCCTGGCCAGCCCCAACAAGCTATGTGACTATGGGAAAGTTGCTTCCTCTCTCTGGCCTCAGTTTCTTCATCTATAAAATGGGGACGGTGATATCAGCTGGGTCACCTCACCACGGGGTGGCTGGGAGGAGCCAGTGTGATTGTGGACATGGCTGTGCACAAGAGCCTGCCTCGTGCTAGACAAGGGTTGGCCTCACTGTGGAGAGACTGCGGCCCACATTACCCAGGTTGAGTTTGGTGCAGTTCCCATCGGTCACCGGACACTTGTACACGTCTCCCGTCTGCTGGTGGCCATTGGTTTCCAGTGGGGCACCCACGACCAGCCTGGGAAGGAAGAGAAGACAGTCAGAGACGCTGGGGGAGGTGCGCCTTCCCCACAGAGGATGGACCCGGTGGGCGTGCGGAGGGGAGCCCTAGAGCCCTAGAGCAAATCCACATGCAGAGCCTCAGGCTAGGACCTTTGTGTGCCTGGGGGAGGGATGCTGGGCCTTCAGCATAAAGTCACAGACCTGTGTCCCATTCCGAGCCCTTGCCAGGGTCTGGAGAAACTGGGATGAAGATTATACGGCCCTGCAACAAACGGGCTGGAGGCAAGGCACTGGCCGAGGAGGAGGAGATGTCTGAGCTGGGTCTTAACAGACGAATATGAGTTTGTCAAATGGTGAGGGGGGTAATGGAAGCCATTCAGGCAGAGGAATGGTGCTTCTAGAGCCATCTGTCATTGCCTGCAGGCTCTCATTCCTCATCTTACATGGAAGCCTTGCAGCTGGTGACCCAGGTGGGCCACTCAGTCTTTGCTCAAGGTGGACAAGGCAGTGGGTGGGCTGAAGGGTAGCTAGCCAGCCAAACAGCTGGGCTCCCTGCCTTGAGCCTGCGCCTTTGTGACCTCCTTTGGAAAAAGAGTCTCTGCAGACGTAATTAAGTTAAGGATCCTGAGTTGAGATCATCCCGGATTATCTAGGTGAGCCCTCAATCCAACGACAAGTGTCTTTATGAGTGACACACGGAGGAGACACGGGGAAAGAGAAGGCCATGTGAAGGCGGAGGCAGAGGTAGGAGTGAGGCTGCCACAAGCGAAGGGGGACCTGGGCCACTACCAGCTGGGAGCCTCAAGGAAGGCTTCTCTCCTGGAGCCTCCGGAGGGAGCGCAGACCTGCTGCCGCGTTGATTTGTGGCTTTTGTCCTCTAGAGCTGCGAGAGAATACATCTCTGTCCTTGTAAGCCACCCAGTGTGTGACCATTTGTTACAGTAGCCCTACACACATACATACTTCTAGGGACAGATGAAGATCCGCTCCTTCCTGGCCTGCCAAGCCCGATGGCAGTGCCCTGGAGGAAAAGCCTGTGACCCTGGGGCCCTGGCTGTGGCCAGGGAGAATCCCACTCAGAGTGAGGGCCCCAGGCATTCTCCTTAGGGCTCCCCCAGGCCCTCCCCACATCTCGGGCCCACCAGGGGAAGCACCATCGGGGGGCCCAGAGTGGCCCGGGGATGCTGATTGGAGCCAGGCCCTCCTGCCGGCTGGGTCCATGCAGGTCACTCTGGTGCACTGGGGCCCTCCAGGCTTGGGTGCCAACCCAGCTCTCTGCTCAGGCTAGAGGTGAATAGCGGCTCAGGAACAATAACCCTCCCCAGGAACAGTGGTGCTGTAAGGGGAGGCGGCACCACAGCCCACCACAGCCCAGAAGCCTTCCAGACCCCGGCGGATAGAGAGTAGATGACTGTGGAACTGGGGGCACAGGGACGCTGAGATGACCTGGAGCCCTTTACATCCTTTCTTCCAGCAGTTTCCCTCCGCCTGGCAGCATGGCCCAGAGGAGAAGCCGCCACTCGTTCCCTGACTTAAGAGGTTTGCAAGGAGCTGAGCGAGAGGTCTGGGCTGCGTGAGACTCCAGTGGCTTCTCGTGGTCCAGTGCTCCCCTGCCCCGGCCCCTGCCCACCTCGGCACTGTCAGAAGGAAAGCCGGGCCTGAAGTGGGAGCGCACGGAGCTCTGTTTGAAATTAAGAGTTATGAAATAAGAGCTGAGGTTTCTCCCCTGGGGAGCCAGATAATGACAGATTCTAAATATATCCCCTTATTAAGCATGCCTATTTTTGACTGGCAGGAATTAATTGGATCCATAAAATCTGTTTGTCTAGACGAGGTGATTTTCGGCTACTTAATTCTGCGAGTGATGGTGTGGTCAAGGTCACTCCATTCTTTCCAGCAAAAAAGAAAAAAGAGAGAAAATAACGGAGGTCAGTAGGGAACCTGGGCTCTGAGCTTGCTTCCCCAGCGGCCTCAGTTTTCAGGGTCAACCTGATATGTGACTAAGTCTTCCCAAGGGATGCATTGGGGTCCCTCCTGGGTGCCACTGTCAGGGGGTGGGTGCTTTCTCAGAAGGGTGCTTTCCAGGAGCACCTCCCAGGGTGTCTCTGGCTGGGAGAGTCAGGCATAGCATGTCCTAGATTGCAAAAACCACGGCCATCTTCTAGAACAGCTAGCCCCATGTGTCTTCTAGAAAACACCCACCAGCCGACGCGGGCAGACTCCTCACGACTCTTCCCGTTGTATAAAGTGGACTTCTGAGGCCCAGCGGCCTACTTGGAGGGCCCCTGATAGAGGACAGGATTCTTGCACTGAGGATCCAGGGGCTGGGTCCTCATCCTGGTTCCGTTACCAGCTTCCTGTGTGACCTTGAGAAGTCATTTCACTTTCCAGACCTCAGTGTTCTTCGCTGCGAAATGGAACCAACAATTCCCGCACTGCCTACCTCCCAGAGTCTCTGGAAAGTCACAGGAGTTGAAGGCATTGAGAAATAGAAGAGGCCGTATCTAAGTAAGTTATGCACAAAGACTGGTGGCTTCCTAGAAGTTATGTGGCCTGGTAGTGGCCAAGATGGGACAATCTGGCAGTAAATTTACTAGGTCACTGTGACCCCAAATTTGCAGCAAGACTGGGCTCCATCCTTTTCAAAGAACAAAGGCCGCCCCGTACATCCTGTCTTCGTTCTCTCAGACCTCATGTCCCTGGGGGTCCTTAGCACTTCACGAGGTAGGAGGGCAGGGCTTACTGTCCCCATAATACAGATGCAGAAACTGAGGACCCGAGAAGGGAGCTGACCCAGGCCCCACAGTTTGTTCACGGCAGGGCTGGGACTGGCGTTCTCCTGGGCCAGCGTCCTCCGTGTTGCCTGTGAAGGGAGGGCCTGGGTCAGCCCTTCTCTCCATTTTCGAGTCTGGGCATTACGTGCGCCTGTCGGGCTTGAGGTTTTGAGGATATGATTCAGCCTGTTTGAGGGGAGAACTGCCGAAGCGCAGGGAAAATGTTCACGTCACCACTGAGACCAGCTAAATTGCTCTTGGGGTCTGGCACCCCTGCCACCCCCTGCGGCCTCCGCCTTATATAGCCATCTGCAGCCTAAGGGCCTGTCGTGCCTCTCGGGGGCCGGATACTCTATACATTCTGGCGTGGGCACCCGTCGGCTCGGCAAACCCAAAGGTCGTGGCGAGCATCAGGCGGTTTCCATGGGCTGTGTGCCGTGAGTCACCGGCTGCGGGCTCCCAGCGTTCTTCCTGTGCACGCGCAGGGAGGAGGGCTCGGACCGATGGGAGAACTGGCAGCAGATGTTCCAGCCACAGTCCTGTAGGACCCCTTCCCTGGTGAGCACCCTCTAAGCAGGGTCTTGTCAAGGGAGGATGCTCCCCATGGAGATGGCCACCTGAGGACGGCTGAACATGGCCCTGCCAGGTGCTGGGCTCTTTGGCTCTCAGCAGGACACGAGCTAAGAGAAGTGGCCCCTGGCTCTTGGGCCTTCCCACCTGACTCACTGCCTCACACCCTCTCCAACAAGGCCCTACAGGGACTCATCCCAAATTCTGCTTATCCTTAGCTTCTTCCTTTCAGGTAGCTTTGGTCTCCAAACTTTTTTTTTTTTTTTTGGAGACAGAGTCTGGCTCTTTTGCCCAGGCTAGAGTGCCATGGTGTCAGCCTAGCTCACAGCAACCTCAAACTCCTGGGCTCAAGCAATCCTCCTGCCTCAGCCTCCTGAGTAGCTGGGACTACAGGCATGTGCCACTATGCCCGGCCAATTTTTTTTCTATATATTTTTAGCTGTCCAGATCATTTCTTTCTATTTTTAGTAGAGATGGGGTCTTGCTCTTGCTCAGGCTGGTCTCGACCTCCTGAACTTGAGAGATCCTCCCGCCTTGGCCTCCCAGAGTGTTAGGATTACAGGCGTGAGGCACCACGCCTGGCCTTCCAAACTTTTAAAATTGCAGTCTCTTGTCAGAAGAAAGATGACATGTATCCCCAATATGTATGTAATTTATATGTAAATTATACCAGTGTAAACTGTCAATTTGTATATTAAATATTAGTAATCTTGTTTTTTCAGATAAAATATAAGCCTAATAGAACTCAAATGATTTTATTTCTGTACCCCAGTATACTGTCCAGCATCCCCAACATGGTGTGCAGACCCCATCCTGGACCCCATCCCTTTATGATCTAGAACAATTCCCACCTGCTCCAGGAAGCCCTCACTGATGACATAAACCAGCACGTAATCCCTGCTGCCTGGTGCGGCCAATGTAGTCGTGTCATGATTTCTTGAGGTCTGACATGTCCTGCTCTGTCCTGCTGTGGCAGCGTAGGGTGGTCTTAAAGGTACTCAGTGGGGTGGTACCCACTGATGGATTGGACCTTCTGTGTGACAGGCTACAGCAGCAGCTTTGGGAGTTTTTTGGTTTTGCCTCTAGCCTAAGAGGAGCACCCAAATTCAATAGCTGGAAAAAGGGTTGCTGAGGAACCAAGTCCTAAATATTTTCCAGCATAGAGGTTCCATGAAGCGACCCTGCTTCCATTCTAAAGCCAATGTGGTTGCTTCCCTGGCTTCCACTGCCCTCTTCCCAACGGTTTTCATTTTTGTTTGAGGATCCGGGGAGTCTAGCTCTATTCCAAGTTCCAGGGATGGAGCACATAGCTCAGTTTAGGCCAGTTTAATCCCACAGCTGCAGTGATTGGGTCAGGGTGGGAAAATGACTTAAATCACCCCAATCAGAGTGACTCTCAGGACTTCTGCTTGGCACGTAGGGACCAAAGTGGTCTCTTTTCTCTAGATGCCCTCGTGTGTGAAGGCAAGGCCTGAAACTCTTGGCAGACGTTTTGTGATGATGAGGGTACGAACTGATGCACTGAGTGGGGAGGGATGAGAGAAGCATCAAGAGAAGGAGCTAGAGTCCTTATGATACTCTGAACCCCTGGATCAAACTATACCTGAAGCTTGAACACCACTGGACTTTTCTGATATATGAGCAATAACTACCTTTTACTGTATTAGTCTGAGTTTTTAGGTATTTATAACCAAAAACATTCTAGCTTTTAGAGTGTATAAGGCCCCCCAAAAAGCACACACAGTTAAAATTACCCTTAGAAATCCCATATATTACCATGCTAGAGGAGAAACCTGGCAACTGAGATCGATGAGGGAGGAGCAGATTGACACGCCCCAGCTCCCGCTTCATCTGGGGCCTATCCTTGCTGAGGGAGTGGTGGGTGGAATTGCCAGCACCGTGTATATTATTTCTCTCTTGTTTAACCGAATGCATAAAACCGTCCCCTGGCCCAGCCTTGTGGGAACAGAAACCCTTTTGTTCTACGTGCATCCCATTTACAACAGCTGCTCAGACAGGGCACCCTGCACTCCAGATGTTGCTGGTTACCTGGAAACTGGCCCTGAGACCATCAGAGCTGGGAGGAAACATGGAGGTCCCTTGGGCCAGTCTTGGGTGAGCCATAGGGGCCCAGAGCGGAGAAGTGCTGTGTCCGAGGTCTCAGAGCAGGCAGAGGCCGAGCTGGCCAGGTGCACGGCATCCTGACTCCCAGGGCAATGCTTCCCCTCAAGCTACAGAGGGCAGAAAGCCCGGAGGCAGGGGCTGGGACTCTAGGGGCTCAGCCTTTCCTTGGTTGTGTCTGGTGAGGCAGGTGTGAGCAGCTTAGCTCCCCAGCAGATGGGTGACCCTGAGGCCACGGGCACGTAAAGGCCATTAGGTGTTTGGGGAAGGATGAAGGGAACCTCCAACTGATGGGCCTGTGTCTGCAGGAGGCCCTGAGCCCAGAGGCTGGCAGGGACTGCCTAGGAAGGGCAAGAGGTGAGTCCAGTCCCCTCCCCGGCCAGCCTCATGGTCCCTCTTTGCAAGGCCTGGGCCTCACGTCCCAGAAAATCCAATAATTACTAATTATCCTTTTCATTTTAATGAATCACTTTCAGTGCAATTTAATTGCACTTGATTTTGATCACTGGCAGGGCAGTTTGTATTTGAGGCTCGGAACGTGGATGTAATGAGCCTGCAGAGAGACTGGTCAGTTTCAGACCCGGGACTCAAAATCCAGTGCTCCTTTCACCATTGTGAGGAACTAGCAAGCTCAGTGGGGCCTGTGCCCCCAGGGCCTCTTGCCCCTCTCCTCTCTGGTCCCATTCCCTTCCTCACCTGTTCCCCCCCTCAGCACCCCCAACCCCACCTCACACCCACACTGGGCCCTTTGTCCCTTTTCTCTCCTGGCTTCATCTTCCTTTCTGAGATCATGTAGGGAAATCAGGGAGAGGGTTTCACTTGAGGATCCAAGAACCCAAGGGAACAAAAGAAAGACCATTCCTTTAGAGAGGCCTTTTCTCCCTCTCCATGGAAAATGTCATCTCCTCCAGCCAGTGTGAGCGTGGCGGCTGGTGGGTCCAAGGTGGGGCTGGGGGAGCACTGGGCCAGCAAGCCCGAGTGCCTGCCGGGTGGGGGCTCTGGGGCTGCACTGGCTGGGGTTTGGGTGTGTAGAGAGAGCCTGCCAGGGACCCGCTGGCACCTGCGGGCCTTCCTGGGCTGGCTGCAGGGGCTTGTGGTTCACCTTGGCTCACACACCTGGCAAGGCCTGGACTCTTGGGGGCTGGGAATATGCGGACCCCTCTGTTGCATATCCCTTATTCTCCCTGCCTCCATAAAACCCTCATCCGAGATGGGAAACCTTTGTGTGTGTTTTAAAACAAATACATATATGTGATGATTAATTTTGTGTCAACTTGACTGGGCCATAGGGTGCCCAGATATTTGGTCAAACACTATTCTGTGTGTCTCTGTGAGGTTGTTTTTGGATGAGATTAGCATTTAAATCTATAGACTGAGTAAAGCAGATTGCCCTCCCTCACATGGGTGGGCCTCATCCAATCAGGTGAGGGCCTGCATAGAACAAAAAGGCTGATCATCCCCCGAGCAAGAGAGAATCCTTCCTGCTCACCTTTGAACTGAGACATCAGCCTTTTTCTGCTTTCAGGCTTGAACTGAAACATCAGCTCTTCCTGGACCTTGAACCTGCCAGCCTTTAGACCGGAGCTACACCATTGGCTCTCCGGAGCCTTCAGCTTGCAGACTCACCCTGCACGTCCTGGGACTTGCCAGCCTCCATAGTTATATGAGCCAATTCCTTGTAATCAATCTCACATATATATCTATAACACACACACACACACACACACACACACACATCGTATTGATCCTATCTGGATAACCCTGATTAATACATATACATAGTGCTTATTATAGTCTAAGGACTTTCCATATATTATTTCACATGGCGCATGGTCCAGGCCCTCATTCATTCATTCATTCATTCATATATATTTACTCCTACTAAGGCACCAAGCCCAGGGCACGGTGGTGAACGTGACATCATCCCTGCTTTCAGGAGGCCTCCAGTCTAAGAGGACAAGGCAGGAACAGGCAATTACAACACCGCAGTTGTTGTCAAAGTGGTTCCCAGACCAGCAGCATCAGCCTCCTCTGGGAGCTTATCAGACATGTCATGTCTTGGGCCCTGCCCCAGACCACTGACAGAAACTGGAGGTGGGGCCCAGCATCTGCGCTTTAACAAGCCCTCCAGGACATTCTGATGCACACTGGAGTTTGAGACGCTTGAGAAGCGCTTATATGGGGGAAGCAGAGGCATGACCCACACGAGGCTCAAAGCCCCAAATCCATCCCAATAAAAATCCTCCCTCTTCACCATGTCTTCTGAGGCTCCATGTCACCTCACTGCTGCTCAGCTCTCTGTCCCACTTTTACCAGGCCTGCTATGAGTGCTGTGCACAGCTGGGTCTTCTCAGTCATCATTTAGGGTTCATCTCCAAGGCCACCTCCCCAAAGAGGCCTTTCCTAACCACCTGTCACTTCCCTTCTCACCAACCTTGCCTTGTCTTCCTCAAGTGCTTTGCAGTAGCCGATGCTGGCTTCTTTGTACACCTTTTCATTGTCCTTTTCGCCCTGTAGAATTTAAGCTGCAAGGGAGCTAGGATCTTGTCAGGTTTGCAGCTGCAGATACCCCAGCACCCAGAAAAGCATCTTGCACAGAGTAGGTCCCTAAATATAGCTGTTGAATGAATTAGTAAATCACCTGGCTTAGCGGGATGACTGTAACTCGAGGGCCTGAAGCTTGGGACCACTGGCCACAGGTCCACTTGCTTTTGTCTTCTGACACCTGTTGGCCCAGCTGGGAGAGTAGAGCAAGCTCTAGCAGAGGAATCAACAGACTTCACACCATGGTCTGAGACAAGGCTATTAACTGACCTGGGCCTCAGTGTTCTCATCTACCAAATGGGACTGAACATACCTGGGCTGCTTACCTTCTAGGGTTTTGAGGCACAGCAGTTCCCAACCTTGCTACTCATCAGAATCACCAGGGGAGTTACCAATACAGGTTCCGGACTTCACTCCAGAAGGTTCTGATTCAACCAGTCTGGGCCAGGGCCCCGGAATCTGTATTTTTAGAAGCTCCTGGATGTGCAGGCCATGTTGGGAACCCTTGTTGGAGAAGCGACTGAGGAAGCAGATAGGAGGCCCTCCAGACAAGTGAAGAAGCACTTCTGCCCCAGGATCATCCACTACCTATGATGGTCATGACCACAGTCATCCCTTTGACCATCCAGGTTACCCTGGATTGGTATTTATTTATTTATTTATTTATGAGTCTAGCTCTCTTTAGACTAGAATGCAGTGGTGTCATCATAGGTCACTGCGACCTCAAACTCCTGGGCTCAAGCCATCCTCCTGCCTCAGCCTCCTGAGTAGTTGGGACTACAGGTGCATCACCACGCCTGGCTAATTTTCCTATTTTTTGTAGAGATGGGCCCTCACTCTTGCTCAGGCTGGTATCAAACTCCTGGCCTCAAGCAATCCTCCCACCTCGGCCTCCCAGAGTGCTAGGATTACAGGCGTGAGCCACCATGCTCAGCCTTATTTACTTTTTAAAAATTTGTTTTATTTCTTTTGGTCATAATAAAATATGTAAGAAATACCTCCTTTAATTGGTCCAAAAAAGTACTAACTTATTTAAAAAGTATGATTACCCTGTGCATGGTGGCTCACATCTGTTATACCAGCGCTTTGGGAGGCTGAGGTGGGAGAATCACTTGAGGCCAGGAGTTCAAAACCAGCCTGGGCAACATAGTGAGACCCCATCTTTACCAAAAATTTAAAAAATTAGCCAGGCATGGTGGTGCATGCCTGTAGTCCCAATGACTCAGGAGGCTGAGGCAGTAGGATCACTTAAACCCAAGAGTTTGAGGTTGCAGTGAGCTACGATTGCACCACTGCTCTCCAGCCTGGACAGCACAGTGAGAGTCTGTCTTTTAAAAAAAAGTATGATTAAATGTCTTTTAAACTTGAAAGTCTTCTCCTGCCCCTTCTGAATTCAGCTCTCTATAGAAAACCACCACTAGCAACATGGGGTGCAGAAAACCTAGAAGACAATCTAGAATTTAAAAATGGAATCATTCTACATATGTGGTTCTGACCATGCTTTTTTCACTTAATTATTTTGTACATGGACACCTTTCCATGTCAGTATATATCAGTGCCCACCTTGGACTCTGTGACTAGGGCCCCTGCCCTGGGTCCTCCTCCAGCCCTTCTCTGGCTGTGCCCCTTCCTATGGGGTGAGGAGTCCTCGGCGTCGAGGAGACAGGACATGTAAAGCCACGTCCTCCCACTCTGAGTGCCTGGGATGCTGGAACCCCTGCCCAAACAGCCCGGGGCTGCCTCCAGGGCCTGAGCAAGCCTCTCCCCTGGATCCTCCTGATGGAGGCTCACGCCATCAATAGTGGCAGCCAAGGAGTGGCTGTCTCCCACGGGCGTGGACAGAGCTGGGCTGTGCAGGCTAGAGTGTCCACGCATGCAAGGCCCCTCGATTATTGAGAGGAAGCTGTAGGTGGGAAGAAAAGATGGTGGGTTGTGGGCCAGAGCCTGCTTTTGCTGTCTTGCTCCAGGCCCCTCAGATACTGGGGGTGGAACCGGTAGAGACAGATGATACAGTTCTGCCTCATTCTGTAGAGTGGTTGCATAATGCTGTACCTTTCTTTTTAACCATTCTCTTGTTGATGGATATTTAAATGGTTTCACCTCTTTTCCTATTGGTAGATGTCTAGGTGCCTTAACAATTTTCCCCATTACATACCTTTTATCAACACTAATAAATAAAATAACCTCTATGCACAGGTAGCTGTGCTTAGCCATGAAATCCATAGACACACAGCCCACGCGTGTTACTCTAAAGGGTGGAGTGGAGGCAGCCCCACTTGTCACATGTGCACAGCCTGTTGACAAGCGTCATCACAAATGCTGATTTCATAGGCCTGGCTCTCTGGTTTGTTGCTGGCAGCTTTGGGGTCCACCTCAGCTTACATCTAAATAGCACTTTTCTCCTAAGTTGCAGAAGTACTTAGAAGGGAAGAGGGAAGCATGAAGGAAAGTGACCACAAAGGACCTCAACCCATTTGAAGGGAAAATGAGAACCTCACCCACTAATAGTGGCCACCTCGTGCCATTTAGTTAAAGGGTGTCAACCTCTCGGCACCCCTCCCCGCTCATACCCTAATGCCAATCTCACAGGGCTGCTTGTGGCTTCCCAACATGCTCACATTTTCGCCTTCCTGTCTCCGCACGTGCAGTCAGTCCCCTCACCCCAGACTCTCTGACCGTCCCCATTGCATCTGCCCTGCAGCACCTCTTGCTCCAGGAAGCCCTCCTTGGTCTCTCAGCTGACAGCCCTCTCAGCTCCTACGATGCTGTGTTTGTATTCCTTGTCAGTACTTTTCTCCCCTCTAGATAGCAGAGACAGACCTGGATGCGTCTTTAAATCTCCCCCCAGTGCTGCTCGGAGTATCTTGGCCACAGTCAAGGCTTAATAACTGTTTGTGGGGTGAATGCACACATGTGCTGGAGAAGGCTGCTCATTTTGCAAGAACGAGTCTCAGGAAGGTGGCTGTGGTCTCTTCTCCCCCCAGAGAGCTGAGTGTACAGTATAAAAATCCCCCCTTGTCTTTTCAAAATGCCTGATATACCTTGGCTTGTTTTTCCAAGTCATGTTCAGGGTGTTTTTTTCTTGCAGTTTTATAACAGCTCTCTCCTCCAAAATGAAACATAAACACAGCCCTAGTTTGGACAGATGTTTCTCAGTGGAGTGTATAGCTTTAATTTCTGGGTATGTGTAAGTCTCACGGCTCCTCAGCTATCGCTCAGGAGTAAGGAAAAGGCCTCAGCATTCCCTGCTCTCCATTCCCGGGTGGGTTGCTTCCTTTGGTCCGTAATTAGGACAGTGACACTCTAAACGTGCCCAGCACACACACACCCAACAACTGTGCGCATCGTACCATGAGCAGGGAGGTGGCCAGCCAAAGACAGCTATCCCCATTTGACTGGGGGAGAAAGCAAGGCCCAGAGAATGCCAGGACTGACCCCAAATCGCACAGCTGGGCAGAGGCTGAGGCACACCTGGGGCACTCAGGATCCCACGTGTCCACCAGCCACGTGGACTTGGGTAATGCAGGAAAAGGAGAAGCCCCAGAGGTGAAAGGACAGATGCTCTTTTTTGTTCATGAGCCCGTTGACATGTAGATCTTTGCTCTACCCCACTTGGGCTAAGTGACCCGGGGTGAGTCACCTAACCGCTCTGGGCCTCAGTTCCTCATCTGTAAAGTGAAGGACTCGGACAGGTTCGGTTCACAGAGACAGTTAATGAGTACTTACTGGGCGCTGGGCTCTGTGAACAGGAAGACGAATGAAGCACAGGCCTCACCCTTTGTCTGGTGGGGGCCGGGAGATCCGCACCTGGTGACTTCCGTGCAGAGAGCAGTGCCCAGGTGTGGTGGGCACAGAGGAAGGGGTCTTGCTCAGCCCTCTGGGAAGCCTTCCCGGAGGAGGCAACACCGGGATGGAGGCTTGCACGATGGGTGGGTGTCACTCAGGTGAAGAAGGGCTGGGAGAGTCCCACATGGTGCCAGTGCTGATGTGTGTAATTTCTAAGGTGCCCTCCACAGTGGAGGCTGGGCCCAGGATGAACCCAGAGGGACAGACAAATCCCTCCCTTCACAGCGCTCATGGCAGAGTCACCCTCAACCGAGGCTCATGCCATTCACCCCTGTCCTTCCTGCCCAGCCACACCTCCCTGGCTTCCAATCCCCCTCCCTTCTCCCCTCACCATGCAGAGAGCTCTCCTGAAAGTGGCCCTGAGCACAGACGGTTAGACATCGGCATGGGTTGACAAGCATCACACTGTCCCCTGGTCAGGTTGCCCCCACCTGCTTTCGGGGGGTCCCTAAATTCCTGCCACTGGTCACCCCTTTGGATCCAGGCATTGAGGGTCATTCTCAATGTAAGCCAGGAAAAGAGTTAACCCAAGAATCCATGAGAACTCACAGGCCTCTTAAACAGGATTAAGTCAGGGATTCCAGCACCTCGCTGGACATTACACTCACCTAGAGATGTTTAAAACTATAGATTCCCAGGCACCACCTCTAGAGAGTCTGTCTTGGCAATTCCTGGACTTGACTGAGAAATCTATATCCTTTTTTAACTTTCCTGGGTGATTCTATTCTGTAGCCAACTTTGGGAGCCCATGGATTATATCAGTATTATCAGGTAATCACAAGGCTTTGAAATAATGGGAAACAGTTTACATGGGGACAGGGTGCAGGATGCCCAGCTAAGAAATAGTTAACAAACACTGGGACATGCAATCGCCTACTTTGAAAGTACTTTATACGAATAAGCAAATAAACTGATGCACAAGTGAATGTTTGGGGGGGGGTTTATTATGTACCAGGGATGGCGCTTGGGGCTTCCCCTGACATTAACTTAATCTTTACAATAACCCTGAGGCAGAGAGACAGTATTCCCATTTTGAAGCCAAGGAAATTGTGACAATGAGAAGCTAAGTCACCCAGCTGGCTAAGGGGCAGCTGTTTGGCCTCACTCTCCTACCCAGGCCTCGAACCCTCTCTGGGAGGTAGACGGGGTGCAGGAGAGCTGAGTATATAGACACCAGCCTTGTGTTGCATCAGGGAATCACGGGTTACACAGACTTCTCTGGAATATTTTCTGTCTGCTTCAAAGCTCAGGGTTATTTTCCTCCCCTCTCTCTGAATGGTGACTAACGGCTATTCTTACACAATTATTCTTATTTTGAGAAGTCATAAAGAAACAGAAAGGCTAACTTGAACCATTGGAGGCTGAAGTCTGTCATTATGTTTTTGGAAACATCCTCCTCCTGGGTTACAAATCATTGGCTCAGCAGTTGAGAAGTGGCAGAAGAGACAGTGCGGAGAGGAGCAAGCTGCTGTCACAGTGACCCACTGTCATAGAGCGAGCCATCCAGGGGTTGGGCCAGGCCACCGTCCACCACCCACCTGCCCCACCACCCAACATTGCTTCAGCTGGGCCCTCCCAAGCTTTGCAAGGAGAAGGAAAGGACAGGACATCTCAGCCTCTCCCGTACGGGGGTCGTAGTCCCCGGGCCCTTTATAACAAGGACACCCAGCTTCAGGCTTTCCTGAGATTTAGCTTGGGTCACACCCAGAATGTCTAGAACATTCTCTTCTTCTCTTGCTGCTTCTCCTTCTGCGGGCCTGTGCCACGCACCAAAGATGCATGAAAGGCAGGTCCTACACTTGGGGGGCTCACGGTTTCCCTCCGCTTGTTACTCTCTTGTTAGCTCTTTCTTTTCTATCTCATCTTTTTTTCTCTTTCCTGTTCGCATTTCATTTTTCATTTCTCTTAACTGGCTTTTTCTGCAACTCTCTTTCCATATTTCTCTGCATTCTTGGCTCAGGGTGACTCATCACAGCCACACCAGGAAGAAAAGAGTCGAGAGGGAAAGTGGGGAGGATTTAGGAATTCAGCAGGGTGAAATCTCGTCACGATGGCCTCAGGTCAAGGACAAGCATCGGTCCTTGGCCGTGTGTCTGGGTGCTGCGGTCGTGTGAACAGGAAGGCGCCAAAAGAGAAGAAAAGTATTTGAAAAGTTGTGAAATCCCAAGGAGGCTTGGATTCTTCATGAGTGAGTCAGGGAAAGTTAGAAGAAGGTATTCTTTCCAAGCCTGGGGAAGACAAGGGTGAGGTTAAGGAGTGATCGATCACAGTTAAGATGAGTGAGAAATCTCACATGGCTTTGTTTTTCTAATTGTATATAACCTTAAATAATGCCCACTGCACTCCGGTTTTCAATAAGAAGTGCTGTTTTTCTCATTTTACAGCCTAACTGAGTGGAAGCACATGCTGCCCTGAGTTAGCCACATCATGGGAAGCCGCCATGATTGGCCGGGGGAGCCATTAACGGGCCACCTGGCTCCCTCTGGTGTCAGTTATGATAACTGCAGATCAAGTGCAGGGAAAAGGAAAGAGGAAAGACAGAGGACCAGCCTTGGAAATTCGAACCGTGGACATACAGGAAGCCGCTCTCAAGATGGGGGGGACAGCAGCATGCGTTTATTGTCTGCCTCGTGTGAGGAGCTGCCCTTTTCTTTCCTGTCTTGGCCTCAGGAAGGATGTTGGGGTCACGGAGTGAACAGCGTTGGTTTCAGAGAAGGAAGGGAGGCGGGGAGCCCACAGGCTGCTGGGGTTGGGGGGAGAAGATGCTGAGTTGGCAAATCCCTCTGGCTTCCCTGAACTGCCCGAATTAAATTTATTTTCTTTCTTGGAGGTTAGTAACCAGGAGAATTTCTTCTCAATGTTTCCACTACTGAGACTGTGCGTCTTACCCCTAAAGCATGCAGCAGGTGGCCCCTGCCTTTCTGAGTTCAGCACTAAGGATGCTTCATGCCCTGAGGACCAGCCTGGCTTGCATCTCTGGCTGACCATGTTGTGTGTGTGTCAGAAGTTATCTGCGCCCTCGCTGACATGTTCCTCAACGCCTGGGACTTTCTGTGTTGGTTAGCATTTAAAATAAAAAAAGGAGAGAGGAAGAGGAAGAGAGAAGAGGAGAGAAGAGAAAAAAAATCACCTAAGAGATGCAGGGGCCTTGGGAGCTGTTTCAGACTGCATCTTAAATGCACACACTGCCCCGGAATCTCGCCTGGGTCTGGCTGACAGGGTCTCCCTGGTTGTCTCAATGCTGCTTTGTGCTTTGCAGGGCCTGAAGGTGCCCCCAGCTCCTACCAGTGAGGACAAATGTCTGCACTTCCACTCTGCAGCCCAGGCTGTTCTAGTTCATGTGTGCTGGGCAGGGTCTGCGGTGGCTTGGCTGGGGGCCCTGGGCCGACATTTCCTCACAAGTACAGTTTTTCCTCCTCTCTCTCTCTCGTGCATTGGGTGGTTTCATCTTATCCTGGGCTTTGCTTCTGTAGTGATTTATCCTTTAACCAGAATGAGTCATGGTGCCGGATTTTATTTGTTCCAGGAGAAAATAGCAGAGGGCATTTTATGCACTGTGGCATTGGGGGCCTGCTCTAGGGGTGCAGGCCAGGAACAGAGCTCAGGACATTCTCCAGCAAGACTTGCACAGCAGTGAAGGCCGAGGCTGCCGCAGGCCTGACCACCGGCCCTGTCCCTGATGAGGGTCAGGCTTGGATGAGATGTGTCTTTCTGCCCAAAGAACAGGTCCCAGGAGCCCTTTCCTCTGCCTGGACACCATAACCCCTGTGGGGGTGGCCCAGCATAGGGAGCTAACTCACCAGCCCCATGGTAGACACTATACACACCGCCTCCTATTTCTTCCTCACAAGAGCACTTTGGGACTCACATCACCACGCCCATTTCACAGATGGGGAAACTGTGGTCCAGAAAGCAGGCGTGAGGTGCTCAGGTCCCATGGCTTAGAAAGTGCCAGGCTGGGAAGGGAACCCAGCTGTGTGAGTCGGAAGCCTGAACATTCCGGGTAGTGAGGAGGCAGGACACCCGTGTGCACCCTGAGACCACACTACGTTTGTGGAAAAGGACCATACGTGAGAGCCGGGAAACCTTGGGGTTGGGAGAGGAGAAGATGGCAGGGCTGGAGGGCATCACTCCCAGGCCTAGGCTTGATAGCTAATTTTTTAATTATTTTATCTTATTTTTTTAATTTTTTAAAAAGTTTTAAAACTTTTTTTTTAATGGTCAAGTGAAGCAGTGGGAGTGGAGATAGCTGGTTTTTGTGGATTTATTCCTCATGGATTAATTTACCATCCACCCCAAATTCCACCATTAGTGGGCCTCCAGTTTTAGATATGGGAGACCCTAGTGAAAATGCAAACTCATCATCTAGGGAGGTCAGTACAAAAGGCCATTATGAAAGAATGAATGCCTCACCCAAGTGAGAATTTGGTTTAGGTGGATAACTAGTAAATCTTGAGATGTGGGGTCCAGGGTGGTGGGTGGACTAGCCCTTTGGCAGTTTTTACCTAAGTGCCTGTTAAGCTGGTAGAAATACCTGAAGCAATGCTGGGCTGGGGTGGGAGACCTAGGTTTCAGTCCTGGCTTGCTCACTGAATTGCTGTGTGACCTTGGTCTAGTCTCTTTCTATCTCTGGGCCTCAGTTCCCTCATCTGTAAAATAAGGGGGTTGGGGAAAATAATTTCTAAGTCCCCTCCCAGCCCAGGGGAGATGCCATAGCTGGGGGAGCAGCCCTGAAGGCCAGGCCCACCCATGGGCTTGCATGGTCCCCCTGTGCCTCCTGGGCCTCCTCCAGCCACCTTGGCCACCCTGTCCCCCTCCTGCCCCTATCAACCCACCTCTGACTCTGAGGACCAGGGTCTGCTGAAGACTATGGTAATGGTGGCCCTATCTTCAGGCCAAGGAACCATCCCCTCTGCCTGGGGACTCCGTAAGTAGAAGACTCTGTCACAGAGAGGTCTCCAGGGAAAGACAGGTATCGACTTGTGTCAGGCAGGTCCATCCCAACCCTTGTCCACCCCGGGGCTGAGGGGTGCCCAGGCACTGCATGATGCCAAGCCTCTGGGAGGTGGCAGTGGGGGGTGTTGGCAGGGTCTGCACCCAGCAATTGCGGGTGATTTTCTTCCCAGCCTGGCGAGGTTCTGGGTCTCCCTCCCCCTGCCTCACGGTCCAGCCACAGGATACCTAATCCCGCAGCCCTTCAGCATCCAGCCACACAGCCCAAAGTTAAGTTATTGCAAAAGAATCCCAAAGGACGCTTCAAAGACGGGAAGGCTATCTAGGACTCCTTGTGACTCTGGGAAGCCGAGCCACCATGTCTGTCCCTCCATTGCCAGGGGCGATGAGAGTGATGCTTAAAATGCTCCTTTTTCCCCCAAGAGAAGCTTCTGTTTCCAATGAGGACACCCCAGGCTTTAGGAGACAGAGGCTCTGGTATGTTCTGCAGGTGCCAGCCCATCTCCTAACTCCCTGTCTCTCCCACTCGCTGGGACTCCATTGTCTCCATTGTCTCCATTGTCTCCATTGTCTCTGGGCCCAGGGCCCCTCCCTCTTGCTCCCCTGTCCCCTTCGTTGTGCACACACTCCTCCCACCCCCACCCCAGCCCTGGAGCCTCTGGCCCACTGCAGCAGGTAGGCAGGGGCTAGGCGCCTGCCCTCCCGCCCTGTGGGGACAAGGCAGGCTGGTGAGACTAATGGCATTGGTGGCTTCACACAGAAGCAGGGAGGGGATGGGGACAGGGCAGCCTCCCCTTGCCTTGGCCACTCCCGGACCCCATCTCTATCAGAGACTTCGGTGAGGAAGCAAAGAGGGGCAGGGAGGCCGGAGGGAGGGGTGGGGAGGCAGGGGCTGAGGAGGAAGAAAAGAGGAGAAAGCTGAGAAAGGAAGGAGCAGGGTGAGAAATCCAGAGATCAGGGCAAGGAAATGGGTGAAGAGGAGGAAAAGGGAGACAGAAAAGTAGGAGACGGCAGAGGAAGGCGCAGGGGGGCGGGGAGGGGCCCGGTGGGTTCCATGAGGAGGGGATGAGCAGCTCCCCTCAAAGACAGCCCTCCCCCTCCTCCCGCCCCACCTCCAGCCCCTGCTGTTTCTGGGCTCCCCAGGGCCCCATACGTGGGGACAGCTACATGGTGCAGGGAGTTCTGTCTCTGCTTGGTGTCACCTGCTTAAGACACTGGCAATGGACATCGCTGGGCCTGTGGAGTGTGGTTCCCAGACCGGCAGCACCAGCACCACCTGGCAAGTTCTAGAAAAGCAAATTCCACTCCCCCTAAGACTTATTGAATCAGAATTTCTGTAGGCGGGTCCCAGCAATGCAATTTAACAAGCCTTCCAGGGGCTTCTGATACGTGTTGAAGTTTGAGAATCTTTGCTCTGGAATAGTTAATTCCAGACATTTTGCACACATGATGGTGAACCCTTGTAAGGACTCTAGACTTTTCTGTGCGTTAATGTGTGTCATGAATATTCCCTCACCTGCCAGGGCTCTGGTCCTGGTGGAGGGTGTCCAGTGCTGCCAGCTGCCCAGCTAGGCCCTCAGCTGAGCTTCCTTCTCCCTGCTGCCTGGAGCCCTCGGGATGCACATCTGGGTCTCGACCTGGTATCCCTGCCAAGCTGAAGGCCCCTGTCACCCGCTGTCAGCTGGCCATCTGCACCCAGATGACCCTCAGATACTTCAAACCAGTGAGTCCAAAGCCTAGCTCTATCATCCCAGTCAGCAAGATATGTCCTCCGTCATCCTTCATCCTTTTGCACCTCCAGCCTTGCTTCCTTCTATTCTTGCCTCAGCTCATGCTACTCCAGCCACACTTGTTGTTCCCTGAACATTCTAAGCATGTCCCTACCTCAGGGCCTTTGCACTTGCCATCCCCTCTCCATGGAATTCCCTTTTCTCAGATATCCATGATTATCTCAGATTCTTCCTGTCCTTCAGGTCTCTGATCACTGTCACCCTGTCATCGAGGCCTTCCTTGACAGCCCGTATAACGTAGCAGCCCTCACCTCTGGCCACTGCTCCCAAGCCCACTCACCCTGCCCAGTGCTTTTCCATTGCACAGATCACTACCTGACAGATGATGGACAAACGAATAACATGTTTGCCCCACTAGAAGAACAGCTCCATCAGGGCAGGGAACTTGCAATTCTGTTCATCATTGAATTCCCAGGACCTATCCCAGGTACTCAAGAAGTATTAATTAAGTGAATGAATGAACTATTGATGCTTATAGAGCACGCCCCTTTCTCAAGCCCCCACCCCTGAGCTAGAGCATCCTCTCTGCTCACCTAGATGTTGGCAGCCTTCCCACCAGACTCCTCACCTCCAGGGCCTCCTCCTTCGAGTCCATCCTCCACATGGTAGCCAAACTGATCACCCGAAATTACAACTCTAGTGAACCACTCTCCTGCTCTAAAACCTCCCATGGCTCCCCGTTACCTCCCAGATGCAGTCCCCTCACGCTGGTACTATCTTCGTCCTTCCAGCTTTCGGCCTCACCTCTCTGCTTTCTGTACCTTCCCCTGCAGCCTGGCGAGACAGCGTCCTTTCTCTGCAAGTGGTTCCTTCTTTCTCACCTCCGCACTCTTTGCATGCTGTTCTGCCCCCTCCAGCCGCTGTACTCTTCTCACCCACGTCTACTCTGAACATCAAAATCCTGCCCTTCCGGAAGCCCCTCCTTCACAGCCCTCTCCCGCCTCGCATGAACTCCCGTGATCCTTTTCATGCACCCTTCTCCCGGTACTCAGCGTGGGGCCGGGGTTGTGAGTGCATTGCATGCCCTTGACCTTGCCCCACTTATTTATATGCATGCGTTTAGTGCTGGGCCCCGGGACAGCACAGCCTCGGCTCTCATGGGCCGGCAGTGTGTCTGCGTAGAGGTGCAGAGTAGCCGATTACTGTAGGCTCCTGGCCAGCCTCAGGGCTGAGGCTGCTTCTGTTCTGTGTGACCCGGGGCCTAACCAGGCCCCTACCCTGAGGCAGGGAGTAGACAGATGTGGGCTCCACACCTGCCTCTGACACTTACTAATTATGTCAGCTTTTGGAGTCTCAGTCGCCTCGCCTGTAAAATGGGGACAAGCCTACTTCCTTTACAAGTTGCTCATGTCCCTAAACCTGTACTCGGGGAGTTCGCCATGGCCTTCTGCTCTTAAAGGTCACTGAGTCCCAGAGGATCCCCTTTTGGGGCTCACTGGGGACTGTCTGGCTTCTGTTCCCCAACACCCTTGAGGGAAGGGGGCTGCGGCTTGTGCTCTCGCCAGGGCTGAGAGCTTCAGTGACAAGCGGGAGACTCGTGGGGACCAGCTCTGTTTTCCCTCAGCACCGGGCAGCTTCCTGCTCCAGGGGACCAAAGGCTCGGAGAGGCCCTCTGCAGACCCTGCACCGGAGCTTCTGGGACATCAAATGGTCTGAAAACCAAGCCACTTAATAATTTCAATGGAAATGCAGTAGAGTCATGTGGATTAAATTTCTCTGAAAATACACAAGGGCTTAAAAGGCAGGGGCAGAGAACACTCAGCCCGGGAGGAATTTGTTTTCTCTTTCCTTTCTGTGCGTCTGTGAGCTTTGTTATTGCTGCTGAAACCAAGGCGTGTAGAAAACTGTTCAAGATGTCTAAAGCATCAGTGCACAGTCAGCTTGGCCTAATTTGAGTTTGGAATTGGTGCACAGTGGGCAGAATGGGAGAGGTTAAGAAAATAAAGTGACCAGCCCACCAGGCCTGTCCCCTCATCCTCCAGCCTTTTCCTCGGGGTTTGTGCCCTTAACATTCAGGGGGGCTCACAGCTGGGTAAACAGGACACATCCCAGTGGCTGTGGTGGGAGACAGCTGGTGGGTCCTTCTCTGGGGCAATGCTGGGACCTGGATTTTGGGGGAGTGATGTTCTTCCCCACGGGCATCTCCCTATTGTGTATCCTCAGGAGGTCCCAGTCTCCCCACTAGAGTCTCCTGGGGCACTCTGTAAAAAGCACATTCCTGGCCTTCTCACGGGCACAGCTCAAGGTCTGTGAGCTCTGCCTTATGGGCTGGAAACCAGGTCCACACCCAGGAGGCAGGAAGAGCTTGGGTCGGAGGGAGCCTCTCAACCAAGTCACCTTGGTTGCTTGGTCTGGTTGCTTACTGGCTGCAAGTGACTCAATCCTCATTTCCCGTTTTGTTGGTTACAAAATACATTCCCGTTTTGTGTATTCTTTGATCTTGCCTAGCACCCTGAGACAGGTAAGCACATTCCCGTTTTACACATGAGCACACAGAGGTTCAGGAAGGATGAGGGAGCTCCTCCCAAGGACTTCCTCCAAGTGGCAGAGGGTTTGCACCTCAAACCTTTGCTCTTGCCCTTCCTTTGAGGTGCCTCTGGGCATGGAGCTGAACTAACACACCCCACTGGTGTCACACATAATAATAGTCAGCCAGTGTCTCCCAAATGACAGTGGCATCAACCTCTCTTTTCCCACAGTCAGCACCCCCAGGGTCCTGGTCTGAATAAGATTCTTGGGAGGCTGCCTGCAGGACAGGGAAATGGAGGCCAGTGGGGAAAGCAGGGAGGAGAAGCAACCCAGTAGGACATGCAGTGGGGAGAGGGATTCCAGAAAGGCCCAGGGTGCTCCTGTCCATTCTGCAGGTGGCTTGACCCTGTGGCTCCCCAAGGCCACTCTCTCTGTTTCTCTCAGTGCAGTGGTGGCAGTAAACACGCTGAGGTCCCATGGCTGCAAAGTGACCCTGCCCATCTGGGGCACCAGTTCCCTCCCATGATGCTCCTGGCTGCACTGGAATCAGCAAAAGCCACAGAGAGTCAGTTCTCTCATATCTTTCTGCTCCTCTAAGCCCAATCTCCAAGACACTGTTCAAA
>CM052442.1:99126304-99144842 GCA_028533085.1 Varecia variegata | reverse complement strand
CCCTCTGAGCCCCACAGTCAACTGTCCAGCCGCCTACAGGACATCTTCATTTGGATGTCTCATAGCATCACACACTTCATGTGACCAAACAGGAACCCAGTGTTTCCCTCCTGAATGTGTTTTCTCCAAGCCTCCCCATCCTGAGAAATAGCATTACGCCCGCCTGTTCGCTCAAGCCAGACGCTTGGAAGTCACTCCTCGTGATGTTCCTTCACTTCCCATCAGCAAATCCTGCAGGTTCTGCCCCTCCACTGCCCTCCGTGTGTCCATTCTTCTCTGTCTCCTTTGTTTGTCACTCAGACTAAGCCATTCTCATCTTGTGCCTGGACCTGTGCAAGAATCTTCTATCTGGTCCCTCAATTCTAACTTTGCTCAGTGCCAAGCTGTGCTGGTCACAGCAGCCAGAGTGATCTTTTCAAAGTGCTGATTGGGTCCAGGCCCCTCGAGTTCCCCACGGCATTCGGAATAGATGCCCTGCAGGGTCTGCCTGCTCCTGCGCCACGGTCTCCGTCACTTGCCACCTTCCAGCCACACTGCCTTCCTCTCTGTGCCTGAACACACCAGGCTCTTCCCCACCTTGGGGTCTCTGCACTGCTGTTCCCTTTGCCTGGAATATTCCTACCCAAGATCTTTGCTCAGCTGGTTCCTTCTCAACCTCCAGTTTAATGTCCTGGCCTCTGAAAAACCTCTGACAGTGTTATGGAGTACCCAGGCTTCTTCCTCACAGCATCTGCTCTATTTCTTCAATTAAAAATAATTACAGGTGGTTATAAGAGCTGTTTGCTTACTTGGACACTGGCTGCTCTTCCACTGGAGTTTACATTCCACAGGGGAGGGGCAGTGGGGCTGCAGCCTGCTCTCAAGGGCTGACCCTCTGCAATCTTCCCAGTCAGTGATGTTGTGTTGGTCGCTTTGAATGGACCATGGTGGGGGGATTTACAACATGTAATTGGCAAATGCTACAAACAAGAATGACGGCTCCATCCTATCCCAAGAGCCAGAATTAGTTGGTAAAAATTTACTAGCACTCCCCTGCAAGAGATTGTATCTGTCCCCCCACTTTACCCTCAGCATCTAGAACATAAGAGGTGATCAATATACATTTGTTCATGAGACAGAAAAAAAATGAATAGAAGTGTTCAGGCCTCTATGACACTAGCCTGCCAACAAAGGTTTGCAGGGGAATGTGATTCTCAGAGCCTCAGGGAGGAAAGGCACTTAGCATACTGAATTTTGGCTTCAAAAGTCCTACTTGTAATCCCAGCATGGCTTCTAACTTGCTTTGCAACTTTGGACCAGTTTCTCCCCCTTTCTGGCCCTCAGTTTCTGTATCTGTGAAAGGCACACGTAGGACTAGATGCTTTAAGTCCCTGTGTAGAATTTAAAGAAGCCCATTTATGTACACTTTTACCAATTTCTTTATCCCTCCACTCCTGAGGTCACTATACTACACATCTGCAGAGGATGATGTTTACACTGTAGCTGATGTAAGTTACTCAGTGCACAGTCTATACAGCTGTACGTGGCGGGCCTGCCCACTCTGATTCTGGCCTCAGGCCATTTCAAATGGAGCCGAATTGGACAGCAAGTCCCTCCCTTTCCTGACATACTAACCAGCTCAAAGGGCTCAGACAGCTTGGTTTTGGTTTTCCCACTCCTAAGCTTGTCTCCTGCTTGTCATGGGTGTGGGGATCAAGAGCCCTGACCATCCGGGATAAGCCCCAGTCCAGGGAGTATCCGGGCAAAGCAAGAGCACGACAAGGCTCAGGCTATGCAATTTGTGGCAGGACTTTCCCTCAGAGGAGAGGAAGTAGGGCTCTGAGGACCCAGAACTACTAGGCCAGTCTGCTCTGCTCTTTGAATGCAAACTAAAAAAAGGAATTGTGGGGGCCCTCCCTTCTAAGCCTGCAGGACCCGCCCTACAGTGGATGTACCCACGCCCATCTGAAAAGTTCTCTGGCTACATGGAGCTCAATATAGATCCACCAGATGCTGTAGGGTAGGTGGGGATGGGGGACTTTGGGGAGTGGAAGTGTTTTGGTTCTCTGAGGGTCATGCAGAAGTCCTTTGGGCTTTCAGTATAGGTTAATTTTTCATGATGTGGTGGCAAAACTATCTGTAATGCCTACTGCCACTTTTAGGAGCTTAGAGGAGTCAAGAGCTCATGACTCCATCTACCTTTGCTAGAAAACAAAGGACTGCCATATGAAGTGGTGAGCTCCCCATCACTGGAGAGATACAAGCCTAGGATGGTCACCTGTCTGGATGTTCAGGCTCTGTTAAGGGCCCTCCCGGGCAGACACTTAGTGCCGAGGCCTCGCTGGGAGCCTCTGAGGCCCAGGACCCCCCATGAATGTGTGAATGAGGAAGGGCCAGCCATGCACTCGGTCTACCCATGCTCTAGAGGAAATTGTTTTAAAATGGAGTCCCTGTTGTCAGCTTTTTCTCATGTTACATCTGGCTTTATAACCAGAGTGGAGGTTCCGTCTCAGGAAGCGTTCACAGAAGCATGGAAGCACGGCCTCTGCAGGGCTTGTAGAAATATGAAGGCCACACATTTGTTGTAGAGGAGATTGAATGGAAGTCTTGAGAGCTTTGGATTCTGACTCTCTCGTTTAGCAGCAGATGTATGACCTTGGGCAAGTCACTTGACCTCTCAGATTCACAGTCTCTGGAGTTAGTGTGCCTGGGTTCAAATCCCAGGCTATGACTTTACCATCTGGGTGATCCTGGCTACGTCACTTACCTTCTGTGTTAGCTAGGATTACTGTTGCCATTAACATTTACTGAGCTCCTCATCCCCTGCCAGATATTTTGTTTATTATTAGGCATTACAGCTAATTTTTCATATTAATCCTACATGATTGGCATTATAATTTCCATCATACATTCTAAAGAGAGGAAGTGACTTAAAAAGTGTCAAGGCCTGTATTGAAACCCCATGACAGTGGAACATACTCCTAACATGGACCTTGTTGGGCGCAGACTCAGTCTATCCACCTGTACAATGGGTTTCACGTCATCTCCCAAGCCACCAAGGTGGATTGTGGCTTGGTGGTTCCCAGGGATTGGACAGTAACCTGGGGTCTGTGTTCAGCCCCCACCATCATCTCTGGGCACTCCTGGCTCCGTCTTGGGTACTAAATAACACGGCCACATTCTGCAGCATATGGATGGTGTCTGAACCACTCCACTTTTGTGGGAAATGAGGCATTTTAAACTTCTGCTCCACCCCCCTTGTTCCCTGGGAGGTCCCATTATAGACCTGGGTTTTCAATGTGTCAAAACCAAGGCCTTCCCCCGTCTCCTGTGTCCTCTCTGAGCCAGGTAAGTGGTGGTGAACGGCCTGGGGCCTGCTGTGAACCAAACTGCCCCTTTCTGAGAGCCCTCCCTTCCAGAGCCCGCCCCCCTTCAGCAACCCGCCTTGCCCTGCCCACCCGTGAGTGATGCCACCAACCTCCTCTGGCCTGGAAAGAAAGCCTTTGATGACAAACAGCCATGGAAATGTCAGGACTGAACATGTGCCCGCCTAGCGGACTCGTGTCTTAACAAGGGGACTGGCTGATCTAAAAGGGGTGACTGATCGGTGAATGGGATTTTGGGCGACTGATACAGGCTGGTGGGGACATTTTCATGGATGGATTGATTCATTCTAGAACTATGTATTACTTGCCTCATCTGGCCAGGCACTGCCCTGGACCCGAGGATGGGTAAGTAAACAGCACAAAGTCTTTGCTCTCCGGAAGATACATTCTGTGTGGCAGGCGACACACAGCGTGAGCAAACAAACCGCTAATACTCTCAGCAATGCTACAGGCCTCAGTGAGACTCAAACCAGGTGGGAGGGTAGGGGGCGTTTCTGTTGGTGGGCACAGGCAGGGGAGGTTGAGTTTGGGCAGGAGTGGCAGGCGGGGCCTCAGAGGGAGAGGATGCCGGGGTGGAGGCCAGCAGGAAGCCGGAGGGGCTCTCTGGGGAGGGCACAGCCAGTGCAAGGCCCCAGGTGCCTGGTGCGTTTGAAGGACCGCAGAGGCCGAGGCTGTGGGTGTGGGCGGAGCGGGCAAGTGGGGGGCGCGGGGGATGAGGTCAGCAAGGCAGGGGAGCCAGATCACTGGGGCCTCTTACTCAGAGTGAGGAGGGGAGCCCTGGAGGGTTTGGAGCAGAGCAGGGAGGTGACATGATTTGACCTACATTCTGGCGGCCTCCGTCTGGCTGCTGGGTGGAGGAGCCTTAAGGGACCAGGGCAGATGCAAGGAGACCAGTTAGGTGGCTGTGGCCACAAGCCATGGGAGCTTTTCTGGGGCCCCCCACGGTTCCCCCCACCTCTGCCTGCCTCCTGATCTCAGTCCCCTGGGGACTGAGACGGGGGAAGTTGAGGGGGGACCAGAGCCTCCAGCCCGGGTGGCTGGGGGCGAAGGCGCTGGTTTAACACGTGCTGGGATGCGGCAGACCCACGCTGAAAACAGAGAAGGTAGCAGCGCCCACCATCACAGTGGCGACTGGGCCACACTCCGGACCATCAGTGGGGCCCCTCGCCGAGCCCCTGCTGGCCTCGCCGTCAGCAGCAAGCACATTCCACAGCCGATGTTTGGCTTGTGGTCTGGCCTGGCCCTCGCGTTGGTTTCTTCTGCTCTAAAAGGCTTTCAAAATCAGAACTGAGTTCCCTTTAAGTTTGGGGCATGAATCACTGCTCTGGGGCCCGGAAAGGGGTGGAGGAACAGGGTGCTCCACTGAGGCACGACTGTGTGACAGCTCCCAGCCAACAGTCCCTGCTGCCCAAGGGCCACCTCCAACTGCCCACGAGCACCACAAAGTCGACAGTCCAGCTGACTCAACTTCCCCTCTTCAAGCCTCTCATCCTCCCACACCTCTCCTCAGGGTGGTGGCACTGCCCTTTGGCCTCCCAGACACCTTTCCTTCTCTGGTGACCGGGCCCTGTTAGATTCTGTCACCCACTGCTCTTTCATCTGACCTCCTCACTTCAGGCTCTGGTGTCCCCCTGCCTGGTCACTGCAGTAGCCGCCTTATCCTTCCACCTGCTCCCCATTGTTTTCTTGTCTGCGTACGACCTTCCCCCACCCCCTCAGAGAGTGCCTCCACATGTCACTACCCTCCCTCAAAAACCTTCTGTGACTCCCATCTGCTAAATCCAAATGCCTTAGTTGGCACTCAGTTCCCCCTCGGTGGCCTCAGCCCACTGCTTCATTCTTGTTGGAACAAGCAGGAAACACACTCCAGCATCCTGCCGACCAAACATCAGGCAGTTTGCCCAGATGAACTCTCTACCCACCCCCTGGCTGCCAGCACCAGTCCTGCTCGCATTCACAAATAATGTCTCCCCCACCCCCAAACCCCAGGGTCCTTTATCTGACTCTCTCACAGTCATTACTTCCTCCTTTGTATTGTAGCTATTTATCCAAAAACCTCCTCTCTCCTACTAAACCATAAGCTCCCTGAAAGCCAGGACTTACCTCTCTTCAGCTTTTATCCCCCGGGGCACCAAACAGGGCCTGGCTCATGCAGCCTACTGTGTTAGAACCTCCTGGGGTTCATGGGCAAAGAAATATAAGACACACATGCTGTCCTTAAATTTCTTTTACTTGGACAGACAGTTCTTTCATCCATTCAACACGTATTAACTGAGCACCTGCTATGTCAGGCCCTGTGTGGGAGCTGAGGACATGGTGGTTGATAGGAGATGTGGTCCTGCCCTCAGTGCTCCCAGTGCAGGGGGGGATGTCCGTGCAGCTGGAATGCTGTGTGCTGGGGGAAGTACAGGATACCTGGAGACCACACAAGTGGGGCCTCAAGCTCTGGCTAGGGGACCAGGTGAGGTTTTCAGGAGGAAGTGGCGCCTAGGTGGAGACCTGAAGACTATGTGGGAGGCAGCCAGGAAGACAGAGGGGCAGGGGAGGATCAGACCAAGGCAATCAGATACATGAGTGGAGGCCAGGGAGAGTTCTGGCTGTCTGAGAAACCAACAGGAGCTCAGTCTCACCGGGGGTGCTGTGGGGCGTGCAGGGGCCCGTGCATATGGTCCTGCTAGAGGCGAGTCCTGAGCACAAGCCAGGGCCAGACACTCAGGGTCTGGTTAATGCTGAAAGAGTCTGGACTCAACCTAAAGGTAGTAGGGAGCCATTGATGGTTTAAGGAGGGGAGTAAGACACAACTCCATGTGTGTTTTAGCCTCACTTTAGCCGCTGTTGAGAAAGGTCTGGATGGATGGGGTAAGAGGGACAAGGAAGCCTGAGTTTGGGCAGGGCTCTCAGGGCGGCCCCAGGGGCCCTTCTACTCTGCCCCCAGGTCGGCTTCCCCTTTCTCCCTGATGGAGTGCTCCCTCCCCACCCGGCCTGGGCTGGGCTCTGCCAGTGTCCCAGCCGGAGGCAGGCGCTTCCTCCACCTGAACACTCATGACAGCCTCAGCAGGCCCAGGGTCACAGGGTTGGAATGATCCTCACAGTTTCACCCAAGCCCTGCTGGACCCCCCACACCCCCTGCCCTGGGTGCTGGTCCCTCTGTCCGTGGGCAGCTCTCACTGGGATCTTCAGCTAAATCAGTCTTTCTGCAGCTCCTCTTTGGTTTTCCTGCTCAGGGGCCACACAGTGATCAAGTGGCTTATGGGCTTGTGGGGGACACAGACGGTGTCACCAACGAATAACTCCCTACCTGCAAATTCCACCTTGCGCTCAGCTTCTCAAACTCGGACTCACGTTGCATCCAGCCCGTGTGGCTGTGAGTCCTGTGGAACTCCAGGCTGGAGCAGTTCCAGAAGAGCCCAGGGTCAAGAGAATTGGTTAAATCTCGGCTTTACCGTGTGGTGAGACCCTGAGCAAGTCATTTCCCTTCCCCGGACAGCATCTTCTCTCCTGCTGGATTGGGACTGGGTTTAGATCGCATGGGGGCTCTCGATCTTCGCTGCCCGTTAGAGTTATTGGGGAGTACTTTTAAAAATGCCACTAGTGGGCCGGGTGCGGTGGCTCACACCTGTAATCCTAGCACTCTGGGAGGCCGAGGCGGGCGGATTGTTTGAGCTCAGGAGTTCGAGACCAGCCTGAGCAAGAGCGAGACCCCCGTCTCTACTAAAAATAGAAAGAAATTATATGGACAGCTAAAATATATATAGAAAAATTAGCCAGGCATGGTGGCGCATGCCTGTAGTCCCAGCTACTCGGGAGGCTGAGGCAGGAGGATTGCTTGAGCCCAGGAGTTTGAGGTTGCTGTAGCTAGGCTGACGCCACGGCACTCACTCTAGCCTAGGCAACAGAGCGAGACTCTGTCTCAAAAAAAAAAAAAAAAAATGCCACTAGTGGCCCCACTGTGGAGAGTGACGGTGCGTTCTGGGGGTGGGGTCTGGGTAAAGGTCTTGTTTTACGTCTTTGTTCTCATGTTAACCCAGGACTGAGGACCACTGCATTTGCTGGTCCCCTCTGTCCCTCCTAGCACTGATCATTTATAATTCTGTGACAGAACAAGGGGGGAGGCTAGAATGGGCAGGTGGAAAGGAGTCACCCTTTATTCAGAAGTGACAGCCCAGAAGAACCCTGCCACTACAAATACCTGGGACTATAGAAAGGCCAGTAACTCTAAGTCCTAGCTTCTCAAATTTGTCAAGGTGGCCACTCCAGAGCTGGTGTCCAGTGCTCAGAGGTGTACCCCAAAAGGTTCTCAAAGGAGTTGGAGAGGAGACAGAGCGTCTTCTGAATTCCATGGCTTAACAAGGAGCTCACGGCCCTGGCGGTGCACCTTTAGAACAGCTCCATGGCCACCCCTGCCCCGCAGTCTGTGGGATTTGTGGGGGCCCCCCTCCTGTTCCTTGAGGCAGAGACTGTGGCTTATCCATCTGGAATTTCCAGAACATGGAGGTGCCTGGGGCTTAGTGGGGCTCAGGACATGCTGGTGAAATGGACAAGCCAATCCATTCCTTCATCTGTAAGTGGGATTGTGGCATCTTCCTTGCTAAATGACAGGCCGTGGGAGAGCCATGTGAGCAGGGCTGGCTTCACGGGCATTTGACCTGTGTGGTGGCTGAGAGCCCCGCATTCAGAAGGCCCCTCGCTTGGTTTAATGTCCTGCTGTGGCCATCTTGAAATTTTTACACGTGGGACCTCACATTTTCATCTTGTGGGTCTTACAGATCATGTACTGGCTGCATGTGTCGTGAGTGGTGGGAATAAACTCAGAGAAGAGCTCTGTCTATGAATTATTCATGAAACTTTAGGATTACCACTGTCACTGAATACAAGGGGCTATGTGCTCTAGGGAAAGAGCAATTCCAGGGGAAGGAGAGGAAATGAGATGGCTTTGTAGCCTTCGTCCTGGAGGAGGAAGGGGCAAGGGCCTGGAGTGGGCCACGCTGAGGAGAAGGATGGTGGGGATTGGGGATACCCCCAGAAGTCTACAGAGAATGATTTAAATGACTTTGTACTACCTGCCTGCCAATGATGTATAAAATCCACCATTAGAACTTCATTTCTTTGGCTGAAGCACTACATACTCCTTGAGTTCTCCTGCTGGCTGTAGCAAATTAGGTTCCTAACCTCAACCTTGGTCAGAAGACCCATCCCTGAGTCCCCATATAACCTTGGGAAATCACAGGAAATCACTCAACCTTTAAGAGCCTCAGTTTCCCTATCCATCTAATGGGTACATCAGCCTCAGCAGGACCTCTGGCCACATCTGGCCTATCTTGATGGATAGAAGGAACATATGGGAGCACTCTTTGCAGACTGTTAGGAGTTGTACTCCTTTGCCCATTTCATGATTTTTCCGTGGCCTTCCTGAGGCCCCATCCTCTGATCTATAGGAAAGAAACGGGCCCTGGAAATCTGCGGAGTCAGGATTTCTGCTAGTCTGGCCCAGCCAAGTGATGCTGCCGGGGGAAGAAAGCTGTCAGCCCCAGCTGTGAATGCAGGAACCCCTTCTCTGTGTCATCCTGTTTGGAATCCCAGAGTGCGTTGCTACAGCAACTTGCCTAACTCACCCCACATGCCACGTGGAAAAACCTCTGCCCACTTTAGAGTGGCATCACCCAAGCCACAGGCTGCGTTCTTCCACATTATAGGACGAGGCTGCCCATCATCCACAAAGGCTGGGGTAGGCGTCTCTGACTGGTGATGGAGCAGGGGGCCAAGTGGTTGGACCACGGCATGCACGTTCCCTGCCTCACCTGCTTCCTCTGCTGGCTGGCCCTGCTGCCTGAAGTGCCACCACTAGCCCTTTATTCCTTTGGCTCAAGGCACAGCCCAGTTAAAATGGAAATCCCTTTGGGTAGGACACATCAAGTTGTCATCACTCATTAGTGCTGTTTAGCATGAATTAACTCCTTAGGCCTGAAGCTCAGAGAACGTTCTCATTAGGGGAAGGCAGCAGGCGGGGCAGGGTGGAGAGGATTGGCAGACCTTGACCCCGAGGATGGGCTGGAGTGGGAGCCCTGGTGCCTTGTACTGGGCACTTGGGGGCAGGTGGTAGAGCCCTGTCGGCCTGAGCTGGGGGTGGCAGGGAGTGGGGACAGGTGAGGGAGAGAAGCTCTCACATAATGAGTCACCATGTGATGATCATTTCTCACCAAGCTCATACCTTATGGGAGTCATCACTGTCTAGCTGAGTCTACAGGAGGAAGCTGCCGGCCCTGAGCCAGTGTCCCTGTGAGGGTGGCTCATTCCCCCTAAAGACAGCTCCTATGGCAGGGGCATCTTATTGTCCTTCTGTGTCCTCAAGGCTCATTCCCCAAAGAGAGTATGGTGCGTAGATTAAGAGCAGGGGTTTTGGGGGCAGCCAGATCCTGACAATGCCTCTTACTCTGCTGACAGGTGGAGCCATTTACCTTCTCAGGTGTAAGCTGGTGATTGCAGTAGTGACTTCATCCAGCTGTAGTGAGGCCTAACTGGGATGTGAGAAAGGGATTGACACAGTGCTTGGCATAAATCAAATAATAATTGATGGGGAGAAGAACAACTGCTCCTGTTAACAGAAGGCTCCCTGGGTGCCTGACGCTGCTCTGAGCACTTGACATGACTGAATCACATTTGGGTCATTTAACCACTGCAGCAGCCTGCGAAGTCGTTATTCTGCCCATTTTACAGTTGAGAAAAATGAGGCCTGGGGGCTCATTTGAAGTCACCCAGTTGGAAAGAATTTGAATCCAGGCGGGCTGGGTCCCAAGCCCATGTGCGTGCTGATTCTTACCGCTGTCTGCTGAGTGTCTCAGCGAAACAGGAACCGAGAGATAGCAGGAAGGGGCTTTGGCCACACTGGCTTTTCCCTCCAGGTGGGATTTCACACATCTTGTGACTCAGGTCTTACGTACACAGTATGAAAACCCTCCATGGAAGTTTTTGGAGCTCATTTATTTTTGCTTTACAAGATGACCAACTCCAGTCTCCCTCCTGCCCTTCTTCCCTCACTGGTAATAAACTTCTGGGCATTCAACTGAGAATTTGCATAGTTAGGATGCACATGAAGGGGTTGGGAATGGTCCCCACCTGGTCCACAGCCCCTCAGAGCAAGCACTCCATGCTGAAGGGGTGTGGGTGTCTTGGGAGCTCATAATAGCTTGGGGAAAGTAGTTTCAAATGGCTACGAGTCCTTGGTGGTAGCCCATGGTTAGTGGGTTGGAGGTGGGAGGGGAAGGGGACTTAAGTGATGAGAAACAGCAGAGATACTATTTTTGAAATGTATTAGAGCATTTTAAAAGCTTGTTTTGTAGCTGATCCTTTTGGAGTCAGCCAGAGCCCATCACTGCCTGGGGAGGTTTACTAGTGGATCTTAGAACAATGTTGAACTTTGACTCCCAAAGTTAGATCTTGAAGCCTATGGTGAGACAATAATGCCCAAAGTCAGGCATTATGGAGAGGAAAGAAAGAGGTTTTAAAATTCCCCAAACTCCCTTCTATACAGCAAAAGCCAAGCTAGACCAGCTCATAACATATTTTTGTCCCCAGCGATGGGGGTGGGGGAGGATGAAAGGGAAGTTTCCTGCTGTTGGGAGAAGAAGGAGGAAGCTCCCACTACAGGAGGGACGAAAAAGAGTTTCAGAGAGGACACGATGAAGGTGAGATACTGAGTTCTGGGCTGGGAATGATCCCATCTCTGGGAGTCCGCTGTCGGGTAGGGAGGGGGCATGGAGAGTGAGGAGAAAGGGGGACTGTACCCCCAGGGCCTGCTTGTTGCATAGAGGGGTAGCTGAGTGGCTTGGCTGACAGGCTCCCAGCAAGGTGGGCAATGGGGAGGCAAGGAGACAAACGTCACCTCCTTCCTGCTCTCCCAAGCTGGAGAGCAGGGCTTGGACATTTCCAGTCTAGAACTGTGCTTCTTCCACACAAGGTTTTCCTGCTGAATGGGACCCCACCCACATGGACACACAAGGGCCATGCTGAGTGGTACGGTCCTTCTCTTCTCCAACACCACAACACACCCACACTGAGATCACACTGAGTTCAAGGCAGCCTCGATGGCATAAAAAAAATATCCCCTAGTTTCCATTATGATCAAGACTTTGGGCAACATTTTTGGGGGGAGGAGCTAGTAAAGTCTCCCTTTATTTAAAGCCCTGGCACTTGTTATCTCCTGTGAGCCTCCAACATAGTTACTCTAGACTTCTTTTATGAACTTGAGTTTGAAAGTTACATCTCTGTGTATCCTTAGATTCTTACTGAATGGTCGGTACCTTGAGCACTGATGATGATGATGACGATGATGTTAGAGAAGAAAGACAGCCTCCTTGAGTGCTTATTACACGCTCGGCACTTTCCAAGCACTTTGTGTACATTTGTTCATTTAATCTTTGTGATACTCTATAAATTCTTTTATTAGCCCCACTTTGTAGGTGAGGAAACTGACGCACAGAGTCATGTAGTCAGTTGCAGAGCCCTGACCAATCCCAGGCAGTGAGACTTCAGGGCCTTCCCCCCTGAACTGTGTCTGATCTTGCTTTGTGTATTTATGGAGGCTGGCAGATAACAGGTGCTGAGTAAAGATTATGCTTTTAAAGAATCATCACCTTTGCTACGCATATGATTGTAAAGTTCTGGTCAATGGATCTGTTCTCTCTGAATGTCAGACCATAAAATTCTTTGGATTTGTTTACTTCTTTTTTTTTTTCAGGCTTTCTTGACAGTTTTGTCTATTCTATCATGCTGTTCAGCCTGCAGCCATTGCTCCAGAAAGGTAGAGGCTCCGCACTCACAATATCCTTAATGAGGACTCACTCCCAACTTGGCCTTTGACTGGTCCCCTACCCAGCCAAACTGCCATCAGCAGTAGGTAAGCTTCCTAGTACTCCGCACACTGATGCACAGGTGAGATATCAACATCAATCTTGTCCTGGAGCCAGGGGAATGGACCCAATGGCCCCTGAGACCCTTCCAATCTTGAGTCCAGACTGCTCAGAGTGGTTTTAAAATATTCACCTCTTTCTTCTTTAACTAGTCCCAGGAAATAACATTTGAAAACACAAACATTCCTACTTTTAGCCCCATGCACACTCTACAAACTCCTTCAGGGCCAAGTTCAAATGCTGTATCTCCTCCAGGAAGCCTTCCTTGTTTATCTGCTGAAACTGAACTTCTCTTGTCTGAACACTCAGCCCTTGATTTCCCCACGCTGCTCACTCCCTAGTGTCTCCGTTTAGCTCCCCCAGTCTTGCCCTGTCCTCAGTTACCAGCAAGGCCCAGAGTGCACACATGCTTCGGCCCCACCCCCAGCTCCTTGCAAGCAGATGTCGTTGTTCCAGCATTGATTGATATGTTTAATGAATCCCATATTTCAAGAACCCAAACTGACCAGACATAACTCAGGAGTGGTTTTCTCCATATAAACGGAGCTCTGAGTCACAAATCCTGTGTCTTCAGAGGGCCTTTAACATCCCTGTCCTTCACCGCCCCCACCCCGCCCCCCTTAGCAACAACATTAACAAGCATGGATTAAGCCCTACTGTGCACCAAGCCCTGTGTTAAGGGCTTTTCTTACAGTGCCTCACTTAATCATCCAGACAACTTTACAAACTCAGAATGTCTACCTCCATTCCTCATGGGAGGAAACCTGTTGGAGAGGGTGCAAAAACCTGTCCAAGGCTGTATAGCTACTGGGCTACAGAGCCGGAACTGGAACCAGGTCTGATTCCAAAACCTGTCTTTGCTCTTTGCTTCCTGAGATCCAGACTGTCCCCAGCTCCTAAGGCAGCCACTGCATCTCGGGTTCTGATGGAGCCACCTATCTGGAGTCACACAGGAGTGTCTCTCTTTTCCTGTGGCTGCATCTCCTGGCAATTTGAGAACAGTTTCTGGAGTAGTCCCCCCTCCTGTCTAAATGCACCTAGAGTGGGTTTTGCCTCCTCCTGCAGCTGGTTTCTAGGTATATGCTGGCCTGGTGGCAGTTCTTCCCCAACCCTCTTGCCCAACCCCCCACAACATAATGCATCAGTGTTTCAAAACTGTGACTCCACGATCTGAACTGAGCTCCAGTAGTCAGAGGCACCGTTCAAGTTCAAGTACAAGCTCTGCCAGAAGCTCTGCCAGAAGCTCTGCTATAGACCGACAGGAGGGTGCACTTGTTTCTCGTGGTACCCAGGGACTAGGGCGAGCGACTGCGGTCTGGGGGTCTCCACCGGTGCTTCCTAAGGGCACCTCTCCCGCTATCACCACATCTGACCCCCACTACTGGCCCCAGCTCGGGCCTGGAGCCCATGCAGAAGAGAAGGCAAGGTCGGGCGCCCACATTAGGCCAGTCCCAAGGCGCTGGCCCTTGTCAGAGCCCTCAGCCTTGAAAGGAGGGGCCCTGAAAGCTTTGCCTTGTGCAGATGAGCACCGCTGGCGGCCGCCCCCGCGTGGAGGGTCTGGCCGGACCTGGGTACAGGAGTGCGGAGAGCCCAGGGCTGGCCTCTGACTCCGGGCCTCACGCTTCTCTGGCCGGAGGCTCCCGCAGCGCCCTGACACCTGGAATGCATTAGGCGGCGCGCGTCTGGGCGACAGTGTCTTTCCCCGGATTATTGAATAATTGCATAATTCCAAGCGCGGTTTAGGGGGGCGATGCCCCGTCCCTATGCCGGGTGTCGGGTAACGTTTCCGGGGGTCCCAGACTGCGGGCCTCCGTCCTGCCGCCCCTGGCCTGGCCCAGGAGGACTAGCCACAGCCTAGGAGCCAATCGCCCCAGGCTTCGCTCTGTCTTTGGCCGGAGGGACTCTGGGCAGCTTTCCCTGCCCTCCAGAGCCGCCGCGCCCGGCCTCCAAACTTCGGGATGCTTCGCTGCGCCAGGCAGGAGGCAGCCGAGACACACTGCTCGGCGAATCCGGTTCCCTCCCCAGCCGGGGTCCCGCGCCCTTCCAGCTCCTAGGACACCCGAGTGCCCCCGGTGGCGGCGCGGGAACCCCGGTGTGGCCCTCGGAGGCACCCAGGGCGCCCAGTGGGGCTGCCAGCCCTCGCCACTTTCAACTCAAGCGTCCTCAACTCTTCCCAAACACTCCAAAGAGTCCGGGCTCTAAGTACCTCCGCGCACCTCCCTCTTTTGCGGAGCTTGGCAGAGCCGCTAGACTGCAGCCATCCTCGGGGGACTATGTCCCCAAGAGCGGCCAAGGTCCGACCCCTGGGAGGCGCGACGCGTCCCGCTCCTGGCAGCTGGACCCGAGGCCCCGGCGGCCCAGCGAGGGGCTCCGACAGGCGAGGGGAGGCAAGGACGGCACATACCTGGCCACAGGCTGAGCGCCCAGGCCACCACGAGGCCCCTGGGCAGGTCCATGGCCCGCGGCGCGGCGGCGGGGTCCCGTGCGGAGCGGCGGGGGGCGGCGAGCCAGAGCGGCAGCCTCCTCGGCGTGGCGCCTCGAGCCTGCACTGCGCGCGGCGCCCGGCTCCCTGACAGCCGCGGCCCATTCAGAGGAAGTGGGAGGGCTCGAGCGGCGGGGAGGGGCGCCCGGACACCACTCCGCTCCGGCTCCAGTCCAGTGTCGGCCCCTCTGCCACCTGGGCGGGCGACGTGCTGCCGCCTCCACGCGCCTCTGCGTCTCTCCTTCTCCCCCTGCCCCACCTCGGCCTTAGGTGAAAATCCCAGAGAACCGCTCCCGGGAACCACCTCACAGTGTAGCACCTTCCTCCTCACCACCGCCACCAAATTCAGGATCTGTTCAGGGTCAGTGGTGCATAGTTCCATTTCCCAAAGAAAAGAGCTTTACAAAGCTCCGAGGTGTACCCAAGGTGAGGCAGGTACACCTGCTGTGACTCAAGTCTCTTTCGGCCAAGTGGAGTGGATGTCCTTCAAAGGTCCATTCCGAGACACACCCTCGTCTCCCTGCACCCTGAGGCTTGAATTGCAAAGGCCCCACACTGCCGCTTCTGACCAGGGAGTAAATGCAGACCCTCCTCCACCTCCACTTCCCCCGGCCTCCAAAGTACACAGGGGAACGTGCACCCACTTTTTAAGGTAACGTGAAGCTCTTTGGAATCCAGCCACCTTCCTTCCCAGCCCCTCTAATCACTGACAGTTAAATGCAATGCACATTTATCACAAGAGCTTTAAGTCAGAGCTGGACTGCAATCCGTGGGTGCGGAGGCTGACCTTTCCAGCACTGGGGAGAGCAGAGGCAGGGGTAGGGTGGCCAGTGAGCGGGGAAAGCTAGAGCAGAGGACCCCCTCACTGTCTCAGAAAAGCCTTCCTTCACTTCCTGCTCCCTGCTCCGCCAGGTCAGGTCCCCAGGTATGTGCTCATACGCCCACCACCCCTCTCTCCCTCATCTTTTCTTCATTGTAGGTAGTAGAGAAACTAGACATCAGTTGATGTGAGCATTTGATTAACTTTTCTCTCCCCGTCCAGACTGAAAAACACCATTAGGGTAGAAATCTCTGGTTCACAGCTGAGTCCTCAGCCCCCAGTATCCAGGAGCAAAGTAGGTGGGTGGATGGGTGGATGAGTGCAGGTGTTGTTTGGGGGCGCAGAGGGTGGTGTTTTCTGTCTAGGAGGTATTGGGAGGGGAGGTGACATTCAGGCAGGATCCCTGAGGCTGAGTTGGGTTTTGAGAAGGCCCACGGTCATGTATGCATAGTAGTGGCATTGTGTTTGCCTCCCAACATAGCTACCCTGGTTTCTACTTCAATATCTTCACTTCTCTGACTCAGCCGCAGACTGGGGGAAGCTGATTCCATCCTGTGTGTGTGTGTGTGTGTGTGTCCAGGGAAGCATGTGGTTCAGGCTAAAACGAGTCAGTGTGTTGCCATCCCCAGGCCATAGTTTAAGAAAAGGCAATAGGCCAAAGGAAAAAGGTTTTCTGGGAAACAAGCTTTCTTGCTTTTCTAAAAGAGCTCCTAGACCAAATGAACGAATGAACTAACTCTCTCCCCTCCTCTCTCCTACCCTTGCCTCCTCTCTCAAGTTGGGACAAGGAATTTTGTAGGCTCAGGAGTTGACAGGGGTCAAGGTGAGAAAAGGGCGTCTGGCTTTGGAGTGAGGCAGACGCTGGATGACGGAATGGAGACATTAGTTCCAGGAGGAGCTTGTTGAGCCCCTAAAATAAGCCACCCCTTAAGCCCGCTTCCCTCAGGACTTTCCAGGTGTATGACCAGTGAGTCCGCATTGTTGTTTGAGCCAGTTGAATCAGGACACTTTGAACCTAGAGCATCCTAACTAATAACCGCTCTCTAATGGGCTGCAACCCGCTTCCCTGCCTCGCACACATGCAAGCTCTCCCTAGTGGGTCTCAGACTCCAGGTGTGTAGGGATTACCTGGAGCACTTGTGAAGAGTGCCAATTCCCCAGGATCCGGGGGTTCCGGTGGGCACCCCAGCCCCCTCTGGTGTGTGGGTGGTCTGCACACCGAGCTGCACGAGACCACACGCTGCTTGCTGAAGGGGTGCTCTGTGGCAGCTGTGCAGCTGCTGGGCTTGCTAGAGACAATTCCACCATTCATTAACTTTCATCGTCCTCGTCAGGGGTCTGGGGGTTCTGAAGATCAGTTTGTGTGCCTTTGTGCAATAGGGGCGGGTACCTCATTTGTCCTTCCAACCCATGCTTGAGCGCCTACTGTGTGCCCTGTACTCTGCAGGAGCACACAGGGGAAGAAGCTGGTGATGGAGCTGAGAAGACAAGACATAATTGCAGATTTATTTATTTAATCATAATCTATTATTTATAATTTGTTTAAAATCATTTATTTAATCCTTATTAAACATCCTTTAAATCAGAGAAGGCAGCAGCATATGAGTGACAAATGTACGGTCCAGATTCTAAGGCTGGGGAAGCCCAGAGAATTGAATGAAGGGTTCTATGGAAGATGGGCTTTGAGCTGAATAATAATAATAACCCTTTACATGTACATAGTGGTTTTATTTATTTATTTGTAATTTTTTATTCATATGCCATAAAACAAACCATATGATTCAGTAGTTTTTAGTGTATTCACAAGGTTGTGTAACCATTACTTCTCCTTTCATAACATTTTCATCACCCCAAAAAGAAACCCCATAACCGTGAGCAGCCACCCCCATGCCCTCACCCCAGCCCCTGGCAACCGCTAATCTATTTTTTGTCTTTATGGATTTACCTCTTTTGGCCACTTCGTGTAAATGGAATCGTACAGCACATGACCTTTTGAGGCTGCCTTCTTTCACTTAGCACAATGTTTCCAAGGCTCATCCGTGTTATAACATCTATCGGCATTTCCTGACTTTGTCTCACCTGCCAGCATCCCATCGCGTGGATGTGCCACATTTTGTTTATCCATTCATCAAGGGATGCCGATTTGGGTGTTTCCACTTTGGGTTATTATGAATAAAGCTGCTATGAATATTTGTGCACAGGTTTTTGTGTGCCCATGTGTTTTCAGTTGTCTTGGGTATATACCTAGGAGTAGAGTTGCTGGATCGTATAGTAATTTTATGTTGGATCATTTGAGGAACTGCCAAACTGTTTCCCACAGTTGCTGCAGCATTTTGCATTCCCACCAACAATGTATGAGTGCTGTAGATAGTGTTTTGCTATTTTTGATATACCTTTCACACCCTTGATCTCATTTAATGCTCGCAGTAGTCTTGCAAGAAATTATATTTATTTTGTTTATAGATAAAGACGTATTGGTGAGGATTCTTCCAGTTGCGAGTGACAGAAACTCAACACAAACTGACTGAGGCAGAAAAGAGAATGTACAAGTTCATGTGACCAGGAAGTGCGAAGGCATACTGGCTGCAGAGATGGCTGGATTAAGAGTCTCACATCAGCTGAGCGCGTTGGCTCACGCCTGTAATCCTAGCACTCTGGGAGGCCAAGGTGGGACGATCGCTTGAGATCAGGAGTTCAAGACCAGCCTCAGCAAGAGCGAGACTCTGTCTCTACTAAAAATAGAAAGAAATTAGCTGGGCATGGTAGCGCATGCCTGTAGTCCCAGCTACTCGGGAGGCTGAGGCAGAAGGATCGCTTGAGCCCAGGAGTTTGAGGTTGCTGTGAGCTAGGCTGACGCCACAGCACTCTAGCCCAGGCAACAGAGCGAGATTGTCTCAAAAAAGAAAAGAAAAAAAGAGTGTCTAATCAACGTTACTGCGTTCTCTCTGTCTTCTCTTGCTTTTCC
>CM052442.1:99105648-99126204 GCA_028533085.1 Varecia variegata | reverse complement strand
AAGCCCAAGAGTTTGAGGTTGCTGTGAGCTAGGCTGACGCCACGGCACTCACTCTAGCCCGGGCAACAAAGCGAGATTGTCTCAAAAAAGAAAAGAAAAAAAGAGTGTCTAATCAACGTTACTGCGTTCTCTCTGTCTTCTCTTGCTTTTCCTTTACTCTGTTCTCCTTTCCTGCAGCGGACAGGGCTCCTCTGCATGTTTAGCAGTCCCCAGCTTATACTTTACAGCTTCTAAAGGGACAGAGACAGACTTCCCTCCTCGATTCAGCAGAAAAGTCGAGGGCTTTGGTTCATGCCCACCCTGGAACCAATCCTAGTGTCTAGAGGATGTGGTACTATGATGGGCCCAGTCCGGGACACACACCAGCCCTGAAGAGCTGGGAAGAAAAGGGCACTGTGACTGACAGCCCCACCAAGACTACATATTGCAGGAGAGGAGCCCCCTAAGGAACCGGAGAAAAGGGCAATGGCAAACTATACTGGACAGACAAATCCACAGTTCCTAAGTCCACTTAAAAATCTAAGCTCAAAGCAGCAATAGATTCACCCAAGATCCCAACAGCACCTACATGGCAGAATTGGGATGGGAACCCAGGTCTTCCGACGCAGATTCAGAACTTGTCACCACATCTCAGCTGAGTAGAGGAAGCAGGGATTTCAGGCCAGGACTGCAGGAGCGTGGTCAGCCCAGAGAGAGGTCCCATGGGTGGCTCTTCTGGTTCCCAAGCTTTCAGTCTGAGCACCCTCCTCTGAGGGGACCTGGCTTCTCTAGGAAGAAAAAGTGGGAAAGGGGCCATCCTCTCTGAAGGAATCCAGCAGTGGTGGGGGACACTGATCACCAAGGCCTGGCCTCAGCCAGGACCAATGCACTCTTCTTCCAGAAAAGGACTTGGGGTGGCCTGACCTGCATTCATTGTGGAAAGGCACCTGTTTCTACTTTGTCTGCATTTTCACCTCTCTGACCTGGGGTGCTCAACCGCCCCGGTGTGTCTGGGACTGGGAGGTGTTCCAGGGTGATTGTACTGGGGTACAATCTCTGGCAAACTGGGACAGACTGGTCCCACATCTGTATCTTAGGCCCACTGCCTCACTTTCTCCAATTCTTCTCTAACACTCACTCCACCTCCCCTCCAGGTATCTCTCTCTTCCACTCTCTGTTGTTTCCCTCCACCCTTCTGTGCTCCAGGTTGCCTCCAATGCAGTCACTTTCCTATCAGCGCGGGGGGCTCCGCCTTGGGGCATCCCTGGCTTCCAGCTCCTTTCTGTTCCCACAGGCCCCCTCATGGGACTGGCTTCCTCCCCGTGCCCTCAGTTGGTTTGTGCTTAGAAATGCAAACTTTTTTTTTTTTAAGATAAACTTAAGCAAACTTACAGTTCCTGAGAAGGCATATCTTCTGCCAAAAAATGATATAATAAATTCCAAAGCCAAAAACAAAACAAAAAAAAAATGTAGAAAAGAAAGCCACAAGATTGCTTTTGTTATCTGCTGTTTGAACGATGTGCACCACTGTTCTGGGCCAATATCATGTGCGATGAGTGGTGACTGCATTTGTCACGCACAAGTGAGCTTAGAGGGCTTCCCCTGGTTTCTGTCTGTCATGCCGGATCTCATCTCTGCCAACAGAGTGAAACAGGTTAACTCTGAAGAACTATGTTTGCACCAGTAGTGTGTGTTTGCCCTATCATGCTCTACTTCAAAGTCCAATCCGAAATGTTGGAGTGGGGAGATGCTGCCATTCTTCCTAATCCTGTGCCTGAGGGTCAGTGATTGGTATTTTTATTAGGATCAAGTCCTGTATACAACCTATACTGAATCCAGAAAGTTATTTTGCGATCTCCATTTCTCAAGCCACAAGTATGTACAGCATTTGCAGTAAAGATATCAAAGGGAAAGAGTATGGCCACAGCACAAACAGACATGCACGATGCATAGGGAAACATCTCTTTCAAGAAAGAGTATATGAAAGGGTATAAAGAATACAAATTGCCTTAAAAGTCCAGAGGTGTCAGCCAACATCTCAGTGGAGAGGTCATTTGTGATGGGGCTTGGTGGGCTAAACACTTGGCATTGGACCAGACTGGAAGAGCCACATCAGAATCAAATGTCACAACAACAACAACAATATGAAGACTAGACTTCGATTGAGCACTTACTGTGGGCTAAATGCAACTCTCACATCATCTCCTTTAGTCCACAGAGCCACCCAGGGTTCTTCTGGACTTCCATCCTGACCCTGGGCTGACCTGAGCTGTCTGGGAGAAGCCATGACAGTTAGGGTCTGCAGCAGTGCACACAGAAAGGCCGGGCTTACTGAGGACTCCTGGGAAGCAGTCATGACACTAAAGGAGATGTGGAGCAGAGCAAGGAATTCCTACGGTGCATAGGGTTCAGGGTCAAGGGTGCAGTTTGACAAGGGAACAGGAGCTGAACCATTCTCTAAATGTATTTATAGTGCACCACCCTGGGGATGGAGCGAAAAACCAGATTGGGTTCTTGACTCCCCACAAAGCTCCTAATATAGGAGAGGAGGCAAGCGTGCATAATAATCACCGAAACAACAGCTCCTATTTATTGACCACTTACTGAGCTGGACACTTTCCTTATACCATTTCCTTTAATCTTCATGACAGTCCTACAAAGCAGTATAATTACTACCTGCCTTTTACAGAGAAAGAACTTGAGGCTCAGAGAGGTGAGGTCCCAGAACTTATAAAAGGCAGACCTAGGATTTGAATCTGGTCTCGCCTGATTCTGGATGCCGAGCTCCTAACCGCTCGGCTTCATTGCGTTTTGGAGCTGGGTGATAAATGGGACTGTGATAAGGGCTAAGATAGAAAAGTGAGCAAAGTGGGGAAGCACAAAGGAGGGCCAGAGAAGAAGGTTACATCTCAGTGGACCCTAGAGGTAGGAGGTTTTAGGGGTGGAGTGGGCATTTTAAGTAGAGGAAACTGCAAGCATATGGGAGTTGATGCAAAAGAGCGCGTGTTCTAGCTGTGCCCAGGGAATGGAGAACAGTCAGAGGTGGCAGAAGTGGGAGAACAGAGTCAACCCAAGTTTCAGTTTCTGGCCCCCTCAATGGTCAGCTCCCTCTGGTGTATTTGGGGAAAGGGAGCTTTTCCGCCTCTCTTGACTCCTGAATTAGCCCTTCGGGAGCCTCTTCTCTGGTCTGAGTCTGGTCAACCTCTGCATTGGTGATGCACAGACTTGCCTCCTCTCTGCGGGCTTTCCGTGGGTGTGGGGGGAACACATGCACACACATTCACACATGAATGCATGCATGCACACATGGCCACCAACAACAAATAACATCTTCAGATCCAGCACAATCCAAATCCACATTACAGAAGAGAAACAATTCCCTAAGTTTACTTACAAAGTGTATGGATTACCCTGTATACACTTTGAAGATACCATTTCCCATTATTTCCCGGAGCAGTGTTGGTTCCTCACGGTTCTGTCTTCTACTTTCAGATGACGCCTCAGGGTTGTGAGTCATTGTGGCCATGTCTCAAATGCCAGGGAGAGAGCCCCTGAAGGACTCTCTTTGGCTGTAAAAAGGCTCAGATAAAGCTTTTACATTTTTATCCTTTTCTTTTCTTGGGGAAGATCAAATTCCAAAAAGGTAACTCCTAGTCTTTTGGGGAGGAGGGGTGATAAAAAGATAAGAATGACAAAATAATGTGGGGTCATACCATGGGGGATTATTAATGCCATAGTGAAGAGTGTGGCCTTCATTTGATAGTAATGAGAAGCCTTCGTGGATTTTTCAGTGAGATGCGGGAGGGGAGGGGAGTTCCATGTCCAAACCAGACAGAAGGACAGAAGTCTGTGGCCCCTCTGCCAGTTCAGGAAGGTTCTATGGAGGAGGTGCCGCCTCTCCCCAGATTGTCTATCAGATAATGTCCCCTCACGCTTCCCTAAGACATCGTGTGCTTTCGTGGGCATCATTGGGCTTCCATGAAGATGCATCTTTTTCCCACCTTGGGCTCTGCAGGTGCTGTTCCCTCTGCTCCCCACAGGGCCCTGCACCCCGCAGCCCTGCTGCTCACTGGCTCCAGTTCTTGTCCTTCAAGGCCCTAGGTAATGAGGCTTACTCTCGCCTTCCTTATTTTCTTTCCCGCCTCTCTCCAAAACAAACCATTCACTCCCATCTGGCAAGTCCTCAGCATCCCTGGAACATGAATACCAGGACCACAACCAGCAGTGGTGAGGTGCTGACTGCGGGCCAGGCGCTGTGCTGGGTGCTCTCCTTGGCCCCACCCAGCCTCGCAGTGTGCAGTGGGTCTTTCTATTCCCACTGAATGGATGGCGTTGCAGTCACTGACCATACTCTGATATATTCCCTTGGCAGTCACCACTGCTGTGAACGCTGGAGCCTCCAGCCTCCAATTACAAGCCTGAAGGTATAACAGAGGGCCCTGGAGCCCTCTCAGCAGCCTGGGAGCACCAGGTGTCACTGGATGACTGCTGGGAGCTAGCAGGGGAGCACCAAAGGGACAGCTCTGGGGGTGTTTCCCACAGTGTCCCAGGGGTGCCAGTGGTGCTGTGCCCCAGGCGCCCACAGCGGGAACCTGCTCACTACTGCAGCCTATATGGCTTCCTTCCTCATCCACAGTGCTTCCTGGGATCACTTCCCATAAAAACTATTTACACTTAAGCCCTGTATCCGAGTCTACTTCCAAGGGAAACCAAGCTAAGGCAAATGGTTTAGAGAGGTGAAGCAACTTGCCCCAAGTTTTGTAGCTAGGAAGTGGCAGAGTCAGAATTTGAATCCAGGGCCTCTGGTGCAGCACTGACAGTGCCTCCAGACTTGCTCCCTCCTGTCCAAGCACCTGGGGTATCTGGGAATGCTGGGAATCCTGCCTTTCAGTTTCTGGCTCTGGGCATACTCTTTGAGAAAGAATATCGCCCTTGGGAAGCAGATAAGCTTATTAAACTAATATCAGCCATTCACTCACAGTGTGAACTTATTTATCACATCCTCTTCTTCCCCAGGGTCCCTGAAAAGAGTTGAACTCTAATAGGCAAGAGAAAAGTATATGATCTAGCAGGCAGTGTGGTCAGGAGCCCCATCCCTCATGCAGCTAGGAGGCCAGGAGGAGAAAGCGGCTTCTTAGAAAGGCAGCTGAGAGGGTGATGAAAATTAGTGAGTTTAGCTGAAAGCGGGTCCTAGGCCTCCGGGCTGGTATTCCCCAGCCTGGAAGGGAATGCAGAGATTTCTGAACATCATAAATTGCATAACTGATCTTGCAAGTCAAAGAGGAGATGATAGGAGAGCACATCCCAAGACAAACCACAAAAACGTTCGTGACACTGTGACCAATAACGAAACCTACTGTCTAATCTCCACCTCTAGCCAGGCTTGCTAAACCCAGTGGCCAGAATGCAAAAAGGATGCCCTCTCCCTTGGCCTCCCCTTCTGCCACAGGACTGAGGGGCTAGCCTTGTCCCTGTGATCAAATACCTGCCAGACTGGCGCAGCCACCAGTGGGTGCCTGCTTGGAGACTGCCTGTCTACGCTTATTTCTGCAAATAGGATGAACTTCCTGCTCTGCCAGGGGAGGTTATCCCAGACTGTCCCAGCTGCTGCTGCTCATTCCCAAGCATGTCCTGGAAGTAAACATCTCCCAAGCAATTTGCAGCTGGGGACAGAGGCCAAGTGGTTGTGTGGGGGGAGGCATGGTGAGTGTGGGTGTTTCAGCTGATGTTTGGGTAACGCATGCTTCTGTGAGCATTTTCTCTCTGCTGAGCATTAGTGAGGGAAATGTGGGTGCAAGTGTTGGGCTTAAGACCTCTTGAGAACTTCCCCCTAGTGAAGGCCAAGAATCAAGCGTTGTCTGGAGGATTATTGTAAGCCAAACAGAGATATTAATAGCATTTTCTTTGGTCTTTGCAGAGCCTCACAACCGACTGCAAATGGCTGATGGCCCCTGGAATTGCTCATGGGGTTGTTGGGTAGAGTGTAGTAATTTAATGTGGGCTCTGAGGTCAGAGAGACCCAGGTTAGAACCCCAGCCTGGCCCCTCAACAGCAGGGTGACTTGCTACTGACCACTATTTCACTCCCTGTGAAATGATAAAACAGCAAGCTCTTCTAGAGCATTTACCAAGAGCCACACACGGTTCTAAGCTCTTGACACACATAAGCTCATTGAATAATCACAACTCTATGAAGTTGATGCTACTATTATTCCCATTTTACAGATGAGGAAATCGAGTCACCAAAGGGACCATCACTTGCTCAAGGACACTCCGCTGGTGCATGGCAGAACCTGAGATGGCCTCAGGCAATCTGGCTGCAGCACCCCTGACCTCTCTGCCTCTCGAGTCACCGTGAGGAATCGAAGGAATGCAGCCTATAAAGGGCTTGGCGCAGTTCCTGCCGCGTGGCAGGCTCTCCATAAATGTTAGCTTTTATTATTAACAACATATGAAACAGCATAGAACAGCCGGTTGAGCTATCCGCATCATTTGAGATTCTTAACAATGCCTGACATTTGTTTAGCTCTGTATATGATTCAAAGGGCTTTCCCGATTGTGTCTCCTGTAACCCTCCCTGAAACCCCGTGAAGGCAGTGCGGCAGTGTAGAATGGGCACGAGGGGGTCAGCAGCCTGCAGAAGGTCCCACAGCCCCTCTCTGGTCACGCTGTCCTTCAGCAAGTCTGTATTGATATCCAAGAGCCCGAATTACACACCGTATGAGATGGACAAAAATGCTGAAGGGTCATTCTATGTGACCCTTTAATATATTACGTTCAGATTCTATTTACACAAGCTTGTTATACTCAACTGTATATACTCAACTGCAATACAACTGTATATACTCAACTGCAATACAAAAACAATTTATTAATTATTTATACCCTACCCTTTTTGCAATAGGGATCTAAAGGATGACAACAAAAACAGACATTACGAACTTACATAATCATCTAAAAATAAAAAATAAAAATAGCAGACCAAGAGTCAAACAATAGAACTAACATTTATATAGCATTTTGCAGTTTGTAAACATGTGTGCTCTGATTGCAACCTCACAGCAATCCACTACTACACGTAATTGTGACATAAAACCTGGACTCAGGAGAGCTATTGTAATAGAGAATAATGACTATGCCCAGATTTCCTAAGCTTATTGGCTTCTGCCTGTGTGTTTTGTCAGTTACTAAGACAGTAGGGTTAATGTCTCCCATTGCATTTCAACAACCGACTCTGGAGCTAGAATGCTTAGTTTCAAATCTCAGCCCTGATACTTGATAGTTCCGTGATTTGGGGCAAGTTGCTTAAGCTCTTGGTGTTTCAGAATCCTCACCTAGTAAGTGAGAATGACTACATCACGCAACAGTTGTGAGGATTAAGTGAGCTGGTGTGTAAAGTGTCAGGGAAAGTGCTGGGCACATCGAAACTTAGTGCTATTTGCTTATACAAAAATAAAAAAAATTTTTTCTCCCACAAAGATTGTAGAATTATGTCCCTCCTGGTAGCTCTGTCAATTTTTGCTTCATAGATTTTGAGTCTAAGTAATTAGGTATATACAAATTTAGAACTGTCATATTTTCTTAGTGACTTGAACCTCTTATTATTATTAGTGTCTTTGTCTTTAGTAATGTTTTTTGCCTTAAAATCTACTCTGTCTGACATTAACACAGTTTCACTGCCTTTCTTTTGGTTAGTGTTTGCACGGACTATTATTTGCCATTGTTTTCCTTTCAACTTTTCTACATCTTTGTGTTTGAGACCTATCTCATGTAAGCAACTATATTAATACTTGTTTTTAAATTCAATATGTTGAACTTGCTTTTTAACTGGAGCACTGAGCTCATTTACATTTAATTTAATCACCTGTATACTTGAGTTTAAATATACTATTTTAGTATTTTCCATTTATCCTGCCTGATTTTTGTTCCTTTTTCTTTGTTTGTTTCTTTTTTTTTTAGACAGAGTCTCACTCTGTTGCCCGGGCTAGAGTGCCATGGCTCACAGCAACCTCAAACTCCTGGGCTCAAGCGATCCTCCTGCCTCAGCCTCCCGAGTAGCTTGGACTACAGGCATGCCCGGCTTATTTTTTATATATATATTTTTAGTTGTCCGGCTAATTTCTTTCTATTTTTTTAGTAGAGACGGGGTCTCTCTCTTGCTCAGGCTGGTCTTGAACTCCTGAGCTCAAACGATCTGCCTGCCTCGGCCTCCCAGAGTGCTAGGATTACAGGCGTGAGCCACCATCCCAGGCCTGTTTGTTTCTTTTAAATAGATTATTTATAATTATTCTATTTCCTCTCTGTAAGGTTGGAAGCAATACACTCATTTGCTGTTCTCTAACGATTCCCTAGAGATTTTATCATGTATCTTTGATTGATGAAACTCTAATATTAAGAAGTGATTTATCCTCCTCTCAGACAATGCAGGGGCCTCGGGACATTTGCACTGCAGTTTCTACCCTCCTAAGTCAAATACGATTGTTTTTGTTTATGTTATCTATATTTTAAACACTATAAGAAATTATTTTTTGCAGCCAGCCAATATTTAGATTTACCCACATATTTACCATTTTTGTTGCTATTCCTGCATCTCTCACTTTCCATATGGGATCATTTTCTTTCTGCCAGAAGAATACCACTTAGTGTTTCCTTCAGGACTGGATTTTATAGTGTCAAATTCTCTCAGTTTTTGTATGTATGAAAATGTCATTATTTCACTTTTATTCCTGATAGATATTTTCTCTGGGCTTAGAATGCTAGATTGGCATTACTGTTATTATTATTGGCACATTGAAACTGTCTTTCCATTGTCTCCTGATTCTTGTTGTTTCTGTTAAGAAGTCAGTTTTCAGTTTACTCACTGCTCCTTTGAAAGTGAAATGTCTTTTTTTCCCCATAGCTGCCTTTAAGATTTTTCTTTTTGATTTTGGTTTTGAGAAAGTTTACTATGTATTAGGCTTATTTGATAAATAATTTGGCTTCTTTTACTTGTGGATTTAAACCTGTCATCAGTTTTGGAAATTTTTCAGTCATTACCTCTTCAAACATTGTATCCATCCTATTTTCTCTCTCCTCTACCACTGGGAGTCCAACTAAATATTTGTTAGAATTTCCAACTGTATCCTTCATATCTCTTATGCTCTCCTTGCATTTTTCACTTTTTCCTTCCTATTGTTCCTTCTAGATATTTTCTTCTTCCGTATCTTTCAGTTTATTAAATCTTTTTTATGTTGAGTCAAAACCCATTCTTTGAGTTCTTAATTTTGATTATCTAATGTTTTAGTTTGAGAATTTCTACTTGGTTCTTTACAATTCTCTGTTAAACTTTTAAATCTTGTCTTTCATCTCCTCAAACATAGTAAACATTATTATTTTAAAGACTGGGTCTGATACTCTGCAGTTCTTATGATCTGTTTCTATTGCATGTTATTTCCTCTGATGCTCATATATGTTGTCTTGTCTCCTCATGTGATTGGTTATCTTTGTGCACAAGTCATTGTACTTGAACATTGTAAAAAATAAACTGAGAACTTGAATTTTATCTTCCAAAGAGGATTATTTGCTTCTGCTAGGTTCCTGAGGCCATTCAGGTCCCCTTAATACTGTTAATACTGTTATAGGGATTGAGACTGTCTTGGGTACCCTGATGTTCAGAAGCTGGGTTACAGTCTACGTGACGTCTAGTTTATTGACAGTTCACCCTCACTCTTAGGGTAGATCCCTTTAGGGTTTAAAAGTGTTAAGGGCTCACCATGATCCCCACTTTGGCAGACCTGGAACCACAACTTTTCCTCCTACCCACAAATATTGCTAAACATGTTTCCCAGTCTCTCAGCTGCATTTTCAGATTTGCAAATGTCTCCAGGGCAAAGCAGCCCCAAATGCCAGGCTCAGGCTCACTTCTTTGGGCTTCCGTCCCCTTTCAGGTCTCAGTCCGGTAATTTTTTTTACTGTCTTAATAGCTTTCTCATACTTTTAAGCTGATTTTTCGAAAGTATTTTGAACTCCAGTTTTTTGAGTTCCCCTTAGAGGAAGAATTTATCTAGATTACTGAAGCTGCCAAAATTGGAAGTGAAATCCAAAATATGACAATGTCATTTCCTTATAATAGCCTTTAATAATATCTCATAAAACTCAGTAAGTATTTTTAGACAAATCTAGAATTTCCAGTCCAAAATCAACTACTGCTGGGTTAGTGATTTTACCTGGCCTTATCTAATAACAGCTCAAGGACTAGGAGATTTATTCAACAAATATTTATTGAGTGTATTCCATATCTCAGGCACTGATCTAGGGAGGGCAGACACCCTCCTTTCTCTCACAAAGTTTCAAGTCTAGACAGAAAGAGAGACAAATTAAAAAAAAAAAAAAAGCTACACTCAAATGCGATGAGAGATTGAGAGGAAAATTGCGAGCAATCGATTGCAATAGGAAGAGAGTGAGGGTGCCAAATAGAAGAGGAATTACATCAATTGTGATGCTTTGCAAGCACCAGAAAACTGGACCCAAATGGGCTTAAATAATGAGTGGATGTATTATCGCTCACGAAATAAGAAGTCCAGAGGTGGAGGAGCCTCAGACAGAGGTCATCACAAGTCTGGCTCATCTTCCGTCTCTGCCTTTTCATTGCCCTCAGGCTGGTACAAGACGGCAGCTAAGGTTCCATTGATCTCCTCCAGTCATGGTGACATGCAGAGAGGAAGAAAGGAAGACTTTGCAGAAGCCCCCAGCACACCTATCCTCATTTTTCATCGGGCAGAATGGGGTCCCATGCCCACTCCTATGCCAATCACTGGCAAAAGGAATAAAATTACCCAAATGACCTGGACTAGTCGCAGTCTTTTCCTGGCTGGGGATGAGGCCACATGAGTTTAAGTCATCTGCGGGAGAGGCTAATTCCTCAACAAAATTGGGGCTCTGTTAGGAAGGAAGAAGGAAGGAGCAGAATGGTTTTGGAGCACACAGCCAGCAGTGTCTATCTCAAGGGGTTGGGAGGTGGGACATCACCCAAGGCCAGTCACCCACCCCACAATTCCCCTACAGTCTCTTACATGTGCATCCTAACATGTTAGTCACAAATTGCCCTGTAAACCAGTAATAATAGCTAGCACTATTGAGTGGTTCTGTATGTTAACTCATTTAGACCTATGACAGCCCAGTGAGGTAGGTCCTATTCTTATCCTCATTTTATCATGGCAAAACGGAATCACAGAGTGACAAGGAGTTTGTCCAAGGTTATATGATCAGTGGAGCCAGGATTTAAACCCAGTTCCTCTGGTTCTAAAGTTAATGATTTTGACCTCTTTGGTAAACTGTCTCAAGCAAGGTAAATGGAGATGAGAAAACTGGGGTTCATTACCGGGCATGGTGGCGTGTGCCTGTAGTCCCAGTTACTTGGGAGGCTGAGGCAGGAGGATTGTTTGAGCTCAGGAGTTTGAGGTTGCAGTGAGCTATGTTGGTGCCACTGCACTCTAACCAGGACAACAGATTGAGAGCTTGTTAAAAATAATAATTAAAAAAAAAAGAAAATAGAGGTTCAGAAATGTGAAGTTACTTCATTCACCTGTTTAAACACCCAACAATACTTTGCTTTAATGCTCTAGCTGCTAAGCTACTTTCTAGGAATGAGTTATTAACCAGACACTGCCTTTGACCCTATGATGCTTACAGACCAGTGGGATAGTAAATATCGAAGGCTTCCTGTGAGCAATTTTGCACAAAAATAAAGACTGTAGGCTGTGGCATCAGATACCAGCTTGCTGGCTTACTAGCTGTGGGATCTTGGGCAAATTTCTGGTTTTGATCACCTCCTCTTTGCCCCCTTGGGGAGGGGGAGCTTACCACCCTTGGGTTATAGGAATAGCTAAACACACAACACCCCACACGGGACGGCTGAGACCCACAGCAGTTTATTAGTCACATGTACTCCCAGCCTGGGGGAGGAGACAACTCACGCCACACAGGGCCACGCAGAGGCTGCACTTGGGAACAGAGGGAACGAACAGGGCCTGTGGGATGCAGGCTTTGCAGTGTCAAGAGGGCAAAGTGCCTCCTGACAGGCAGGATGTGATTAGGTTTTTGAATAATTCTGTGGGCTGGCAGAGAACGGAACCCCACTATTCAAGGATAAGCAAAGATTTCACCTGGCCCACCTGCTGAGGAGGGTTGTTTGGCTAGGAGATCTTGTCCATGGGAACTAAGTGGTGGTGCGGGGACTTGCAGTTAGACCATTTGAGGCCTTCTTGATGTCACCAGATGTCAACGCAGCACATAATATTTTATCTTAATTTCAGGCTGTTAATTATACTAGTGCTTCTTAACCTTGTTCCACCTTTGTTTTTTCATCTTAAGATGGAAACAATAGTGTCTGCTTCATTGGTTAGTTGTGAATTTTGAATGAGGCAATTTAATATAGGTACTGGTACATGGTGAGTATAGCTGTTACCTGAGTGCCAGACCTGGGCTAAGTGACTTGTATAAGGTCATAGGGCTGGCAAGCAGTGAGCTCAGATTTAGACACCCCTCTTTCGTTTCCAGTTGCTGGGAAATTTCTACAACACTGAACTGAGAGCTTTTGCATTTGGAAAGTCTTAGTTTGTTTATCCATCCATCCGTCCTTCTAAACACGAACATATCCATCCACTTGTACACTTATTAAACAAGCATTTATTGAGTGCTTGCTATGTGGATGGTGCTGGCACTATGAAGATGGCATTTTGAAAGCCCCCAGTCTGCTGGAGGAGACGGCCATAACATGGGTGCAGTACAGCATGAAGGGTGCCTATACCACAGAGGTCAATGCCAAGGACAACTGAGGGAAGAACCCCTGGATGTGAGGTGTGGGTTGTAAAGACCCTGGGGTTATGCTCAAAAACATCCCATTGGATGGAATATCTTCTATTCCCTCCCCATGACAGGTGGGGCTGATGAGTCCTCTGTTACCTAATGGAAAGGGATTTCCCACTGGGATCCCTGGCTGACAAGTGACAGTCTTTGAATAAGCCAAGACTTTGCCTGAGTATGAGGAGACTCTTTCTGGCTCCTAATCTGTAGCTTCCGCTCACTGGTGGGTGACCTCAGGCAGGTCCCTTCCCCCGTCTGGGCCTCAGCTTCTTCATTTGTAGAAAGAGAACGTTGGGCTGAGTGGTCTGGGAGGTCCCTTCCAGCTCTACTCGAGGACATGTTTTTAAACTCCACATCCCACCCTTACTCTAGGGAACCACAGCTGTTCCCTGAACCTGCTCCCGCTTTTCTCCCAGTATAACTGCCGCACGTGTCCTTCAGGTCTGCACGACACACTCCTCTGGGCAGGGACCAGCTTTTTCAGATAATTGCTTCCAGGAGGAAAGTGAAATGAGACGACAGCAACGAAAACAACAAAATCCAGTAGAAACCAAAAGGCCACTGCTTGCTTCTTTGTCTGTTTTTGAAGGCTGGCACATTTCATTCATTTGGGCAGCCTAACTTTTTCCTAAACAGGGCTCATGTTTCAATTAGACTATGCCACGGCCTGGCGGTTCTATTTCTTTATTCCATGCTTGGTGCTCCTTGGGGCTTCAGAAAGGAGAGCCAACTTTGCAGTTTTCTCCAAATCCACTTGCCCAGAGATCATCCAAGGCTAGACAGGAAGATGGAAATCAGAACATTTGATACTTCCCATGTTGGTCCAACCACAGCCCTGTGGGTAGGCAGCAGGCAGGCAGCTGGGCTGCGCTGGGCCAGGACCCAAAAGGACGCAGGGAACTTGCCGCCTCCTCCCACTGCATGAGAGGTGAGAGGTGGAGGTGAGAAGGAGAGCTTGGCACCGACCTCTCTTGCTCCTCCTGTGTGTCTGGAGTCTGGCTGGGGTCAAAGTGTCACAGGGGCAATGCTATAGGACTCTTCCCTGACCTGTGCTCCCTCTTCTCTCTGGGGGAAACACAGTTTCTTTTCATCAATGAAAGCAACCGAGTTCCTAGAGGAGAAAGGATTGAAAAAGACTTCAGATTGTCCAGACCAAAGGATGTGGAACATCCAAGGCCAGGCCTCTGAAAGTCACAGGGAGGGCTTCCACGCTTGCCTGTTGCCCCTGGGGCATCAGGAAGAAATTACAAGCCTGGCACTGCCACTGATAAGCAATGGGCCCTTGGGCCAGTTGCTGTATCTTGCATAGATTATGCAAAAGTTTATTTCAGATTACATAGTACTGTGAGGGGGTCAGGATCGTGGTCTCTGGAATTAGACAGACCCAGTTTGAATCCGGCACCACTTACCAGTAGTGGGACCTGGAGTAAGTGAGTTAACCTCTCTTACCTTCAGGACTGGCATGACAGTTAGATGAGTTACTGCCTGGCAAGAGCGCAGCACAGGCCTAATGTAAAGTAAGCACCCAGTAAATAAGTTATGAGCTCTCAAACTGATGAAAGTGATCAGCCCGAGTGCTCAGCTCTGCTCAACTTTCTTTGACTTGCTCTTCCTGGTACAGAGATCAAAACACAAGTAGAGTGAAAGTACAGTGAATGTTCAGGAGCCAAAAGTGGCTCTTCACTCCCCAAGGCTGCCATTTCCTCTCGAGGCACCTGGGCAAATATCTGGCTGCCCATCAGAGGGCCAGAGGCTCTGCTGCTGAGTGGGAGGCAGGGCGCCAGGAGCGGCCAGCCGAAACCCAGAAAGTGCTAGTGGATGGTAGGAGAAGGGAGGGAAGGAGCTCATGAGTCCATCTCCAAGAAGATTGACCTTGTCCTCCTGTCGTGTTGCATGCCCATGTCTGGTGAACCAGAAGATGATGGGGTGCACAGTGAGTATGCGCACACAGTGAATATGGCAGGGAAAGGAGAAGGCATGGCAGGATGGCAGGTGCTGGGGACAGTTGGCACTCCATGACCATAAACCGGAGACTTCTGGCCATGCTGCCCACAGTGGCCCTGGTGAACAACCTGCCGGGCCAGCAGTGGCCCCAGGAATCCTTCCAGGAGCAGTCATCTTAGTGGACATGTCCAACTGCTGAGGCAGTGGCTGTAAGCTGGCTGCTTCTCTGGACCTTGACCTTCTCTTTTGAGAAATGATGGAGACCCCTTTTTCCTGCATTATGGCAGACTAGATACTGTGACTGACTCTAGCAATGATATAGTGGATAGTTCTCCATAAAGCAGAAAAGAATATTCTTAATGGCACCACTAAGCTGGCATAGAGGTAAGAGGTCACAAATGAGGGAAAATCAGAGATCTTTGGAAGAAGGTTGGTGCCAAAACTCTCTTTTGAACTGTGAGTGTCTGTCAAAATTTGGGGGGATAAATAGCTTCTAATTTATGGTTTTATAGGACCAGGAAACAGGATAAGAAGCCTAGGGGCTATCCAAGATGGAAAATCTAAGAGAGCTCTTTGTACAAAGCTAGGACATCCCCCTAAAACTTTATCTTCCATATGTGTAAGAGTGGATAAGAAATAAGGCAAAGCATGGAAACTGTTTTTTTTTTTATACTATTATTATTGTGGATGGAGAGAAAAAAACCTGAAAATTCAAAACTATACCTTGCTCTCTATGTGAGTTTGCAGTCCAAATTCATACTATCAGCCTGGGCCAAAATCCTCAAATAGAGAATTTAATTTTAAGTGGTCCTAGGTTGAAAAAAAGCAAATATAAATAATCTCTGGAGAAACTAAAACCTAGTCCTCAAAGAATTCCCCAAAATAAATTTCCAAAGAAAATGAGCAGCGCATAGTAAAAACAAAATACACAAGAAAATAAGGCACCAAAAGGAAGAGTCAGAAGAAACAACAAAAAGCTGAAACAAGATCCACAGAGACTTCATAAACTGGACTTACCAGACAGAAAAACTATGCTTAATATTAACATATTTAAAGAAATAAAAAGTATCTTAGAAATATGAGTAAGAAACAAACAGGTTTGAAATAGAATTAAGTAGATCCAGAATTTAAAAAGTATAGTAACTAAAACTTAAAACCCAAATGAATTGGTTAATGAGCAGATAAAACACTGAAGAGAGAAGCTGAAGAAAGAATTTATAAATTGGAAAACAGCTTCACAGAATCAGCCAGATGCAGGCTAGCAACACAAAGAGCTAGACAATATGAAGGGAGGGAGGTGTTAAGAGACATGGATGATAGGATGAAAAGTTTTGGTATATTTTGAATTGATTTACAGAAAGAGGTAATAGAGAAAATGGGGGAGGAGACAATGTATTAAAGAGATAAATACTACTAATATTTCAGAATTGTTGAAATCTTCTAGTCCTGAGATCTAGAAAACCTAACAAATTCCAAAAAAAAAAAAAAAAATGAACACACACCCCTAGACATACATAGTGAATGTTTTAAAAGCAGCCAGAGAGAAATGACAGACAGCTGATGTCTTAACAGAAACAATGAATTTAAGAAAATAACTACTCATAAAGAATTCTATCCCTACTAAAATTATGTTTCAAGAATTAAGGTAAAATAAAGATATTTTCTGACAAACAAAAACTGAGTTCACCACAAAACCCTTTACTAAAGTAAATTATAAAGTATGAACTTTAGGCAGGGAAGAGAACAGTCCCAGATGGAAGGTTTAAGATGTAAAAAGAATGATGAGCAAAGATATTTGTAAATGTGTGGCAAATAATAAAAAATCATCTGCATCAAATACCAGTAGTATCAACTCATTTGTGTAGGGGAAGAAACAAACTGAGGCTGCGATACTGAACAATAAAGTCAAATGAACTGGCAGAGATAACAGGAGTAAAATAATTCTAAGATCTTTATATTATTTAATAGGAAGGTAGATAATGTCTTTAGCTGGTAAATTCAGTATGCATGTGAAATTAACTAAGGCAATCACTAAAATAAATAGACACAGAATGTAGAACTTGTAATAAAGTAAAGGGGAAAAGGTAAAAACCTTTAATAAATGCAAAAGAAGACAAGAAATCAGTGGGAAAAAGACAAAAAAGCAAGAAAAAGAAATAGTTCATAAGAAGATATTAGGAGTAAATTCAAATACATCAGTAAACACAATAAATCTAAACAGACAAAACTCAAGTTAAAAGAGAAAGATTGGCTGGATGCTGTGGCTCATGCCAGTAATCCTAGCATGTTGGGAGGTTGAGGCTAGAGGATCGCTTGAGTCCAGGAGTTCAAGACCAGCCCGGGCAATAGCAAGATCCCATCGCTATAAAAAATAAAGAAAATTAACCAGGTATGGGTACACCTGTAGTCCCAGCTACTCAGGAGGCTGAGGTAGGAGGATCGCTTGAGCCCAGGAGTTGGAAGCTACAGTGAGCTATGATGACACCACTGCTCTCCAGCCACGACAACAGAGTTAAGACCCTGTCTCCAAAAAAAAAAAAAAAAAAAGAGAGAGAGAGAAAGATTGTCAGACTAGATTAAGAACAAAATGTCAATCATATTCTGTTTACCAATAGCATATTTAAAACAAAAGAACAAATAAATCAAAAGTCTCAGCATGGAAAAAAATATGCTAGGGAAATGCTAACCAAACTAAATATGAAATACTTACATTAATAAAAGACAAAATAAATTATAAGATCAAAAGCATTTTTAGAGTTAAAGAGGGACAGTATACAATGATAAATAGAAAGATTTACCAAGAAAATATGAAAACTTTTTATCTGTATGCACATAATAAAGTATCCTCAAAATATATAAAACAAAAATTCACAGATATACAATGAAATAGATAAATGCACTCTCATAGTGAAAGTTTTTTATAACATACCTCTTCTACTATCTATAGAGCAAGTAAATTTTAAAAATTAGTGATAGCACAAATATACAAGTTTTGATCCTGTGGACATATATAGAAGATTACACCTAACAATTATAGAACACAAACTTTCAGCTGGGTTCAGTGGCTCATGCCTGTAATCCTAGCACTCTGGGAGGCTGAGGCGGGAGGATTGCTCGAGGTCAGGAGTTCGAGACCAGCCTGAGCAAGAGTGAGACCCCTGTCTCTACTACAAATAGAAAAATTAGCCGGGCATCGTGGCGAGTGCCTATAATCTCAGCTACCTGGGAGACTGGGCAGGAGGATCACTTGAGCCCAGGAATTTGAGGTTGCTTTGAGCTAGGCTGACACTATGGTACTCTAGCCCAGGTGACAGAGCAAGACTCTGTCTCAGAACAACAACAACAACAACAAAAACCAACCAGAAACTTTCAAGCATACATGATAAACATTTATGAAAACTAACTATATACCAGGTCACAAAACACATCTCAATAAGTTTCAAAGAATTTTTTTAATGAAGATTATATTCTCTAAATATGATGCAATTGAGTTAGAAATAGATTACAAAAAGATTATAAGAAAAAGTCCTATACATTAAAAACATTTTAAATATCCCATACTACTTGTTAAGTAGCTTGATTTAATCACTTTATAATGTATGAATATATTAAAACATCACATTGTACATCATAAATATATACACTTTTTATTTGTCAAATTGTACCTTAGTAAAGTGAGGGCCAGGGGTGGGGGAATCCCATACTACTGAACAATTCATTGATCAAAATGAAATCACAAGAGAAATTAAAGTACTTATGACTGAACAATAATGAAAGTATTATGTATATAACCTTATAGAAAGTTTTTCCTACACAGTAAAAGTATTTATAATATATAGCTTTAAATTATATTTTTAGAAAAGAAGAAAGACTCATTTAATATACTCAGTATATAACATAGGTATTAAGAAACCCCAGCTGAACAATCCCAGAAAAAGTAGAAAGAAAGAAATAATAAAGAGAAGAGCAGAAAACAATAAAATAGAAAATTGGGTCACCAAAATGTGTGTGTGTGTTTCTCCCCACACACCAAACAATTCTCCAGTAGACTCCAACTGGGTGCCCTATAATTTAACTCAATTCTCACACTATTTACCTAGAGATAGTACCAGATTCCACAGGTCGAGGTCTCAGTCCTACAAGACTGACCCCTACTTCAGGTGCTGATCATAAGTAGTAACTATGATCACTTCTGACTAACTGGCTATAAATCAGTGGTTTCCTCAACCTTCTCCTTGGGTTTGATTAATTTGCTAGAGTGGCTCACAGAACTCAGGGAAACACTTTACTTAAATGTATCCATTTATTAAAGGGATATTACAAAAGATATAGATGAACAGCCAGATGGAAGAAATGTTTAGGGCAAAATATATGGGAAGAGACGTGGAGCTCCCATACCCTCTTTGGGTGTGCCACCCTCCCAGCACCTCCATGTGTTCAGCAACCAGGAAGCTCTCCAAAACCTGTCCTTTGGGGTTTTTATGGAGCTTTCATGATGTAGGCATGACTGATTACATCATTGGCCACAGATTGGCTCAATCTTCAGCCCCTCTCTACTTTCTGGTATTGGGGGCAGAAGCTGAAATTTCCAACTAATCACATGGTGTGTTTCCCTGGCAAACAGCCACCATCCTAAGGTTATCCAGGAGCCCACCAAGAGTCACCTCATTGTAAAAAAAGATGGTCGTATCACCCAGGAAACTCCAAGGAATTTAAGATCTCTGTGTCAGATGCTCTGTCTTATCTTGTTTAGTGTTGCTATAACAATATATCTGAGGCTGGGCAATTTATAAAGGAGAGATTTATTTGGCTCAGGATTCTGGTGTCTGGAATGTCTAAGTTCAGGCAGCTCATTTGGTAGGGGTCTCATGCTGCTTCAACTCATGGAGGAAAGTAGAAGGATAGTGTGTGTGTGCAAAGAGATCACATGGCAAGAGGGGAAGCAAGAAAGAGAAGCCTAAGGAGCTAGACTCTAACAACCGGCTCTCGTGGGAACTAATCTATTCCTGTGAGAGCTAGAACTCACTCACCCCCTCTAGAGGGCATTAATCTATTCATGGCTCAAATACCTACCACCTGGCCCTACCTCCCAACACCACCACATTGAAGATCAAATTTCAACATGGGTTTTGGCTGGGACAAACCATATCCAAACCACAGCATGTTCCTATTAGGAAATTAAAAAGGTCTTAGAAGCTCTGTGTCAGAAACCTGGTTTAAAGACCAAATATTAGAACAAGATTCTCCTAGCACTCCTATCTACAAAGATTTTAGGAGCTCTGTGTCACGAACTGGGGCAGATACTAAATGTACATACTATATCACAATGTAACAGTGTACAATGTAAATAAAGTCCAAAGTTGGTCATTTGAAAAGATTAATAAATAGATAACTCCTGGGCAAGACTGATAAAAAAAAGAGAAAAGACAAATTCCAATATCTGAAATGAAAATGTAGGCATCGTTATAGATCCTACAGATATTAAAAAATAGGAAGAGATTATGAATAATTTTATGCAAATAAATTAGAAAATTTAGAATAATTGGACAAAGTTCTCAAAAAATAAAATTTATCAAAACTGACAGAAGAAATAGAAAATCTGAATAATCTCATAGGTATTGAATAAATTTAATTGGTTATTAAAAACCTCTCTAGAAAGAAAACCCCAGTAAAAAATGGATGTACAGGTAAATTCTTCCAAACATTTAAGAAAGAAATAATTCCAATCTTTTACAAATTCTTCCAGAGAACATCAAAGTAAGGAACACTTTCTAACTTTTTTTTTAATAAG
>CM052442.1:99085909-99105148 GCA_028533085.1 Varecia variegata | reverse complement strand
GTAACCCGATTTGTAATAAAGGCAACACTATAGTGTAATATGAAAATGGATTGTCATTTCATTAAATGATGCTATGTTGATTGATTATCCACATGCAAAAAAAACCTGTTTTTGGTTTGCTACTTTTTAACACATACAAAAAAAACAAATCCAGAGGGATTGCATATCTACGTGTGTGAGGCAAAACAATAAAAAAATTGGAAGAAAACATTGGAGAATATTTTCCAATGGAGTGGTCTTGGAGTAGGCAATAATTTTTCAAACAGGCTATTAGGGCACAAATAGCACTAATCATAAAAGAAAAAAAAAAACGATAAATCAAACCATATGAAAATGAGAACTGATCATAAAAAGACAGTGAAAATGTAATCCACAAAGTGGGTTACCCAACAAAGTACTCATACCAAGACTATATAAAGAATGCCTACAAATCACTAAGAATAAAACAGACATCTCAATTGATTAATGGGTAAAGTATTTGATGAACGGACACTTCCAAAAAAGGGTATCCAAATCACCAATAAATATATGCAAAGGTGCTCAACTTCATTAGTTATCAGAGAAATGCAAATTTAAACCACAATGAGAATAAATTTGTACCCTTATTTCACACATACACAAAAATTAACTCAAAGTTAGACCTAAATGTAAGAGTTAAAACTATATAACTCTTAGAAAAAAATATGGGTATAAATCTTTGTGACCTTGGGTGAAGCAATTATTTCTTAGATGTGACAACAAAAGTACAAATGATCAAACAGAAGATTGTTAAGTTGGACTTAAGTAAGATTAAAAACTTTGAGCATTGGCCGGGCGCGGTGGCTCACACCTGTAATCCTAGCACTCTGGGAGGCCGAGGCGGGTGGATCGCTTGAGGTCAGGAGTTCGAGACCAGCCTGAGCAAGAGCGAGACCGTCTCTACTAAAAATAGAAAGAAATTATCTGGCCAACCAAAAACACTATATACAGAAAAAATTAGCCGGGCATGGTGGCGCATGCCTGTAGTCCCAGCTACTCGGGAGGCTGAGGCAGTAGGATCCCTTAAGCCCAGGAGTTTGAGGTTGCTGTGAGCTAGGCTGACGCCACGACACTCACTCTAGCCTGGGCAACAGAGTGAGATTCTGTCTCAAAAAAAAAAAAAAAAAAAAAAACTTTGAGCATCAAAGAAGTAAAAGATAATTCAGAGAATGGGAAAAAAATTGAAAATCATAAATTTGATAAGTGACTTGTATCCAGAATACATTAAAAAGGCCACAACTCAAAAATAATAATAAAGACAAATAGCCTACCTAATTTTAAAAAGGGGCTAAGGATTTGAATGGCATTTTTCCAAAGAAGATATACAAATGACTAATAAGCACAGGAAAAGATGCTCAACATCACTAGTCATTAGGGAAATGCAAATCAAAATCACAATGAACTAGTTCTTCACATCCACTAGAATAAGGATAAAAATAGATACTGACAAGTATTGGCAAGAATGTGGAGAAATCAGGACTCTCATACATTGCTGGAGGGAACGTAAAATGAAAATGGTTCAGGGACTGTGCAAACCTGTCAATTCCTTGAGGAATTACCATATGACCCAGCAATTCTATTCCAGGTAACTATCCAAGAGAAAAGAAAACATGTCTACACAAAAACGTGTACATGTATGTTCATAGCAGAGTTATTCATAGTAGCTAGGAAGTGGGGAAGAAACCAGATGTCCACCAACTCATGAATGGATAAATTAAACGCAGCACATCCATACAATTGGGTATTACTCAGTAACAAAAAGGAATGGCGTACTGATATATATTATGTACACAAGCGAAAGAAGCTGGTCAAAAAGGACCATGTATTTTATGATTCCATTTATATGAAATATCCATAATAGGCAAATCCATGGAGACAAAAGGTAGGTTAGTGATGCCTAGGGCCGGGGTAGGAGGAGAAGCACAAGGAGGAAGAATGGGGAGTGATTGCTAATGGGTACAAAATTTCTTCTTAATTTTTGGGATGATGAAAAATGCTCTAAAATTAGATTATGGAAATGTTGCAAAACTCTGTAAATATACTACAATCTATTGAATTGTACGCATTAAATGGGTGAATTTTATTGTCTATAAATTATATCTCCATAAAGCCATTTAAAAAACACACACAATGAGATACATCTTTATCCCTGCCAGAATATTGAAATGAAAAAGACAGAAAATATTAATTGGTAGCAAGGATGAGGAACATCCAGAACTCTCTTCCATTGCCGGTGGGAATATAAATTGGTACAGTCACTCTGGAAAACTCTTGGGCAGTATCTCCTAAGGTTGAAGATACAGGCACCCTTCGATCTGGCAATTCCACTCCAAAATATATTCCCAAAATACAAGTACTAGGATGTTATTACCCACACTATTCCTAATAACCCCAAATTAGAAACTACTAAATGCTCGCAAACAGGAGACTGCTAAATAAATTGTGGTATATTCAAACAATGCAATACTCTGTTGCAATGAGAATGAGTGATCTACAATTGCACATAACAGTATAAAGAAATCTCACAAATATAATGCCGAGAAAAGAAGCCAGGCCTCAAAGAATATGTATCCTATAATTTCATTTAATGAAGTTCCAAAACAGGTGGAATAAATTGGACTTTGTTGGGTGAGAAGAAGTTGGGTTAGTGTTTACCCCGGATGGTAGTGACTGGCAGGGGGCATGAGGGGATTTCGGGGATATTATTAATGGTCTATTTCTTGATCTGGGTGCCACATCAAGGAGTGTGTTTAGTTTGTGACAATTCAGTGTGCTCTTCTGATGTATGTACTTTTCTAATGTGCACCAATTAAAAAGTTTAAAAATTGCCAAATAGAAAAATAGCAAAAAAAAAAAAAAAGATCTAGGAATAATTATAACAGAGATTGGCTAGGCTTTTGTGGATAAAATTATGAAAATTTATAGCAAGACATTAAAGAAGACCTAAATAAATGGCGAAATAGGCCATGTTCTTGAATAGGAAGACACAATCTCATCATGATGTCAGTTCTCCCTAAGTTGGTATGTAAATTTAATGCAGTTCCAATTAAAACCCCAAAAGTATTTTATTTCCATTTAACAAGCTGATTCTCAAATTTATATGGAAGAGCAAAAGGGTCAAGAATAGCCAAGACACTCTGATTTTAAAAAGGAAGCATCAAACCAGGTGGTGGATTTATCCTGCCAGAGATCAGGATTCATCATAACGATATGATAATCAAGGCAGTGTGACATTAGCATAGGGATGAAACAAAAAAGAGAGTCCAGAAATAAACCCTCACATATGTAGAAGCTTGATCTATGACAGACCAGATGCTGCGGATCTGAAGTGCTAGGACAATTGGTTATCCATATGGAAAAAAAGTGAAATTAGATTCCTACCTTACACAACACACAAAAATCAATTCCAGATGGAATGAAGGCTTAAATATAAAAGTAAAAACTTTAAAACTATTGGAAGATAATATAGGACAATATATTTATGACCTCAGGGTAGGGAAAGACTTCTAACACAAGGCGCAGTAAATACAAACCATAAAGACAAATATTTATAAGTTTACCTACATTAAAACTGAAAATTTTTATTCATCCAAATACCCCAGAAAGGGAGTAAAAAGGCAAGCCATAAACTGGGAGAAGCTAATTGCAACATAAACCTAACAAGGTTGAGTAGCATCAAGAATATATAAATATAAATCAATAAGAAAATGACAATTTTAGAAAGGCAAAAGATTTTATAGAATAGGAAATACAAATGCTTTATAAGTATAGGAAAAGAGGTTCAGCTTCATTAGTGATCAGAGAAATGCAAATTAAACCACAAGGAGATACACTTACACCCTAATGAGATAGGCAAAAATTTAAAAGTCTGACAGTACCAAATATTGGTGATGATATGGGGCCATGGAACTCTCTTCCACTGCTCATGGGAATATACATTGATACAACAGTTTGGAAAACCATCTAGCATTACCTAGTAGAGTTGAACATGCATAAACCCTGGGACTCAAATTCTACTTCTAAAGACACTTTTGCACATGTGCACCGGAAACACTTTAAAGAATGTTCACAGGAGAATTGTTTGTACTAGCCGCAAAATGGAATCAACTCAACTGTCCACCAACTGTAGAATAGATAAATAAATTCCAGCACGTTCAAACAATGGAACACTATATAGAGATGGAATGAACAAACCACAGCTGCATAAAAGCACAGATGAATGTCAAAACAATACTGAGTGAAAGAGATAATTCAGATTAATTCATGCAGCATGATTCCCTGTATGTCAATTTTTATTTTTTAAAAATCATCCATTTTAATGTATACTTTTATGGGTTTTGACAAACTCAGTCATATAACCACTATCACAATTTATATGTTCCGTCCTCCAACACTGACACCTGCTACAGCATGGATGAACCTTGAAAACATTATGCTAGGTAAAAGCAGCCAGTCACAAAGCACCACATACTGTATGATTCCACTTACATGAAACGTCCGGGATAGGTAGATCTATAGAGACACAAAGCAGACTAGTAGCTGCCAGAGGTTATGGGGAGAGAGGAATGGAGAGTGACTGCTGATGAGTACAGGATTTCTTTCTGGGATGACAAAAATATTCCGCAATTAGACAGTGGTGACAGTTGCACATCATGTGAATATATTATACTAAACACCACTGAATAGTTAACTGTAAAAGGATAAATTTTATAGTATGTAGATTATATCTCAATAATAATAAATACATATTGGGTGGCAAAACAATAACTCCGAGTCAAGACATGGTTACCGCTAGTGTGTGTGGAGTGGGAGTTATTGCAGGGAACTGGGGGGACAATTCTAATATACTGGTAATGTTTCTTTTCTTAATTTGGGTGATGTGCACATGGTGTCTTTTTTGTGTGCTCTCCTGGATGTATGGTATATGTTACAATAAATAATAATTATAAGGAGAGGGAGATGGATTAGATGATCTCCCAGAGTCCTCGGCCCAGATGGTCTCCGGCTCTGTGGAAGGGACAGAGGCGTAGAAGCAGTTCTTAGGCACAGATGCAGAGGTGCCCAGAACTGGGGAGCCACAATGCGCCTGTCCTTGGTGTGGACTTTCAAACAGAAATGAGCACCCCAGGCTGGCCCCGAGGCTGGCCGTCTCCAGGAAGGCCTCAAGGGGGCGCTCATCACGTTGACGCTCAGCCAGGTGCACTCAGACACCTGCTGCTGTCAGCCCCTCTCCTGTCCCCACTCAGAGACTCCACCTTGGTGCAGGGCAGGGCAGGTTCTTGTGGATGAAGCATTTGAATGCGATGGGTGAGCCTAAATACTACATGGTTGACTTGCAAGGAGAACTCAGCGCTCATGCTGGGGTGCTCACATTCTCCTCCTCAAGGGGACCGAATGGGGGCTCTCATCACCAGCAGGAAGTAGCCCAGTGTGCTCACAGTGAGAATAGGGGACCGTCCCTCTCACACTGAGTGGCCTTGCAGTGAGGCTGGAATCCTCATGGTCTATTGGTAAAATTTCCTGCATCTCTCTCCTCGAGACGGATGACATGACCTTCGTTCAATCAGCAAATATTTATCAGGTGCTTCTACGAAGAAGGTCCCACGCTGGGTGCTAGGGAGACAGCACTGAACAGAACAGAGCTTAACGCCTGCCTGAGGCAAGATGTAACCAACAAACCAGCAACTAAAGGGAGTTACAAATTGTGAAAAATGCAATGGAAACTCATCTGTTCCGTTCACCAACGAATCCCAGATGCTAGAGGAGGGCCTGGCACAGGTATTTTTGGTGAATAAATGAATGACTAGAGATTGAATGAGATGCATTTGTTATATCAATGAAAATGCTGCCGGTCCAGAGGCAAAGGGCACCTCTCCCCTGCACTCCCAGCACTGCCAGGTGAGTCCGGGTCACCTTCCTCCGCTCTTCTGTGATCGGCCAGCCCCTCCCCATCCACTCTCACACCCTTTCTTTGGACATTTCCATTAGGATACAACTCAGTCTTGCCGACGTGGGGGTCAGTCTGTCTCTGAAGGTGACTTTGGTTATTAAGTTCTTGGGGCCGGATGGCCCTGAGGCTAGCAGCGCTGACTACGCTTACTTGGCTATCACAGTGCAGCTCAGGGGGTGATAGAACAGCCTAGGAGTGAGATGGTGATCGCACCTCATCTGGGAAAATGCTCAGGGAGCTGGGAGGTGCTACTGCTTTTACACAGCAGGGCACGAGTCTGTCCCCAGTGCCGTCTGTCCTTGCCAGGCAGGAGCGGGGATTCTGGACCATGAGGCAGTGAGGAGCTCTCAGTCTGCAGAGAGGACCACAGCAAGGGCCAATATCCTTGGAACTGCAGAGATTAATCAGAGAGTGGGAAGGTTGCCGCTGATAGGCAAAGAGGGAGGAGGGAAAGGAGGGCATTCTCCAGGCAGCCAGCCAGGGAAACTTTTATAGCACCAGGTGGAAGCAGCCCACTTACTCTGCTGCTACGAACGGACCCTTGTCTTCCAAGAATGCAGCAAACCATCTAGTGGAGAGGCCAGGCGGAAAGCCCAAGCAGCCTGGACTAGAGACGCTAAATCTGCTGTGTTTCTCGGCAGCACGGAGTCCCTCTCTGAAAGGAGAGGTAGGGATGGTCTCTGTTGAGAGCTGACTCTGCCCAGTTCTCTGGGAACCGGGGAGAGTGAATGGAGTGGGCATTTATCTGTTCCTCCCTGAGAGGTCACAGACTAGCTGGTCAGACAGGACTAACCATGGGACATGGACACGCATGAGACAGGGTGTAAGAAGCTGCCAGGACGGGTGGTAGGGACTGAATGAGCTGCAGGCCCCAGGGGCAGTGTTGCCTGATAGTTAGAGTGGGGTCCTGGCTCACAGAGCCAGCTCTGGGCTTGAGTCCCAGGTCTGCCACTGACAAGCCGTGTGACCTTGGTTGGGGAAGCTACTTAACCTCTTCATACCCCTGTATCCTCTTTACCTGAAAAATGGGAATAAAAATAGTACCCACTGGGAGTTCTGATGCACCTAGGATTTACATGAGGTGATCTCTTAGCATAGTACCTGGCATGTGCTAAGCCTCAACAGATGTTAGCCACTGTAATAATAACTATCATACTATCTTGGTTCAGAGAAGGGAGACAGGGCTGAGGAACCTGGGATAAGCTTCATGGAACAGGCATAATGACTCCCTTAAAGGCAGAGTTAAAACTAGATAGGTGGAAAGGATGACAGCAGTGGGGGAAACTGAGGCAGGGGCAAGGAAGGAGGGGTTGGAGATGGTAGCTGGTTGGTGAGGAGCTCTCCAGGCTAAGATGCAAAGATGGAGCCAGGGACACTTGAGGGATGAAGAAGGATAGTTGATGGGGGTGAGGGTGGGCCTTGAACCTCCACCTAAAGGGCCTTGAGCACCTGAGCAGAGGCAAGGACTCCCTGGCACCTGCTGCAGGCTTCTTGAAAGTATTGTCACCCCTCACTTCCTGAGATCACCCCATCACATGCGGTGGAGGCATGGGGCAGTTGCCATTTTGGCAAGAGCATCCTATGGAGAATAAAGAAGACTCTGGGTTGTCCCAGCCTGGCCTCTAACTGGGTGAGTGCCACCATGCCAGCTTCTCCCTTCTACAGAGCTCAGTTTCCTTACCTGTAAGATGGGGGGAGGGCAAGTCCCTGACCTCTTTAAAGTTCCTGCTACTTTGTGATCTCTGCCAAGAAAACCCACCCACCTCTAACCTTGCTGCTCCTGTTTCAAAGATTTTGGAGGGTAAAGCTTCAGATGTTTTGTTTGATCGGAGTTCACAGAGAGGTTGCTAGGAACTGACCCTCGCTTACTTTTAGGTCTGGAAATTAACACGGCAACCGTGGTCTCTGGTTCAGAATTTCAGGACTAATATTTTTTTAAAACCTCTTTAAATGCAAATTGGCTCCAGACTAACCCACAGGCAGCTGTGGGACGGTGGAGGAGACCTTGGTCTTGGGGTCAGTGGATGGGGACGGAGTGTTGGCACAGCCGTTCACCATCCACTTGAGCTTGGTCAAGATACTTAACTTCCCTGAGCCTCAGCTTTCTCGTCTCCAAAATAGGGTTAATGGTCCTTTTCTCACAAGGTGGAAGGGCAGATAGCATGTGATCGTGGACATGTGCTGTGGAGGTTAGTCATTACATTCTTGTCTTGTTTTTGTTCAAAGTCTTGTTGAACTTTAGATATCACAACAGTCTCGTGAGCCAGAACAGATAACTACTGTCTCCATTTCTAGGTTGGGAAACTGAAGTTCTGAAAGGAGAAGAGAATTTTCCAAAGCCACATAGCAATGGCAGAGTAGGATTAGAAAGCCCCTTTTGTACCATGACAGCCCTGCTGCAAACCTGCATTTTCACAACCACTGTGCATGGAGACTTTGAATTCTTGTCTTGTAGACCCAGGTGAGGCCAGGCTAACTTTTTGCAGTGGAGAGTGGGTGGAGTGTTCTCTGACATCTGTGCTGTTGGGCAACCCTGGCAGGCCCCCCATGGGAGCCCCTCTCTAGTCTGGTCCATGAGTAAGAGCCCCTCCCCCAATCAGAGATGACCATGGCCCAGGAAGGCGAGGCAGGGCCATGTGGCTGTTGACCACAATCACCGGCAGGCCCCTGATTCCAGTAGCTGTTCCGGAAGCTGCAACCCAGGCCTGTAATTTCCAGGCTGGGCCTGGACCAAGAGCAACCCCACTGCTGAATCAGTCACTCAGTCGGTCCTATCGTGTTATTTCTTGGCTCCCTGGCTGCCAGGCTGTGCCTCCAGGAAGCAGTGCTCAGGAGCCTGCCCTGCCCTTGGTGTGCCTGGGGGCCCCCACAATGTCCCCGTCCTGCTCTCTGGAGCTTTGGTTCCTGGAGGAATCGTGCCCCTCACTCCCCACCCCTTCTCCCTAGCTCCCTCCAGCCTCCCTCACCCATTGCAACCTTTCTGGCTCCATCCCACTGGCTGAATCATGCATTTCTTCTCCCCAAAGGGCCTCGGCTGGGGTTTCTGCCAGACAATCTGACAATCTATGCAGATAACTGCAGGGCACTTTCCCACAAAAAAATGGGAAAATGGCCCAGAAATTAGAGAACTTGCCTCCCTACTTCACCCTCCTCCACTCCCCCCCACCATTTTGCAAAATGCCAGAGCTAAGCCAAAGGGGAGATGGTTCTTAGGAGGACAGAATAGGAATTCTGACTACCTCCAGGAGTCTCTTTGGTTCTGAGGTGGGCAAGAAGCTGAGCATCCCTTCCTGGACCCCAGTGCCCTGCAGAAGAGGCTGAGGACTGCTTCCAGGGCCCTGTCTGTCCTGCCCACTCCTCCCCGCAGCTTCTCTCGGGCCTCAGGCACCTCCATGGCTGCTCAAGCCCCACCAGCCTCTGCCAGTTCTCCATGGCCATGCTCCCTCCCAGCACGGGACCCCTGTACACATTGCTCCTGGAGTGTTCCTCCTCATCTGTTATCTGACCAACACCTGCCCATCCTCAGACCTTAGCCCATATGTCCCCAAGCCCAACTCAGTTCCAGTCCTTCAGGGTCCCCCTCACAGCACCATGAGCCTCCCTATCATGGCAGTCATGGTGCAATTGCATGTTTGTCTACGTGGTTATTTGATTAATGTTGGTCTCCTCCATAGGAGCAGGGAGCTTGTCTACTTTTGGCTACTCCTGTATGCCCAGTGGCTAGCACCCTGTGTGGCCTGGGGCCAGTGCTCAATCAATATTTGTAGAGTGAAGGGAGCAAAAGCTGAATCTGCCTGGTGCTAAACTCCTATGGTCCAGGAGTTCCCAACAGAGGTCACATAGGGTGCCAGGAGAAAGGGAAGAGTTGAGGGCTGTGGGTGGCTGAGTCCCTCTGCAAGTATGCAAAAGACACATGTGTGCACTGTTGGAAGGCACGTGTGCATGTGTGCATTCACATTCAATGTATTTATATGTAGGCAGCATCTGTGGCCCAAGCTCCTGCCAGTGCATAAGCCCCTCTACCACATACCTGACAAAGGGTCACACAGTTACCGCTCTGTTGCTCCATTGCTAGTAGCTATTAGCATTGCTAAAACTCCTATTTGGCTCTTCTTCTATGAGCAGTCTTTGGTTTTTTTCCAGGACCAACTTGATCAAGAATCAAGACTACCATGTCCCTCAAAAGCAAATTCACTCCCCAGAGCATTCGTGAAAACTATAAAGCTTAATGAAGATTTCTGTGGTGGGATGAAAGCGAGGTAGTAGTTACGCCCCTCAACATAACAGTGGAAGCCCCCAGACATCCTCCTTTACATGTTTGCTCTCCCCAAGGTTCCCCTTCCTCCATGCCTCAGTGGTGTTCTTCCTCCACCCTTTCCCTGTATAGCTCTTAACTACTCCATCCAGCAGTTCAGCTCTGGCCCAAATTTGCATTCACCACTAAGGAAAAGAGCTAATGGTTTCCAGACCTACATTTTCTAGCAGTCACTTAACAGTGGTGACCACGTTTTGTTATGCAGGATTTCCTTTTCAGGTTTTATTCCACTTTTAAGCCCAGTTGTGGGTCATTATTCTTCTTTATAGCCCCATGGAGTGCTTTCTCTGAGAAGAAATGGTGGTAAATACAATTTTCTCCATTTTTTTAAAGCAAATCTTGTAGCCCATTACATTTGCAGGATGAATTTGTTATAAAGTTCTTTCTTATGCTGAGCTGAAATCTGTTTCCCTGGAACTCATACCCCCTGGAGAAATGCCTGTGAAGTCCATATTCTTCTTCACATATGTCTTTAAATACTCACATCAATTTCCTTTAAAAAACATTCCTCGGTTTATTCCGGGCTTCATTCACAGCTGTGCGTGTCTGTCCTTTCAGATTTCATACATGTCCTTTTCCAGTTGTGGCTCATGAGTGTGCCTGATGCTGCCATATTGCGTTTATCAACCAACTCCTCTTACCCTCATGTCAGGGCACTTCTGAGCACACTTAGCTGAATTTTCACTTGCAATTATAAACTCTAAGATACAGTTTCCCAAAATGAGATGTGAGATTGCCACTTGCTTCTGAGTTGCCTGTTGGAGATTATTAACAATGCAGATTCTAGGCTTCATCCAAGCTCTATGAAAACCAATTCTCTGGGGCTGGGAAGCCTAGGAAGCCTACGAAGTATGATGCATGGTCAAAATGGCAAACCAGAGCTCTAAAGAACCAGAGATGTGCCTAGTAAAATTGGGACTCCCTGCATATTCTATTGCTCTATTCCCTAAGTAGATTTGGTGAAAGAAGAATGAAATTCTTGATGGGGTTGGTGGTGAGAAGGGAAGTGGATTTTTTTTCTTCTCCCGTGAGAGGAGGTTGTTTACCAATTAATAGAAAGTTCCTTTTCTAGAGCTTTAGTAACATCATTTCTAGAGCTACTGGAGTTTCCAAAAATGCTCAAGATCCCGATAAATTGAGCTAATTCCAAACCCACTGGCCAGTTGCTCAGCCACACTATGCGTTTGTTAGTGTAGACACTGGAGATACTTCAGTGAGTAAAACAGACAAACATTTTGCCCTCGTGGTGCTTACTTGCAAGTAGAAAAGGCACAATCCCACAAGGTCAAAGAGGAAGAAAGGAGATACCAGCAGATGAATGATGTTTACTCTTTTGGCGCAATAAAATGTGGTGAGTCATAGGTTAAGCCATAACAGGAGAGATAATCTGTGAGGGAGTCATGAAGGAGAATTCCAAGGGTGCAGGAGGAATGGGGGAAATGCAGATTCTAAAGACGATTAGGCACTGTACCAAGGAGAGGCTGGATCTTCTGTCAGAGTAGAGGAGGCTAGGACCTATCCAGTAGACCGGCAGCCTATAACTGGTAGTAGTCGTAACTGGGGGTGTGGGAATAGAGGGAGGGAAGTGAATGTCAGGGTGAAGAGGCAGAACCTGATATTTAGGGCAGTGACTCATCAAGCTAGCTATCCAGGGAGATGGGGTTTCAGTGTGGGTGCAGGCAACCTGGACACAGCTGGGGAAACTCCAAGCAGATGCTCTGTAGGTTTGGCTCATTCTTATGCGGTTCCATGTCTACTGAACATGGTGCACTGGCCCATCCCCTGACAAATGGGGCATACCAGAGTGGAGGACCTGGCTTGTGGGCTCACTGGAGGCCCAGTGAAGCATGGGTTCTGAACACCTTACGGGGAAGGGACAGCACACACACATGAGGACACATACACACATGTGATTATATGCACGGTCACTCTCCTTCCTTTGCTGCACTGAGTTGCTAAGTACAAGTGGGGATTGGGTCAGGGTGATAGAGGGTGCTGGGGGGTCGGTGGGCAGATCTGCCACACAGAGGCTGGAGGAGGGAAGAGTATTTGCCGCTTTCTAACATCCGAGCAGAAGGTCTGTTACAATAGCATTCCAATCCAGCTCTCTGCTTCTCCTAGTCTGCAATCGAGCTCTTCACAGTGAATTAGTAATAACAGCATCGACAAAGGAGAGAGCTCTTCAAATAGCACTGAATTGGCATTTGTCCTCCTGAAGAGTGGAAAACACATTTTTGAGGCTAGGTTTTTCTTTATAGCCAGGAAGTCATTTTAAGTGAAGCAATGAGCCTAGTGATGTGTTATTTTTGACAATAAAATTTTGTGTTCGTTATATTTCTGCAGTGTAATCTTTCCATCCTTGGGTAAATATTTGTCTTGTACCCACTCTGTACCAGACACTGTTCTAGATGCTAAGGATGCAGGTGGGTAAGGACGATCCGGCCCACCTGGAGCTTATGCTCTAGGGCAAGGAGAGGCTTTGTGTGGCCAGTAGAGCTGGGACCCTGTGGACTTTCTAGATGTGTGGCCTTCCCTCCGCCCTCCCAGGTGATGCTCCAGGAGACAGTGCTGGGCTGTGCGCCTGTCATCACTTACGGAGAACGAGGTCGTGTCGGTGTGGGGCTCAGGGACCCGGCTGGTGAGGGGTAGCAGAGATCTGAATCCAGTGCTATCTGCTCCCACCCATCAGAGTGCTTTTCCTCTGCCCACCCCCCTCCTCAGGGGAGAGCCAGCAGACCAGGCTCTTCCCCGCTGCGAAGATGGAGTGGAGAGGGATCCACTTTGGACGTGGCCAGCCTCAGCAGTCACACACGTCTGGGCAAGTTTCCAAGGTCACTGCTACAATCCCAGTTCTACTTCCTTCACCAGGCTTCTCATGATATGGCCCCCAAGTCTACCTGCCCTGGGTTTTTCTGGTCACCTAGCTCCATCCAACAAATGCGCTGACACCAGCTGTGTGCTGGGAAGTGTGCTGGGCACTGGGGACACGGAAGTAAACCAACCAATGAGTCCATGTGCACAGAACAGACATGATGGCTCGAGGGAGAAAGAGCAGAAGCCTGCGGAGGCCTGAGGCTGGGGACACTTCACTCTGATGGGGAGGTGTGCCCATCGTTACACTGGTGTCTTCTCTGGAGAAAGATCCTGCAGGGAAGGGACTAGCCTCATCGTGTCCACTGTGGCACCCCAGCTCCCAGCACAGAGCCTGGCACGTAGGAGATGCTCACGAAATGCTTGTTGAGTAGGTGACTCGATAAAGCAAGGCTGAGGTCCTTGGGCCTGCCCTTCTCTCATGCCCTTCGTGATTCGACCAAGCTGGAGTTTGCCCTCTGAGGGTGCTCCAGAGAGACGTGGCAGCCACCACTGATGTAATCCCCAAGGGTCTGCTTATTAGTGAGCTCAGAGGAGCAGAACTGGGTTACTCGCCAGCCTTGTTTCCAGAGGTGATCGCAGCAAGGCTGATGAAGCTTAAGTTTCAGAGCCTCTCTCCCATGGGCCTGGCCAAGGCCAAGGTGTTCTCGCTGGGGGTGCAGGGAGGAAGCAGCAGCCCAGCCATGTGGGATGCCTGCAACCTCTGCCCTGGTGGTGCCAGTACCTCCCCATGTCCACGGGCTCCCTGACACCTTGGGCATGTCGTTGAGCACTTGGGCCCTGCTTTTAAAGCCCACAGAGAAGAATCTGAAGGAGACACTACCATGATCCCAGCGTCACCCAGCTCCGAGGGCACCAGTTCCCAGGTGGGGGTGATAGTGGAGGCGTGACCCCTGGGCATAAAGCACTGGCCAAGCAAGAAACTGCAGGGCAAGTTTCAGGTGTGAGATTGTTAGCAGCAGGCCATGAAGCCACCTTTTCCAAACTATCAACACGAAACACATTTTGAAAACCCAGAGGGCTGGATTATCTTTCTTTTTTTCTCTTCAGAAAATAGACTTTATAAAATCACCATTAAGGAAAGAGGTGATCACAGAGTACGCAGTCAGAAACTTTAAAATATAGCAAAAGGGTATCAGTATCATAGAAGCGTGTTAGGTTGTCAGTGACCACTAACACTAAAAATATTATGCTATTCTTCTGGATTTTGTGATGTTTGTGTTATTGGTCATATTTAAAAAATTTGCAGTTTGTGATTTCTCATTCTAAATAAATAATCTCTTTTATACCTGATTTTGTATTTGTAATTTTGTATATTGTTTTCTTAAAAGATCACCTCTCCCCCAAATTGTATCAGCTACAGAGGATCCAGGTCCACGCAACCTGGATATGTCTGTGTGGTTCATGACCTGTGCTTATCTATTTGCGTAAGTTTCACCCTTGAACCCACCACCCACCACCAAGAAATACAATGCTCATAACTGGCTTTTCCCATCTCATCTTCCTGCCTCCCCCTGCTGAGATAACCATTGCTCTGAACTTGTATTCACCATTCCCTTACTTTACAAATATGGTGTTTGTATAGAAATATACATACATATATATGTTGTGTATACGTGTGAAACAATTTACTAATACATTTCTGAGTAGCAAATTTTTTAGTTTGGTTTTGTTTTTATCTTGATAAAAGTGGTATTGTCCTATCTATAATCTTCTGTAACCAAAGTTTTTTATTCAATTGTTTACTAGTAAAATTCATCCATATTATTGTGTAGTTATAGTTCACCTATTCTGAATTTTGTAAACTATTCTACCACAATTTATTGATTCTCTCCATTTGATGGGTAGTGCTGGTTTTGTTTTTTTTTTTTTCAGGTTTTTGCTATTATAGTGTTGCTCTGAAAATTCCTGTATGTATCTTCTAGTCTTGGGTATAAAACTAGAAGTGGAAGTGTTGGGTTTGAAAGACATGTGAAGGTTCAAATTCACAAGAGAGAGGAGGGCCCAACTGTTTCTTAAAGCAGGTGAGCCATGTCATACCCTCTTTGACAGTGTGTAAGAGTGAGTGCCACACCGCTGTAAAAAAGGCTTGGGGAAGACCTCGACGGACTGACATGGAGAGAAGTCCAGAAGATATTTTTAAATGACAAAAAGAAAAGTGCAAAAGAGCATATATAGTCGGCTACCTTTTGTGTACGAAAGACGAGAAATGAGAAAACATGCGTATGTCTGCTTATCTTTATGGAAAGAGGCAGAGGAAAGAAAGGCGGAAAACCATGAGGCCGGTTACTTACAAGGGAAGGAAGAGGGGTAGAAGGGACGTAGCAGGGAGTGACAGCTCTCTGATATACCTTTTTGTATAACTTTGACTTTGGAAGCATGTAAATTTAATGCATATTCAAAAATTAAATTACATTTAAAAGAATGTAAAGGCGGAAGTTTTTTTCCCCCTTCCCATTTTTTTTTTTAACAAACTGAACCCAACTGTATTTCAAATAACTACCATAACCACACAGAAGGGAAAAAAGAAGAAACAAATTCAAGTAACTCGTGAGTACAGCATTTGACTACATAACGTCAGACTCGGGCAGGATGCAGCGGGGGCAGGAAGAGCGCACAGTTGGTTTTGTTGGAGGGGTGTGGCGCAGCCATTCTGAAATTGTTTCAGATGTATTATAAGATTGATCGAATGAGTGAAGGTTGCTGTTAGGGGGAGGCAGAATTCTCCCTGTGGAAGAAGGGACAGATAAATATGGACTGAAGGAAGGCAAGAAAGAAAGGGGATAAACTGGAACTGGAGGTATCAATGTAAACTCATGACTTCTAAAATATGTACATGTATGTGTACTTGCACATGAGTGTGTGCATGTAATGTGTGTGCATATAGATGCATGTGCATGTGTGTCTAGATATGTTTGTATATGATTACGTGTATATGTTTCCTAGCTCTGTCTGCTGCAAGGGCCTAGAGGCAAAGACACCTGGTAGCAGTGAGCACACCTAACCCCTAGGCCTCGGTCTCTACTGTTACTCCCCAGTAAAAGGAACCAAGGCTCCTTGGAGAAAAGACTGATTGCAGGGCTGGGGCAGGTACAAGATAGGCCCAAAACATCTTATTATGCCAGAAAGGAAGAAAGTGCTCAAAAAATGATGGGGGCATGTCACAAGGTCCCAAGAACCAACCTGAAGGGATTCCCACTGGCCAAATCTGGGATAATTTGAACACTCCAATAATTTGGAATTGTAAATGAATTATAAACTACTGGAAAAGAAGTGTTAGGGTCCATAGCCATGCTAAATGATAAGTAAATACTGACCGACAGACAGACACTGGAGAGCAGGGAGGGCATTAGCAAGAATGCAGAATGCTGCGTGCCCACTGGCAAATGTGGAGGGACTGCTGGAGCAGAGACTGGCTCATGAATATAGAAATATATTCTTAAAGTATTAGCAAATAGAATTCAACAACATACAAAAAGAATACATTTCATTACCAAATGGGGTTTATTTCCCAGGGATGCAAGGCGGTTCACTATTTGAAATCAATGTAATCCCCATAGTAACAAGTAGAGAAGAAAAATCACATAGTCATAACAATTGATGAAGAAAAAGTATTTGACAAAATTCAACACTCATTCATGATTAAAAACTCTTAGAATAGAGGCAAACTTCTTAAACTTGATAAAAAGAATTTACAAAAAATCTACAGCTGATATTATATTTCATGGTGAAAGACTGTTTTCCCTCTAAGCTCCAAAACAAGGCACTGCCATTGCCATTGCAATAAGGCAAGAAAAGTAAATAAAAGGCATTCAGATAAAAAAAGAAGAGATAAAAATGTCCCTATTTGCAGATGATGATTGTCTATGCAGAAAATCCCCCAAAATATATACAACATACACACAAACAAACCCAAACAAACAAACTCCTAGAACTCATAAATGAGTTCAGCAAGGCTTCAGAATACAGGATAAACATATAAAAATCAATTGTATTTCCATATACTAGCAATGAACACATGGACACTGAAATTAATAATACCACTTAGAATCACTCAAAAAAAAAACAAAACAAAATAAGAAGTAAAATAAGTGTAAATCTAACAAAGCAGGTACAGGACTTGTATGCCTAAAAGTACAAAGCGCTTATGAAAGGAATCAAAATCTAAACATATCAAGAGACCTATTGTGTTCACGGATTGGAAGACTCAATATAGCAAAGATGTCAATCCTTTCTAAATTGATATATAGGTTTAATGCAATATCTATCAAAATTCCAGGAAGACATTTTGTAGACATAGACAGGATTGTTTGAAAATTTCTATAGAAAGGTAAAGGAACTAGCATAGCTAAGACAATTTTGAAAAAGAAAAAGAAATTGGGAGAAATCAGTCTATCCAAGTTCAAAACTTACTATATTGCTACAGTAACCAAGATTGTGTAGTATTGTTGGAGGGGTGAACATGTAGATCAATGGAACAGACTAGAGGACTCAAAAAGAGACCCACACTAATATACCCACTGATTTTTGACAAAAGTACAAAAACAATTCAATACAGAAAGAATTTCCTTTTCAACAAATGGTGTCAGAGAGATTGAACATCCACAGACAAAAAAAAAAAAAAAAAGAACATTGATATAAACCTTATACCTTACATAAAAATTACACTTAAATGTAAAGCATTAAAATACAAAACTTTCAGGAAAAAACATAGAGTAAATTCTTTGTGATCTAGGGCTAGACAAACAAAGAGTTTTTAGACTTAACACTAAAAGCATGATCCATAAAAGGAAAATAATAATAATTTGGATCTCAGCAAAATTAAAAACTTTTACTCTGAAAAAATACTCTGTTAAGTGGATGAAAAACAAACTACAGACTGGGAGAAAATATTTGCAAACCACGTAACTGGCAAAGGACTACCGGATTATCTAAAGTGTTCTCAAACCTCAACAGTGGAAACCCCAAACAATCCAATTAGGAAAAGGGCAAAAGATACACACAGACATTTCACTAAAAAAAAAAAAAAAAAACAGAGATGGCAAATAAGCACATGAAGTGAGGTTTATCATCATTAGCCACTAAGGTAAAGCAAATTAGAACTATAATGAGATCATCACTATGCAGCTATCAGAATGGCTAAATTAAAAAAAAAATACAGATAGTGCCAAAAGACTGGATCATGCATACATATCTGGTGGGAATGTAAAACGGTATAGCCACTCTGGAAAAAAGTTTGGCAATTTCTTTAAAAACTAAACATGCAACTAGCGTATATGATGCAAGCATTGCACTCCTGGGCATTTTCTCCACAGAAACGAAGACTTCTGTTCACACAAAAACTATACAGGAATGTTTATAGCAGTTTTATTTGTAATAACCCCACACTGGAAACAATATGGATGTCCTTAATGCGTGAATGGTTAAAAAAAAACAAAACGGTAATACATTCATAACATGGAATATTATTCAGCAATGAAAAGGAATGAGCTATTGACAGGTGCAACAACTGACTGAATCTCCAGAGAATCATGCTGAGTGGAAAAAGTCAGTCCCAAAAGGTTATACACCAGCGGAGAGCGGACCCCAGAGAGCCCTGTGCAGCCCCACCGCCGCCGCCGGCCTAGTTACCATCACACATCGGGAGGAGCGGCAGCTGCCGCAGCCGGCCCCAGTCACCGTCACCGCAACCAAGAGCAGCGAGGCCGAGACCCAACAGCCGCCCGCCGCCCCCGCCCTCAGCGCTGCTGACACCGAGCCCGGCACCACGGGCAGCGGCGCAGGGAGCGGTGGCCCGGGCGGCCTCACATCGGCAGCGCCTGCCGGCGGGGACAAGAAGGTCATCGCAACGAAGGTTTTGGGGACAGTAAAATGGTTCAATGTAAGAAACGGATATGGTTTCATCAACAGGAATGACACCAAAGAAGATGTCTTTGTACATCAGACTGCCATAAAGAAGAATAACCCCAGGAAGCACCTTCGCAGGGTAGGAGATGGAGAAACTGTGGAGTTTGATGTTGTTGAAGGAGAAAAGGGTGCGGAGGCAGCAAATGTCACAGGCCCTGGTGGAATTCCAGTTCAAGGC
>CM052442.1:99031479-99085409 GCA_028533085.1 Varecia variegata | reverse complement strand
TTTTCTCAATGCGCCTTTAAAGGTTTTTAAATTGTTTCATATCTGGTCAAGTTGAGATTTTTAAGAACTTCATTTTTAATTTGTAATAAAAGTTTACAACTTGATTTTTTCAAAAAAGTCAACAAACTGCAAGCACCTGCTAATAAAGGTCTTAAATAATAATAATAAAAAAAGGTTATACACTATATGATTCCATTCACATAACACTCTTTAAATGACAATTATAGACATGGAGAACATGTGACTTTCCAGTGGTTGCCAGGGGTTAGAGAGGAGGTGGGGACAGAAAAGAAGTGGGTGTGGCTCTAAAAGGGCATCCTGCGAGGTTGGAAACGCTTGTGTCATTGTGACTGTATCAATGTCAATATCCTGGTTGGGATAGTGTATGAGAGTTTGACAAGATGCTACCATTGGGGGAAACTGAGTAAAGGGTACACGGGATCTGTCAGTATTGTTGCTCACAACTGCATATGAATCTACAATCTGTCTACACATCTTGCAGTTTTCTGAGGATGGGAAGAAAGAAAGTGTTGGTCAAAGTAATTTGAAAGGTTAAAGGTGTCTTGCAGATTGAACAGATGCCATGGCTGCTGAGGGTGACCTAATGTACCTCTGGGACTGGCCAGGTGCTGTGGGTCACAGCTGTCATGTAACAAACCAACCCTCAGTATCAAGACAGAAGACCTGGGTTCAAATCTTAACTTTGCCACTTACTAAGTCCTTGACCCTGCTCCTCTCCTCCGCTCCCAGTGATTCAGACAGGGCTGGCCTGTCCTGGCTGGCCCCATGTGGGCACCTGGTTGAGGTCTGGCCATTCAGGGATCTATCATTCTAGCCAGAATGATGGGTTCTGGTATCAGGCTGTGATCAAGGGAAGGCTAATGAAAGTCTTTCTTAAGCTGCCTCCTCTTTCTGTCCCTCCTTCTTTCCCAAGAGCCATCAGAAAGGGCTCTCTCTTTTCCTCTGGGACCACAGACTCTAAGAATAACATGGGAACTGCCTAGAGCCTTCTTCCCAGCCACCTGGAAGAAGCAGTACCTTGACACCATTAGAGTTCCTAGATCCAGCTAGGCCTGAAGCCAGCTACTACAATAAATATCCTTTTTTACTTATGCTATTAATAATTTGAATGAGGATTCTGTCACTCACACTTGAAAAAGTTATGATTATTATTTCCTTTAACCACTTTGATCCCATTTTATTATCTCCAAAATAAGTATAATAATAACAATCTCATTGGATTGTTGTTCTTAAGTAGATCATGCATATAAGTCTTTGTTCCCTTCTCCACCCCTAACCAGTTGGTTGGCTTGGGTAGACTCATCAAGAAGATTAGAATAGAATAGACTAAGAGGTTATACTTGGAGGGAATCTTAAAGGTCATCTAGACCACCCATCAATTCTTTATTTTTTGTTTTTTATGAAAAGGATGACAACCACTTTTTTTTTTGTACAGGGTATGGTTGGATCAAATGGCTTGGTGAATATCAAAGATTTTTGCATGAAATGTGAGAAAATAGTTATTATTTTACAAGGAGCTTGCGGTCTGGCAACAGAGGTAAGGAATATTTCAAGAATCCTCTAGACAGAGGTTTTTAAACTATAATGTACATAAGAAAAAGCTGAGGGGTTGGGCAGGCTGGTCAAAATGCAGATCTCCCTCTTACAAACGCCCAGGTCAGTCTGGTGCCACACTCTGCAAGAGAGGGTGGGAACACGTGGAAAGAGGGCACCTCAACACTTGCTGCCAACCCTCAGAGAAAGGGCCAGGATATGACGGCCTGTTCACTAGGATAGTTAGGAAAGGCAGCGGGTCTGGAGTCAGGATGGGTACCTGGAGCAGGGGCTTCACAGGTGGGGTTCTGCTGGGAGCAGGCCTGGAGCCAAGCGTTCAGGTGCCGTGCACTGATCCAGGGTGTGCTCCCACGGAACACTGCGGGGGAAGGGGTGAGGTAAGACGGGCAAGGGGAGGAAGCCAATCAAGGGGTCCACGGAGGGCGGAGTACCCCCTTCAGCCTGGTCCCGGGGGCGGCTCTGGGGGGCAGGCATTGGCTACGGGGTGAGGTGAGTGGGAATCACCCCCACCCCCACGTCCAGCTCTCCCTGTGGTGAGGCTGTTCCAGGGTCCAAGAACAGTGTTTTCAAGGTCACAGGTGCTACCTGTTACCAGCAAAGCGCTAAGAAGCTGGAAGGTGGGATGCTGCGAGAGGGCCCGGGTAGGGATCCGGTGTTCACTACCTCACCTCTGTAGTACTTCCGGGTTGGGCGCCTTATCTAGGGAGAAGAAGGGGGAGGAGGAGGAGGAGGGGGAGGAGGAGGAGGATGGATTCACCGCAGCCAGAGCCGCCACTGTTGTGTTCTGATTTCTTATATTCCTAGCAAAGCGCAGATGAAAGTCCAGAGCACGTTGGAATGTCCCCACCTTCCCGCAACCCCTCCCTCGCAGCACCCCCACCACACACACGAAAATGAAATATTTTTAGCTGTGCTCATTTGCTGTCTGTCTCTCCAGACAGGGTTGCATAAGAAGGAGCTGGTTTCCTCCCCGCTGGTTTGCAGGGGGACGGTTAAGCTGCCCCCGAGGCTGGTAAAGCCATTTACGCTCAGAGAAGCAGCCAGTGTGGCTTCAAGGAGTTGGCAGGTCCCAAGCCTCACAAAGGGAAAACCTGACGAATGCCAGGGAGCCAAGGTGACTTCATACGGGGCTGGGGCTGATGGACTGTGAGGAATAACACACAAGCCCTCCCACTGCTCCTGCCTTCCTGGAATTCTGGAATCGCAAAACGTTACAGCTGTGAGAAGGACCTTGGGGAGCAGGTCATCTGGCCTGAGCTGGTCATTATAAAGATGGGAAAACTGAGGACTTACAGTGAGGGAAGGAAAGGGACTCATACTTGTGAAGCGGAGGCACTTCTAGACCCAGGCACGGGGCTGGGCACTGTTTCCAGATTGCTCCATTGGAGCCCTGCAATGGCTCCGTGGGGTGGGATTATGACACCACATTTACAAACAAAGGCCCAAGTTCAGTGATGGAACACGGCTTTCCTTAAGTTGCACATCGAAGCAGAGAGCTGCGATTAGAACCCAGGCCCATGCAGAGCTATCGTTTGTTTTTCCGTCTTCAGGGTGAGCTGGGGAACAACTTTCTAGCCAGCGGTGAAAGAGCCGGTACCTGCAGCTTTCACTGTGCCACAAGGGCAGCGCGACATCTGTGCACTGCCCTGTCCCGGTGCCTAGAAGGAGGCCTGACTCACACTAGGTGCTCAACAAACATCTGTCAAAGGAGCAAGGCAGCAAGTGTCGATTACGCACGTCCTTCATGTGGCGTTTTATCCCATGGGAGACAAAATAGTCCTGGCCCTTGAAGTGCTCTCACTTGAGTTGATAGGACAACATGCACACATGGAAAATGCTGGAAAGTGGTGCCAGGTGATGCAGACACGCATGCGAGCTAGTGCTGTCCTGTGAGCCTGGGTTCAGGGCAGCTTTGGGGGTTGTATTTCACCATGGCTCCACCTTCCTGCACCCCCACCCCCGATGCTCTGTTCCTCACGCCTTCGCAACCAGGCCTCGCCCCCGAGATGGATTCCCTCTGCTTCTCCATGTCCAGGTGTACAGGTCCCACCAGCATTCAAGGCTTAGCTGAAGTGCCATCTCCTAGGGGATCCTTCTCTGATGCCTTCAACTAGGAGGGATTCCTCCCACTTCTGAGTTCCTGTAACACTTGACCAGTACCTGTCTTGTGTGCATGCCTTATCTCCTTTACTGACCCCACGGTGGGTGTCAAGTTCACCACTGTAGCCCCAAACACCTGGCAGAGAACCTGAACACACTGGTATTCCCCAGGTGTGTGAATGGAGACTGGGTGGAGAAACAGGTGCCAGAGGGACAGGGTCGCCTGATGCTCTCTGGAGTGGGTGGTCATCTTCATGATACGATTCAAGGAGTACAGGAGCCCATTGCCCTGATCAAATACTTCCCAGTGTGGTGCTGACCTGAGCACCTACTCTTAGCCATTTACTGCTTTGAGGTAAGGTCGTTATTACCTCTGTCCCCCTGGCTAAATGAAGCCTGGCCTTAATTTCAACCCATGTGTGGAGCAAGAAGCAACAAACATGTCCCTATTTGGTGCTTATAGTTACAAAAAAAAGGTGACATGACTATAAACACCTCGGTATAGTATCCTGGAAAAGCGGTTTGCAAATTGTGCTCTGAGCCACCCATAAACAGCTTATTTCTATCTCTCTTACTGGGTTTATGTTTTCCCCATTCAATTTGTTGGAACAAATTTCAAATTAAGAAGTTTATGGATTCACAAGATGGAAACATCACACCTTGTGTCCCCTTCTGCCTGTCATTCTGTATACCCGGGTCCTTCCAGCCAGCACGGGTGCCTGGACCTGTGTAGGTAGCATTCAGAAAGTGACCTCAAAGTTTCCGTCTCCTTCTGGCCAGATTGCAAGCTCTTGGCGGACAGGTGCCCACCCCCACCCCAGCACACTGCCTGGCTCCCAGCAGGCGTGGAGCATTTCTTCTTCAGTTTCTTCACACAAAACAGGGAAATTGGAATGGATGGATTGGATGGTTGGAGATATGGGAGCCTTTGGTGAAATTGTTGATAAGCATTTGACAGATATGTTTGGAACACTGTGGGAAAATAGCTATGGGAATATAGAAAACCAAGTAAATGGAGGTGGGTGGGGGCCGGGGAGAAAACCATTATTAAGTCTAATCTTGGCCGGCGCGGTGGCTCACACCTGTAATCCTAGCACTCTGGGAGGCCGAGGCGGCCGGATCGTTTGAGCTCAGGAGTTCGAGACCAGCCTGAGCAAGAGCGAGACCCCGTCTCTACTAAAAATAGAAAGAAATTATATGGACAGCTAAAAATATATATATAGAAAAAATTAGCCTGGCATGGTGGCGCATGCCTGTAGTCCCAGCTACTCAGGAGGCTGAGGCAGTAGGATCACTTAAGCCCAGGAGTTTGAGGTTGCTGTGAGCTAGGCTGACGCCACGGCACTCTAGCCCGGGCAACAGAGAGAGACTCTGTCTGAAAAAAAAAAAAAAAAAAGTCTAATCTTGGCCCTGGTAAGAGGCCATATGCAGGCCCCTGGAGAGGCCAGTCTCACGTCCTGTGTCATGTGGGGCCTGGTGCATATGCATGGAGGCATATATAACCTCCATGCCCAAGTTCCATCCTCACTCCTCCGGAAAGCACCCACCCCTTGGCCATCCCTGGGACCCAGGGCTGTGCGTCCTCCTTAGGAGAGGTGGTTCTGAAGAGGACTCCCCGGAAGTGGGCTTGGGGCCGTTTGACCAGGGAACTGTGGAGTTCCAGGTATTCAAAGTGTGGGCTAAAGGGGACGGATGTGGGCCCAGGTAGGGCCATCCCTTTGGCCCTGAGAGCGCCTCAGTCTCCCTGAAGAGATGCAGTCAGAGGAGGTGGGGCCCAGGGCAGGAACCCCGAAGGCCCAGGTCTAAGGGGTGAACTCCAGTGGGGGACAAAGAGGAAATTCCAAGGAAATAAACACAGTCACTACCTGACCCATCAGGAACAATTTCTACATAGGTATAATAATGTAAATAATGCCTACTGATTTAACTAAAATTGTGCTTCTAGAAATATGGTAAGTGGGAGAGTCATAGGTAAAAGTGTTAAATCCCAAACTACCATGACAAGAAGGCAAGAGGTTCTGTCAGAAACACACAATTCAAGAAACAGCAGTATAAACATACATATATATTTCTTTTGTAAAAACCTGGAAGCTGAAACCAGAAGAAAGAACTAAAATAATTGAAAGCTGGTGTCATTAGGGAGAAAAACCAAGGGTGGGGGGGCAGGAGATGACAGTTTTTTATGGCTTTTCTTTTAAAAAGAAAATATCCATGTACATCTTTATTTAGAAGGTACAGTTTCTGTACTTACTATTTGTTGCATCTATATCCTGGTTATCTATTGTTGTAAAACAAATTATAGAACTTAGTGGGGTAAAATGATGGCCTTTTAATTAATTCAGGCAAAACTCGGATCAGGAATTCTCTGTTCCGTGTGGAATTGATGGGAGTTACTGGGTAGGAGTCAGGGTGATGGGCCCCAGGAGGGCCCAGGACGGCCTCGCTCACACACATGCCTGGCACCATGGCACAGAGGAGGGCAGAGAGAGCCCAGTTTGGACTGTTGGTCCGAGTGTCTCTATATGTGCCCTCTCCGGTACCAAAGGTCTCAGGGAACTCCCACGCAAGAAAGACTTCTATCATAGCTCAGAGCTCCCAGAGACAGCGTTCCAAGATGGCCAGGTGACATTCTAAAGGTTTCTCATGAATTAGCCTTAGACTTCCCAGTCCATCATTTCTTGAGCATTCTGCTCAAGCAAGTCACTAAAGCCAGCCCAGGCCCAAGGACAGAAGCATTCGACTCAGAGTTGTAGCAAAGACTTTGTGGCCATCTGTAGTTTCTCACAGCTACCTTGCTCCTCCTAAGGATTTGAGATAGTTTATATTACTTTGTTAAGTGATAAAAATATTTAAAGATTTTTTTTAAAAAAGGAACTCAGAAAATCTGTTCTGGCCCTGCCTACCTTTTCGGCTGTTCTTGTTCATGTCACTGACCAAGACCCCTTGCATGATGATGAATAGAAGTGGTGATGCAGGCGGGCCGGTCTCACTGTTGATTTCGGAGGAGAAGCGTCCAACGTCACACTTTAAGTATCATGTCTGCTGTAGGACTTTTGTGGGTACTCTTTGCTCAGATTAAGAAAGTTCATTTCTATTCCTAGTTTGCATTCATGAATTTTAACACTGTTTTTGAAAATAATGTGTATGTTTACTTAATGCTTTGATTAAATAAAAATTTAAAAATAAAAGGTGACTTTGGTAGCCATGAGGAGGATGAACGCAGGCGGTGAGCTGAGAGGCGAAGAGGCCAGGGGAGGCAGGGGAGGTGTAGGGCAGAAGAGCTGCAGGTCTGGGCTCCCCAAAGACTCAAGCTCTGGGGGACCGAGGGGTCAGCTGAGGACAGCAACACCACAAGGCAGACGAGGCAGGCGTCCTGGGCTGGCCACGGGTGAGATGTGGGTGTGGAGGCTCAGTCCTGCCTTGGCCGTGGCTGCTAAGGTGGTCGGGTGAGCCCCTCCTAGGTCTCCCTGACTGTCACTCAGGCACCTTCATGACAGCTGGGGGAGGGCTCGGGGTTTCCATGGCAACAGGGCAAAGAATTCCAGGAAAAGAGAAAGAAAACCACAAAATCGAAATCTGGCTCTGAAATAAAAATAGCCAATAGTTGAGATTTTTAAGAAAGAGGAAAAACAACAACAGCGTTTGGTGCATGAGTCACGCTGACTTCTCCCAATTACCAGCTTTCAGGCTCCAAATAAAGCTTTCAACGGAGGAAGCTTGGCATGTCGGTGGTGGCGAGGACACTGAGCTCCGACCCCTCCCGCCAGCCTCACGTTTGGCTCTCCCCTGTGGAAACAGTCACCCTCCCTGCTTGGAGCTGTGTGCCACCACTGGCATAGGGAGCTGGGAGAACTGGCCCAAGTGACATCCCCTTGGCCTCAGTTTCCTCCTCTGCAAAACGAGGAGGCTGGACTGACTTCCTGCTTTGACATGTGTGTCGTGCTCTGGTGCGGGAAAAGTGTCAGAGGTCGCTATGCCCTCCCCCCGACACTTAGACCACCTTGTTACATGTTAGGGGTGTGTTCTTTTGTCAACAGACTACAGAGAGAGCACTGAACCCTGGCAGGGGCTCCCATTCAGAAGATTAGGCGGAAGTTTTGACTTGGAAAACTCGTGCATCCTAGGAGTTTGGAGGAAGAGAGAATGCCATCTGTGGGCAGGCCTGGGCTGGGAGGCTTCTTGAGGAGGAGGCTTCAAGCTTGGAAAATAGGGTGGATGACCACCTGCTTAGGTGGGTTCAGGAGAGAGTGCCCAGACGCAGCGAGATGGACCAGAACTCCCTGCCCCTACAGAACTCCCTGCCCTGTCCGTGACTTTGGGACAAGCTTGGTAGCAACTTTCCCCCACATCTGGGTCTGCACCACCTTGCTACCTCCACACGTGCCCTTTCTCTGTAATGTGCCAGGTTCCTGACTTCCAAGGATGCTCAGATGATTGGCCATGAGCGAGAACTCATGTGGTGCAGGGGGATTATGGCCATCATTTCACTCAAAGAGCACTCAGTTGGGACTGAGGGTAAGATAAGTGGCAGGAATCTCCCAGACCCTTGGTCGGTCTCAGGCTACTCTGCTGAGCTGAGCACATCTGGTACACAAAGTCACAGATGCCATGTTCCTGGAAACACTGCCCTCAGGGCCGGAGCCCTGCAGGCTTCCATTCTGCAGAGCCACCTGCGGAGACCCTGATGCATGCAGGCCAGCGGTCACTGGGCCTTGAGGACAAGGGACATGGGCATAGTGGCTGAGAGGCTCCTGGCAGCCTGGAGCTGGACCGCCAGGGTTTGAATCCTGGCTCTGCCTCTTGCCAGATGAGTGAGGGTGAGCAGGGTCCTGCAGGGAACAGATGTTTGAGCAGGATTTGCAGAAGGGGCTACTGACAGAGGTGTGTGCAGAGGTGAGGGGACCCTCAAAGAATGAGGCAGCCCCAGGGACTCCTACAGAGGGGACCAGAGGGGCGGGAGCCCATGAGGGAAGTGGTGATGGCTGGAGCCCTGGGAGAGGGACTGAGGGGGGAGCTGTGGCCAGAGGAAGAAGAAGGCCACCCTGTCCTCCTGCCAGTGCCCCCATGGGCTGAGTTCAACTAGGAGCCAGAGGACAAGGGAACAGGTAAATCTGTGTGGAGAGCTCAGCTCCCCGGGCACAGAGCAGGGGGCAGAAAGGTCGAGGGTGGCTTGAAGGGCAAAGATCAGTACACATGACCTTCCTTTGCTTCAGTTTCCTCATTTGTAAAATGGTGATGATAAAACCTATGGCATAGGGCTATTGTCAGAACTAAATGAGTAAATCTATCTATCCATCCATCCATCCATCCATCTATCCGTCCATCCATCCATCCATCCATCCATCTCTCCATCCATCCATCCATCCATCCATCCATCCATCTACATATCTATCCAGTGTCTGGAGCAGTGCCTGGCACACAGGAGTGATGCATAAATGTTTGCTCTCACCCATGTTATTACCATGCTCCCACACACGTTTGTTCCCTTCCTCTAGGCACCCAAGTTTCCTTTCTCTATTTTAGTCCAATCTGCTCCCTGCTGGCTGGCTCTTGGGAAGGGTCCAGTAATCAGTTCTCACTATAGTGTGTAACTGGCAATGGCTTCCGGAGCTACCTCCGCTCAGGTGCACTTGCACCGTGGAGGAAACGCTGCATCTTCCTAAGGGTGTGAAGCTCAGGCCTGAGCAGCCTCTTCTTCCTGCACTGTACAGGAATGACCATGGGGAAGATGTTGGGGAGCGTGGGGGCTTCCTGTGGCCCCTGCCTGGGGACCGAACACCTGACAGAAGAGGTGACCAAGCTCCGCCAGTCAAATACTTGCCATTTTTGGAGAAGCCAGCTCTGACCCTGAGCCTCAGTGTGAGGGCCCTCAAAGCTGGGGCAGGGCACCTTCAGTGCCCAGACAGTGGGGGGCCCAGACAGAGATGGCCCAACCCCAGGGTCCCCAGGAGGTTGGCAGTGAGTCTGAGATTTGAACCAAGAGGCCTAACCCCCAGGCCAGGGTCCTTTCTTCACCCTCCACTGCCTACTCGGACGTGCACACCCTTGAGTGGCCAGAGACATCCCTGGGTGGACGTCTGACCTCACTAGTTGGCCCTGGAGCCACTCAGCCTCTCAGCCAGAGGGAAATGTGTGACCCAGAGAGGGTTCAAGTGTGACTCAGGCTGAGATGTGGACTCTTTGGGATGCTGAAGCCCCTTCTATTCTCAGCCCTGTCTGGCAGTTGTGGCCCCCTGTCCTGGGCTGGGTGGCCTTGGCCATGACCCTCTCCCCTCTTCCCACCTATGGATGTTCCCCCCAAGTGAGGCTTCAGCTGACCTCACAATGCCCTTCTCTCCACCCCATAGCCTGAGCCTCTCCTCCAGGTCATTGGTCATATGCTCTGGGACGCACATGGAGCTGATTGTTTATACAGTGTTTGCTCACAATGGCAACAAGCACCCGCTCTTCTGCAGCCCTTTGATGGCAAGATGCTGTCACACTAGGAGGGGCTACAAAGTAGCTGGCAGCAGAGAGCATCCAAAACACAAGCTCAGGCTCATGAAAGCATCTGGAAAACAAGCTCAGACTCCAGAAAGTATTAAAAAAAAAAAAAAAAACAAGCTCAGGCTCAAGCCCTTTCCCCAGTGCCTGACTCATTGGACACACAGGCCTTGCTCTGTGGTGTCAGGGTCATCCCCTCTGCCACATCTCGGCCTCGTGAACCTTTGCGACCCCTGACACACCCCTGCTCACAGCCCAGGGGCCCCAGGTTTCAAGGCTGACAGGCGGAGGCTATGGGGCATTGAGGATCTTATAAAGATAATCCCAGAACATTAAAGTTGAAAGGCTCTTAATTTTGCATGAATATGCAGTTTTCTTGTGGCCTGAGCTTTCATCAGATTCCAAAGGGGCCCGGTGTTAGTGCAGACAGGGGACGCTGTGACAACAAACAGCCCCAGACTCTCAGGGGCTGACACAATGGTGAATTTTGAGACCACTGGTTGGAGTCTATTTCCTGTCCCTGTTCTCCTTCCTCGACATCCGGCTGACCATCTGGGTAAGAACAAACTGAATAACAAGAGCCGAACATAACCGAATGTTTTATTAGGTTACCCCTTGTGCGGTGGGCACACAAAGAACCAGGCATTTCACGAAGCACCATCTCATCTGATCTTGTGAGGCAGAGGAGGGAACCAAGGCTCACAGAGGGGAGTGACTTGTCCTAAGTCACCTGGCTAGTTGTGCAGTCAGAACCTGGGCTGAGATTTGAACTCAAGCCCACCCCAGGGGCTACAGTGACTGAACCCAACCACGTGCATCATTTCCAACCACATCGCTACTAGTTCTAGTATTTGTGTTGTGCTTTTGAGTTCATGCAGCATTTCCAGCCATTTGGCAAATATTTGCTGAGCACCTCCCGTGTGCTGGGTGCTGTTCTAGCTGCTGTGGTTGAGGGCACAGGGAAGGGTAGAGAATGGATTGGGAGTGGCAAAGAGAGAATCACTGCACCAGGGACTGGTGAGAAGACAAAGCTTTAACTGGACGGAATGGCACCCGGTGGGGGATTAAGGCTCTGTGGCAGATTGGCCAGGCCATGCATGAGCCTTCCACAGCAGACCAAGTGACCTTGCCTCCCAGGTGGGGGTGCAGCTGCCTGAAAGGAATCCTGGAGACATCTCCACACCGCTGAGTCTGGGCTGCATTTTTTTTTTAAACTGTGGAATCACATTCACCGTAATTATCTCCAACAGCCTGGGATCTGGCTCAGAGATGTTCCCCAAATGTTATGGAATGAACGGGATAGGAGTGAATGGATGGATGGATGGTGACTGAGGGTGGGCAATGCCCTTCTACCTTCTGGGCCTCAGTTTCTGCATCTATCCACCAAGGTGATGTCTAAGGGCCCATTCCCCGCTGACATCTGATGACTAATGTGACAACATTGTGCCTGTGTGGTTGGAAACTATGCTGGCCACGTCTGCCCAGACAGAGCCCGTGTGTCAGTCCCCGAAGCTGACTTCTGCATTGTCTGGGTGATTTTGCCCCAGAGACAACTGCTCGCACTGTTCCCGTGGGGATCGGTCCCAGCTGCATTGTTGTGGCCTCGCTGGGGATTTTCCAGGGCTGGGGTAGTTGGGCTTTAAGACTCTGTGGCCGGGCAGGGTTCATAGTCAGACGCAGACAGGTGTGACTCTAGGGGCACAGACAGGAAACGTTTTTCCCCAAATACCTCTTCTGCGGCTACCACTTGGGATTTATTCCACTGGGTTCAGCATTGCCCCTTTCTTTTGTGGGTCCTCTGGATAAATGCCAAAAGCCTTGGCAGAGTGATGGAGCTTTTAAATACAATTCAATTCTTGATGGCCTTGTACGTGCCAACCTCTGCACAGAGCGCCTGGGGTAGATACAAAAGTAAAATAGTGAGATTAATATAACTGTTGTTTTTAAAATGTTTTTAAATTATTTTATTGACATGTAATAGATGTACATATTTTCTGAATACATGTTATAATTTGATACATTCACATAATGTGTAAAGATCAAGTCAGATTAATCAAGATATCCATCACCTTAAACATTTTCTTTTCTTTTTTTTTTTTTTTTTTGAGACAGAGTCTCACTCTGTTGCCCGGGCTAGAGTGCTGTGGCATCAGCCTAGCTCACAGCAACCTCAAACTCCTGGGCTCAAGCAATCCTCTTGCCTCAGCCTCCTGAGTAGCTGGGACTACAGGCATGTGCCACCACGCCTGGCTAATTTGTCTGTATATATTTTTAGCTGTCCATATAATTTCTTTCTATTTTTAGTAGAGATGGGGTCTCACTCTTGCTCAGGCTGATCTCAAACTCCTGAGCTCAAACATTTCTTTTCTTTATGCTAGGAATATTCGAATTTTTCTCTTCTAACTATTTTGGAATGCACGATAGATTAATGTTAATTATAATCACCCTTCTCATCAATCAAACACTAGGTCTTATTTCTTCTAAGTGTATATTTGAACCTATTAATTAACCTCTCTTCATCCTGGCCTCCTCCCTCCCTTGCTGGCCTCTGGTAACCATCAATCCACTCTCTATCTTCATGAAATCCACTTTTTAGCTCCCATGTATGAGTGAGAACGTGCAATATTTGCCTTTCTGTGCCTGGCTTGTTTCACTGTTATAACATAATGACCTCCAGTTCCATCCCTGTTGCTGCAAATGACAGGATTTCATTCTTTTTATGGCTGAATAGTATTCCATTGCATGTATGTACTACATTTTCTTTATCCCTTCATCCATTGGTGAGCACTTAGGTAGATTCTATAACTACTGTTTATTGAGCATTTACTAAGTAACACGCTCTGCATACATTGCTTACTTTAGCCCTTACCCCAACCCTAGGAGATATGTACTTTTTGCTTCATTTTACAGATGAGGAACTTGAGCCAGAGAGGCTGAGACATTTGCCCAATGTGACATCACTGGATCTCTCCTGACTGCACAACCACTATGCTACAACCCCCTGGTTTCTGGTGGTTTCTGTCTAGTGGGGAGAAAGATATGGCAGCTGCACAGAGTCAATGCTAGGAGGAGGCAAAAGCAGTGGGCCCAGGGGGAGCCAGGTGCGGGCAATCAGGAAGGCTGAGGAGATCTTATCCCAGCTGGCTCTTGAAGGCTGAGAAGGATTTTCTATACTGAGAAGGAAAGAGGGCAGTAAAGCCCGGGAGAGTGACTGAAGCCACGCCACATGCAGGCTCTCTGTTGGCCGGCATCGGGGTGGGTGAAGGCTGCAGTAAATGGAAGATGAGGCGTGACTAGTGTGGCAGGTCATGGGAGGCAACGGGGAGCCAGGGAAGTTTCTGCAGAGTGAGAATCCGTGAGGTCTGTTTTAGAACACTTCCTCTCCTGAAAAACTGCCACGGACCAGAGGGAGCTAAGGTGACAGGATAACTCAGTGTAATAAGGCATCCTGGATGGGTCCTGGAACAGAAAAAGGACATTAGGAGCAAAGCTAATGGCATCCTAATAGGTGTGGAGTTTAGTTAAAAGTAATGTACCAATGTGGGTTCCGTAGTTGTGACAAATATATCAAAGCACGTTAACAACAGGGGAAGCCGGGAGAAGTGTCTATGAGAAATCTCTGTACTATCTTTGCAATTTTTCTGTAAATCTAAAATTATTCTCAAATAAAAAAGTTTATTAAAATAAAAAGTAAATTTAAATTAAAAAAATTTACTCCCTCTGCAGGCAGCGTGGAGGATGGAGTTGAGTGGTGTGTCTGGCTGTGGGTAGGGTGTGTAGGAAGCCACTGCCATCTGGCTGGGCCAGGGGGCTGGGGCCAGAAACGAGGGACACACAGACAGTGGGTGAGACAGAACTTGGCAACTGGTTGGTTGTGAGGGCTGAGCTTGAGGCCTGAGTCAAAGGTGACACTCTTGTCCCCAGCCCAGTGACAGGCATGGAGGAGACTTCCTGAGGGGAGGGATGAGGTTGCCATAGACCAGCCTGCACACCAAGCTGGACACCACTCTGAGCATGCCTGTGTTTGCTCATGACGCTGTTTATTGGGTAGCTAGATTCTTCACAAGGATGCCGCCCAAACTACTGGCCATGAAGGACAGGGATTTTGGATTTTGGTTTTTAAGTGTATTTCCAGTCCAATAAAGATCAGCATTTTGGTCTACACCCTGTTCAATGAGACAAGTGCATGCAGCATGTGCTTGGACATCAGGCATTTCCCAAGTGCTATGAAAGTTTCTTGCTTGCTTTTCATTTCTGTCTTTATCTCACTGCAGACCATTAAACACACAGTTTATGGACTGGCACTGGTCCACTTTAAACCCTATAACTATTCAAGAGTTAAGGACTATGATTCTCAATTTACAGATGAGAAAACTGAGACTCGAAGAGGTCTATAAGCTCTCCGAGGGCTCACAGAACTGGTAAGTTGCAGACAGCAGGAGTTTAACCTGTGGCCTGTCTGCCCCTAGAAGCAATGCTCCTGCCACCTCCCATGAGCTGCGAGTGCTCAGGCAGCCCTGTGGCCTGGCCTCCCATCTCTCACCCTGCAGGTTGTTTCCAAACTGTTCTTTACTCCTCTTCCCTGGAGGCTGAATCATGGGTTGCTTTGACTCAAGGAAAGAAGGATGTGGAGGGGAGTGCCTGGAATAGCCTTTGCCAATGGTGACCTCAGGGCCTGCCTCCCCGGGGACCCACGGGCCAGAGCATGCAAATAGCTCTAGCCTTGGAGACCTCACAGAGTGGCCAGGAGCACTGACCCTGACCCTGGCATCATTCCCAGTCTCTGCTACTGACAGATTGGAAAGAGAGGGTGGGTCACACAGGGTCCCATCCAAGGACAACCCTGTCAGTGAACCCAGGCAGCACTTAGCAGCAGCTAGTAATAACAGCAATGGGAAGATTGGAGCAGCCATCACATGCCGGACAAGGGGCTAAGTGCGGGGATATTCATTTGTGCTCACTCTTGCTCTGTGGAAGAATCAGGCGGATGAGTTCTCATCCACTCTGAGACCAAAGCTGGGCTTTGGGGCCTCTCTTCTCAGGGCTGCGGGCAGGGATGAAAGGGAAGTGGGTTGGAAGCAAACTCCTTTTCAGGCTCCTGAGACAGCCTAAGCTTATGGAGAGGATGGTGCTGGAGAAAGGGACAGGCAGTGCCTCTGGCAGGCCAGTGGTGACATAGAGTGGGAGATTCCTCAGCCCGGGGAAAGGGCTCGACATCTGTGGTTTTGTAAGTCAGGGAACCCTCCCTGGGACCCACGCCCTGGGCAATGGCTGTGCTCTGTGCCTAGGGAGGCCTCCAGCCTCTTCAAAGGTTTAGCCATCAAATAGTCACCAAAAACCCACCGTGTGGCTGCACTCACCTAGGTTCTGGGGGTACAGAGATAAACAAGACTTCTAGAAAACAGCAACACACTTCTTGCACACTTCACAGAGGAAGACTCTACCTTCTGGCCCCTGGTTGCAAACGTTCCTCTTTCCCTGAATTTGCCCATTCAGCCTCTGCTTGCATGTCCTGTTCCACAGCAGAGGGACACTCTCTTGTCCCAAACCTTGATATTCAGTGGCTCCATTTCAGCCAAGGATAGAGTGCATACTCCTTGTCAGAGCATGCAAGGCCATTAGTGTAGAATGCATGGTGTCACTACTGCTTGCACACACTCCCAGCCCTGGCAGGTGCACGTTTTCCCCTTGCTCTCTGCAGCCAGGCTCAGCTCCTGCCCTGCCAGGCCCACTGGCAGCACACGTTCTGCCTGCTTCGTGCTCTGGCAGCACATGCCACTCCTTACCTTCCAGTCTCTGCTCCTTTCCTCGTGCTGTTTCCTCTGCCACAAATGAGCTTTGGATTTCCCATTTCTCTGTGTGTTGAAATCTTATTAATCACTCAAAGCCTAGCTCACCGGTCACCACCACTGGGGACCTACTCTGATTTCCGTGGTCAGCGGAATGCTTACCTACCCTCCATTCCCAGCCAACCCGACTTACACGCACTCATTGTAATCGCCTAATTTCTAGCCAACACCTTCCGTTTCTTCTACAAAACGCTCTGCTGGTGGCCTGTCCTCTAGTCGGCCCTCGCACTCTGTTCCCACCAACGTGGCGTCTGTTTATCGAGGCAGGATATTAAGGTTCTCCAGAGAAACAGAACCAGTGGTGTTGATTGACTGACTGATTGATTATGGGGAATTGGCTCACACAATTACGGAGGCTGAGAAGTGACACAGTCTGCCGTCTGCAAGCTGAAGACCCAGGAAAGCCAGTGGTGTGATTCAGTCCAAGCCCAACGGCCTGAGAACGGGGGAGCCAATGGTGTAACTCTCAGTCCAAGAGACAGAGAAGATGACATGAGATGTCCCAGCTCGACAGGTGGACGAGGAGCAAAAGGGGCAAATTCCTCCTTCCTTCAGGCCCTCCACAGATCGGATGATGCCCACCCACACTGGGAAGGGCAATCCGCTTTACCGAGTCCACTTATTCAAGTGCTAATCTCATCCAGAAGCATACAGACACATTCACACCTAATATTGAATCTGGGCACCCTTGGCCAGTCAAGCTGACACATAAAATTAACCATCACATGCAGTTGTTCTCAAACCTGTTTATTTGGGTTGTTCTTTTTGGTGCCCAGGATGACAGATCCAGACAGGCTTAACGCATAGCCAGGTCAGACCGGAGCAGGAGGACAGAAGAAGTCAGAGGGGGTGGCTCCAGGACAGAGGAACCTAAGCGTACACAGTGTATTTCAATCAATAGAGAAATGTTTGTTGTTCTGGCCAAAAGTTAGGGACTGAGTTCATCATAGGTTCGTAGAGAGTAAGCAAATGAAAGGGAAAAGTAATTACTAACTACCGAAACAAAAAACAAAAGCTGTTCAAAACAAAGAATATATAATGGTAGCACACTAGGTGATCAGCCGTGAATAATATTTATTAATCAGCATCATGTCAATAGAGAATGGAGATTTAAGTAAAAATTTTGATGCAATCCTATCAAAAGGATAGGAGTTTGGGAAATGTGTGTGTATGTATGTTATGATTAGGGGAAAAGTGTAAGACAGCTGAATTGTCATTTTTGATAGTTAATGAATAATGTCTAAAATGGAAAAATCAAGAACCGATGTCGAAGAGATACCTGAACTCCCATGTTCATTACAGCATTACTCACAGTAGCCAAGAGAGGGTGAAGGGGAGAAAATATAATTTCTTTTCTCTCCTTCATGGAGTCTTAGCTGAGACACTCTCCTGAAAACAAAAGTCAGATCAACAAGGAGAAAACCAACAGAGGTTTATTGATGCCTGCTGTCCCCAGCAGGCAGGACAGGCCTCAGTTCAAAAGTGTTTCTCTCTCAAGGCAGTGGCTTCGGAGCCTTGTTTAAAATGCATTTTAACAAAGAGCCATAAATCCTACAGTGAGGGACAAGACTAAGAAGAGAGCATCTTTAGGCTTCCAAACGTGGGAAAAGTTGGGAAGGTAAATTTATGGGAAGAGCAAAGCCTGCTCTTAGATGTCCTGGTGCGATGTCTCTGAGCTGATAAGCAAGCAGCGTAAAGAACCTGCCACTGGGCAGGAAAAGGTGGAGAGGAGGGCAGGAAGACCTCCTGTCCTTACAAACTGCTGTCCTGCCCTCAGGCAAGCGAGGGAGGGGCAGAGTGTCCCCCTGTGTTTTAACCTTCTTTGGCTCAACAATCCTCAGTATTTTAGAGAGGAATATTTTGGTTTCCTTCAATGGAATCAACCTAAGTGTCCATCAATGGATGAATGGATGAAGAAAATGTGGTATACATACACAATGGAATACTATTTAGCCTTGAAAAAGAGGGAAATCCTGTCATTTGCAACAACATGGATAAACCCGGAGGACATTATTTTAAGTGAAACCTGTCAGGCCCAGAAAGACAAACACTGCGTGATCTCACTTTTATGTGAAATCTAGGAAAAGTCCAACTCATAGAAACAGAGACTAAAATGGTGGTTACCAGAGGCAAGGGGGTGGGGAGATTGGGGACACATTAGTCAAACGACGCAAAATTTCAGTTAGGAGAAATAAGTTCAAGAGCTATTGTACATCATGGTGACTGTAGTTAATATATCATACACTTGGAAATTGCTAACAGAGTAGATTTTAAGTGTTCTCACCACAAAAATATAAGTATGTGAGATAATGCATATGTTAAACAGCTTGATTTAGCCATTCCACAATGTGTACATGTATAAAAATCATATTGTATATCATAAATATATGTAAGTTTTACTAGTCAGTTAAAAATAAATAAAAAGAGCAAAGGAAAAATAAAAACTCAGAATTATGAGCTTGTTATACAGAAACATGCACATAAATGTAATCCAAAAAGTGGTCACCCCTGGGGGATGGTGGGGGTGGGTCTGAAGACTGCTGTTTTTGTTATAAATTTTACGTTACTATTTGACATTTTGAAACTAAGACATACATTGTTTTATTAGGATCAAAATTAAAATGAAAAAATTTAAAGATAGAAAGCTGTCCCTCCTGGGTCCCACCAGGAAACAGTGCTGAAGCTCCGCCCCCGGGCCATTCATTCCCCAGGGAGGATATCTGAGCATCTGGTTTATTTGCACGGCTCAGAAGCACAGGGTAAACTAGCTCCTCATTAAAGGCGACATGTCCCATGTTAGGTGGGGCGGTGGAAGGCATTAGGTGGAAGGATGTTTGGGAAACAGTTGCAGGATGGGGTGAGGGTGTTTGTTTTTCCTCTGAGACCTAGACACTTCTGGTAACCATTGTTCCCAAGTGTGGTTTTTTGAAAACTCATTCTTTGCAAATTCCACGGGCAGCTCAGACTGATTCGTCCGTCTAGGAATTTGAGGGGCCAAGAGCAGAAATAACATTTTATAGGAGAAGGGGGATCAAAGCCAACAGGCTCTTTGCAGAATCCACCCAGGTCTCGCACTTTCGGGATCACACCTCGTTAAGGCGGCCCAAGACTTACCAGGTTGGTTTTTAATAAGCTGCCCTTCAGTGTGCTCTGGCTTTTTGTCAACGTTTTCCAGGCAAACTGCTATTTGTCCTGGAGCTGGGATAAGTCTCCAGTGAGCCCAGGCAGGACCCGCCATACAAGAGGTCTTCTGCTTCGCCTGCCCACGCACATGGCTCCTCTTTCTCGATGTCCTTTTCTCCCTCAGGCAACTGCTTAGACTTCTCTAATGCTTTACAGTGCATAAAGGACCTCATTCGACCTACCTAATAGCAACATGGGATGCACAGGGATTGTTTATTCCATTTTGCAGGTGGGGAAACTGAGGCTCAGAAAGGTTTAGGGACGATCGCACAGCTAGAAAGCACAGAGTTGGGAATTAAACCCAGGTTTCCCGAGGTCTCAGCCAGTACTGTTTCTCAACACCAGACACCTGAAGGCGCCAGACCCCAATCCTGATGCAATGGCCATGCACATTCACCCTGGCACAGCACTTGGGCAAGATCACCTGCCTGTCTGCCTTAGGTGGAGCCAGGTCTCCAGGCCTTTCAATCTCCTGTCCCCTCCCCAACCTTGACCTCTTTCCTCGAGCCTGAGTTTCAGCTGTAACTATCAGATGGACAGAGTCTGAAGCTAAGTCACTCTAGAGGATGAATGAATGTCACTCCGTCCCTCCCAGGTCAGAGCAGACAGAGCCCTAGATGTGATGTCAGGTACAGATCCTAGCTCTGCAACTCGACAGCTACGGCCTTGGCAAACCTTAAGGCACGCTGGGCCTCAGTGTCCTCGTCTCTGAAATGAGGGCTGTAATTCCCACCTCCATGGGATCTTTATAGATCAGATAACCAAAATGATTTGTCAACTGTACAAAAAGAAGGGATTACTAATATCAGCAATAATGATACCTTTGACCCCATTCCTTTCTTGTGAAAAATGTGTCATTCTGCACAGAAAGCCAATTACTGAGACAACAAGGATAGCCAAGGAAGAAAGGTAGTTTATTACAGATGATGTCACCTGGGAGACAGAAGAAATGCCTCAAATCCATCACCACGACCAACTGTGGAAAGAGCTTTTTATAAGGTGTTCAGGAAGGCCATTATGGGTATCAGGCAGGTTGTGTTGGAAGCAACGTGTGCGGGAGGTCTAATTTGGAAGTCGCAGGTTGGTGATGGGTGGTGAGTCTGGCACTGTTATCCTGGGACTAGTCTGCTGTTTCTGGGAGACAACTTGAAAGGTAAAAGGATTAGTTAAACGGAAAGATTATAATGTTGTGGTCATTGAGTGCTACAGGCCTGGGAATCCAAAGTGTGAGAAAGCTACAAGAAAGCCTAGATGGGTCGGGGGAGTCGTTTTGTGTTTGTTCGTGGAGCCAATCACACAAGGCTACACAGTGACTTGGTGGAAGGCTCAGGTCTAGATCTTAGCTCTGCTTGTTCCAAGTTCAATGTTCTTCCATTTGCCAGAGTCAAATATTTGCCTCCCCATGTAAATACCCATTGAGTGCCCAGGTCAGTCCCTAGCTCTCAGCCTTCAGAGAGCAGCCAATAAATTCTGTCATTAAGAACTTATATTTCTTAGGATGTTTTTGGCTGCAGGTAGGTAACATTACATATCTAAGACATGAAGAAAATGTATGACATCACACAAGCAGTCCAGTGCCTAGAATCAGTGAATTCAGGGCTCAGTGCCACTTCAGCAAGTGGCAGGGTGGATGCAGCAGTCCCAGGGGATTCATGCAGGCAGGACCGAGCTCAGGGAAGAAGAGGGGCGTCCCTGCCATGTGTGTCTTCTTATTGGTGAGGAAGCTTTTCCAGGAGCCAGCCCCCTGCCCCAGCAGAACTCCCCTTAAGTCTCCTTGGCCAGGGCTGTATCACATGCCCAGATTAAACCCATCACTGGCAAAGGGTAAGGAATTAACAAGATTGGCTCAGTCTAATCAACATCCACTCCTAGAGAAGTTGGGCACCTAAGCAAAATAAGTGCTCTGGCAACAATCTAAAGCAGAGCTATCTGGTAGCACTTTCTGCAATGACACAAATGTTCTATATCTGTCCTGCACACTACAGAGTAATACACTTACTCTATTGGGTATTGCAGGTCTAGGGGGTGTGTATTTGAGTGTGCCTGTCTGTCTGTTGGGTAGGTGACCAAGTGTCTGCCGCAGAGTTAATCGAGCTCTACTCTCCTGGAAATACTCAGATTCTGAATAGGGAATAATATCTTAAAGGAAAAGATGGAAGATCTAATGATGGACTTCCGGGCTGGGATGTGGGGAGGAGAGATGGGGGAAAGAGCTGTGGAGAGAGCTGTACACCCCCACCTATGACATGTCCACAGGAGGACAGCTGCTGCTCTGGGGGCCAGCTGTTCCTTACTTGAAATTGCCTCTCTCTGAGCGCTTCCCAAGTTTCTGCAAGCTGGGAGTCCCGGCATGGCCTAATCAGCTCTTGGGAAGGAGGAATGACTTCATCAGAATTCTTTCCAGTTTCTGGTCTTCGCTGGATTTTTAAGGGCAAAATGCTATCACGCAGACCCTTTCCACAGGTCCAAATAGCTTTCAAATAGGACAGAAAGGGGCTTCTGCTCTCCAGGAAAATCCTCTATCCCAAGTCGTAAACAGCCCGAGTAACCCTGCCCCGGTGCGCCCGAGCTGTAAATGCTGGCTTTGTTCCGCGAAGGGCCTGGTGGAGGCATTAAGTCTGAGGGAGCGACTGCTCTCTCTCCTGGGTGCCGCACGGCGAGGGGCGCCAGTGATCCCGTGCCAAGCAGAGCAGCCCACCCAGGTGGCAGTGGACGGGGCTGTGAAGCCCAGAGGACCCGAATACACAGACACAGGGTGGTGGTGAGCTCAGCCAAAGCCGGAGGGCTTCATTATAAACACCCTGTTCTGCTACCAGGCAGCCCACCTCCCTGAGCAAACACTTCTACCTTCCTGGGGGTCTCTGCTGGCCACTCCAAGTTCCTCCCCTGCTCCTTCCTCACTCCTCTCTTGTCCCAGCACTGATCCTCCTCTGGTCACAGGCCAGGACCCTGTTCCTTACCTCTTTGCCTCTGCTTAAAATGTCTCCACCTCATCTACCCCATGGCTCTATCAAGGTCCAAGTCACAAACTGCCTCTTCCTTGAAGCCCTACCAGATTTCCACCCAGAATGGAGCAATTTCCCCTTTGTCTCTGACGACCCATGTGATAGGTTTGTTAAACTAAATTACAGTCTGCCTTGCTGTAGAGTTCACAGTGCATGTCTGATATCCCGCCCATGTGTCTCTGGGTCTATCCCCTCTTCCTGCACCCCTACCCACTGCCAGGCACAGCGTTAGAACTGGGTACTCAGCCTTCTAAGTGAAGACTCACTGTCTTTCACGTTTTGCATCAGTGCAATACTAATAGCCAGCATTACTGAGCACGTACTCTATGCCTGGCCAGAGTCTAAGTATTTTATGGGCATTAATTCATGCACCCTCATAATAGCCCTATGAAGTAGGTACTAAAATTGCCCCATCTTACCAATGAGGAAGCTAAGGCACAGAGACGTTAAGTAACCTGCTCACAGCCAGCAACTGGCAGAGCCCGGATTTAACTCCGGACAGCCTGGATCAGGGCCTGCGCCCTTTAACCTCCATCCCCCTCTCCAAGTATTTGTGAACTTGGGGTCTGACTGCTGGAGTTTGAATCAGGGCTGTACCTTCCCTAGCTGTGTAACTGTGACGGGGTTACTTGACTCTCTGTGCGCCAGTTTCCTCGTGTGAAATACAGGTGATAACAGTATGTACCTGCATCGTAGCAGAGTTGTGTGAATTCAGTGACAACGTGTGCAAAAAGGCTTTGCACAGTGCCTGACACATAGAAAGTGTGCTCAGGGGAGTGCACCGTGCTTACTATTCCTGCTGTGACCCTTGGCTTCAGAATGGTCCCAGCCAGCAGGTTGAAGCCCAGGCATTGAGAGCTGATCCCAGGGAAGCACCTGGCAAAGTCTCATGGAGCAAGCCCACGGGAAAGGGCTCCCCGGCCCAGGACCCCGGCAAGACATCTGTGTGCCGTGGGTGGGGGGTGGTCCCAGCAGCGCCCGTCCCTTCCCATCCCAGCTCCCCAGAAACAACCCACCCTCATGGCCACAGAGCCGTAGGGCAGGATCCCAATATCAGAAAATGAGCAAAGCGACCCAAACACCCAGCACGCAACAGTAGGGCTGCATCAGGGGCCCAGAGTGACAAGATTTCTTCCTATTGTTTATGGAAGGAATCAGCCACCCCCCACCCAGGTGGACCTGGTCTCTCAAGGTCTTCCTCGAGGCAGGAGAATTGAACTAGCATCTGTAACTGCCTCAAAAGATGTTTGTGGGAGCACAAGGCCTGGAGGCAACAAGAGGGAGGAAACGCAGTTGCTGTGTTAGGCTGGTGGCATAGTAGTGATGGGGGCGTTTCTAGAACATTCTTTAATGGTGTCGTTAGATCACCATAATTAAGTGAGCTGATATACTTAGAGCCAATGCAAGCGCTACGTGTGCTGGTTATCAATGTCTGTTATCAGCAGGGAGCTGGCTCTCCGCCATTGCAACTGGAAGAGTCCTCGCTGCTCTGTGGTCTTCTAAGGCCGGCGTGGGGAAGGCTGGACAGCTGGCTCTGCCACGATGGAACCGTCCACGGGGCTAGATCCTGTGACCACCATCCCTCAGACCCGGCACCCGTATCATGGGCCAGTTCCGACCCAGACAGCACGTCCCCTAGGCTCCCCACTCCCGTGGGCAAGGACTGGAACTACCTGCCCTGCAGGGTGCAGGGTCCTGATGAAGCTGGACGCAGAGGTGCCCAGTGACCCGGCCACGACTTCTTTCTTCCTTGACCCATTGGTCTCACTTGGAAGACAGCCACTAACTCACGGTCCTAGCCGGCCTTGTAGTGCCTTGTGCAACCAGCACCTTCCTCGCTCAGCCCGTGGCAGCCTCGCCCCGGCAGTGGACTCCATCCATGCACGCTGGGCTCGCTCCAAGTAGCTGGACCTTCCAGAACTGACAAAAACCTGACACCTTCCTACCAAAGAAAACCCCCAGAAGTGCGAAAACCGAGAGTGTGGCACTGTCGGTTATAGTAGCAGCCGATATTTGTTGAGCACAGGACAGGAGTTCCTCAACCACTGAGGAGTGACACGAAGCTGGGCCCTAGCCAGGAAAATGCTCCACCCACTCAGCCAGGGCCCTCCATCCGCAGGGGCTGCTGCCACTGGACAGGAACAGAGCCCAGACCCGGGGCTCTTTTTCCCCAGCCACCCCGCAGTCCTGTCAGTAAGGCCTCCCCTCCCTGCCTACCCCCTACTGCTGCCTGGGGTGGCTGCGGGCAGTGGCTGAACGTGACCTCCCTGGCAACCCAGAGCCCTGTGTTAGCTCTGTGTTGCTACATAACAAGTTACCCCAAAACTTGAGCAGCCTAAAACAGCAAACAGTTATTGTTTCACCAGTTTCTGAGGGACAGGGATCTGGGGGCAGCTCAGCTAGTGGCTCCGCTCCGGGGCTCTCACAGGGCAGGCTGTCTGCGGGCCGCAGCTCTCCCAAGGCTGGTCTGCAGCTGGAGCTGCTCAGCAGGGGGTGTCAGCTCCTCCTGCTCCATAGGGCTACTCGGAATGTGGCAGCGCAGCCGACTTCCCCCAGAGTGCGATGACTGAGACAGAGAGAGAAAGAGAGAGGGAGAGAGGGAGAGCCACTGAGACAGAAGCTGTGGTCTCTTGCATAACTGAGTCTTGGAGGTGGTTACACCTTCCCTTCTGCCATCTTCTCTTTTCACACAGACCGACCCTGGAAGCACCTGGTAGTGGGAGGAGACCGCAGTGAATGTGACTGTCGGAAGACGGGCCATCGGGCCAGCTTGGAGGCCCAGGAGGGTTTGGAGTTGGAAAGGGGAGGCAAAGGAAGAGTACCACTAAGGCGTTAGAACTGTGACTGGTGATGTAATATTTACATTTGACTGGAGACTCACCCAGGAGACTCGTATTTGAATAACGCAGTTGGGTCACAGAGCTCCTTGACCTCCACGGGAACAGGATGAAGAGCGTGAGTTTGCTCTGAGCAGATGGAGGGTGGGGCGTGTTTGGGGATTAGAACAAACAGAATCTGTAGATTTGAGAGTGACGTAGGCTGGCCCTGGAGGCTCCTCGGTGGGGCTGGCCACGCGCTTCCTGGGCTGCGTCTGCTCTCGTGGTGACTCACTCCCAGGGTGCCCATGGGGTCTGAGGAAGTGAGACCAGTCTTCTTACAAAAGGGGGTAGCTTCAGAGCAGCGCCTTGAAGGAGGCGAGGATTTGGTCAGCGACAGCGAGGACAGCAGAGCAGAAGGAACCGCAGAAAGGCTTGGAGAAGGGGCGACAGCAGGCAGCTTTCAGGACACCACCCGCCATCCTCGCTGCTAGGCAGGCCTGTTCCGTCGTACCCACTGCCTTCATGCACCTTTCCTCTTCATTCCGCCCCTCCGAATTGCAGGTTTCTGTAAATTGCCAGCAGGCTTTTTTATTTATCTTTTCCAGGTGGATGTTAACGTCTGCTCTGGGCTCTGGAGCCGTTCCAGGCCTCGGAGGCTGTGCCCAACCCCCATCTAGTTCACTCCTTGAACCACCCCCTCACCACCCTTCCTGTTCATCCTCAGCTGCCCCACATCTGGCCCCGCTCTGCTGGAAACTCCATCCCCAGGGAAGAAGCAGGAGCGGCTGCTGCAGCCAGCAAATTCCTGAAGCGTGAACAGGTTGGTTTTCATCAAAAGATCTGAAAGTCCTGGACAGCCAGACACCTCTCTTTGGGGTAATGGTATTTGCAGGCCCCGAGGCTGTCTTCCAGCTCCTGTGCATGGCAGCTCTCTGCCTTCCGACACCGACACCTCAGAGTCCCAGAATCCCCAAGCCAGGCTCTCTGAGGCCTTTTCCACCCTCCTGGAGACCTCTAGGGCGTGGGGCCTTAATAGATGAGACAGAATTCAGTTCCTATAAAACAGCCAAGAAGTCTCTGCAGGTTCCAGGCTCAGGCCCCAAGCAAATGCAGCCCAGCCTCGGGCCAGGTTCTCCAGGCACGGCCAGTATCCCACTTCACTTTCTTCCTCCCGTGACAGCACACCCACGGCCTTCCCTCCTGCCAGGCTGGCCAGCAAGCTCTGCCCCTTGTGGTCAGTAATGCTTGATTTTATGTGTCAACTTGACTGGGCCATGGGATGCCTGATGTTTTCACCTGTTTTCTGTTGTTATAACAGAATACCTGAGACTGGCTGGTTTATAAAGAAAAGAAGTTTATTTAAGCTCATGGTTCTGGAGGCTGGGAAGTCCAAGAGCATGCCTTCCTGCTACATCATAACATGGAGAGAGGGCAAATGCAAGAGAGCCAGAGACAGCTCACTTTGATAATAGAGCCACTCCTGAGATAACAAACCCACTCCTGTGATAGTGACATCAATCCATTCACAAGGGCAGAGGGATTAAGTTTCTAACACGTGAACTTTTGGGGGACACATTCAAATCATAGCATGAGAGATATCTGGTTAAATGTTATTTGGGGGCGTGTCTGCAAAGGTGTTTCCAGAAGAGATTCACATTTTTTTTTTTTTTTTTTTTTGAGACAGAGTCTCGCTTTGTTGCCCGGGCTAGAGTGAGTGCTGTGGCGTCAGCCTAGCTCACAGCAACCTCAAACTCCTGGGCTTGAGCGATCCTACTGCCTCAGCCTCCCGAGTAGCTGGGACTACAGGCATGCGCCACCATGCCCGGCTAATTTTTTCTACATATATTTTTAGTTGGCCAGATAATTTCTTTCTATTTTTAGTAGAGACGGGGTCTCGCTCTTGCTCAGGCTGGTCTCGAACTCCTGAGCTCAAACAATCCGCCCGCCTCGGCCTCCCAAGTGCTAGGATTACAGGCGTGAGCCACCGCGCCCGGCCAGAGATTCACATTTGAATTGTTGGACTGAGTAAAGTGGATGGCCTTCCCCAGTGTGGGTGGGCATCACCCAACCTCTTAAGGACTTGAGAACAGAAAGGTTGAATTATCTCTGTCTGCCTGATTGCTTGGGCTGAGACTTGGAGCTGAGCCTTTGGACTGGGACTTACACTATTGGCGCTGGTTTTCAGGCCTTCTGACGTGGACTGGAATTTACACCACTGGCTTTCCTGGGTCTCCAGCTTGCAGATGGCAGATCGTGGGACTCCTTGGCCTTCATAATTGTGTGGGTCAATTCTTCTAATTATCTGCCTGTCTGTCTGTCTATCTATCTATCTATCCATCCACCTACTTATCAATCTATCCGACTTGTTCTGTTTCTCTGGAGAACACTGACTACTGCAGTGCCCTTTAGAGGGGTAAGAAAATAGGACATACGAGATCACAGTTCAGCTCTACCTCTGACTTGTGAGCGAACTTCTAACAAGTCAGCTTACTTCCTGCTCCTGGGGCTCCCTGGGTACAATTCCTGCCCTCCTACCTCACAAGGTTGCTGAGAAAATGTAACAGAGAGAATGGCCTAAAAAAGGGTAAAAATGCTTTCTGTCTCTTCAAAACCCCCTCATCCTTTTTGAGAACTAAAACCTGCATCCCTGTCTCAGGCCAGTGGTCCGGAGTGGCAGGGGAGTATCCTTTGTTCTTTGTGCTACAGGAGATGGCTCCAGGGAATTGTCCTGGTGGAGGTCACAAGATTGTTTTAGCCAAAGTTGGGATGAATCAGAACCATCAACTATAGCTGAACAGCAATAGCCTGAAGCTGAAAACTGCCCCTTTAAAAGCTCTGTATTCCTGCTCAGAGGCAGAACGTTGGTACTTAAGGGGCCTGCCAACCTTCTCATTTGCTGGCAAACTAATAAACTTCTCTTTCTTTCTCCTCAAACCACTTGTTCTCGGTCTTCTGATATGGCCGCAGGGACAAGTGCCAAACCTTTGGTAACAAAAATGAGTCAATGCGATTATGTAACTGTGAGTATCCACCTTGCTGCACCAACTATTTGCAGGAGTTTGTGCTTCCTTGGTCCAAGACTCACCACGATACCAGCATTTGTACAAAATTCAGTGCAGGCCACACTTTCAGTACCTCCTGCCAAGTAATTTGAAGGGGGTGATGCTTCTAGACCAAGAGGAATAATCAGTTGCATCAACATTTGCAGCATCACAAAGAAGGTCCAAATCCCCTCATGGGAACCTGTTTAGAAAGTTGATGGTTGATGTGGGACCAGGCTGCCTCCACCCTTGTTCACTTTCACTCCCCACAGGTGACATCAATGAGAGTAACTCCTGGTTTCTAAATGAGAACCAGGTAAAATCTGCATTTCCCCACTTTTCTCTCTACCACTTTTCACGCCAACCCCCCCTCTGAAGCTAGTGAGGAATCTTTCCTCTGAGAAGCCAGACAACTGTTTTGGGGTACTGGGGTGCAGCATTTCTGCTCACCTCTGGATGGTGAGCCTGTGCAGCTGCGATAATATTATAGAAGCTGCACAGGGCTCCCTGTGCACAGGGGCCTGGCCGCCTGGCAGGGTCTACAGCGCAGGCTGCAGGTTCCAAGTGAGTTTGCAGGTGGGTCGATTTGGGATGATCATGCAGCACTGGCCTTTGCATCCTTTGCTCCTGGGTTGCTGCTGGGCAGGACTGGTTTGAAATCACAGGAGTTGTGCTCTGTGGCCACTACTGTCTACCTCTTGCAAACAAAGACTCTGGTTTTAAGTGGGTGTGATCTGGCAGATCTGCCAGGTCTGGGCAGTCAGATCCAGGCAGGTCACTAAGGCAAGAAGCAGCAAGCAGGCACAGTAGGTGCAGCATTATGTCAGCATTCACTCATTCAAAACATATTTTATGTATGACGCACGAGGCCCTGGATGTATAATGGCGAGTCTGACTGCTGGTCCTGCTGTCACAGAGCTTATGTTCTGCTGGGTGAGACAGGCAGGTGGACCGGCAATTGCAGTGCAGTGGGACAAGCACCGCTGTGCTGTGGGAACCCATGAAAAGGGGCACTGTCATGGGTTGAACTGTGCCCCCAAAAAGATATGTTGAAGTCCTAATCCCTGGTACCTGCGAATATGACCTTATTTGGAAATAAAGTCTTTGCAGAATTAATCAAATTATGATGAGGTCATTAGGGTGGACCCTAATCCAAATTGACTGGAGTCCTTAAAAGAAGAGGAGAAGAGACACACATATAGAGACACTCAGGGAGAATATCACGTTATGTGGGAGGCAGAGATTGCAGTGATGTACCCACAAACCAAGGAACACCAAGAAATGGCAGCAACACTAGAAGCTGAGAGGAAGGCATGGAACAGATTCTTCTCTGAAGGCTTCAGAGAGCATGGCGCTGCCAACACCCTGCTTTCACTCTTCCAGCCACCATAACTGTGAGAGAATAAATTTCTTTGCCTTAAAGTCACCCAGTTTGTGGTATTTTGTTACATCAGCCCTAGAAAACTAATATAAGCACTGAACTCAGAGTGGTGCATCAGGGAAGGCTTCTTGGAAGAAGTGACATTTAAGGGGAGATCTAGAGGGTGGTGTCTTAATCAGGGCCTTTTGTTTGTAGGAACAGTTCTTCAAACTAAATCAAATAAAAGGATTGGTGACAAGGGTGGGGGCTTAAAAGGATACAGGGCATCTCATGGAACTGAGCACAGAAAGAGCAGCTGGGTCTCACTGCACCTGAAGCCTGAGGTAGGAAGGCCATGGTTTGCACTGGTCAGGGGTGCGTGACTTCCCTCACCTCCACTTCCCTCTTTCTTTCCACCTCCTGTTTCTCTTTGTGGTGGCTCCACCTTCCTCTCTCTCCCTCCCTGCTGGCTTCTTCCACTTTGTAGGTCCCAGTGTACGTGTCACCCGCAGAAGGGCTTCTGTAACCACACTAGGCAAGTGGCCCCTCATTGCTCCATCCCACCACCCTGCTTATCTTATTTATAATACTTAGCAAAAGCCACAATTATCATGGCGATTTATTTGTAAATTCATTTTTCATCCATCTTTCTCATGAAATTAGAATAGTGCCCCACTAAGAATTCAGATTTCTTTCTAAGAGTAAGGAGTGATGTGATCTGAGCTGTGTTTTTTAGAGATCCCAGGGCTGCAGGTGGAGGATGTGTCAAGGCCAGGGGACCCGGGATAGGCCTGGCACAGGGTCAGTGCTCACAGATGACCCCTGTGAGCGCCAATCAGCAGGCCTGGGAGGAGTCCAGTTGGGAGGTGATGGACGGAGAACAGCAGGTGACTCCTGAGACACTCAGGAAGAAGAATGGAGGGGACGTGGTGCCTGATTAGACGTGGGGAAGATGGATGGGGAAGAAAGCAAGAGGGACTCCAAGGTTTAAAATATGACAATGGGGTGACTGGCAGAGGAGATGACCACTGCACTTCTGGATGGGGGTCATCAGAGATGTCCGAGGTGTGGCAGAGTGAGATGTCAGTGAACAGCTGTCACATCTGTAGTTGTCCTGGAGTATCCAGTCTGGGATACTGATGTGAAAGTCTTTTGCCTGGAAAGAGTAAGGAGGCCATGGAGGTGGCTCCCAGAGAGCTCATGCATAACGGGAAACGAGAGAATGGTCTTGGACAGAAGCCTGAGGAACATCAAGTTGTAAGGACTGAGCAGAGGAAGAGGAGGCGGCAGAGGAGACGGGGCAGCCGAGGCTAGAGAGGGAGGGCAAACCACAAGGGGGGTTCACGGGAGCCAAGCGCAGAGAACTTGACAAGGAGGACGTGGCCAGCGGTGTCAAATGCCATCTCGGGGCCAAGTAAGATGAGACAAGGAATATATCCCTTGAACGTATTGACAAGGAGGTCGTTGGCGATCTTGGCAAAAACAATTTCATTACGGGAGGTGGGGGCAAAAGTCACACCGCGGTGGGGAGCGTGGGCTGAGCGCCGCGTGTGTGGACAGCTCTTCCCAGAAACGGGGCTGGAGAGGGCAGGGGAGAAGGAATTCAGAGATGGGGAAGAATGAGGAATCCAGGGGGGCTGGTGCGTTTGTGCTTGAGGTGGAGAGGCGTGAACATGTGGCAGCCCAACAGAGTAGAGAGGAGAGCTCGAACACATGGGAGACGCACAAACACAGGTGCCAGGGCTTGGGAAGGCGCGAGGGCTGGAGCCAGCGCCCGCAGGGAGGAGGCGCAGCGGAAGAAGAAGAAGAAGGGACAGAGGAGCAGCGGGGGAGGTAGCTCTTCCAGGGAGGGTCCCCGGCCCAGCAGTGGGGACAGGCCTGTGCGCAAACGATCCCTCTAAAGCAGCCCAGGGGGCGCCGAAGGGCCGTGGGAGCGCAGAGGCGGTGAAGGAAGCTCAATTCTCACAGCCCCACTGGGCCCTCCGCATGTCCCCACGTCCTTCGGAGACCTGCTCAAGTTCACTCCCTCAGGGAAGCCGTCCTCAGCCTCCTGAGAGGGACACAGCTCCAGCCACATTCACGCCCAGCACGCCTCGCTCCCCCCACCCCCAGACACTCTTCTATGAAACTGGAATCACAGAGAGTGAAGAACATTACTCTCTTCCATTCATGGGACCCCATTATCATCTACCTGTGCACAGTCTCTCACACCGGCCTCCACTCCAATGTATTTAATATCTATCTTTAGATATTTAATAGATGTCTTTAGATATGTGGGAAATACACAGTGCTCTTCTTTGTGTGTATGTTTTTAATTGACATAAGCGTTACTGTGTGTTAGCTCTCACATCTTACACTTTTCTCTCAAAGCCAAGTTTTGAAAAATCTATCCCTATTGCTATGTGAGTTGCACCCACCTATTACACAGATTCCGCCATACACATCAACCACAATCAGCCTGGAATGCTAAGATTTCTGCCAAAGTGCTGCTGTTGCCACCATTTCTGGGGCAAATATCCTCATCTATCTTCTTTTTGTTTTTTTTTTAATTTATATTATTTATTTATTTATTTTTGAGACAGAGTCTCACTCTGTTGCCCGGGCTAGAGTGCTGTGGCATCAGCCTAGCTCATAGCAACCTCAAACTCCTGGGCTCAAGCAATCCTTCTGTCTCAGCCTCCCGAGTAGCTGGGACTACAGGCATGTGCCACCATGCCCGGCTAATTTTTCTATATGTATTTTTAGTTGTCCAGATAATTTCTTTCTATTTTTAGTAGAGACGGGGGTCTCGCTCTTGCTCAGGCTGGTCTCGAACTCCTGACCTTGAGCCATCCGCCAGCCTCAGCCTCCCAGAGTGCTAGGATTACAGGCGTGAGCCACCGCACCCGGCCCTCATCCATCTTCTTCATGGACTTAGGAGAGAGTTTCTCTAGCTCGTATATCCAGAGGTGGGGCTGTTGGCCCGTGAGCAAGGTGCGAAATTCATTCCCTAAGTACTGCCAGGGGGATCTTCGGAACAGATGCTCCCTGTCTATGGTCCCCCCAGCAGGGCATGAGGGCTCCTGTTCCCCCACTTCTTCAATGATGTTTGATATTATCCAACTTTCCAAATTTTCCAGTAGTATGGGTGTAAAGAGGTATGCCATTCTGTCTGAAGTTGCATTTGTCTGAGGGCCACGAGCTCACACATCCCTTCAAACACTTCTTAGCCATTTGGCATTTTTCTTCTGTGAATTGTTTATGCCTCTGCTTTGCCAATGTCTTGATTGGCATTGGGTTGTGTTGTCTTCACTTGTTGAGGTGCAGGAGTTCCTTATGTCTTTTTCTACATCTAGTTTATTTTGGTCTTTGAAACTATTTCCCCCCTCGTTGTCATTTGTTTAATTTGCACATTGTGTTATTTACTGAATACAAATTAATAATTTCAGTGTAGACGAATCACCACTTTTCCCTTTTAAGGTTTGTGCATTTGGAGCCTTGCATACAAAATCACTCCCCATCCCCTAGTCACAGATATTCTTAGACTGTCTTACTACTCTTAGTATGTCTGTTATAAGTTTTTTAGGTTTACCTTTTGCATCCAGCTGGTGCTTATCCTTGTTATAAAGTTTTACAATTGGATCCACAAATGTTTTGTTAATTTTGTACGTCCCTAGATGATTTATAAATTTGTTGCTACTGTGACTCAATGTTTATTTCCTACATTTTCTAACTTACTGCTATTTTAGTAGAGTACTAATGAATTTTGTAGGTTGATCCTGTATCCAGCTATCTTGAAGAATTATTTATTTTAGTTCTATTAGTTTGTATGCTGATTGTTAGTTTTTATTTGTAGATAATCAGATTGTCCACAATTGATAGTTTCATGTCTTCCATTATAATAGTTATATTATAATTTCGTTTTTCCTGTGTGATTGCATTGGCCAGGCTCTTCATTACTATGTTGAATAATAATGGTCACCCCTGTCTTGTACCTAAACATAAGAAGAATGTGTTTACAAATTTAAACATTTTCTTAAGTATGTTTGCTGTAGGATTTTAACACAGAGCCATTCTCAAGTTAAAGAAGTCCCTTTTTGTTTTTAGTATCTGAAAATTTTTGTCATAAAGAGATGTTGAATTTTTCAAATACTTTTCTTTTGCATCTATTGAGGTATCGTGATTTTTCTCCCTTAGCTTATTAATGTGCTGAAATACATGGGTAGATTTCCTGATACTGGACCATCCTTACATTACTGGAATTAACCCTTCTTAGTCATGATGTGCTAGTTTAAAAAATAATTTACTAATATTTTATGAAGCATTACAAATAGGGTAATAAGTGAAATCATTTATAATTTTCTTGTATTGTCCTTATAAAGTTTCTTGGGTCTTGTAAAGCATGAATTGTTTCTATGAAAGAAAATAGAAAAATTATAATCATTCTTCTATTTTCTTCCACTAATATCAAATTGCCATCTGCTGCCTCTTACTATGCCTTTCTGTGTGTACAGTATCTTTTTGTTTCAATGTCAAATCATAGTTGTTGCTTTTAAAAGAACTTTAAATAGCAATGAAGCTGAATGCATATGATACAGGCAATGCAAAAACAATGAATGCACAGCAAAAGTGCCAGTGACATGAACAGCCATGATCAGGTTCCTGCACGTACAGCTGCCACCAGGCCGACAGCAATCACAGGCTCAATTGATTGTAAACACATCCTGGTTACAGAAATGTTAATATGTGCTTCTTACAATAGATGAAACATGGTAATATAAAGAAGGAGGCAATTATTATCCAACAGAAGTGAAGTGCCAAATTGTGCAATACCAGATACTATTTACACTCATGTTTACAGAGATGACACTGGGCCCCCCACCCAGCAACCTTATGGAGGTCTGAGTGTTCTGCAGGGAATATGCCCTGGGCTGATGCACCTGTCTCTTCTTACTTGTATGACCAATGGCACATGCTCGAGATCTGGCTGTTCTAGGGTCACTGGAACATCCAGGGTGCAATAAGTTACTCTGGGGCTGAGGTCAAAGGTCAGTCTGTGGTCAGTGAGTGGTTAGTTCATAGCAGTGAGGAGTGGCCCTTGAGGGTTGGGGTGAATATTCAAGTATGGTTCATGCTCAGAGTCAGTCTCTAGGGGGGTTAACTCTGTAACTGGTTTGTGGTCAGCCTGTGACTGAGGTTTAGAGCTGGTTTGTGTCTGGTTTTAAGAGTTTATGTGTGGCCAGGGTTGAGGTCCATGGCCAGTGTTAAGGTCAGTGTGTGACTGGAGCCATGGATCAGAGAGCAGCCCAAGTGGGGCCTGAGGCTGGTCTTGGCCCCGTGAGCAGCTCTCACTACCCTACATGCTGCAGGGAGCCCATGCCTGATCCCTTTGGCCAAGCAGCCTCTGCTCTGGGAGTCTGTGCAGTGTGTACCCTGGCCAGGTCCCTCCTAGGACCCTGGGCCACGGCAAACCTTGGCACCTCTGGGGCTGCCCTCCACTCTGCCCCCACGTTGCCCTGCTGGGAGTCAGCGCTGCCCAGCTCACCCAGAGCCAGGCGCCCCAGCCTGCCTCCCCAGAGAGGCTGGAGGCCAGCCGAGGAAGCAAGGAGTGGCCACTGAGGAAAATGTGGCTGTTTGGGGCAAACCTGAAGGTACTCTAAAGTGCTAGCCAATGGCACTGCTATGAGGAGGCACAGGACCTGGGTTCAAGTCCTGATTTTCCCACCACACAGTGGGCAATCTTTGGTGCGTCATTTGCTCTCTCTGAACTTCAATTCTCTTGTCTGTAAAATAGGAGTCAGAATTTCCGTGAGGATGAAATGACACAAAATGCTGAAATGTATTGTGAAAACTGTAAAGTGCTATTACAAAGTAGGGGATGGTTGTGATGACAATGATAATGGTGATGATGATGATGATGATGATGACAGCTACGAAGGGTAATCATTACGGAGCCCTCGATCTTACAAGGGAATAGAAATGTCATTCTACTGGGAACTCAGGCAGAGGAAATGGCACGGTGAACACATGGCCTTGTCTCAGCCACAGAAAGTATCATTATCTCCATTTTACAGATGAGAATACTTGGACTTGAAGATTATATGATTTACCCAAGGTCGAATGACTCAGAGCTTCTTTGAGTCCTGTTGTAGGACTTGTGCCATGACACCCTGGCCTCAGTATGGAGTGTTTCTGATCGCTGCTTCTTCCTTTCCTTCTCCATAAACATTCTCCTGTTGTCCGCATCCCAGCACAATAAACACGACAGCAACAAGGGACTGAGTGCTTGCCCTTGGCCATGCACTGTGCTAAGTTCTTTAGACAAATCGTTTCATTTCATCCCCATGACAACCTTGCAAAGTGGGGTTGATTTAGGCCTAAAGATCCCAGGAGAAGATGTTACAGAGGAGGAAACTGAGGCTGAGAGTGGGAGTGACTCACCCGTAAGTGGCTGATCCAAGACCTAAACTCAGACCTCTCTGGCCCCAAAGCCCACGCTCATGCCACCGTGTGACACTGAAACTTTGCCTGAGTTCTGGGCCTCAATCAGCCTGCTGGTGACATCTTAGTGTAACTTTGGACTTGTTTATTTTCATTTATAGAAAATGAAAATGCCTACCAAGCCTCCTTCCGGGGGTAGTTGAGGATAAAATGAATGGGAGAACATACTAAAAAGGTCAAATTGTTGCATAAATGGAAGAGATTTTTAATATCCTCAAAATTCTCTGCTTCTCTCCACTCCTTCTCCCCAGGGTCCTCACTCCTCAGCAACAGACTTAGGACAAAAGTGATGATTATTCTGAGGGGCACAAGCAAGGTCTGTCCCTTGGAGGGGCCTCCCCTCCCAGCCTCCGGGTTTTTTTTTTCAAGTTTTTCAGGCTGTTTCCAATGACCCCAAGAAGACGGCCACTGTTTCCCTCCACAGCAATGGAAATAATTAGCTCCATTCTTCCTGTTTGAATAGTCATGCCTAGTTGGGCTCTTAAATATGATCTTCGCAGCGCATTTGCAAACCCTCCCAGGTTCTATTTTTACTTCTCTTGCTGGAGGAACGCGATGGAAGGCCATTCCAGCACAAAGAGCCCTAATTAATTTCCCCTGCCTTTAAATATTTTTTCAAAGTGTGTGTTTGAAAAGGACATTTAAAAAAATAAATTCCATGACTCTGGAGGTGGATTCCAACATATTTCTCACTGCTTTCCACTTGGAAAGCAGCCTTCCCCCCGCCACCCGGTGGCCTGGCTGGCGTGCACTGTGTGGCAGCTGGGCAGTGCTCACCGCTCCTCCTCCAGCAGGATGGGCTGCCGCCTCCATCCACCTCTCGGACGACGGAGGGCCACTCAGGCCACAAACCACTTTCAGTTTCAGAGTCTGAGGGCCCGGGGAGAAGATGGTCCTGGACAAAGGCCCGCAAAGGTGAGAAGCGGGGAGAAGGGGGCTTCCGAGGGGCAGAATCATGAAAACACAGCACTGGGGCCATCGGAAAAACCATTAGAGGAGATTCCTTTGCCCTGAATCCCAATTGGCCTCAGAGCCAAACCATACATGTTGCACGGTGATTTATTGTCAGTCTGGCTGTCCTGGCTTAGAAATGGTAGTCCTCAAACTGCCTGTGTCCTCATAAGGCCAGGGGCAGTCTGAGTCCAAGATCCCAGGGCAAGAGAGAAGCTTTTGTGATCTAGAACACAGGGCTGGGGGGAGGAGGTTTTTATCCTTGGGGAGAAATTCTGGTTTTCAAAGTCCTCCTTGAAAAAGAAGTTGTTTTTGAAAGAGCAGATGCTTCTTGAAAACACACAGAAAAATTTCTCCCCCTTCCATCTCTCAGCGGCCAGCGGGTGGGCTCTGGCTTCCTGGAACACATCCTCAACCTAGGGAGGGAAGTTGGAGGCCTTCGAGACACCATCCGAGGGGCGGCGCCCGCACATGGGAGCCCTGTGCCTGAGATCCCGTCAGTAATGCTTCATGCTTTAGCCTTCTAGGCATCCCCGGCAAGATGCAAACCATCTCCAGGCAGCGCATGAGAGGCGTGAGTGAGTGGCAGCAAGGAGGAACGACCGCCTCTTTTCCCTCTGCCCTCTCCGCTCTGCCCTCCTCCACTTCTCCTCTCCTGCCCCTGCTCCTCTCCCCTGTCTTGGAGATTGTAGGATTTACCCAAGGTCTCCCCTCTTCTCCCCTCCCCCATCATTCCCGCCCCCCATGACTTGCCCACTCCCGCCCCATGTTCTGCTCCTTCCCCATTTCCGTTTCCAGCCTTTCTCTCCTCTCCCCAGTCTCTTCTCTCCTCCTCCCTGTGGGCCCGCTTCCCCCACTACCTCCCCCCCAACCCCGGCTCCCTGGGAAGCAGCGTCCAGTCTCTTTCCCCAAGGTGAGTCCCATCAGCAGCACTGCAGTCTTGCTGCTAGAACTGGGGCCTTCTGGGCACAGCTTCAGCTGTGGCTGGAGAAACACCCTTGGGCTCCCCAGGGGCCCCCTGGTAATGTTGCGATGCCCTCCCTCTCTTGCTCATTTCTGATGGAGTGGGGATGGGGCACTCCTGAAGGAAGGAGAGGCCTTGTCTTTGTAGCCATAAACACTGAGCAAGACACAGAGCAAGCCAGCTGTACCTGGTCCCCAGACCCCTGGCCCCCAGGCCCCTAGTTCAGCACCCTGGAAAGACCAACAGTGCAGGAGGAGGAGCCTGGCTACACCTCTGCTCTGCAGCCGCTGATTTCGGATAACATGCACCAGTTGCCCAGCTCCAGGCCCAGGCCCGTGTATGCGGGGCACAGGCAGAGCATTCTGGGCACAGGCAGCCCCTCACACTGGGGGCCCTGACCTGGATGTGCACTCCTGGACACAGGAGCCCTTGCTGCAGACCTGCTCTGCTGTGGCTGGGCCACACCCCAGGACAAAGGCATCTTGCAGGGCACCTCAGGAGAAACCCAATCCCAGGAGCCTGCAGAGAACGTGGCCAAGACAGACGAGGGCTCAGAAGACTGACTCTTCAGAAATGTACAAATGCACACAAGCACACATCCACACCGTGTGTGGTCTGGAGTCCCAGAAGGAAAAAAAAAATAAGAGTAAATAAGGCAAAAGCCATATTTGAAAAGACAATAGCCAAGGATTTACCAAAACTGTCAGGCAGGTTAATTGTACATTATTATAGGTAATTCTATATTAATAATTCTATTATAAACCCCAAATACCTAGGCAAGGTATTTGGCCTTAGAGGGTCCACTCTTACCATTCTGATATATGGCTTGTATAAATTCATTATGAATATTTATCTTTTCATTACTAATACTGATCATTTGTGCTCTTTCTCTGTGTTCATTGATTAGTCTTTCTAGAGGTTTCTCAATTTCATTAGTCTTTCAAACAACCAACTCTCAACTTTGTTGATTTTTCTTTATTGTTTATAGTCTATTTCATTAATATCTGCTCTTTTTTCCATTATTTCCTTCCCACTATTTTCTTTGAGTATAATTTGCTATTCTTTTCTAATTTCTTGAGATGGATACTTACATAGTGATTTTCAGCTTTTCTTCTTTTCTAATACATGAATTTAAGGCTTTAAATATCTCTCTAAGCATAGCTTTAGCTATATCTTCAGATGAATATTAAGTAAATTGATTCCAGCCTTTCATTTTCTCTGATATAGATATTTAAAGTTATAAATTTTGATATATAATATTTATCATATCATTCAGTTCAAACTATTTTCTAATTTCTATTGTGATTTTTTAAATCCATGTATTACATGAAGCATAATGCTTAACTTTCAAACATTTGGTTATTTTCTAGTTATTTTTTCATTACTGATTTCTAAATTTAGTCCACCATGGTCAAAGAACATATTTGAATTATTTCTGCCATTTGAAATTTGTTGAGATCTGCTTTAGGCTAGCATGTGGTCAATGTTGACAAATGTTTCATGTGTACTGGAGATGAATGTGTTTTCTATTGATGTTAGGTGCAGGTGCTGTGTATGCAATTAAGTGAATTTTGTTACTTACATTATTAAGATTTGTGTCCTTACAGATTTCTTTTTAATTGCTGTTCTATCAGTCACTGAAAGCAGTATAGCAGAATCTCTCCTTATTATTGTGATTTTTGTCTATTTCTCCTGTTATGTTAATTTTTGCTTTGTATATAATAATTTGAAGCTATGGCATTAGGTACATAAAAATTTAGAAGAATTGTATCCTCCTGATCGATTAACACTTTCATTATTATGAAATGTCTCTCTCGGACTCTAGAAATGCTTCTTGCCGTAAACTCTACTTCTCTTGGTTACTGTTTACACAGTATATTTTTCTATCCATTTACTTTCAGCCTCACTATGCCCTCATTTTAAGTTGAACTGTATGAAACTGCTGTTTTTGTAAGTCAAAAATGGTTGAATATTGGCACATTTGTGTGGTTCAACTTAGTATTTAAGCTAAGTGTCTTGTAAGCAGCATAGTTTTTTTGTTTTTTTTTTTTAATTCTGGTCTGAAAAGCTTTGCCTTTTAAAGGGAATATTTAGTCCATTTACATGTAATTGGAATTATAGTTCTTTGGTTGGTATATTTGGTTTTATATCTACCATCTTTACTATTCATTTTCTATTTTTCCTATCTGTTTTATGTTCATTTTTCTTGCTTTCTTTTGGATTAATAATATATTTTTCATTATTCCATCTCCCCTGTTAGTTTGTCAATTTTACATTCTTTTACTATTATTTTAGAGATTGCCCTAGATAACTTACTAGAATCTAATACAAAGTAGTACCTTTATAAGTTCTAGACAATGCTAGAAGCTTAGAACATTTTATCTCCATTTATTCCCCCTTTTTGTGCTATTATTATCATTCATTTTAGTTTTATGTATGTTTGGAACTTCACAATACTTTATCATCTTGTGAAGTCAATATTTATTTAGATGTACCCATGTATTTACCCTTTCTGTTCTTCATTCCTTCCTACATTTCCTTTGTCAATCTGGGATCATTTTACTCCTGCCTGAAGAACTTACTTTAGCATTTATGTTAATGCAAGTCTACTGGTGCTGAATTATCTTGGTTGTTTGCTGTCTGGAAATAATTTTATTTTGCCTATACTTTGGAAAATACTTTCACTGGGTATAGAATTCTAGGATGTAAATTATTTTTATTTTAGAAATTTGAAGATATCATTCCTTTTTCTTCCGGCTTTCATCTTTTTCTTGTGCTTTTGAAGGTATGCATCTTTTTACCATGGACTCCTTTGAAGACTATTTTCTTTATCTTTGGTGTTCAAAGATTCACTATAATGTTACAAGGTGTGATTTCTTTTCATTTATCTGCTTGGACTTTGTAGCACTTCTTGAATCTCTAGCTTGATGTCTTGACATTGTTAGAAAATTCTTGGTCATTATTTCTGTATTTCATTAAATATCACTTCTCCATTTCTCTCGTCCCCTTCTGAGACTCCAATTGTATGTACATTTGAACTTTCCACCGTGCGCCATAGGTCTCTTACATACTTTCTAAGTACAACTTAACTAATCCTCTTCAGCTGTGACAATCTCCTGTTGCACCATCTATTGAATTCCTAATTTCATGAATTACATTCTTTTTTAGTTTTAGAATTCCTGTTTGATTTTTTTATAGATTGAACTTCTCAAGTAAAATACTCCATCTTGTTATATCTTTTTATGAACATACTATATAGTTATTTTAAAGTTAATATCTAATAACACCAATATCTAGGTCACCAGTGGATTTGTTTTCACAGTCTGTTTTTTTCTCTTCTGTTTTTTTCCTCTTGGTCCTGTAATTTGGTATACCTAGTATTTTTGATTTAATACTAGGAAGTTTATATTAAAACTTTGGATGATATGATCATCTTCTGTAGAGGATTCACCTATTCTCTGGGAAGCAGCTAGAGTAGGAGCTGTCTCTCTACCTCATTTCAATCAGGCCTGAACTGACTTGAAGCTTGGTTTAGTCTTTGTAAGATTTGCTCTTCCTGGGGTCAATCTTTCCTCCCACAGTCCTCCAGTGGTCCCAGGTCCAGGGGTGTTTCTTAGGTCCCTCATTCTTAGAAAATAGTAAATTCAAATTTTGTCTCCCAGGGACTATGGAAGTTTTTCAGCCACCTTTTGCTTCTTAGCCTCCCAACCTGCACAGCTAAGGACTGAGAAATACTACACCTAAGGAGAAAGATGCCAACTGTCAGGCATGCTTCTCTGTGCCACCGTTGTCTCTTGGACCTTCACTCCTCAAGTTCTACCTGCCTTGCAAGCCTACCTGGGGTGGGGGACCTGCGGTCTCAAGACCACACGTGGCCCTCCAGATCCCCAGGTGTGGCCCCTTGACCAAATCCAAACTTCACAGAACAAATCTGTTTATTAAAAGGATTTGTTTTGTAAAATTTGGATTCATTCAAAAGGCCACACTCAAGGATCCAGAAGGCCACATAGGTCCCCAAGGCTGCCGGTTCCTCACTCTGCTCTCTGCCTCTTTGTGAATAACCTCTGCCAGGCCCCTCAGCCTCTTATCCTACACCAAATGTCCCAAAACGAAAAGTCATGGTGAAGTGTTGGGATCTTTCAAAAAGCTTTCTTTTTTCCTCCAAAATCTTGTCCCCTTGAATAGTGGCCGCTTTGGGAGTCCTACAACTCTTCAAGGAGATTTTAAAAAATATTTTATCCAGCTTTTTAATTTGATCTCAATGAAAACTTTGGTCTGACACAAGTTACTCCATCATAGCCAGAAGTCTAACTCTTCATGTTTTAAAATCTTATTTTAATGATTTTCAAGTTAATAGAATCTATTATTTTCCCTAATCTGTTTTTGAGGAAATAAATCATAAATACTTTTGTGTACTTTTTGCTGAGGTCTATCTCCCCAATCACGTTCTAATAATTGAACTTTACAATTTTATTGCATTTATGTTTTAAAAAGTGCCATCCAAAGCACTATCTTCTTTGAACCTCACCCCAGCCCTATGGAGTAAATAGCGATCATTTTTCCTATTTTGCAAATGAAGACACTGAGGTTCATTAAAATTTATTTAACAAAGAAGTTAAATAAATTCTTCTAATGCTGGTAATTAAATAGAGGAATCCTCACTAAAATGTAGCTCTTCTTGCTCAAAGTCTAGCTGCCATTCATGTTTCTTTTTAATCGTAGGCTCCCTGAAGCCAGAACTTTTTTCTGAATCCTCCACAGGGCTCACTAAAAGTCTAAGTATACAGTAGATTCTCTGGTAATACTTGCTGAATTGATTTATTTTGTGTAGCAGCAGCTGATCAGAGGCGGAGGCTGCTAGCCTGACACCGGCCCTTAACTGTTGCATCAGATTTTATTTAAAAAGGAACAGAGAATAATAAATCAAATTCTGGTGCCAAAAGGAACCCACAGGAATTTATGAGAAATACAACATAAATTCACTAAAACTCTTACTCAGTATTTATTCTCCTCTGTCTTATATTTAGGCACATCTGGGTATAACTAAATCAGACAAATCTGCCACTCTCGGGCAGCTTAACCTTCCTCCCCTCCCCATCAAATCCCCCCCAAAACAAAAATAAAGCAAACTGACATCATATAACAGTTGATGGGGCCTATTATGGTCTAAAATGACAGGCATGGAAATTGAAACCATTTCTGAAATAAGTTGCTCAAAATTCCAGGAGTGGGAACAAAACCTTTATTTTCAAAGTCAATTCTGAAGCATTTTGAAAAGAAAGGAAGGGCTGTCTGTGGAACATTGCTGCAAAAGTCAGGAAGAACTACAGATGTTTTAAAGCAAATTACTGGTGAGCTTGTCAAAGTTTGGAAAAGGATAGCTTCGCCTCGTTCTAGGTCATGGGAGGCCTCAACGGGGCTTTGTAAGTTACCCCGCTGAGACTAACTCAACCCTTGACAGAGCTTTTTGCAGGGTTTGGGGAAAATATTTTTCATTTGTTAAAAAGCAGAAATGCAATTTCTGTTACTTGCTCACTCAATAAAAATACCCAGACTCCTGTCACAACTTCAGCCTAATTCCCATGTGTCCCCAGCACAAAAACTGAAACCTCCGACGAGGGTCAACATTATCAACATTGTTTATAGAATGAGCTGCTGGGCAGAGAGTCAAACTTGGCTTGCTGGATTTTTAAAAAAAATTATTTTAATCAATTTTATTAACTTTAGTGAGGTATAATGTGTGCATGTGTATGTGCATGCAGTAAAATGCACCCATTTAAAGTTTACAGAGCAATGAGTTTTAACAAATGTATACAATCATGTACAACCTCAAAATCAAGGTATGGAACACTTCTGCACCTCCGAAAGTTTGCACGTGCTCTATCCCAGTCAAGCACTCTTGCAACCAGCCCTAGGCAACCACTGATCTATTTTGTTTTGTTTTGTTTTCACTATAACACAGATTTGTTGTTTCTGGAGTTTCTAGAGTTTCAGACAAATGGAACCATAAGTGTGTATTCTTTTGTACTTGGCTTCTTTCATTCAACATCATATTTTGAGATTCATCCATGTGGTTGCACATGTCAATAGTCATTTCTTTTTATTGCTGAACAGTATTCCATTATATACATGTACCGTAATTTATTTATCCGCTCACCAGTTTATGCACATTTTGGTTACTTTTAGTTTTGGGTTTTTATGAAGCTGCTACGAACATTTATGTATGGGTCTTTGTGTAGACATTTGTTTTCATTTCTCTTGGGCAAACGCCTAGGGGTAGAATTGCTGGGTCATGTGATAAATGTATACTTAACTTTATACGAAACTTCCAGAATTTTCTGAAGGAGTTATAACATTTTCACTATCACCGACAATGCTCCACATCCTTCCCATTCTTGTGTTGTCAGCTTTTAAATATTAACCATCCTAATGGGTTTGTAGTTATATCTCACTGTGGTTTTAAATTTTCGTTTCCATAATGACTGATGATGTTGAGCATCATGTTTATTGGCTATTCATACACCTTTTGTGAAGTGTCTCTTTGGATATATTGAACATATTTTTTGTTATTTTTGAGTTCTAAGAGCTCTTTATAAATTGAGGATGTAAGTCCTTTGTCAGATATATGTAAAATGAATATTTTCTCCCAGCCTGTGGCTTGTCTTTTCATTTATTGAAGATGTTTTTCAAAAAGCAGAAGTTTTTAATTTTGATGAAGACTATTTTGGACAGAACTGTGTCCCCCCAACATTTATATGTTGAAGCCCTAGTCCCCAATGTGACTGTGTTTGGAGGTAGAGCCTTTAAGGTGGTGACTGGGATTAAACAAGGTCATAAGGATGGAGCTCTAATTCAATAGGATTGATGTTCTTTCAGAAAGAGGAAGACACCAAGAATGTGTGTGCATAGAGAAAAGGCCACGTGAGGACACAGTGACAGGGTATCTGTCTGCAAGCCAAAGAGAGAGACCTCAGAAGAAACCAAACCTTGATCTTGGACTTCCAGCCTCCAAAATAGTGAGAAAATAAATTTTTTGTGTGTAAGTTACCCAGTCTGTGGTATTCTGTTAGGGCAGCCCTAGCCGACTGATAGAAAGACCAAGTTATGAATTTTTTCTTTTGTGGTTTTTGATTTCTCTTTCCAGCTAGGAAATCCCTACCTATCCCAAAGTTGCAAAGATTTTCTCTTGTTTTTGATAGGTTTTGTAGAATTATCTTCTACTTTTAGGAATCTTACCCATTTTGGGTTAATTTTTTTGTGTGATTTTCAGTAGGGATTGAGGTTCATTTTTTTCCCATATGCATATCTAGTTATTCCAGTGCCATTTGTCCAAAGATTGTCCTTTCCTTTATTGAAATATGTTGAAAATCAATCAACCATGTATCTGCGAGTCTATTTTTGACTCTTTATTCTGTTACACTGAGCAATATGATTACTTTGATGCCAGTACCGTACTCTCTTGGTTACTGTATCAAGTATGGAAATCAGGTAATATGAGGCTTCCAACTTTGTTTTTCTTTTTCAAATTTGTTGTGGGTTTTCTAAGTCTTTTGCCTATATAGTTTAGAATAAGCTTGTCAATTGCTTTTTTTAAAAAGCCTTCAGGGATTTTATTGGTATCACTTTGACTCTATTGGTCAATATGGGGTGGATCACTATTTCAGCAGTATTCCAACTGTGAGCAGACTATAGCTCTCCATTTATTGATGTCTTCTTTAACTTCTCTCAGCAATATTTTGTAGTTTTTTAAAAGTACATGCCTTACCTATGTTTTGTCAAATTTATTCCTGAGTATCTCCTATTATTTGATGCTACTGTAAATGATATTTGCTAAAATCACTAAGTCACTTATTAGTTCTTATACCTTTTAAAAAATGTATTCCTGAGGATTCTCTATGTACATATTCATATTATGTGTTAATGAAAACAGTTTTGCTTCTTCCTTTCCAATTCAGATGCCATTTATTTATTTTTCTTGCTTTATTGCACTGAATAGGATCACTAGGACAGAATAGAAGTAATAAAAGTGGACATTTTGTCTTATTTCTGACATTAGAAGGAAAGTGTGCAGTTTTTTTTTTTTTTCATTTACTGACCCTCTTTATCAGGTTGTAGGTCTTTCATAGATTCTCTTTATGAGGTTGAGGAAGTTCTCTTCTATTCCTAGTTTATTGAGAATTTTAATCACAAATCACTGCTGAAAAATTTCAAATACTTTTTCTACATCTGTTGGAATAGATATATGAATTTTATCCTTCATTCTATTAATGTGGTAAATTACATTGATTAATTTCTGAATATTAAAACAACCTTGCATTCCTGGGAGAAGCCCTACTTTTGCATGGCATATTATCTCTTAAAATATTGCTAGTTCTATTTGCTTCCATTTTGTAAGGATTTTTGAGTATATATTCATGGGTCATATTAGTCTATAGTTTTCTTTCATTATAAGGTCTTTATATAGTATTAGTTTTGGGGTATGATGGTCTCATAAGGAATTGGAACATATTCCTTCCTCCTCCTTTTTCTGAAAGAGGATTTTTATTTTTTTTTAAATTGATACTATTTCTTTCTTAAATGTTTGTTGGACTTCACTAGTGAAGCCATCTGGATCTAGAGTATTTTGTTTTGTTTTTTTTGAGGGGGGGACTTTTAAATTATGAATTCCATTTCTTTAAAAAGTATGTTTTATGTTTGAGTTTACAATTTAAGTTTTAATTTCAATTATACTCACATTTTAGCAGAAACAGAACTGAAAAACCACACAACTTACTTAATTAAGCATTTAATCAAGCAATTATGTTCTTTAAAAGCTAAGTGGCAAAAGCTAACTTAAAAGTAGAAATGGGGTATACAACCTGAATCCTTGAATTAGTCTTTCTCTCTGCCTCAACCACTACTAGATGTCCTCTGATCTCTGTACACTCATGTACAGGGAGCCAAGGACATGAGTTGCTCAATGGGAAGTGGCTTGATGGTTGTGTGACATGCTGGGGTTTTATTCCCTGACTCTCTGTGGGTGTGCCCTTACTGTGACTGGTCAGGGGATACAGAATTTTTCATTAGCACGCTTCCATATTTAATATCATGGAAAGCATAACCCTATTTACTGCTTTTTGCTCTATATGTGCTTATTAATTTAGGATTAAGTAGCCAAAGCATTTTATTCACTCATGTTCTTTGGAAATCATCAGTCAAAGCAGATCACTACAGGTAACACCAACAACCCTAAGGATGAGATACCATTGACAGAGTTCAAGAAACACATTCATAACACGTATGAGACTATTTAGGTTTTTCTCTTTCTTCTTGAGTCAGTTGTGCCCTTTAGCAATTGTGCATTTCACTCAGGTTGTTAATTTTATTGGCATAAAGTTGTTCATTGTTTTTCCTTCCTAGGCTGTTATTTTCTCTCGAATGTGTGATTATTAGGCTTCTCTTCCATTCATTTTGTTAGTGCACTCTCTCACACTCTCTCTCAGATAAACCTCCTCACAAGTTTTTCAATTATTGATCTTTCAAGTCAGTCTTTGATTTTGTTTAGTTTCTCAGCTATTTGTCCATTTTCTATTTCATTGATTTCTGCTCCTTATTATTTCTTTCGTTTCGATTACTTTGGGTGTAATTTACTCTTCTTTTTCTAGTTTCTCAAGATGGAGGCTTAGAATATTGATAAAAAAAATTCTTCTGGCCTAAATGAAGCATTTAAAGACAGATATTTTCCATTAAGCACTACCTTACCAGTATCCCACAAATTTTGTTATGTTGAGTTTTCACTTTCATTTAGTTAAAATATTTTTAAATTCTCCCTGCGATTTGCTCTTTGAATCAAGGATTATTTGGAAGCATATTGTTTAATTTCCATATATTCTGGGTTCTTAGATATCTTTCTGTTATTGATTTATGGTTTAATTCCATTTTGGTCAAAAAACATACTTTGTTTTCAATCTTTTAAAATATATTGAGAATTTTTTGTGGCACAGAAAATGACCTATCTTGATACATGCTCCATGTGTACTTGAAAATAATGTGCATTCTGTTGTGGCTGTTATTGTTGTGTAGATATTCAATAAATGCCAATTAGGTCAAATTGATAATATTGCTCAAAGTCTTCTCTATCTTTGCTGATTTACCTACCTACTTGTTCTACCAATAATTAAAAGGGATATTGAAATCTTCAACAATAATTTTGGATCTGTATATTTATCCTTACATTTCTATAAGTTTTCCTTCATGTATTTTGAAGCTGTATTAGTAGGGATATACATATTTAGGATTTTTGTGTCCTCTTGATGAATTGTATGTTTATTATAACTAAATATTTATTTTTATCTCTGGTAATATTCCTTTTTCTAAATGGTACTTTTTTGTTACTATTACAGTCAAACCAGTTTTCTTGTGATTATTGTTTTCAAGTTGTATTTTATTCCATCCTTTTACCTACACTCTATTCCTGTCTTTATATTTAAACCATGCAGACTCAGTGGTTTCATCCCAAAACCATCCTCCTCCCCTTCCCCAGTCCATGGAAAAATTGTCTTCCATGAAACCAGTCCCTGGTGCCAAAAAGGTTGGGGACCACTGGCCTACAGGATAGATCCAAACAAGACCCCGTCTGGCCCTAATCTCCCCACCCTCATCCTCAGCTTCCTAACATGAGCTCTATGTCCAAGGCAGGAAGTGTTCCCCATAGTCCTCCATGCACACTGGTGCCCTTTCCCCTGGTATGTTCTCTGGCTGGAAAGGCCCGCTACCACCTCTGCCAAAAACACCCCACCTAGCAGACTTCTTTTTTCTCATCCTTCTAGATCCAACCCATCATCTCCACCTCCACAAAGCCTTCTTATTTCCCACTTCTCTGTGCATGCACACAAACATTTGCACACGCATACGTACACACACATGTGTGCATACATGCATGGGCATGCATGTGCACACCCACATATGCACATTCACACACATGCAGCCCTCCCACAGCTACACTTATGTTTTATCTTTGCCCACCTGTTTCTCCTGTTAAAGTGGCACTTCTTAAATATAAAGATTCTGCCGTATACATTTTTATGGTATTTTGTCGCCAGACCCAGGAACATGATAGAAGCTCAACAAGTAACTGCTGAATAATGAACTCACTTCCACCTTAGGAATTTATCTGCCAAATGGACCACAGCACTCATGTTAGCCAGTCCAGTCATCCCCTTTTCCCTACTCACTGCTAATTAAAGACACCAAATTACCCTTTGAAAACTCAGTGAAGGTGACAGCCTCTTTGCCAATGCCTCTGTTCTTTCTACACGTCCCAGCACAGTGGGTTTTGCTACATGGTTCTTAGTTACATGGTAACGCACTTGAGGCTTCACCCTGGACACCTTATTTAGATTTATGCCTCCGCAAGTCTCCTAAGCTCCTCACCTTTTGCACCAGTTTTAGGAAGAATCACTTCTTCAGATGGCTCCTTTGATCATTTGCCTGTTGTGAATTGGTAGTTTTGATACCAAAGGGTGGGACACCCTTTTCCTATGCTCTGTCCCAGTGCTGGAGGCATCTCCCTATACCCCTAAAATCAACAACCAGGATTATAATTTTGAATCTACTACTCATAATTGTCAAACCCTCATTAAGTCACTTAACCTTTCTGAGACTGGGGTTTTCATCTATAAAATGAGAATATTGATGACAATTAATTATAATGATAATTCAATCATGGGGTTGCTGGGGTTGCTGATTAAATGAAATGAAGTATTTAAAGAACTTAGTATGAAGCACATGGTAAGCTATTCAATAAATGTCCTAATTATTATTATTATTAAGCCTTCATACACTCTCACCCTGGTCCCTCTGTCTCTCACAGGACACATCTAGAATCTGTTATGGGTTATGAAACAGTTGGAGGTGCTTAGAGAGAGGGAGTGTGTGCCTGCCATTGGCATTGAAGGAGTAATGTTTTGTGAATTCTAACTTGGGAGCAGACACGGTAAACTTCATTTGCTAATTTAGTGGGGAGACTTAGGAACCGGAGACCAGGAATGTAATCTATTAGGTTATTAAATATGAAATGTCTGATTTCAAATCAAAAGTTTAGTTTATTACATCTCAAACAGAAGCAGTATAATTAATCAAAGTATGCACCTAAGCTATTAACACAGTTTTGCCATCTTAACCATAGCTTGTTTATGCCAGCAGCAAAGAAGCCTGGAGAGCAAGTGGCATCACGAAAGGTATTTTCCACAGCTTGTTGAGAACTGAATATTTTTCCTTGCAAGAAGTGATCCAAAGCCTGGAAGAAGTGGGAGTCAGTTGGTGCAAGGTCTGGTGGATATGGTGGATGACAGAGAGTTTCCAAGTCCAGCTGCTATAGTTTGAACAGTGCTGTCTGTGCAACATGTGGTTGAGTGTTGTCTTGCAAGATGATTAGCTTGTCACTATTGACCAATCTCGGCTGTTTAATCACAAGCATCATCATCATTTTGTCCAGTTGGTTACAGTAGACATCCGCTGTAATCGATTGACCAGGTTTCCTGAAGCTGTAGTGGATAATATCAATGCTGGACCACCAAACAGACACCGTTAGCTTTTTTTGATGAGTATTCAGTTTTGGACTGTGTTTTGGCACTTCACCTTTATCCAACCATTGTGCTGAATGCTTGCAATTGTCAAAAAGAAGCCATTTTTCAACACATGTCACAGATGGTGTAGAAATGTTTCACCTTTATGTTGTGATAACAAAGAAAGGCAAGCTTCAAAACAATTTCTCCTCTGATCCTCATTTAATTCATGTGGAACCCATCTATCCAACTTCTTTACCTTGCCGATTTGTTTCAAATGGTCCAATATTGTTGGAATAGTAACATCAAACCTTGCTGCTAATTCATGTGCAGGTTGAGGTGGATTCGCTTCCACTACAACTTTCAGCTCATCATTATCCACCTTGGTCTCAGGTCACCCACGTGGCTCATTTTCACAAATAAAATCACCAGAATGGAACTTCTCAAACCATCAATGTACAGTGCGTTCACTAGCCACATCCTTCCCAAACACTTCATTGATATTTCAAGCTGTCTGCACTGCATTGTTTCCACGACGTAACTCATATTAAAAAATAAGACAAATTTTTGATTTATCCATGGTTTCACAAAAATTGCTCTAAAAAAATCTGAAAGATAATCACAAGCCAAGCCATGCGTTTGAAAGAATGAGGATGTACCTTCACAATAAAATAAAACAAGAAGTATCAAAGTGAAATGTCAGAGATATCAACTGTCAAATTTAGTACTTAAGGAAATTGACATTTCATACTTAGTAACCTTTAATACAAGAATTATATGGGATTCCAGAACTCAGGTCATTTAAGAACACTGTACATTCTGGAAACTTGGTCTGCAAGAATTGTATGGGTTTACACAGAACATTAGGCTCTAGGAATGCTGTGTGATTCTAGATACAATGGCTTGAAAGAACTTTTGATGATTCTGGAACATTTGCCCATAAAAATATTATATGATTTACAATTTTGGCTTTTCATAATATTATGCCATTTTATAACCTTGTGTGTTTCTGAAAACTTGACTTGTAATAAACTTATGTGGTTCTGGAAACTTGGTTTATTAAAACATTATGTGATTCCAAAGCCTTGGCTTGAAAGAAATATGTTTGATTCCAGGACCCTAGCTGTCAGAACAGTACTATAATAACACTATGATTTCAGAAACTTGCTCTGCAAGAATATTATGTGATCCTGGAAGCCTTGTCTACAAGACATTCAGTGTAATTCTGGAATCTTGATCTCCATGTACCTCGGCCTGTAGGAATCTCACATGAGTTTTAAACCTTGTTCTGTAGGAAGCTCATACATTTCTGGATGCCTGATCAAAAGAATCTCATGTGATTTTGGAAGGTTGGTTTACTGGGTTTTATGATTTTGAATCTTGGCTTGTAAGAATCTTATGAGAACCTGGAATCTTGGCCTGAAGGAATGTTATCTAATTCTAGAACCTTGGCCAATGAGACTCTTCTGTGATTCAGAATCCTTGGCCCATGACAGCACAGCATTTCAGAACTCTGGCCAGTAAGAATATGATACGAGTATGTAATACTGGCCTGTAATAATGTGGTGTGATTTCAGAGCCTTAGCCTTTATGAGGTGTGATTATGAAACTTCGGTATGTCAAAAACCGCTGGTTGTCTTTTAATACCTGTTCTTTCTTCCTTGGCTATAGACCACCTCCTTTTTAGCTGTGCACATGGCCCCCTGAAATAAAAACTAAATTTCTCATCCTCTCTTGCAGCTTAGTTTGACTAAGCTCTGGCCAATGACATGTAAACAGAAGTAGCAGAGACACTTCCTGGAAAACATCCATGTATGGAGGGGCTATGCCCTTCTTCCTCCCATCTTCCGTCCTATTGGCTGAATGTGGACCTGGCTCCTGCACCCACCTTGAACCATAAAATCACCTTGGCAGGGAAGCCATGAATGGTGGAACATCAAGATTGAAGGAGCCCGAGCTCCTGACACTGTGGAACGCCATCCAACCCTACCTGATAGGGGAGAGAATTAAAATGCCTCACTAGAGCACTTTTATGTTGGATTTTGTGTCAATCACAGGCAAGCCCCAATCCAGTGTTTTAATCCAAAGAACAATAGGTGATTCTGAAGACTTGGTTTCTGTCATCCTGGCATCATTGCCTATAAATCTTACAGAATTCAGACACCTGGTGCTGGATTACCTGTTGTCAATTGAGCATCACTGCCACCCTCTTGAAGAGAGGCCAAGAACTACATTTCCCGGAATCCCCTTCAGTATGTTTCTGGGTTAGAGTTCACCTATGAAGACATTCATGTGAGATTTGGAAAGTGAGGAGGAGAGGAGAGACAGTGCTGGGCAATAGCACAGGCAAGCTGTGGCTGCTATGCCTTAGTGCAGAGGTTAGCAAACTATAGCACAGAGGCCAAATTGGCCCGCTGCTTGTTTTTATAAATAAAGTTTTATTGGAACACAGCCATGTTTACATATTGTCTATGGCTGCTTTCAGTCTACAACAAAAGAGTTGAGTAGTTGCTACAGAGACCACATGTGGCAAAGCCTAAACTATTTACTATCTGGCCCTGTACAGAAAAAGTTTGCCAACTCTTGCTATGGAGTACGTGGTTAGAGTTTAGTAACTTCAATGTAACAAGTATGTATTGAGCATCAGTTGTCTGGTGTGGGGTGGGGAACCCTTGTTCAAAGACTGGGTATCATTTAGGTGTAACAATAAAGTATATCCAGTTAGCAAGTTCACAAATTTACTTACGTTACCTTTGGATATTCAGAGAAATATATAATTTTATTTTTTTCTTCAGTAATTGATCTCATCTCCTCTAAATCTCTATCCACTGGGTAACAGAGGCAAAAAAAAAAAAAACCCTACAGTTTAATCTATCACAATAATTCTTTTTTTCTTTCTTTTTTTTCTCTGCCTCCCCCACCACACCTGGGCTGTAGAGGGATGAAAGCAGATCAGCCACAGCCTCCCAGGGGGCCATGTCCCCCAATAACTTTTAATTGCATACAATAATTTATCTTTTCAAAGCTATGCTTGGTTTCATTCAGTAAAAATATACAGGTGTGACAGTACAGGGGAGAGAGGGTTCTTCAGATTGGCACAGTATGTGACTTCTGGAATTGCTGACCTCAGCTGCAGAGGGGCTGGTGCTGGGTGCTCCCAGAGCTAGTGACTGTGAGGAGGTCCTGGGTGCAGCCCTGGTGTCCACTGCTGGAGTCTGTGGTGGCCGTAACTCATGGATTGCTCTCCCTTTTTGTCTGTGTGGTCAGAGTCCACATTGTCCCAGCTGATTTGGCCCCACTTTGATTCTTTCTTTCTGTTATTTTGATTAAAGCCTAGTCTTCAAGTTTACTTTAAATGAATAGGCCTTTATCTAGAGAGAAGAAGCTCACAAGTTTATGAATATAACAAAAAAGCCAGCTTTATTGACATCTCCCAGCCTTCCTAGACCTAGCAGGAGAGAGAACAGGACCCATTAGGACTTTTCACAGTCTAGGTGGGCACTGAGTCCCCTGAGAAGGGAACAGGGTGTCATCCAGCAGCCTATAGATTCTCATGGATCTGGGGCTCACTCTGA